>CM041540.1:4346707-5073785 GCA_023238725.1 Scortum barcoo
TCAACTGACAGTGGATCCAAGCATTTATATTAAGATCCTCAAGTATGACGAGGACAGTAAATGATAATTGTTGCATCCATCGTTGAAAATTGCATTCTGGTGTGGACCAAAAAACAAACAAAAAAACTTCCGGGTTCGCTTTGAAGTAAACATGTAATATATATGTAATACCCAAGTATAGAAAGTGAACCAAAATGGATTATGAAGCAATGTTCACTTTCAAATCCATAACGTCCTATGACCAGACCTCACTCATCATCTTTTCAAGTACAACACATCGTAATCCCTCGCTCTCATCTTCTTCTGTACTGTTTTATTCTCAGAGTGAAATGTTCAACTATTCTGTCTTTTTAGCTGCTCATATTGTTTTCATTTTTGTAAAGTGTTTGTTTGATGGAAACACCAAGGCAAAACCAGAAGCCCCAAGGCAGTTTCTGTCAGCTGTTTTGTCCAGCAGACGGGCGACCGTTTCGTTTCGATGACATTTGTTTACAATATTTTGCGTGCTTGGCAAAGTACAGTGTGAACACTCACTGAACCAATGGAAAAATGCAGTAATGTTGCAACCTCACCGCCAAATCGCTATCGGTCTTCTGAACTACAGGTGTGAAAGCATCCTAAGACAATCTGGAAATTGTTAGAAGTCGTATTCCTTTTTTGCTTTTAAAGGAGGCTGTTTCCACAGTGCTTAAAATTCTTCGCTAATCTGGCTCCAGAACAGACTCCAGAGAACAATTACATAAACCACACATACATTAATGCATTTTAAAGGCAGACCTAGTCCAAAATAAGGTGAACTAATGAATGATGTAATTAACTGAAGCAGACTGCATGGTGGTGGTGTTTATCCGTGGTCCAAAAGGGGCAACTATACATGATGAGTTAGTTCTCTAAACTTATGAAGACCTCTGACAATGTACTGAATCCACAAAGATCATGTGAATAATCTATTTATCTAAATGTAAGGCATCAAGTGAGTGAATCTGTCAAACTGTTGGAGTATCTATTTAAGGTAGTTCACTTTACACTGAGTCGGCTCTGAAGGTCAAATTCTCACCGATGCCTCAAACCTTTTTATGGATCTTTTTTATAATAAACTTTTCTTCACACATTTGATACACAGCGTGCGTTTGAGCAATTCAAGCTTAAAGCGAGAATGAAAGCACTGATTTAACTTTGTCTCAAAACCAAACTGTCTGGGGGGTCAGGGAGTCTAGACAATAAGTGCCGCTTAACGATGCTTTTCACCACTGAATGGGTAGCTGATTAGAATATAGGAGACTGAGACAGAGGCTGCACTTAACTATGCTGGATACTCATTGCCTCATTTTACCAGGTTTGATTAGCTGTAATATCATTGTTTTGTGAAGTTCTGAGTCACTTATATTCAGCAAGGTGCTGTGCTGTGATGTGATAATAAATTCCTGGAAAAAAAATCAATAGGTCAAATTAGTGTTTTCCTGCAAAAAAAAAAAACAAAAAACAGCATGACGCTCATTATTCATACTTTCTTGCAAATGTTGCGGTCAAATAAAGTTAAAAGATTGTTTTCTAATGATTTTTTTTTTCTCATCCTTCTTAGAATCTGCTCGAATCACTGAGGAGAGCGCTCCACTTATGCAACCCACACTTGTATCTCCATACTTAGTCTCTCTGTCTCATCTGCAGCCCTCTGCTCTGTTAATTATGGATAATGGACGTGAGCTGGGGAGGTAGAGTCCCTTCTGCCAGAACAAAAACAACTGATTAGGCAAAGCGAGCTGCGTCACAAATAGATGATGATGGTTTTGTCATCTGTCAGGCTGACTTTACTTCTTGCACCGTAACCCCAGTGGATCAGATATCACCTCTAAACTTGCCTCAAGAGTCTTTTCTAGTCAGACTGAGCCCTAAACCAACCTGTACCTAGTTCTGCAGATTGTAATATAACATTTCAATCAATTGCAGTCAAAGAATTGGCTTTTTCATGCATCAAAACACATTTGCACTCATTGCATCCCATTAACCTACAACTGCAGCTACCCCCCCTGCTTATTTCAAAGCTCTATTGCGGTCGAAGCTTCCGGGGATCTCGGCCATTTTGTTCAGTTTGATGTGCTGGACGCTTGCTCTGACTCCTTAATGAGACATAAAAGGTCAGGAAAGGTTCAAATAGCTCGATTCGCAGAATACTGACTATGGCGTTGTGATGGGCCGCAGGCGGACCCTGCGTGCACCCCTGCCGTCTTTCTCAAAATGGAGGTGGAAATAAGCTTGTCACTCGGAACAGCTGCCGGACTCGAACAAATACTGTAAAGAATTGAGAGAATATAATCGCGTCACAGTGAACGATTGCCCTTTTCACAGTTTCTGTGTTCCTGCTGTGAAAATAAGCATTGCCACAATCCCCTCATTGGGCATTATTATGGTCAGTACTCAAAAGGCCTGTTAGTGAAACCTGTATGTCATTTGGCCATTAAATACATCTAGGGATAATTGTTTTGGTTTTTATTTTTCCAAAAATAAAATGAATCCTCACGTTTTAATTTATATTTATTTATTGTAAAGAAGGGTAAATTGGTTTGAGTGTGAAGAAAAAAACTCTCCATGAAATCCAGGTTTTAAAAACATCTGCGCAACCACTCTGCGGTTTCTAATGATTTATTTTTGTGAAGTTTTATTTTTGCCATTATCAGCAGGTCATTTCTTGTTTTCCTGTTATTTGCCTCTTTATTTTCTATTACTGAGGAATTATCAGAGCTGTGCTTGTCCCAACGCTGCCTCATTAACGGCAAACTACCACGGTGAGCATCTTCTCAAAGCAGAAAACACACATTTTGGGCCTGTGGGGGATGAGAGTGTTGGTGAAAGTCTGCAAAAACCAATAATGATTAGTCTTGGACATATGGTCACTGGCCCATGACAATTCTTCCCATTTTCATCTGCTGTGGTTCGGATACTTCTTTCTTGATATTATGGAAATTTGTCTGCGCTCACTCTGAAGAACGAACCTCCACAGAGGTTTATTGTATTGTCTACATCAGGCCTAATTCAATTCTTCCGTCCTTTGCTGCCAGCTGCATGTCCCAGTCAAACCATGCTCTCATCAAACAAACCTGATTAAAACAGTCTAATCTATGCGGCTGCAAGATGATGCAGTTTGTGTGTGTCTGCGTTGGTGTGTGTTTCTGTCCTGATGTCCTGACATACAAGAGGACCTTCGGTTTATCCATTTAAATACTGACAGCGGGCCAAAAATAAGCATGTAGGGCACTCAGGGCCACAGACAGCCACCTCGATGACACCACCCTTGTAGTTTGTAACTTGGAAAACATGTTGCTTTTCAGTTTGAAAGGCAAAAAACTCTTGCATTATGCAGTTTACTCCCGACTTGACAGCTGCCCTACTTTTTTTGAGGAGGTGGTTCTGGGATATGGGAGTGGAGCCATACGACAAGATGATCAGACGAGAACAATCTACTGATGACACAGTACAACATTTATGACTGCACCAACTCAGTGTATTGGATGATTGTGCGCCTCACTCCTTGTGTCTAACAGTGCTAATGCAGGAAGTGGTCTGCTCTGTATGTAATATGCAGAACTATAATCTGAACCATAGTTTATTTGCAATATCCTTAACTGAGCTGCATTCGCCACCAGCACATAATGTAGAAAGTCCAATATCAAAGTTCTTGTAGTCTTGTCTTGTTCTTGTCAGATTTGATTTATTTGTCCACCTTGGAGAGAGACATTTCCAGGCAGCAAACTTTTACGCGACAACATAAATCCCTCAACAGTTCTATAAAAGTATAATTTTTAAGGTATCAAGTCTTTGCCAGAAAGTGTGTGCATTGAAAAATGTATTGGTTGCTGTAACTTTCCACAATCTTTATTTAAAAAGTCATCTGAACTGACATGAAACTTCACTGTTAGCCTAATCAAATTGGTCTTTTACAGCATAAAGCAGTTAGCACATTGTATGCATCATAATGGGCTTACTTGTTTTACTTCTTTAGTTTTAACTGTTATGTTTAAGTAGAATTTGTGTTTTTGGTATTTCTTTCTTTACACTATTATTGTTCATACGGTTTTCCTTAGATATATGCTGGTGTTATGTAGGTACAGCAAACAGATTACCCAGAAAAACGCGGCTGTACTTCATACTTCTTATAAGCTTTGGCTGCATTTTATAATGCAGAATAAGTAAAATAGAGAATTATAATGCAACATAACAAGGACAAAGTCAAGCCAGGAAGTTTCATGGCTGGGATAGAGGAGAGGAATGATGACAGTGACAAATAACTCTTTAAAGGTACATCGGGAAAGATCAGAGCCTGTTTTAACTTCTGTACAACTGACCTTCATAGTGTACTGCACATTAGTTACTTATAAATGGCCCCACATAAAAGACCATTCTGCTAATAGTCATATTAATCGGCTGTAAGGTAATGACTGAAAATGTACACTTGGCAGCTTCCAATTCAAATTGCTCCATGTCTGTAGTGTGTGTGTTCAAGCGCGTGCATGCACTAAGGGTGGAGGGGAGAAGAGAAATAAATGTTGGCCTGAACACAATGAGGTATATTGTCTGGTGTGGAAACCAAATTTCAAATTTCATGGGAGCTCATTAGATGGGCCACCTCAAAGATTCCCAAAGAAAGAATTGGCGAGTAGGATGAGCGCAAAATTGGATTTTCTCTACTCTCTTAACCGCAAAATAGCCAGCACTCAATCTGAAACTAATGAACTGGATCTGGATGTGATCTACAATATGTGTTCGAGATCAAATGTGTGCACCCACAATAACAAGGGCAAACATATCATTAAAAGGTTATTGGCTATTTCCTTCCCTCCAGTCGTGAAATGAAAAGAATAACTAAGAATCATTGCAGGGGGAGTGTATTTAAATAAAGTCTAGTCTCTCTGTGTGCGTGTGCATGTGTTTCAGTTGATGCTGGGTGATTTGTGCTTATCATGAGGTCACAGTTGCCCATTTCAAACACTAAAAACTGTGGATTTTCTACAATAACACTCCGGCTTTGTATTTCAGTCCTCTAATTTTTTCCCTTTTTTTTTTTTCAGACTTTCACATCTGAGGTAATAAAATAGCAAATAGGCATTTTTGTCAGCAATGAAACTGCAGGTAATCGTTATCTGAATGCAAAACTGCATGTTGGCAGTCATTTGTGAGCAACCTCATCGCATGGCTTTAGAAAATTCCAAATCTAGTGTTCTTGTTATTGACCCCGAGTCCATTTTCTTGAACGAGGCTGTATTTTTCTCTTTTGTATAGATACTGGCGATGTTGCATTATCTCATGATACTGTCAGCAGCTATAATGGAGTTTGATAGCAGAAAATGTTGCTGCTTAACTCCGGGTTTAATGTCAAGCAAGTCAAGACTTCCTTCTTGACCCTGGAACATCCACCGATATTCAGCAACACAATAGGAGAAATTCATCGAAAGCACAGACTGACATTCCACTTTCTCCACCAGCCAAGAATAGGCCGTGACTTTTGCTTTTTCCTCAGGTGTAAGAAATCTTTCATCATATCTCTCTGCACCCCCAAGTTACGGCAGGAACTAAATGAAACAGGTTCACACACGGTATGAATTACAGAGAACGGAGAGAATCCCCAAAATGAAGTTGACAAAAGCGAGTTGTTGAAGTCTATTATAAGGCAGCTAATGTGCATATTGTTTTTTTTTTGATAAGTTTCAAGATTCAACATTTCCCTTGGCATGGTGTCATCCTGCATGATGAGCTATTGGCTAGAGCATGTCATAGCTTTTTATGGTGTTCAAAAGTTGTTGACAAGGTGGTTTATTTCATTTTTTTTACCCCAGCAAGCCCATATTAGTACATCTATCCTTTTTTAAACCATTCAACAAGTGTCTATTCTGCTCAGAATGTGGACGTTAGTTAGCCTTGTTTAGCTCTGATTCCCATTGGAGGTGTCGGCAATGGTGCATCATCACTAGCATGCAATATGAAGGTTCTAGTAAGCATTAAATATCTCTGTTTCATTGGTCTAGTTGTGGTAGTCCTGTAACATCAGCACAGCATACATTACCCAGGGATTCACACAGATATCGCACCAATCAAATTACCAATACTAATATTGTCAATTGGAACACAGTAGAAAAATAGATATAACTTAAATTTACTTTACTAAAGCTAAAATAAAGACTGAGAACATATATAGATGTACTTTCTTCAAAGCAAACTTGACTTTAATTCCTGACATGTGTTCAGTGTCCCACAGTGATACAACGCAGTATGTACTTTACAGCAAATTAATATCCCAGACTGACATTTTAACAACTTTTGAAGCTTGCAAAAAGCTGATTTAACATTTGGCTGTACTGTGTGTGTTTAGGTTCACCAGAGCAGTGTGTCAGGTGTTGGCGTTCGTTCCCAAACTGTCCCTGAAGAGATCCAATTGCCTCTGAGCAGAAGTCTAACTTCGGGTTCACATATCCCATCTCTCCGACTCCATCAGCGGCGCACACTAATGAGTGTTGCCTAGCAACCCTTAAAACAGGGCTGGTAAAGTCAGCGTTGGCAAAAAGACTCCTGCTCAGCGAGATCTTTTTCTTTTCTTCTCAACTTGATATTCATGTGCCATCTGCATGCAGTAACAATGCCCATTTTCACTTTAACGTCAGAAAGGTTGTCTTGTTCTGCCAACACATAATTGTGTCGCGTTCTTATTTATCTCTTGAAGCTCGAATGCTGTGTCTTTAACGCAGTAACGTGGACAATGTGGAGAAGTCACACTAGATGTGAAGCTGGCAATTTACATTTAAACTATGTTTAAATGAATATGCGATATGTATATGCATTTCACTCTCTCTCTCTGTCTCTAGACTTTTAGATTTTTCCCTGCTTTGACTGCATGACCACAATAACACCTGCTGATTATGTCCTGAGGGCTGGACAGGATATTTGGCTGTATATGTTTATGAATGAAAAATACAATATGGCACTCCTTCACTCCTAAGTCCTTCACAGAATTGTTATCGCACAAATTATAGTCTGCAACATCCTATTACCAAACATTCAAACATGAAGAAAACCCTCTCATCACAAAATAATGATTTCCGCAGAGATCTGTCGAGGAGAATGAGCCAAATACTGCTCAAATTAGTGTAAATGGCAAATGCTCCAAATTTGCTTTGCACCTGTGGAAGCCAAATAATGCAATTTGATTGCTTGATTATCCCGAGTGCAGACTCTGAGTGCTGTCATTCAGTTTGATTGTGTTACGTGAGAGGATTGAGTCCTGATCACCCCTAAGCGGAGAGGAGGGAGGGTTCAAAGAGCATCTCATCCACTTTCCAGGTTTACCTGTTCTCTAAATCTATAAAATATCTCATCAATAGCCGGGTTTAGCTCGCTATCTGGCAGTCCAGAAGGTACAGTAGTGTATCACTCAAACAAAGACAGATTGTCTCTCATGGAATTGCGTTATGGATCTAGGTTTAATCCCAAGACTATCGCCTTAAACAGCTTACCCAGACTGGCTGAGACTTAAGATGCTCTCTTTCAAATGACAGAGTGTTTGATCGATGTTCGGCTCAAAGTGGGTCATCCTGACCAGAGGTGACCAGCGAGCCTGGCGGTACGCTGCACACGGTCATGGTTGTCTCCTCCAATAAACCGTGTGAGGCTTCAAGTTATGCAAAGTCTGCTTACCTCTGTACTCCTGCATTAAGAGGGAGTCTCAGGTGCAAGAATGGATGCAACTTGTGACGTTGCTCTACCTTTTCTGCAGATACAGAGGAGAGAAGCCTGTGATGGAGTTGTGTAAATGCAAAGGGTAAAGGCTTTATCATTCAAGGGCAAAACACCGGAGAGGCAGGGCTTGCCAATGCTGTGTCATCATCATGCAGGGAGACCATCTGAATGTTATTATGCTGATTTGAGTGCCAGTTTCAAGGGCATTTCACTCTACCCAGACGGTTATTGAAGTTCTTTGTAGCACTCATCCAGATCCAACGTTTCATTTATTCAGGAAAAAAAAAAACATTTCAGTTTATTTACTCAGTCTTTAATATGTTTACTTCATTTACTTAATGCTGAGTGCTCGCATTCGCTCCATTCAGATGGGTTGTAGTAGCTGCAAGGTAATCGTTGTTTTCTGGCTCCATCAGTGGAAAACATCTATAAAAACCGGTACCTTAGTGGGTGCTAAGTAAATCTGGGCCCTTGTGAATAATCAAAGAGCCTCGACGAGAAAACACAACCTCCAGATTAGAACGAAAATGCCTTTCATATTGGTCAGATTGGGTTTGAGATTGCCTCGCTTTGGAGTTTGGAGCTTTGGAGTGGATCGACTGTGTTCCACCTACACCTGGAGCAGCCTTCAGTGGTTTAAGAGGCAAACACATGTTTGCCAAAGAAACGTATCTCCATAATCAAAGTGTCAAGTCCGTTTCATCAGCTTATGTTCTCCCTCAGAAGAATGCAATCAAAGCTATGGAAGCGCCAAACTGGATCCGCCTGTTTCGTATATTCCTGTCACATACTCAGTTTTCATTTGCATGCATTCAGTTTTGATTGTTACCCTTGTGCATTCAGCTAAATAAATGGATGAAATGCAATTTATTGTTAAATGTCACACAATTTAGTCCGGTGACAAAGACATCTCAGGCAGCGTAATTAGTAGGCACAGTGTACTCGGCTGTTTCTCTTTTTCCTCCCTCTTCAGCATCTGTAGCGGCGCGATTATCAAATGTTTTTGATGTCAAAAGAGAGGAACGTTTGACTGACAGGCCCGGTCAGACCGGAGCAGCGGATCATACAGTAACTGACAGCGGAGACCCATCCTTTCTCCTTTGCACAAAAAAAACCCAAAGCAAACAAAACATTTAATTATTCCTCCAGCCTCTGCAGACGGGGAGCTGAGCAGAATTGATGTGCAGTTTGGTCGGGTCTCACTGTGAAAGCACCGAAGAGATGAGGGTATTTAAAAAACAAAACAAAAAAAAGCCTTTACAGGAATGCTCAAGACTAGCAAAAACTAATTTAATGATAAGGTTGCATGACAAAGTGTTATTTATCATGAAAACCTATTAAAAAAAAAAAAAAAGATATTCCATCATCAGCACCAGCAGCATCCACATACAGTACGCTTCTTTTCTATGCATCTGATTGATGTAGACTTTTCAAGTGCTGCTTTATCTGAGATGCTCAAGCTTCTTTCTGTGCTTGCAGCAGAGAAAAACAAGTTCAGTTTTAATCTTAAATCTATAAATGCATCACGGGGAGCCTGTCTCGTTACTCACTGCCCCTGTTTTTCTGTTTATAAGCACCAGGAGACTTTCCGGGTCTGCCTTTTTTATTTATTTATTTATTTTTTTACAATAACTTGCACGTTGTTGCCAGCAAGAGATGCAGACGTCTTGTCTCTCAGCGCTGATTGCGTTTCTCCCTGCGAAAGTTGATTTCAAAATGTCTGTTTTAGTTCAATGTCTGTGATGATGTGTTTGATGTTTGGAGGTTTCTGGCCCGGATGTGCGAATGTAGGCATCAAAGCCTACCTGCCTGTTTTTGGCCAGATGGTGTATGAAATTGCAAAAAAAAAACCCCAAAAAAAAACATGTTTGACCTTCATTGACCATAAGTTGTTTATAATTGTGAGGTTTTAGGCTGTCCTTCTGTTGAGTGTCTCTAGGCAAGAGTGCATTTATTTTGGATAGTCGTTTTTTCAGTTTGACTGCTTTCAGATGTCATTTGAAATAGTACCACTTCACTGAACAAGGAACAAAATTTAAGAGTGTCTCATTTATTTACAACTAAAAGGGCCCTCTGCTAACAAATACTACTACTTCTCTTTTACTGCAGAGTGTACACAGTTTGTGGCAAAAACTTCTCAATCATTTGAAAAAACATTAGTCTAAATGCACTCCTTGAAGTTCATGAGAATACTAATACTAACTAATACTAGTACTGTAACTATCCAGTTAATCAAGACAGCATAACACTGCTGCAGTGACGTGAAAGCACAAAATGAGATGAGAATCTTAAAGTTACAAGTTCTCATTAATGTGATGCCTTTTATTTTGTTCGTCAAAAGGATTTTTGCATGAAATAATCAGGACTGATCTGTACTCATTACGTTTCTCAAGTGCAAGAGTAGCTTTGAATTTGCTTTGAAATAAAAAAAAGCTAAGAAAAAAAAAATCTTATCACAGATATGCATTGTAAGTGACAGTACTTATGGATCAACACTTATTTTTTTTGTCAACTTCTTTCGAGGTTTGGCCTTTGGATCATTTTACATTGACATTTTCAATAATACCGGAGATGTTACCCACCTTGTAAGTAGGCGAAGCTCTGCCAGAAACTTTATAATTGACAATCACCAAATGACGTTTTACCCAATTCAGTAAAAAAACAGACATGTAAGCAAGTGCATCACAATCAAAACATGCTGATCTAGTGTGCATAGATATTTTTTCTGGAAGACCAAGAAAACTCCAGATGTCACTCCGCTGGCAAAAGAAGCCATCAGTCATGTATGATATGTAAACAGCTCGCAAACAGGGGGGATACCAGACAGTGTCATACGGCTGTCTCACTGCAGCCCACAAAAATACAAGTGCCCTTGTGCACAGGTTTGGCAAAATAGAGGTGTATTCATCTTTTGGCCGTTTGCTAACAGGCTGTTTGGCTTCCTTCTGCCAAATTCTTCGAGCCAAATTCAAGTGGGCCTCAGAACTGGCTGTTGTCAAGGCTGCCTGTCTGGTGGGAAGGAAGCAACCAGCCTCAGGAAAACAATGGACGTGGCTCCATCCAGCCTTCAAAGTCTAAAGAGAGGATGGCGTGAAATTTACAGAATGATGAAGGCTCTTCCTTCCCGGGGGTAATATCACCATACCGGATATTGGCTTTGTGTGCCTGCCGCTAAACAAAGGGGCCACCATTGTTCCTTAAACATGGATCCCCTCAGCTTCTTATTAAATAGATGTTGAGATCTAAACACCAATATGAGCCCAAGTTTAATATTGTGTGTTGTGTGTGTGACTCTCCTTCCTATTCTATAATAGTATCGCAGTGTTGTGTACACTGGAGACTATTTGATGCGTTGTCTAGAGGAGCGAGGTAAATGGACGGTGGGACGGTCATTGTTTATCTGAATTACAGATATCTGAAGGCGGTATGGTAATGTAATATGTTGTGCTGATGTTTTATGACCATTGTTTATGGTGAGTACATACAAAATTAGTCCTATTCAAGCTGTTGTAAAGTGTTTAAGTAGTGGAACTGATATAAATACATAATATTTTCTTTGTGTAATAAATTGATTTCTTAATTACTTTTTTATGCTGATGACATTCATCTATTTCTTTTGAATTGACATGCACTTTAAGCCCGTGTAGGCTGGGTGATATGTATGACAGACACTAAATTTAACTTTCAGCCATATAAAAATCCTTTGCTCTTGAAAAAATAAATCTAATTGGCCTCTTTGACACGGCCATTTTAACCATGTTCCAGGATTTGAGGCTGTTTAGGCTGCTTGTTAGACTCAAGATTTTACTCTTGCTCTATTTGATTAACTCCCTCAGCTTACTGCATTGAAAACTGAGGGAGGTGAAGGCCAGGATATGTTTAAGGATGGATGCAGTTAAGACCACCTCTCAGGTCTGTTCAAGACATGATGTTTTATTTTGCTTTACATAAAGTTTGTTTCTGTTCTTTTTATGTGCATTTTCAATTTGTCTACTGGAAACACTAGATGTTTTTTTGTGGTTTCCCCACGGTTTTCCTCCATTCGAGGTTTGAGTGGGGCTCTTTTAATAACATCATCAATGTTTAAGTGGCACCCGACTGGATAATTAGTGCCAGCAACTAAGCTTTGGCAGTATGAAGTTATGATTTTCAGTACCATCAACAATAAAGACTCTCCACTTTTGATTAAACCTGTATAGAAAGGCTGATGTAGTGCACAACACGCGCCACCAGTCTGCTACTGCCACCTACGCAGGGGATCCGAAGTGAACGCTGGGCAAGCGCCAAATGCAGCTTTCACATATTTTTCATTGTTTTTTTTCTAATGCCATCACAAATACCATCATATTTCTAAATATCCCGGTGGAATGTCAGGAAGGTATGAATCTATGAAATATTAGATACTGCCCAAACCTTTTATCTCGACGTGGCCAACTCTGCATAAGAGCAGTGAAATATGCATTAGTTTGCATTTTATTTTGATTATTTTCTTTAAATTTACCATATTGAACTTATACTGACTTACACATACACATTCAACAGCCTTAACCTTAACATGTTGTGAAAAAAAGTGTTTTAGCATAACCAACTGATCAAAAGAAATGATTTACCAAAGACAGATTTTTGTTTAATTGACTTTTACACAACTCATGCTCTAATGTTGGACCCAGTTAATACAACCTTAGACTTATCATGAAAAGACTACGTGGTCACTCTGCTGCTGATGAGACCGATGGCTTCGGCCCGCAGACCAGCAATGAAATCTCCCCGATAATAATGTTTGAGCTCACCTCCAGCAGGCTCCCAGGGTGAGTGTTTGCTGGGGATATTAGTGTGAAGGCAGGCCACCATAAGACGGCTCCTTTTGAATATGAGAGCAGAGAATGAAAGACAGGCTACCAAAGTTGTGATGGTGCAATAGCTATGAAAGCTCTGAAACAGGGTAAAACACAGATGATTAAAACATTTTTTTTGCAACCAAGCATTTCCTCCTCAGGATTAGGATAATGAAAGATGAACACACACCATGTGCCACATTTATTTCACCTTCAGCTACTCCTTTTATAGTTTAGAAACTGGTCGGGTGGATTGAGTTTCCATCTTTCTGTGATAACTATTTTTTTTTTTTTTACCATATTTCATTATTTGCTTTACAATTATTTGCATCATCTTTTCACCATGTAAACAGTGCTTTGGTTGATTTCAGGGTTTTCCCTGCATGTGATTTGAGCGCCATGACATCTTAATTTCAGGCGTCCTGCAGTGTATTTTAGCTGTGGGGCGCCCAGTCCCCGTCACTCAGGATAAAGGGTATATTCTCGACCCTTCCACTTTAAAAATAGACTTGTCTTTAGACCCCCTTCACCTAGGTTATTAGGTGTCAATGACTGCCAGTGAGGGCGACCGGTCTCCTCGGGCATTTTAGGTCTATTTTAGGACCATAAATCCCAATGGGCAAGCGGCAAGGTGTTTGTTTTTTTTAATCCACATGGCAGTTGCACGTTCACGAAACACCTTCTCAGTAAAAGCACAGAGTTAGCTTTCAAAGCCCTCCTGCTGTCTGCTGGTAAATATCAGCCTCTAATTAGCGGCTGTTTATATCTTTCACGGCATCATCTTTTGGAAGACAGCCGTCCAGCTCTGGTTACTGATTTTCTGCCATTAGCAATCAGTGGACAAAACGTCCTCTGTTCTCTCTCTCTCTGTCTCTGTCTCTGTCTGTATGTTCATCCACAGAATAATGTGATAATTCTGTAAATATTGGAAAATGTTGCTTTCCTCCACATTTTGGCAGAAATTTTTTTTTAAATCCATGAGAAAGGAACTTAAAAAACACAACTCTGAGGTGAAATTTACCTCATTACATAGTAGTCCTCAATCCTGCTGATGCAAATTTTAGACCCCCTTCCATGGTGTGATATTGTTCCACCCCAATTATATCTAATTTAGGAGAGCAACACCTCGCCTCCCTGAAGGACCCCGGCTTCCTTGCACTGAATAATATCCCCAAATTTCTCTTTAACAGCAGTATACTTGCAAAAGCCAATTAAAAAACACTGTGAAGTCAGTATACAGGATAGTTTTGACCATGTCGGAGTGGGACTTGGGGTTAAGATTTATGTATAAATTAAATATGGATTCAGTAGTTTTGGAAGAAGTAGAAGTATTTCATACAATCTCAAGTTTTTTCCTTTGTTTGCCATGTTACCACTTGCAGACAGCAGTTGTATTAATGTCTTTTTACCCTCTAATTTCATCACATGGCTGATCTGTCAGAGATGTTGTGAAGAATCCCCAGTGTGTCGATGCTCTCAGTGTGTGTGTGTGTGTGTGTGTGTGTGTGTAATGTGTCAGGTCATGACTTTCCTATGATTCATATAGCTTGTTTGTCCTCTGAACCCGTTTAAGTAGCCCGAACATACTGTATGTTGTTTATGTGTTGCTGCTTCGTGGCGTGCCATCTGCTGCCTGCAAATGAGACCACCAATTTCTGTCACCAATTACTGTAAGACTTATTAACATTTCAAAATAAACTACCAAGCTTGTGCTGAAGCCAAACTTTCATTATTAAGCCTAACTTGTTGAAACACAAACCAACTGACTGTAATATTAATAATTTTATCCCATTTTCAGACCTACTGTTCTCTTGAGGTGCTGAAAGAAACTTAGGATCACAAACTATTATTGTTTCCGTTATAGTTATAGAGCGGATGTTAGAAAATGAAATAGCTACCACATGATGAAATAAGAAGTAAGATAATGAACATTTACAAAGCGTCCCATCTGTCTATTTTGGATGAGATTATGCTCGTATTTCTTGATTGATTAGATCACCTCCGCCTGAGAATGACTTCTTTTCTCACTCAATGCCACATCTCCAAACAGTTCTCTAAAGAAAAATGATTTAAATAAAAACAAACACTCTTGCTTTATCAACTCACAAGCTCTTCCATGCTGAATTTACACTTTTGTTTGAGTCAAGAACACCTTTTATACGGTCCATCAGTAATAATAATGTAGTGTGAAATAGAGGTTTTGGCATGAGGACATGAGAGTTGCTTGAGATGAAATCAGGTGATTAATAAAGATGCAATTTAAAAAGGTGTAAAAGATTTTCTCAGTCCTACAAATGTAATGGATTTAATTGTAAAATGGCCAGTTATTGACTCTCATCTCACCTTTCTGGAGTATCAGCCTCTTTTCACTTAGTAGTGGACACTGGGAGTTTTTATTGGTACTTAACTGTATTAATTAAAGACTACTGTTTAACCACTATGAAAGTCCTGCCTTCAGGCGCACATAGTTCTTATTTAAAACTAATAATTTGAGTCTAATACTGGGCATCTTAGTTAAAAACTTATAATGACCCACTTGTGTAATTTTCTTGGAGGCCTTATTCGCGTCTTCATGGACTCATTTGACACATTTTATTAAATTGTACCAACCACTGTGGCTGGAATAAACCGGTTGAATCACTTGGGTGTTGTGTTATGATGTTGTCTTTACTCGCTGGCTTATACAGGTTTTCTTGGCGTAATGTATGTCTTCAAAGGGCACTGATGCCTTGATATTTCTCTTTCAGTGAGCTGTCATTTGGAAGGGAAGACTGGAGGAAAGCCCTCGAACTGAAGCTGTTGTAAGTGTCTGGCTTCATTGAATTTATCACATGACCTGTGTATGTAAAGGACAGTATAATGTGGGCCATTTGCAACATGCTATACAATCCCAAATTCCAAACCCTCCCCCAAATTGTGTAATTTGTAAAAGTGGCCAAATTATATTTACTGAAAAGGACGTCTTACCCTCCTGTTATGCCCTGATGCATACACACAATATCAATCAAATCAGTAAATCCACCAGGGAGTCAGGATGCCTGATGGCCCCTGGTCTCATTTGAGATGCAGACATTGTCCTGTTGCTTCCTTTAATGAGATCTGGAGGCGTGCAATCTAATATTCACCACTGAGGCTCCAACATGGCCCCTGAGCCTGTAGCCCAGAACGCTGTGTGCTAATTCAATGGAGTGAAGTCAGCTGTGATCAGAAGGACTGGAGTGGCTTTAATCAGGAGAACGAGAGGCACTGGCCTTTTCTATACATGGTATACTAAGAGTGAAAATGTGTTTATTCTTTATGTGGTGGACTAAACTGGACTATGAGGTAAACTCCAGCATACGTTTGGCAACACATTTTCATAGAAATATCAAATGCAAATGTTGCAGAGGGAACATTTTCACAATTGTGTAAGTTAAGTGAGTTTTGTTAGATAAGTAAATGTGTTCTGGTTTCAGAGACATAATCATACATAAATAAATGGAACACACATGGAAGTCAAGCTCTGCAGGTCTTTTAACATAGTTCAAGTGCAGAATACTTCAAATGTGTAATGAAAACAAAAGGGGCCTCCATCTACATCACCAAAATGGTAATGTACCCAAAACAAACACAGAAGTCAGCTGGATTTCTTTTATCAAACAAATATAACAGTTATTTGATCTATCTCAACCAAAAGCCAGAACAAGTAGAACTTTTTTTTTGTTAATGAAGATCTTGTTTCTGCTGTCAGAGATCATAAATATTATCGCATGTCCTTGGTGAAGCTTGGTTAGTGCAATGAGAAATATAAAATGGAAAATGAACAGTGAAAGTTTTTCCTGGCGATATATTTCTTCATAATTTTTGCCATCTTCTGCTGGACTTAAAACAAACTCTACAGTGATAACAGATAAGGGGTCATCAAGAGCCACAGTAAATATCTTTATTTAATGACATCTATAAGAAAAGAGCAAAGGAAACCAGGATTGTCCCCTGTATCACACCTGGGAGGGGATCACACAGGAGAAACACCTGTTGGCGAATTGGGCTCAGTTCAGTAATTAACTTGATGTTTACCTTGAACAATATGAGTCCCCTTAAGTGACATAGAGAGTATCAGTAATTATGTGCTGAAGAGTAGCTCTTCCAGTCTTGAGCTTGGGAGTCTGTAGCTCTGTTGGGAGGACCTTGCGTAAAATCTACATTTACAGCAAATGTTTCACAGAAAACGTCTTCAGGTTGCCTAACTACCATGACTTTGCTCAGTTCATATTGACTTCATATTTTTTGGAATAGTTATTTCAGTTACTAATTAAGTGTACCCAAAAGAGCTGTAACTCCATAGATGAATAAGAATAAATACCAATAACTACCAATAAATACCTTTGCTGTAAAGTTGCTTGATAATTCTCATGTATCTTTTCATTCAGGGTAGTTGGAGAGGTTTTTCTCGGTGGCTGGTTAGAGGCATAGATTTTCAGAAATGGCTAATTAGCACCGTCTGATTTGACGTAGTGGAGCACCCACTCCTCTCTCGATGATGAAGCTCCCCGCTTCTGTCCCAGCTGTCACCAGTGATTGATGCACTGTGCACTTCCCACCTTCAGCTTGCCAGTGTTTGCTGCTGTTTACGCCTCATACCTGATCTCACATCCAGAGACGTCTCAGCCTCCTCCCATTAGCGGGCATATTAATCATCCTTCATGCCATATGATTGGGTTAAAATCCCAGTGTGCCATGGTTCCACATCTTTCCTGTGCAGAGCCTTTATTCCCTGTTTAAACTTGCCTCATGTTCAGCAACCATCGATAATCCCCAGAAAGAACCATTTCCTACCACTAATCCCCTGGGTTCCCTGCGGTCCATAATAATAATAATAATAATAATAATAATAATAATAATAATAATAATAATAATGATTTGACCAAATTATCCATGCGATAAAAGATGGGTCTTAAGTGCTTCCTGCAACACAATTTTGTTGTTCTGCAGAATTTATTTTTCTATTACTTATAGTAAACATAATTATGGTGGGATTTTTAAAAAGTCTTATGTTCCATTTAGTAATTAGCCAGTGTTTTGGCACCATTTTTTTTTGTAAGTGTCTGCTAATTTGCCAGTGTTTTACAGAGTTTGAAAAGGTCAGGAGTTTGCAGAGCTGTGTGGGTCAGTATGCATGCAGGAGGGAAAAGTTTGCACGTGGAATCATTGTGAAATTCACTTATAATAATAGGCAATAAGTGGCTGCTGCAGAGTACATCTACCCTTAATGTAACAGCTAAATGTGCGGCGTTCTGAAAAACACCTTGTAGATGCACAGTTCTCACCTGAGCTACATTAAAAGTTTTATTATTTCTATTTTTTATATAGTTTTTGCTTACTTCCTTACACACCCACGTACATAAGCATGTTGAATGCTTTCCCTTGACTCTGAATTTTATCCCGACAGCTCATACTTTCAGAGGAGTGATGCATGTTCCGGATAATGTCGACTCATGAGGACTGACGGCCATCTCATTCAACTTATAAGCTCTTACTTAGCCAGGTCTCTCTGTGAGACAGTGAGGAGTCTTAGTGCTGCAAAGTAATTATTTAGTGCAAAGCAAACTAATCCATACATTATATTTTACTGCTCAGAGACCTAAAACAGCAACATATTTATACATAGATGTAGGAGTTTGGCTATGTTAGTGTGAATGTGTCAAAGTTTGAGGTAATTTGTCACTCATGCCACTCATTGGCTGGTTTTCTGGAGACATGATGGAGTGACTGATGACTGATAAGACGTCATCAAATTTCTCTGATGCAACTTTTTTTACTTGACTACTTTGTTTATGCTAGCAGCTTGGCTAAATCGATGGCCATGTTTGTCAGTTGTCACACAGCTGTTGGACAATTGTAGTTCTCAGATGATGAACTGTGCTTTTCCTCTAGCGCTACCATGAGGTTCACATGTGATTTTGAGGGAAATGTCTTAACTGTTTAATACGTTGTCATGATATTTGGTAGAAACTTTATGTCTCACTCTGCAGTTGACTTATATTAATAATTCCTTGACTTTTTGTATAGAGAGAGGTGATAAATTAAAGGAAAAAACCTGAACAAATTACTGGATAAACATAACAAATGCAGATCTGGTAGCTCTGTTTTGCTGTGGGAGGTGTTTTCCTGGTCCACTTGCCCCCTTTTAAATAAAGTGTCACTGCAAATCAATCCAAAGTTGTTGTGAGTGATCACCTTTATGCCACCCATCCATAGGAGGCGGTCACTGAAAGGTTTGACAAGGATGAAAATGATGTGACTCAGATGCTATGACCACATCTCAGCCCAACTGAACAGCTATGGAAGATTTTGGAGTGACAAGTTAGAAAGAGCTCTCCACCACCATCATCATCAAAACACCAAACGAGGGAATATCTTTTGGAAGAATGGATGCGTTCATCCCTCCAGGAGAGTTCAGAGACTTGAAGAATCGATGCAAACACCTTACTGAGACACTTTATGTTGGTTTTTCCTTGAATTTGTCACCATCTATACGTCCAATCCTTCGCTTAAATGACCAAAAAACAAATGATCTCTGCACTGTACTCTGTTTAGTGTTGATCAGTAAATGATGGTATGCTGATTCACTAAACTAAGGTGCCGAACATGCATTATATGTACATTATTCCTACTAAATATCAATGTGTTAGCATTGTACAGCCTCACAGAGCTGCTTGCATTGCATTAGACCCTTACTCTTGTTTCTTCAAAGCCATAATAACACATAATGAATTATGGTGAGTGCAACACCTTGGCTCTTATTTAACTGATGCACATTGTAGATGTCGATGAAGATGTTGATAATCTCAGTTTAGTTTAACCTTATTTATAAATGTGAAGAAAGGCCCAAAGATCTAATCAGAGGTGACAGATAAGTAGCTTATTAAAATTTTCCAGCTTCAACAAAAGCTTATCAAGTTTTTGTTTGGTAGCAAAGTGAATTATTTAAAGCTTAAACATCAGGAGAAAAACGTTTTCTGAGGAAATAATGGTAATAATGGAGACAGGGCAGTTTTTTGTCTGCATTAGTGGCTGCATGAGGATGATAATATTTCTCAGAGTGTACTGCACCTCTATCAGTCTCACACTCTTTCAGCTTGTCATTTCCAGCACAAAATGAAATCCTCCTCCTCCACTGTCGAGGTTGGTATTCAGCCATGTTTCCTTTTCAGGCGGGACAGGCAGCGCTCCTTGTCCCCTTTTGTAATCTGACTGTGCTGCTATTTCATTTCCGTCCCTGTTCATTGAATCAGTCCGAGCCCGGCATTCGATAATGGCGAGGTGACACCAGACAGACACAATTTCAAGTCACTTGCAGACTTTGGAATTTATGACAGAACGAAAAGTGCTGTTCTTCTAATTGATGTGCGATAATCCTCGTGATGAAAGCCAAGTTAATACCCAGCACCGTTTGATTGGGGAAATGTGAAATGAGATACCTTTCCTGCCAAATTTACAAATTAGATTTTAAAAAGTACACCACAGAATACAAAACCTCAGCCACAGTGATTTTAGAGGCTTTGATAAAAGGATGGATGAGGCGCTATGAAGGTTACATAATCTGTCAAATCTAAAAATTTGACCATTCAGTGACAGTCTATCCAGAATGCACAGTCATACAGTGGTCGTAGTGAAGAGTTTAATATGAAAAGACTTATTTTAAATCAAATTTTTACCTAATAACCCACTAACCCACAGTTGCTAAGGTTATGTTATATGATGTGGCAGAATGGGCAGTTTGATTTCTTATTCTTGTTCACCGAATCCAGCTTTTCATTCATGTATTTGTTGAATGTGTTAAGTAAAATGGGACAAAGTCTGCTTATTTTACTGTTCAAACATGACTTGTAAAGGATCTGAAAGGACAAGAAACCCAAGCAGTGAGATTATCTGAAAGGTTTGAGAAAATGAAGACTGACAGTGTAATTACATCCCAAACTATCCATTGTAATGATGATAAAGCTACAATTCAACTTCCTGTTTCAACTTTGAGCTGCCGTAGATGTGTACGTTAAAAGTTTTCCTGACAATAAAGTTGCTTTCACTGTTGGTTTTACCTGCAAATGAAACGCCTGTGGTCCCATCAGTCCTACTTTAAAGATCGAAACCTCCTATGATGAGCATCATGACGGATATAGACAATGAGTGGAGCAACGAAAATAAAACTTAAGTAATTATAAAACGTAATTTTAAAGAAGATCTTGATGGATGTCAATATATCTGGAGTGACTGCCTGAAACACTATCAACACCCTGCGTATTTGTAAAGCAGTACATTTATTTTATTGATACAGTATGATGAAGTATTTCCTCAGTGACTCTGCTGTGTGCTCGAGGCAGCCACGTAGTGTTTAGTAACCATCAGATGGGGTGGCTTGTCTCTGTCAGCGCAGTCAGATGATCCTTACATAGTGAAAGAGAGAGAGCGAGGAAAAAAAAAAAAGAAACAGTCCCCTCTGGATAAGCTCAAGAGAAGGCAACATGTGAGGGTAGATGGCCCGGCGTGTTCAAAATGGCCACGGGGAAGCCATTTCCCACAATGCTCCAATTCCCCTGGCTCCGTGGTGTCGATCTGTCCTTTGTGAGCCAAAGTGTCTGAGACACATTGCGGTCACCATGGGCTGGAGGAGATATGACAAATACAAAAGACAGACCCTGTTTTGCTTCTCTCCGCTGAGAGGATAACGTGCGGCTCATTGATATTGAATGAGCTTAGACGTCTTCTGGTTTCTTTGGAGGGCTGTCAAATCCTTAGTCGAGTTTTGCAAAATTAGCATACATATTTGATAGTAAAAAAAAAGAGAAAAATAAAAAAAAAGAGCTGCACTCTAATGAAACTGGATGAATTTCAAATATTCTCTGTATTTGCAGTGAGGGACGTCTCGCTTTGATAATGGAGAACGGTGAAACAATAAATGTGATGCTCAGTGTATTAGCTGCTGTGCTGAACAGCAGGCTAAATTCATTTAAAACTAATTTAAATGTCAACTTATTAGATTAAAACTGTTCAATTTTAATTCGCCTACTGTGCTTCATTTGAAGCTTTCCCTTTTAAAATCAAACTTTGGCACATGCGCTGTAACAAAACCAATGGACACTGTTTATTTAAAGGCTTAGAAAGAAATGAAGTGATTACTGGAGGGATGGCTCATCACACAGCCGTGGTTTCCTCTTCAAGTTTAGGTCCTTTCGTGCTGCAGCCTCTTTATGGAAATCTGATTTTTTTTCTGTTGTTGCAGAAGCATTTCATCATGTGGTACCTCACATAATCATCCCATGGAGATCACCATCACAGCTCACATTTCAACCACTGAGGGACGAATCTGTCTGAAAATGTAGTATCCAAAAAAAAAAATCCACTGGCAGAACAGATTGAGTCTGGCCCCCTGACGTGCAGAGACATGCACTGCGTCTTCAGAGACAGATTACAAACGTTTGAATGAGTCCATTTTCTGTTCATGTCCAGGCAGGAATAGAAAAGCAACAGTGTAAAAGAGCGCCGCCAACTCCCGGTGTGTGTTAAATTGAAAGCAAGATTTCTGAGTTCTCCTGAAAGATAGCTTCTATGGGGCCGTATACTTCGTAGGGACCACCCCAGAGAAAGCCAAAGATGACTCATTCACTCACAGTTAGACATTTTAATTATCGTCGTATTTGGACCCGTAAACAGAGAGACTTCCCACAAGAAATGTGTATCTACGCTCCAAGAAATAGTAATGACGATAAAGACAGTCAACCTAAGTGGTCGTATTTTTGGTCATTTGTTTGTGAGCTTGACATTGAGAAAATCTTGTGCACAGATTTTCATTGAAATTCAGTCAGAAAGTCGGGCAATGAGCCAAGGAATAGGAGATTAGTTTTTTGGTGTGGATCCAGGGATTTTCTTAAAGGATTTTCAAAGTTTTTGAGATAAGGCTCGTTTTAAATGTTCTCGCTATTTTCTGATAAACGCCAGCACTCATTTAAGGAAAGTGTGATTGTGTGTAGTTTGATGCATATCTGCACCCTGGTCAAAATAACTTCAGGGTATTTTCTAACATTAAACTAACAAATTTACAGTTTGACTGTGCTGTTTGAATGTAGGGTTATAATTACAGAAACAAGTTGAAGCTTTATAAAAAGTCTACATATAATGTTTTCACCCTGTGTACTTTGTAGAGCGTCATTATGATTAAAAAAATTAAATAATTGTCATGGATCACCACAGTGTAGTTAGACTTTTTTGACAGAAGTTGGCAGCGATGTCCTCTCAATTCAAATTAAAATGAAAGTTGTTGCTGTAAATAGTGCAAATGATTTCAAGATCTTTTTCATGTCATGCAGTTAAAAAATAGCACTCAATGTATGGTCTTCCCCTGAGTAGCAACAAAATAATCCAAACCACATGCAGAAAACAACCCAAAAAAACAGATTTAATGGGTGTTAGGACACAATTGTTATGTGCTACCCAGCAAAAACATACTCATCCCGTAATCGGCACCGCCAAAATAAAACACGGTGGAGGGTCCAATTAACAAGCAGCTTGCAAGTGTACAGTGTGTTTGCAAACCCTGATTTTGCTTGAAACGAACCGAACGCAAACGTGCAACCGAGTAAACTCTGCCGCCACGACTCAGAGGAAAGAAAACAAACTGCGGATGTGACTTCTTCTCCACGCTTGCAAAAACACTCAGCACATCGCTGAGAATAATGTTATTACTCGATGACTGAGAGCCAGAAAAACTGATGAGGGAGAAGAAGGAAAAAAAAAAAAATCCCTACCCTCTTTACTGATTGCTGGCAGGGAAGAGGCAAATCGTCTCATGTACTGAAGGTGGCGGAAAAGATGGCAGGCATCATATTAGCGGGATCAGAGCGGGCCGCGCTCTAATCTGTTCCTCGACTCTGTGAAATATCCGGGGCGGGCGAGCTCCTCAAACTGCTCTTAGATCAGCTCGCGGTGACTCATCACCATGCCTGAGCCCGGGGCACTTTCAAACCGAGTCAGCGTCAACACCGAGCAGCGTTTTGTTTTTTTGTTTTTTTTGTTGTTTTTTGTGTAACTCCACGGGGAGGCCCGAAAACATCGGAGTTTGTGAAATTTCACCGCTCAAGCAGTGGGGGTGGTTGTGTGTAGGTGTGAGGTAAAGACTGCAGGCCTTAATCCCCATCGCAACTCCTCAGGGAGTGTAGGTGGTGCTTTTCCCTTCCCTCGGTTAGAGGATTAAGCTATAGCTTGGTAAATATTTCCAAGACTGGAAGGCCACTCTTGCTGCTTGAAGAACAAACAGACTCGGCACATTCAGATTCTTACGCGTTATCTGGTCTCTTCATTTTCCCAGACATCCCAGATTAGAGTGAGCTGAACTATTTTTCCCTAATACAGGCTAAACAGTCCAAACACAAATGGATATTGTTTTTCTAATTTGAACTTTGCTGTTATTCTTCTTTATCTGCATGGTTTCACCCCCCTCTACGCTTCCTCTGCTTTCTTTTCCACTTCTGTACTTTAGTGCCACCGAAGTGCACGGAAAGTTTAAGCGAAGCAGATGGTCTTCCCCTTTTGCTTCCTGCCTGCCGGCTGCTTTGAATTGGACCTCTAATGAATTGATAAGCCGACTCCAGAGCAATTTAGCCGCCTCTCGTCGTCACCGCCGCCCGCGCCCATCCCTCATTCTTCGGCGCCGTAATGACACACGCCAAGGCTAACGTAATTGCGCTGAATTGTGTGTTTAGCAAACTTAATCTGGCGGGGAAATATTTGAACAGACCACAGGGGTGAACTCAATCACGCTGATGATGCCCGTTCGGCTCGTGACTTTGCATATGAGAGCTCGTGGCCAAAAACACTCGGATGGATTAGTAAGACTGGTGAGAATCGTTGTTAGCAGCATGTCAGGCAGGGATTTGCTGCTTTGGCTGTAATTTTCTTTTTTTTTTTCTTCTCTATGTTGTCATGTCTTGACATTGTACTCCCCATATGCAGTACACCTCCATAATTAGCTCCTCTGAGGTCTTTCTATCCCATGGAGGCCTCACGGGCTCCTTTTGAGGCTCATTTCTTACCGATGTGTAATTACTTTGGTATTTTGCTCGATGGTTTAATGCTTCTCGCTTTAGCGTGTCATTACCAACCTGGTTGTCTTGTGTCCACCTAAAAACTAAGGAAGTTGAACCTTAATACAGCTTGCCTACATTTCTGTTTGTTTATGGTGGAAAGTTCAACCAAAGAGTGGTTTCAAGTTCTCAGATCGTGTTGAGTTTCTTCATCCTGGAGCTGTAAATATCAGAAACACCAAAATTACATAGTTAGTTGAATCAGTAATGTGTCCACGTACAAGGTATCCATCTCGATATTTTTCTCCTTTCATTGTTATCTATGTACGTTCTTTGCACAGAAATAGAAATATCAGATAATAAGAGACAACCAAGATGCGGGAATAAAGTTAAGAATTCAGGTACTTTAATGTTACATATCAACAATCAACAACAGTACCAAAATGTACGTAAGCGTCGACGTTAAGCGTTTCTGTGAGCTGTAAACGATACAGCTAGTGCAAGTAGACATATTTTCAGTGAATAGAAAGGTATAGTTATTAACAAGTAAAAGCAAATATTAAAATAAAGTCATCCTGTGAGGTTGTACTTTTATTTTGCGACCTGACCTGCAGGTTTGAAACCACTCGTGTGCTTTCATTAAAGACTTCTTCGTCACTAATTTACAATAATATTGTGGTGTGAGTATATTAGGAGGCCAAACAAAATTTAAGCTCAGTATCATTATGCCCTGTAAAGTACAAGAACATGGTTGATAATTACTCTGCGTATATTACTGCTTGTTTCCTTAAAGTTCAACAACAAAGACTTTAATGACTGGAAACTGTTGCAGCACTATTAGGCAAAATTGATTCAGCTAATGAAGTTTTAACCAACAAAGGAACACAGGGATTTTTTTTTTTTTCTTCATGTTACATTAAATGAGGGCGCCTCAGATGTAGCTGCAAAAAGCTGACGGCGGCCCTTGAGCCAAAACACCCAGATGCTTGTTTAATGCTGCGCTGGCTCACAGTCGGCTGTAAATTGAACATAGGAGTGTAATTCTAGGTGTCTGTTTGTTGTGCTCAAACACTGCTGAACCTTCTGCCTGCATGGCTTCATCAGCGCTCCCCCACTTCAGAGGGGATTTTAATTTCTCCCCCCAGTGCCCGACACGATTGTTCACATAGAGGATGAGGCAGATGTAGTGTTTTTTTCTTTTTTATGTTGTGGTGTTGTATCTTCTGTGCCGTGTCTGCCGGGACACGCGTTACAAACTCCACCGAGTTAATGTGTAACTTCACCATTAGCTCTGCGTCAAAGTGGGTTTGCAGTTGAGTTGCTAGGGAACAAAAACGCCTCCTAAGACCGTGCTGTTATTTCTGAAAACTACGTCAGGTTTTTTCACTCCTCTAAGAATAAACGCCGCGCTCACAAGCTGCTTTGTTAGACCGATAAGCCGAGGAACCTCGCCAAAGTAAAGTTAAAATATCATCACGTCTAATTTATCACGGGAGGCAGAAGAACTTTTTTTTTATCTCAAACATGTCGAAGAATCTGTCTGCCTAAATCTGTAGATGTGAACCTCACAGAGACTTCAACTGTGAAGGCAGTGAAACATCAGAAACACATTTCACCCTCCTCAGCAGCCACAATAAAAGCACAAAAGACGCCAATTCTTGGGGAAAAAATGCATTAGTGCAAGAACAGAATGACACATGGGCGGTAATTGTTGAACAGAGAGGTGCAAAAAAGATGTGATGGGAGCATCTCAAGGATTTTGGAGCGTCTAAACGAATTTCGAAGTGCTTTTACCTCCATGCGGCGTAAAAGCACCAAAGCCTCCTCGTGTCCCACTGGGGCAATTGTCACAGCGGGGGTCAGCTTGACTTGCCCTTTCAGGCTGGCCCTTTTTTGCAGAGCCCCCAAAAACCTTTCCATCATTTACCACGCCTAGCTAATCGTACCTTTTTAAAATCATCCTGAAAAATGACAAAAAAGACAAGTGTTCTTTTTGCACTTAAAGATGAAAAAGCAGCAGGCGTCTTTCGGGGCATCTACTCCCGGTAATAGCGGCGAGGCAGCGGCAGCAAATGAAAGCTCAGTTGGGCCCTTAAAGGCGAGGGAGAGGAGCCGGAGTCAATGGACCCTTTTGCCCCTTAGAGTCAAGCTTTTTTATGGGCTGCCTAGACCGGCTTTGATCATCTGCTGCAAAGCCCGAGCTGGAGAGGCGCATTACTAAAGGCACTGGGGAGGCAATCTTTTTTTTTTTTGTTTGTTTTTTTGCCGCATCACTCCGATGCATTGGGGAAAAAAAAAAAAAAAAAAAAGGATGAAAACATCCAAAGGCATCTCTCATACAGTGAGCGGAATAGAAAGTATGTCCTCCGAAAGTTAGAACCAGGAGCTTTGCGACACTCAAGAGACGAAACACTTGACTGACCTTTAGATCCTTAAAATACCGTCTTATTACTGAAATCGTTCTCCAGGATCATTCTCGCTTACATTTTAAAGAAGGTCAACCTGTTGTATTTTTTACGATGTGATATGATAATGCACAGTTTTGATTGTTAGTGCAGAAAACATACAGTATGTGTCGATAATAAATGCCTTTCAGATGATATGTTCTTTATACTGACAGAGAAAATGAAAGATACTCTTAAGATGCTGTTTTTTTATTTCCTAGTTCCTAGTTCCTAGTTCCTAGTTCCAAATGTGGCACAGACTCTTTTATATGTTTTGAAAAATGTCAGATAAAGGAAAAAGAAAAGAGCTTCCATGAAGCTTCGAATGGATTTAACCACTTGTGTTCTCGACCAAAAAAAGAAAAAAAAACCCACACACACTACAAGTAGCTGGCATCACACAGGTGCATCTGGCTCTTTGGCTGCTGTCGCCATGGAGACGACCCCCCTCTGGCCTAGTTTAGTTTGCTTGCCCTTCCCAGCACATAAACACGAGTGCGGTTTATGCAGCGCTCCGCGGAGAGCAGACACACACACGCGTTCACTTCCTACGATTTTATAATCTGCTGCGATAAAACCTGAGGAGGGTACAATACGTGATCTCTGCAGACATCGTCATAGTGACATTTACTGTATTATTATTGTCTGGGGGGCAGAGGGAGTTACTCTGCAAGGTTATGCAGACATGATGCACAGTGTGTATGAAGGTCAGTTAAGCTTTATTTGAGGAGCACCTCTTGTGAAATTTTGATGTAAGAGGCTTTTTATTAAAACAGTGAAAGTAGAAATTAAAAAGAAAATGATAAAGCTTTGTTTTCTTACAGTATGTGTAAGTGAAATACAATTTGTTGAGTCCATAAGCTCCACTCTATTAAATGGGAAACTACACATTTACAGATATCCTGATATTACAGATTATAATGCAAGAATAACACATTTCTAAGGAAGGGAATAAGGAAATAAATCAAGGATTACATTTTTTTTTCTGGCTGAAATATAAATTTTTACAATCGTCGTACCAGAATTGAAGCTAAAAAAACAAACTGTTTTTTTGTTACCTGTGAATGAAAATGCTTTTAAGCGACGTGCAGTGCGCTGCATACAAAACAACAATTTTTTTTTTTTTTTTTTTTTTTTAAATGGATCAGACTTTGGTTTTCCTTCAGGCGTATGCCTTCAGTCTGCTGGTGTTTCATGTGGAGTTCCTTTGTGTTCACATAAAGCTGCTGAATGCCTCGAGTGAAGTGGTGCAGGCCTTGTTTATCCTTCAGCTCTATATCCATCTCTGATCTATCTTTTATGATATACCCACCTTCCCCTACTCATACAATGGCCATTTAGAGTCTCCGGGCACTATATGATGCTTCGGGCATGTGTGTGTGTGTGAATGACAATCATCTCACTTCAGGCAGCTATATAGTGTAACCCCTCCCCTCCTCCAGTAGATAGATAAACCATTGTGGGAAATGACAGGGAATGAGATAGGAATCAGCCATCCTTAGTCAAGATGGAGCCCACTCTCAAATGGCAGTCCGCCAACCAAGCGCACAGCTATCTCTCTTGCTCCGGCAATTGCACAGTGGACCAGACACATGTCGACATCCATCATGATCATATGTGACCTAAACTGGTCTAGTCCATGAACAGTGTTTATATAGAGGGAGCAGCACAGATGTAGTGACACAAAGAACATTGTTAGACCGAGCACTCGTCCTGTATATCAGCGTCTACCCACCAGACGGGAATACAAAAAAATTTTTAATTATTAAATTATTATTAAATCAAATTACAAAACATGTTACATCTCTAATTGTATTTCCTTATTAGTCTCCTGAAACATTTAATTGTGGTGTGCAGCAGTATAATTAAAGCTATGCAATGAAAACACCCCTCCTTAAAGAAAAGTGTGGTGATAATCCAGATTATTCTTATTGTCAGTGACTCCCATGAAACAACCAAAGCCAACAATGAATTCATCCCCCTAAGATCGACCAATGAATTGTTGCATGCAGTATAACAACATGATACTACTTCCTGCATTGGAAGAAAATGTCGGTAGTCAACTTAATCTGTTATGTCGGCAATTGCATTTCTTTAAAAATCATACCAATACAATGTGTTGTGTACCTGACAGCTCATAAATTGCCCTAAAAAAAAAAAATCTGCTTTACAGAAACTCGGAGAATTTTTTGTTTTGATCGCGTCAGGTACCTGAGAGCGGCGTCTCATCTCCAAAGTTTCCCGTCCTCGCTGACAGTGAGTCACCCCCAAAGTACCTTGACACGGGGAGTAAACAAGCCTGCCTCTGTTCATCAATGTAATCTTGTTTGCTCAGAGGGCAGTGTCTGTGCAGGACAGCAGACTGCCACAGGGATAAAGCCCCAACGCCGGAGATATTGTGATCCCTGCTTTCACGTGTTTTAAAAGAAGACGGCGTGCAGCGGCCTCACGGCTCGGCATGTGTGCACACAGATCTGTGTGACGTCACCGCGGATGATGGGCGACCCGTGAAGCCACTGACTTAGATAATAAAAGCATTTAAACTCGACTACAGATCGGGCCCCTGCAGCTTTAAAATGGCCTTAAACTTGAAAGTACTTTAATAAAAGGATATACAGGACCTAACCCCCTGAATGTAATTTGAAACTCTGCATGAGGGGAGTTTACCATTCAAAGTGATCTCTGGGGTTCATAATTACTCTCCCAGTGAGCAGCCATCAAAAGCAGAAGGCGAGGATTGCAATTGTGTCACAACAGAATAACTCATCTACCAATACCGCAGCTGCTGCAGAGACCTGCGTTTTTACCGAGGAACAGCGCATCTCCACCCAAGACTTCAGAGCCTTTGGTGTGAAGAGCGGCGGGCGGGGTGTTGTGATGAAGAACAGGGGATAAGAGTCGCAATGAGAATAAAGAGTGAGTTTTTCTTACCAAAATAGAACAATGAAAAAAAATGTTAAAACTCAAGCATCAGTCTCAAGTTACAGCTGCACCGGGAGTCGTGTTTTTCATATTCGCTCCTCTGTCTGATGTCAGTCTCTTCACCTTGTAACACTTATAGCCCTCTGTCACTCAATATCTCCAGCGAACCGAGCGCGGCGCAGAATAACACCTTATTACGGACGACAGAGTGACGCTTCGGCAAAAAAGGTGGGAGACCGCGCGTGGCGAGCGGATACGAGGAAGATCTGGAAAAATGGGCTGAAATGGAAACGACAGCATGTCGGTTCTTGAGTGTCAGACATCTTATTTCCCACTAAAGCCAGTCAGCTATTTTAAAAAAGAGTGACCTTTGATCCTGAAAGTATTTTTCTGTTTTTTTTGTTACGGTTTAAAGTTGAAGGACGCCACAAAAATAGCAGCTGCACTTATGATACGTAGAGATAGGTGGTGAAATATATTGTGTAATATACCCTGTGCGACCAGTGGAAATGTCTTCACTGGAGCAGATGGTAAGCCTGGTGGAGACCTGTGTGCATAGGGGTTTACCTTATGTAGATGTACCGCACAGTGGAGCACGGTTGCGGTGAGGCATGCTGGGGAAACAGTTGCTAAGCACTTCGGTGGCATTCATTTTGTAGTGAGAGACACGTGGATGGTATGTTGGAGCACAAAGGAGGCAGCGTTCATTCACAAACAGGCTTTCAGGTTCGAGATGCTTTTACGTCCTCATCCTCTGATTTTCAGGATGCATTTTTTTTTTTCCAGTTTTGTTAGAGATAAAGGATGTTCCTTTAGTGGAGCGGCCTTTTACAGGCAGCTATTAACTCTGCAGCCTTAGACTGTAAGCTAATTAGGCTGCAGGTAAAAAATCACACATTTCATGTCATCTGTATCGTAAAATGCATCATCTGCTCCCTACAAAGAGCAGAAATTCTTTATTAGGCAATGCAGGCTTTAATTATTTGTTAAGCAGGAGGAAATAAAGTCACAAAAAATATTCAAAGTAAGCCAAATTAAAGGAGGAAAAAGTCACGTTTCGCATGTTTCTAAAGGCTCATGACATCAGTTTTTTTATGTGGCTTATAATTCGGCAACAAGTCTGTCATCATTGCTTTTAGGCTTATTAATGTATTGGCGAGGACGTGTTGTTTAAGGCGGCGGTGGATCATGAAATACAATCAAGAAGATTAATGTGTTTAAAGGCTTATCAGTCACGAAAACACTGCACTACTTTTTGTAATACTCACAAATAGGATTTTACAACCCTGTTTTATCTTTCATCACGACACATGAGAGGTAAACAGTCTGTGGGCAACCCGGATGACCCCGCGTTGTTTCGGCAAATCGACAAACCGGCTGGTGTTTCGAGTTGCGGCGAGTTCCATGTGGAAAGCGGCGCGCGTGTTGTTTTTGTGTCTGCACATCATTTATACATCTGGACCCAGCTGACATATCTGGGGCTTTGCTTTCTGCCTCGCTGCCTGTCAAAGAGGAGAAACACTCTCTTGATTGGCAGGTTAAACTCTTCAAGGTCAGCTTGCTCTACAGCTCACCCTCTCAGTGTAGATTACTGTGGTAATATCTCTCCTGTCGAAAGTGCCCCCCCCAACCCCCTAACCCCCTCGACTGGTTCTCAGTCGACAGTCAGATCTAAAGATTGTGTCCTTGCCTCCTCATCACGTCGTTACATAAGCTACTGCACAGGTTGTTGAGCATGGAGATTGTGCTGTGTGTTGCGTTTGCCGTATCTGGGATGTTGTTGAGAGAAATGAATATCATTTCTGCCGGCGATACGAGCGCCTCGGGTTGCTGAAGTGGAATTGGATGTGGTTGCACAAGTGCAGCCTCCAAAATTGGTCAACATCTGGCCGGGGTCAGCATCCTCTGCGTCATTTAAGTCCCCAGAGATTCTATTAAAATAATCTGTGCTTAAAGTCAGCAATTGATCGAAAGTACCTGGGCGGAAAAGTGGTAAATCTACTGAAGAAGTGTGTCGACTTTACTTGTGGATGATCGAGGTGGGAGGCTAACGCATACAGGGAGATGTGAGAGGTGGACGGATACCTCCAAACACAGAGATATTTGGGAGAATTGTCATCGCAAGTGCCAGTTTTTTTGTGTCAAAAATTGGTTAACAACTGACGAGCAGAAGGATTGGAGAAGAAAATGTGAGAACACAGCAGGAAACGGGAACTGTGTTCTCTGAAGCCTCACAAAAGAACTTGTGCAGATGGCTGCTGAAAGCCACAAAGGCAAAATACTGAGCTGCTAGCGACTAATATCACGATGACATGCTCATTGTGTTCCGATCATGCTATTTGTTATGCATGCATATTTAGCAGTGCATTTGAAATGATGACGCATCATTGATTTGTGCACAAGATTGTAATGGGACTCGCTGTCACTACAGCCTGCACACTCTCTCTGTGTACGCCATTTACACGTGAGAGCAGCTGGAAAGTGTGTGAAAGTATTGAGAGCCCCAATGGGACCCTATATACGACTTGTATACGACCTTATCAGGAAAAATGAGAAGCAGACACATGTTAAGACCCACAAAAATGCTGCACTTAGCTTGTTTTATTACAATAAATGTAATAATGTAACTGGAACACCCACTATAACCTAATATATTATAAAGTACTATATATTTTGTAATGCTCTATATAATTTGAATTATACTTTTTCAATTAAAGTAATAATTCTGATGTGTCTGTGGGCAGTAGGGTGAAAAATCACTCACTAGCATAAGGCATTTGAATATGTTTGAATGTGTCTGATGCTGTGTAAAATGCAATTTGTTTACCTTTTCACTTTCCATCATAATTTTTGCTTCTGATAAGGCGCGACAGGTGCATTGAAATGTGAATGAAAGCGCTGTCTGGGAATGCCTCTCCTTTATATTCCTGCCAAGTATATGTAATGGCTTTTAATCTGTGCATCAGTCGGCCAGTAAATACACTTTTCACAGTATGGGGGGAGGGGTGGCGGGGATGAATGGCAATCATCTGTAGGCATACCACGTTCACAAAACTTCATCACGGAATAATGTTGGTAGTCTCGTCTCCTCCTGTGCTGGCAGGATACTTTTCACAACTAGTTGTAGTTGTTCTCAGAACAGGGACGTTGGCAGAGTTTTGTTTGGACTCATCCAACTTTGGTTTGGAGGTGAGATCTCTGAAAACTGCCATGATGTTGAAATGGAAATGGGCGTGCATATTCATGGTCAGCACCTTCTTGACCTTTAACCCTTGGCCAACAGTAGGCCATAACTTCTCATCTCATCTCATAAACGTATTGTCAGCTTTCTACTAAATTAGTTGTGGATATTGTCTCTACAGGATGGTCCATACTGATTTTGGTATCTCCCTGATCTTTCGCTTAACACCGGCATCACCCAACAACAGGCAGTTCACAGGGGATGATTCATTATGATTTTGGAGACCTGCTGACCTTTCTTGAACCAGGATCAGGCTAAAATGCAAGAAATCCAACAGACTGATTGCCGTGAAATTTACCGAACACTTTCATGGACCCCCAGACAGTTTAACATTTCACTTCATCAACTTTGTAGACAAACTAAAATGACATAACTTTTTATTTAATGTGATTTCAATTATAGAATTTTTTTTCTCCGCTATTATTTTTACATCCCTGAGATAGGAAGTAATTATTAAATACATTTAATGTGCATAAGTGAATACATTAAGGTCAAGTTGGTATTAGTTGTTGTTTACTGTGCTAAATTAGACTGCTAGTTAATTAGCTAGCCATTAAAAATGATATAATCCTGTAAAAATGGCTGTTTTGAATATGGATTTTTTTTAAACCCACAACATACCCGTCACATGTCTTTTGTATTTTGTACATTCAGCCACAATGAGCACATCTGATGCTGAATTTGATTTAGATGGCAAGCTTCAAAGTGCGACTGCAGTTCATCATTATTTACTTGAGCAATCACCAAATCTTTTTTGCATATAAAATGTCATTAAAAATTATTTCCAGAGCTCAAATTGTCGTTCTCGTCAAATTAAAAGGCATCTTCATTCTGCATATTTTGATCCTCCAACAATCCAAACCAATTCGAGAAGCCGTCAGTCAGCTAATCGAGTAATTGACTGTTTACGCAAGCAGTGAAATCAGTTAAGCTCAACACAGTTTATAGGACTATATTAGCCTTGTTAGATAAATGTAGAGCAGGGGGGTGAGTGTAGACAGCACCCACACCCCCCAACATTACCCACCAGGGCACTACTGGAAATCTTCCCACAGCAGACAGCATCTGTTGGGAGGAGATCCCCAGCTGCTCCCTGTACTTGTTCTCCAACACATGGCCGGCCTCCACTGGTCGTTCCCCGAATACGGCCAATTGTCTGTGAAAACAGTCCATCGATAATGAGTATCTGCCACCCACTGACATGGAACAATCAACAGGGGTAAAAGATGTAGGCTTGTTTATCCATGTGTGTGCTTGCTGGATGCACTTGTTTGAGCCTGTTCAAATGCAAAGCTTTGTCTTGTGTACCTGCAGTTTGCTCTCTTCAGTGTAGTTTCTGGAAAGACATTACCTCAAGTTTCAATGCCAAAGATCCCTAAATGGATATAGAGCACATCTGGCCAACAACCTTCATGTTCACTGTGATTTTATTGGCTTTTCTTTCTGTGTGTTTTTACATTTAGCAGAGCAGAGCACTCCATGTGGTGATGAGAATTAATTATACCAAACAAAGGAACCCCTGCAAGCATCTCAGGGACACCTGGGGCTTACTGTGAGAACCGGCATAAGATATGCTTCTGTATTTAATTCACTTGCAAAAAAATAAAACCCATGATGTTTCTTTTTTGTTTTAGTTTCCTCCAGATCTGAGTGACTGCCGGTGAGTGAAGAGGAAGCAGTAAAAGGGACACTGCAGCGTTGGGTTAAAGGTTAGTTTCTGTTCATTTTTACCAAACACAAAGCAACTGAAATCCATTTTTTATTCTGAAATGCCACATGTCCACAGTGCTTCCCACCGAGGGTCAAGCAATGTGCCATTAAACAAATGCACGAATACTCTGTTTTCTACTCGGGCTGCGTAGTATGGGAAATCTGTGATATATGAAAAAATACAGGACATTATTCAGAATCAGAATAATCAGAATAAGAATACTTCTGATTTGGTAAAAATCTGGTATTTAAAAAAAATGCTGAAAAATTGCATGCACACTCAAAAATGTATGTACATATATACAATTAACAGTCAAAATTTTCATTATTAGGGGACTGAACTCCTCCAGAAATCGACTTTGACACTTCCATCGAAGATAAGCAGACTCAAACCCCAGCAACAAGTGCAAATAGATCTGAATGCAGCTACAGCCAAGTTTGTGCACATGTGAAACCCCCCAACAGCAATTCTTAATGAGGCTAATCTGATAACGGGACAGTCATACGCTCAAAATATTTTGTACCAAGCAGCGTGATGTTTGAATTGTGACGATGTCAACGTTGAAACCATCTATCGTGCAGCCCTGTTTTGTACTTTGCTTATTTTCCATGTTTCAGTGTTTCAACCCATTCTTGTTTTTTTTTAGCTGTAGGATTCTGTTGTTCTATTTTTATGTCTGTTTTCTATTTTCCTCCCATCTCTTTGCGTAACATACTGGTGTCCCCATGGAGATAATTTCAGATTCATTTCAAGCTATTTAGTTGTTGTTACAGCACTTTGAAGGTGAATATTATGTGGTTCATGTTTCACACTGCATTGAAAATTCACCAGAACATATATTAAATGGACTATAAAATGTATTAGCCCCCTGTAGAACAGTATTCTTTTCCTTTGCGCCCTCACCATTTTTCTATAACTTAACCACCCAGCATGCATAATACATAATAAAGTAACTGAAATGTCAACTGTCTGGGTGATAAATTAGAATATAACATATTAATTTCCTAGAATATATTCTTTCTACACAATCCACTCAGATTAAAATGCAGCAGTGTGTGTTCGGAAAAAGTTATTTGCTCTTTTGTTTTGGAATCACTGAAGCTGCTTACTTGTGCATTTAGCTGATTTGATTAAAGCTTATTTGACTGGAACGTTCTCAGAGCAAACCCATAAAGTGTGCCATAAACTCACAAAGAGGCTGACGCTGTGAATATATGGAAAATTAGCAAGTCTACTTCGACCCTCGAGGACACTGCTGCTGCTTGGTGGACCAATTTATGGACGCGCCTGCTGTTTAGGTGGAGTGTGCGGGACAACCGGCGAGCTGTCAGCTATGCAGATTGATCTCCGGCAAATGTAGCCTTCACGCTGGGCTGGTGGATTATTAATGGGTCCAGTACATATGGGCTGAATAACGTCTTATTGATTTTACCTTATCAGAGGGGAATAGAATCGCAGGATGACTTTACACTACCTCCACCTGTCAGCGCACATGCCGAGCTATCGGGAGAAAAGAAAAACAAGATGAATCATGTTGTTTGGGAACGGGAAGGCAACTGTTCCTCCTGCTGAATACATAGTCAAACAAGACTTTTTTTTCATACAAACGCCCGCATAAATATTAATACGGAAATGTGTTGAAATCACATGTACAGTGTGTCGTTGGAGCCGCTGGTCCTCTTCATACCCCGTTTTAATGGACAAGACCAGTTTAATTGGTTTGTGTCGAATGAATGTGCGAGTTGTAAATAACAGCATTTTTGTTTAAAAAAAAAAAAAAGGAAAAAACACAAACTTTCTCACCATTCAGCAGCTTTGTTATTATTTAGCACGTTTCCAATGTTATACAGTCCAATGTGGTATCATTATGAATTAGACTATTATGTAGAATTAGAGATTTAACATTTTTTAAAGAGGTTAGTTGCAGTTCATCATTTAAAGGCCATAGGAGAGTGGCTTCTTTGTCCTTTGTCCTTTATGACAATAAATCTTTTGGGTTTGGGCTCTTAATCAGATCAAACAAGACATTTGAATCTGTGGGAAATACTTGTCAGATTCATCACTAATAAACGTTAACGTGTCCAAAATATGAGGGCTGGGTGATATAGCTGACAAAAAATCACTTGATGATGAAATTAATTTTTGGTGCAATTACCACTGTTTCATAAGAGTTTGATATTTCAAGGCTATTATACTGAAATATCACCAGGCACTAAAATGATTTATACGAGTTCACTGGATGTAAATTTACACACAGTGCCCACATCGTATCATCCTAGAGAGTCTGATTTTAAAAGCAGGAGTCTAAATTACCAACAAACAAACTAAAATGGTGCCTTGAAAGAGATTTGTGTTCACATTTTCCAGTGTGGCGTTCTGACTCTATGCATGCTGACTTTAGCATACAGGTTTTGATCTAACCTGGTTGTTTTGTTTGTATTTTGTCGCGGATTCAAATCCTGCACAGTCCTGCCCTGTCAGACTCCATCCTCTCGCTCCACACCTTTGTGTTAAAGTCTGCATTCAACCAGCCAAACGCTGGTTCAGGCAGGGTTCAGTGGCTATTTACCGAGGCTTTGTGAGTGATTCTGGCCTTGTTAAATCCTATTTTGTTTCGCGAGTGTGGAGCTCAGCCTCCTCCAGGCATGTGAAGGTGGAGGACGAAGGCGGCACGCCGACTGGGGACCCGAAGAGCAGTCCAATTTTTCATCCTTATTGCCCGTGACATATCCAAAGTGGCAGTGCGCGGTCCACGGAGAGACAGAAGAAGGGAGAGAGGGAGAGAAAGTGAGAAGCTCAGATGGAGCGAGAGGAGCAGATCTCCACTTCCGCCTTCTGTAGTCCCGAGCAGGCCCCCAATTTTCTCCGCTAAAACAATGCAATTCGCCGGCGTTCATTAGGGCAGGCGAGGTTAAACTGAGTCCCCGGGCTCCTGCCTCTCTATAACCTACTCAGCCTTCAGACTTGTACTTCAGCCAGACAATAAATACAGCTTTAAAGCTCAGAAACAGAATACAGAGTGCATTAATCCAACTTACTTCGTGACACCGGATAAATGAAGACGTCACACCCTCCCTTTGCCCCCGTCTTTCACCGTGGCCTCTCACACAGGCTCGAGCTTCCATCGCACAGGGCTAATTTTTCCCAGAGATGTCCACTGACTTATTTGTCATATTTGTTGAAACCATCTGTCATTTTAATCACACATGAACGGCCTGTCTGAGTGTGTCATTCCAGCCCGAATGATGTACTGTATTTTCAACAGCTTCGTGTTGCTAAAAAATTTCGGTGCCAGTGAAGTGCCGTAATTTTAGCTTGTTTTTAGTTTTTGGGTCTGATTTCTCTCTTAATTTTGTGTCTTAATATGAAGAGTATATGTCAAGATATATATGAGGTCCCATGCAATGCTAGTCCTGTATGAAAGGACTTTTAAAGGAGGAATCAAGTGTGTAAATATGAGCTGCATTTTTTTTTTTTTCAATCTTCAGAGTTGAATAAACAGGACTGTGAGATCTGGTCCGTCACTCACAGGCGGTGCAGTGATGGAGGACCGTGAAGGGCACTGTCAAGGTGACTCCTTGGGGGTGGGGGGGTTGGAGAATAAGGGGTGGGATCCTTCGTAGGTGAGTGACTTCAGAGATCCTACACGACTGGGAAATTGTCACACACCCCAAACAGACACACACACACACCTTTCTTTTTCTTTCATTCACACGCTGGAGATTAAGATCTCTTGTTGTAATTATTGCTCGGCGAGGCGGCCTAATTCTGCCAAGTCGATAGCATCGCACCCCGTCAGGTGCTATAGAGGGTACCAGCTGTTCATGTCCTCTACATGTTTCAGTGGGCCGCAGAGGAAGTTAATGGCACTGCTATGTGATACATGTCTGTTGATCGACTTCCTGGAGAGCTGCCAACCCCTTTCCCTTTTGCATCACTCCAGTAACTGCAGGAAGTGAAAAATATGACAAAAAAGAGGGGAAAACCCTTGAGTGTCTGGTATTTTTAACACCTGATGTACAATAAGGGCATCAATCATCCTACCAAGAAAGTCCCAAGTCACACACACACACACACACACACCCCAAACACAGGTGCTTGACAGACAGTCAATTCTGCCTAATGAGCAACTGTGCTGCCATGTACTGTACTGTCTGTTGTGCACAGATCTAACCAGGCTGCTTTCATCAGCGCGCAGACAGACGACGCATCTGCCCAAATAACTTTTGTCAGAAGTTTCTGAAGTTTCTCAAGAAGACAGATCTCCTTTGTAGGGATTTGACTAACACCCAGTTGGCATATAAAGACTGAGAGAGAGATAATATCAAAAAAGCCGTTGCTGAAAAATGCAGTCCAGTAGTCCTGGTGACCTCCGGTTCAAAACACCTGTACCAGCTGTCTGAATGTACAAATGCGGAGTGTTGCCGGAGAGTAGGAACAGCAGAAATGGCAGGATGAATTCAGTGCTTTATTGATAACAAGACCTTACAGACAGGCCATGTATCTAGGTAAAGGTTCAGGCTGAGCAACCAGGAAACAAGGGCGAACTCACAGTGGAACAAAGGATGTGGATCTGTGAATATATAGGCAGGTGCAGATACAATGCCTGTGACACATCCAAAAAAAATTTAACATTTTTACATAATTGTTAGGAATAGAAACACAATAAAAAAAAAAAAAAAACTTGTATAAACACATGATCCCCATTAGTGATTAGTTTAGCTTAGTTAAACCAGTGTTCCAGAGAATAAACCATCCCTGTCAACACTACCCACAGCAAACAATTTATTTCACATTAGGACCTCCCGGAAGGTTTATGCCTGAGTAACTGATTTACTTAAGGCACTTTGATCTGTCGACTTCACTTGGAAGTGGAGTGGGATCATTATTTTGCTCCATCGTCATCAATACATCTGTGGGTGTTTTTAGATAAAGGAGAGGTCGCCTTCATCTTAGAGCCCGAACGATTCAAAGCAAACGGAGAGAATTTAAAGAGAGATGGATCAATTAATTTCCTTTAGTTCTGGAGAAATGGCAGGCGATTAATTTAACGGCGTTCCAGCAAAGGCAAAGAATCGAGGTTCGTGCTCGAGTGTGACGCGGTTTCCTGGGGTGTGTGTGTAGGTGCTTCCCTGTGACATTCATATGTCAGCGTGCATTTGCGTTTGCACGGACGCTCGTGCGTGTAGGCGGGTTTGGGATGTTATCTTCCCGCTGCAGCTTATGGATCTATTGAAGCCGTCGTGGCGCAGCTTAACGTTGGGTGACTGTCACACCGCACACGTTGAGCAATAGAATGATTTGATTTGAAATGGCAGTCGCAGACAAATGTGTAGCTTTAGTTGCATCAAGGTGTATTTAATACACAGCTTAATGGGGCCTTTAATGGATAATTTGCATTTAAGTATCATGTCGGACATTGATTTTTCTTAATATCATTGTTAGGAACTTAGATTTTTACATGTGCAGGGAATGTGAGGTTCCTTTTCTGCATGGGAGTTGTTGTTGGCGTGTTTATATGTCAGTTTGAGCAGAAGAGCAAGTGCTGTTCAGCTGCGGATCGTGACTTTCCTTCCTGTGTGGGAGCTGCCGCTACTCCCACGCATCTCCCTGTCTCTCTTCTCTCTTTCTCCAAATCCGCTGGTCTTTAACCTCAGCTCACTCCTCACTTAACCACCAATCCACTCCCTGTCACAAACATCCACGAAGGAAAATATTCACGCGAGTTAACTGTACGCTGCCCTGGATTTCATCAGAAAAGCTCATTTCTGTCGTGCCTCCTACCATAAATTACTGTCAAAGCAATCACGCTGCTATGACAGGGTTAACTTATACTCGTGCAACAGCGTGCTATAACATAACGTGCGCTTTCTCATCACACAGACGTGCTGTTTTCTATACGTATGATAAGAATGGCACAGAAAGCATTGTGCTCTGATGATGCAGTGTGACTTATATTGCACAGAAAAAACACATATTTACATTGAACGTGATGCATAATACATGTGACACTTAAGATGCTTTTCAATTTAAATACTAACGGCGTGTCTCGGTGGCGGTGACCAGGTCGCAACCAAAGCGATGCTTTCTGATAGCGATGCTAAACAAATGCTGCATATTCTGAAATTTCACTCTCGCCGACCTTGGAGGCTCTGTGTGGCTGGGCAGTAACGGGGGTTGCTAAGGTAATTTAATTACCAGACCCTCCATGGGCAAGGGTAATTACTGTTCTCTAAATCCCTGCTAATCCCCCTTCTGAGTCCCCTACACAGGCTTGGCCCGGGGCGCTTTAACAGGCAGCGCTGACTCCTCGATCCCGTCCCAGACAGGGGCCCTCCAAAAAAAAAAAACACACACACTGATCCCTTCTGCACAAAGATGCTCCTTACGTGGCTCGAATTGTGTAAGGTGTGCACTCTCCATACGGCGTGTGTGTACGTCCGTCTTAGTGTGTGTTTCAGTGCTCACAGTCATCACTCCCAATGAATTCCTCTCACGTCCCACCCGCTCCTCATGCGTGCGAGTCAAGGGGACTCGCGGGGTCAAAAGGGCCACTCATCTCTCCATAAGAATGTCGTAATTATCACTGCTGGGATGAATAGGAAGTGACCTCTGTCAGCGGCGGCGCCTGGCGACTGGAGTTAGACGAGGAGGAGAGGAGATGAAAGCTTCTGAGCACACGAAGAGAACTTTCTCTGCAGCATTTACCTTTACATTAACGTTATAAGAAGGTAAATGAGGTCATCTCTGTGTCTGCTTACTGCAGCAGAGCGATGTGTATTTATATGTATTATATCCTAGGATTATTTTTTCTAGTAATACATCCAGTTAACATGGAGCAGCATTATAATTCATCGGGAGCTCCGACCATCTAAGGAGGAGTCCTTTGAGTCCTTGCAGCACTTTGTCTGTCTGCTATTTTTTGATGGGCAGAGTATTTATTTATTTATTTATTTTTTTTTTACAGCTGCTGTGTCTCTAAAACTCAGCCATCTGCAAGCTAGATGAAAGAGTGAAGTGATCAAAAGAGTGAGGCCAAAATCAGTGAGCTGCTATAACACTATATAAAGCTAATGTGAACTACAAAGTGTGACACCTTACATGTAGTCATTAGATCAACAGCAAAATAAACTTTATGGAGTTTTTAACTGGTTATGAATCAGCCTCAGTTTAACAGAAATGGCTCTATATGATTTACATAAGCAAAGGAGACCAGCGGAGAGAAGACAGGCTATTTCTATTGGTATGTAATAGTTATTCTTTATTCCTGCTACTGGGTCAGAGAAAATATAGCCTAATTTAAGGTGAAACACTCCCACCTCTATCCACAATGACTGCCAAAATCAATACAAAATTAGAAGTTTCACTGCTTTAATTAAAAGATACTGATTTGTGCAGCTGTAATTCCCCATATTCTAGGTAACTATTTCCATATATTTTTATAACCATTACTTAAAGCAGTGACAATTCTCTTAAAGATTCTTCAACATCTGAGAGAAGAAGCCTTAAACGTACAGTACAACCTAATGTAACTTTTACAAGAGCATCACAGAAATGCATAAAAAACAAAAAAAAACAAAACGAAGCATTATATTTTAATGATGTACAAAAACAGCTGCTGAAATTCAACAAAAACACTGATATTTTGACACTTTCTGAACAATAGTCAGCGTGTGCAAATTGTAGTTGATTGGCTGAAACATTTAAAAGCGCAGTTATTATCCTTCAGTGAAACTTGAAACTTCGACCCGACCCGCCGGAGCTGTTTTGAATTTTTAAAAAATGGGCAAATTCGGGGGAAAACAAGCAGCTCTTCGGTCTTCCTCTGCTCCTCTCGTGACCTCAGCTGCCAGCCAAACATCTGCGTGACATCGGTGGCGTTGGAAAGTGTTACCGACCCTAGCAGGTGTTGTGTGTGTGCTTCTGTGTAACTGTGTGCACTGTGTGTGTGTGTGTGGGTGGGAGTTTGCGTACAGTATCTACAGCACGCATGTGAGCGGAGAGGAGCCCGGGTGGTGGTGAAAGGAGCATCTGTGTGTATTGAAAAGACTTCTCTGAATAGCTCCACATTTGAACAGCCACTTATCCCCCCGATGAAGCTGTAAGTGATTCGTGGCAGCTTCCTGCCTGCAGTAGTAAGAGAGAGAGAGAGAGAGAGAGAGAAAGTGAGGGAGAGAATCAGAGAAAGAGAGAGATTAAATGAGAGCATCAGCTGTAATTAGGGCTACTTCCCTCCATTTGGAAGTGCATGTCTCTGTCTCAGAGAGAATTAGCAGTAGATACTCAGGGTGTGACAAAAGCTGTACGACCTGAATGCATTAATGGGGCAAAAAAAATACGACTTTTACAACCCAGCGCCAGAAAAAGGCAGTGAGATATCTGCAGAGATTGGCGTGTTTGGTTAATTTTGCGAATAAAGGTGCTTGGTGCCAAGTGTGCCATGTGCAGAGGGAGCGGTGACAAGTTTTCACTTTTTCAGTGGCTGGAGGAGCGTGATGATCCAGGGCTTCACGTGAAAACAGGGACGATTTGAAAGAAGAAGAAGAAAACAAGTTGTTTTTGAATGCTAGGACTTACCTATAACCAGAGTTTGATTGCACTCGCTTTGTGTTGCTTTACACAAAAGTGCAAATTATGACAATTTTGGACAATTCTGCACCGAACAGTTCCCATCCAACAGCACAGGAGCTTGTGTGTCCTCCTCTGGGTGTGTAAAAATGTAAGGATGGGTGTGTAGCACATCTGACTTATGACTCACGCAGGGGCGGAGTTTGTGTCCGTCACAAACCTACAATTAAAGTTTTTATTAAATCTAACCATGTGCTAGTTATCCAACTTAGACCATAGGCTAACCATTCTTTCCTTATCCATAACTTACTGTAGGTATCATGTGCATATATTGTAAAAAGCTGCAATTTTTCAAAAGGTTTTGGTGTTAGCCATGAAAATTCACTGGCATTGATGGAATCTGGCTTCTTGCATCATCCAATATTGACGTTCTTGTCAGCTGAACGAGTGTAATGTGTTGTCTAACGCTCACGACCAACCACGTCGGCTTATTAAACACTCAGTGAAAGCAACGTCCCTCTCCATACTGACAGTTTTGTAGGGTCCAGTGTCCCAGGAGGAAACTTATATGGAGAGCAGCGAGCGAAAGATACGCTGCCAAGGACAGATAATGTCTCGTAAAATTGAATTCATGTTTGCAGACGTATTGGAAGTCCAGCGGTCACCTTGGTTTCAGTGCATGATGCAGGTGCACGATTTTATCAGGAAAATGTCCCGTTGTGCAGAGATACAGTATACCATGAAAATAAATGAACACCCACAACTTAATTACTTCCCCAGATATTGAGCAGCTGACCTCATTTGGAAATTTTTCCTTCGGTATTTGTGTGGATTCACATTGTTGTCCATGTGTAAGAAAATTTCAGCGTAATGAATTTTTTTGATCGGTCGTTCATTTCGTTCGGTTTCTATAAACGAGTGACATCCTGTTTTAAAGCTGCACGTCCTCTCTCTTAGTGGTTGAATAAGACCAGTGATTTACAGTGTCCAAAGGTGAGCATTTAAATGCTCCTGACATTTGGGAAATTGTCCTTTTTGTTCACCCATCTCCCTTTATTTCGCTGCTTTTTTTCTTTCTTCTTCTAAATGCCATTTCGCCCTTTTTGTTCCAATTTCACCCCGTTGATCCCTCCTTCCTCGTTTTTCTTTTCTTTTCTTGTTCCAAACTAGGACAGGCTCCTGCTTTTGAAAGATTAGCTTCTTTAGCTTCTCTTTTCATCTCCCCTCGTCCGTTTCATTTGAAATGTTGAAGTTGACTGTTCACTTGACTGTTCTTAAAATTCAAGTGCTAATGCGCTTTTTGGTCATTATGTCCACTTTCACCATTTCCTTCTCAATCACAATCTCAATATGTTCCCCAATGTTTTTGGCCCAGTCTTAATCTTTACTCCTTTTTTTCTACTCTATAATTATTAGAAGTCACGTGTCTGTCAAACAGTACAGTCATTTTCTGCATTTCTTCATCATTTTATTTTATTTTTTTTGTATTGATGAAGTTTGAGTTTTTTGTGGGCGAAGCTCTTGATTTATCTATTCCAGGCATGATTTCCGTCACTGCCATGGCAAACTGCCTAGTTTTTCTTTTTATTACACAAAGTGTCAACCCCGGTGTGTAGCACGAATTCTCCGAGATATCAGAGATACCAAATAAAATGAAAGTTTAATGGATTCTGAATAAAAGAAGCGACATCACTCCAATTCAACCAAAATAGGTATACATTTTCTTCTCTCAGTCTCTTAATGTCAGCGCAGTAGCTGTTTTAACTCAGATAAGTGCCTCACCTTTGGAGCTCGCTGACGTCCGCAGAGGGCAGCGATCTGCACCCAGAGACCCGGCTCAGTCATTAGTGATTTATAGCTGCCTACATTTCTTTCTCCTGTGCAGAGAGCCATTAATCTGAAAAAACAACTCGGCACAGTATATAGACTTTCCAGAGTGTTTACTCTCTTTCTCAGAGAAATTGTTTGGGCAAAACTATCATCTGTCTTCCAGCCAGTTTGCAAGGGAGATAAGCTTCTGGAGGTGTGCGGTTTTCAGCCCCTCGCCGTGATAGAGGATGGGATGTGTGTTTAGCCCACTTTCTCGGGATGGACAACAGATATTCTCCGTAGACGATGGCCTGCACCGCTCAGCATGGATGCGCTTCTTCCCCCGCTCATTAGGGCCGAACTATTAGACTGCTGGGCCGCAGATCTGTCGCCGGCCACATCGCCTCACCCTGTAATCGATCCCCCCGCGGCCACATGACACAAGGCATAGCACACACACACACAGCCAGTGCCAGTGAACCAAGGCTTGTGTACAGAGGAGCAAGCTGTGCGGCGTCCAGGCAGGGTGTTAGCTGGTAATCATTAACGCAGACTCCCTGTTTGCTCTGCCTCTGCCCTGGCTATATGTCTCTTCACTTTTATGAATGTGTGTGTGTGTGTGTGTGTGTGTGTTAACAATGCCATGTGTCTCGCTACGCTTTCTCCACCTGTGCACTTTTATTTACACGACGCGTCCCTCCGCAGATCGACAGACGCATATGCACACACGTCTAACATCTGCTCACGCCTGCGGCTGCGTGTCTTGCAGTTATAATTACAGTTTTGCTGCAAACTTCCTGTTTTCTAGCAGCTCGCAAATGAGTGTCGACGGACCGTGCTGTCGAGTGGAAAATGGCCGCCGTTCAAATGCCTCACAATTAATCCGAAGACAAAACAAGGGAACACTCTGAAGGTAAATTCGAGGATTTCCTGGGGAGAGGATTGATTGGACGCGAAATGACCCGAGTGCGTGGCTGGTTGTGGCTGAAAGGGCAGACAGGAAGTGGGTAAACAAACCAGCGGGGTGGTGCAGACCTCTTATTCACAGGCTCCCATTTAAACACACAAAACTTTGGTCATTATAAAAGCCTAACACCTCCCAGCGTTCAGTGTTACAGGCTGCAGATGCTTAATGGGCTCTGGTGGTCTCAGGTTTGATCCCACCACCGCACATCTGTCACATGAGGCATATAATTCAGCAAGTCACCACATAAAGAAACAGATAAGATATAAAGACATCGTACAGGCTGAGGCACAAATAACATAAGTGACCAAAGTGTAAAAACTGTGCAGGCACAAAGAAAATATTCTGAATCTGGACCCAAATGCTTCTTTTTAGTTATTTTTTCTCCATTTTTATCTGAAATTATTTTCATCACAAACTAAGTACCAAAAAGCATAAATCCAGAGATTGTAATATATTTAACTGAAGATATTAAGTTAATGTAAGAGAAGCTAATTTACTCAAATGTGAATATTTGTACTTTACCTTTTTCTGAATCTAAGCAGATGTCAAAAGATTGTAATGGTCGTGCCCATTCATAATATTGATATACTGCAATACAGATATAACATGGGCTCTAGACGCTATAAATAAACACGACTCAATAGTCAGTGGTATAATGGTATAAGTGGTATAATACTGTACTGATAATTTGTCGGGTCCGTATCTGGAATTTACACACAACTGTTTGTGTAAATTCCTGTCTATTTTCCAGTTACTATTAATAAATCCCCTTGTTTGTGAGCTTATGATTGGCCTTAATGGATGAGTTTGGAGAGTGATAAACATCCTGGAATCTGCCTGCCTCACCGATGCTCTGATCCTGAATAGGTTTCGTCCTCCTGCTAACCAATCCTCGCCGTGGCCCAATGAAATCGTGCAACAAATGCATTTCATTGCAATGATCATGTTAAAGTAGATTATGATATAGTCAGTGCTAGTAAAAGATAAGTGCAAAGCTGAGTTTATCTATATTTGGAAATTTATGTCTTGGAAAAATATCTTCAGTTTTAATTTTTATGTTTTATCAGCAGCATGTTGTATCTTCAAGGTTTTTCTCGTGATCACTTGTATTTGTCAGTGAATGTTGATTAGATCTGTAATCTTGTTTACTTATTCGTCAGCAAGAAAGCTCCTCATTTAAATCAAAATTTTGTCAGTTTCAGGCCATTTTGCCAACTTCTTGTACAGCTGCTCCTGTTTACACCACGTTTGATGTTTGAGAGTTTTGGCTTCTTTTGTTAAGTGAAAGTTGTTTGACGTTGGGTATCGTATCGGCGCTAATCCTGAAAGCTTAAAAATGACACTCAGTCGTGGTCTGTAGCCTGTGTGGTAAACTAATATCTCTTTAATACGATGTTTTCACAAACTGTGCAAAGTTTTCCAGTAATTTAACTTCAAGCATGGCTCAGCTTCCTCTCTTCGCCGGATGTACGCTGCCCTTTGCTTTGCCAGGCTGGGTCAGCGGACGCAATGCGCAGCTGCTGCCCTTGGGCTGGCTGCGAGTTAGTGAGTAAACCGATGAATAAGCGAGCCGCCCGTACACGCGAGGTACTCTTTAAATCACATCCGAACACACAGGGAATGTGTACATCCTCTATGATCTATTGTCAGTCATTGGGCGTAATAAAGAGCTGTTTGTTGTAGTTTTTTTTATCACCTTCCAGTGGCTGAAAACTGAAGCTGGCAGCAGGCCTAAGTGCTTTAGCGTGTCATGCCAATAAAGCACCACGCTCAAATGAGACTGGACCGCTCTGGCAGATCTTTGGCACGTGAGCAGCATCAAGGGGACCAGAGGAGGGACGGGGATAGGTTGGGGGGAGAGGATGAACTGTAATCATATACAGTACGAACACCTCATTACCATTATTCATTAACCACGCCATCTGATGCTATTAGGCTTTCACGTTGCCTGAAAATGCTCCACGGCGAGGACAAGTTTGTCAAACGGTGTGTGCGGAAACGCAATAGTACCCTCAAAAGATATTTGTTTTCGTGGAGCAGAAGGTGCGAGTGGGTGGGGGGGCGAAATGTCAGAAAATAGTGAGAGCAGAGACGTGGAGGGGATGTGTGCGTTTTGTCTGACAGATGAAGAGCAGAGCGAGGGAGAGATGGAGGGAGAGAGAGAGAGAGAAGTCGGGGGAGGGGGCTGGAGTAGGTGGGCGGGGAAGAGAGGAGGCTGAGTGTCACGGAGAGAGAGGGAGAGAGGGAAGGAACAGAGAGACGCTCGCTCGCCGGAGCTGTTGAAGGGTGTTCGAGTGTGTGATCGTGAGCGCTTCTCGAGCCGCCGTGTGAGGAAAAGGAAAAGGAGGGGGAAAAAAAGAAAAGAGACGAAAAAGAGAGGGAGGACGTTGCTTTTTGAACCTTTTTGTTTTTCTTTTTTTTTATCTCTCTCCATCAGAGGAAGCAGAACTTGTCTCGAAGCCACCACTCCCCCTCTCCTCCTCCCACCTCCCCTTTTCCTGGGATTGTAAAGAGGAACCAGGGAGGACAAGACTGTGCTGCCAGGTAAGAGGCGGCGACGAGAGCTCTCCTTTGTGTGGCTGCTCGGTTGAAACTGGAGAGAAGAGCTGTTTTCTATGTGTGTGTGTGTGTGTGTGTGTGTGTGTCAGCAAACAGGGCACTGTACAGTAATTGTGACCAGAGGAGTCGTGAAGAGGAAGGAAGAGGAGGGAGATGAGGAGGAGGAGGAGGAGGTGTTGTCTTTTTGACAGCAGCATCATCCAGGATGACAGGTGTCAGGGTATGTCAGATTCACAGGGATCACTGAAATGGAAAAAAAAATCTTTTTTTTTGGGTTCCTCTTGCACCCATATCATGTGGTTTTAAATTAAAAGTTTCCATTTCTACTCTTGCGTGAAGTGTCCGACTTGTGCTTGGCAGCCACTTTGAAAACTAGATTTTATAGTTTTGTGAGCGATCCAAGTGGCGTGAGTGGCTCCGCAGCTGATGGATCAGCAGCATCAGTGACAGGCAGGGATCAGATTTTCATTTTTTTCCGCCAAAAGAAACAAACGCATGCCGTGTTCAGAGGCACAGGAGAATACAGTCGCTTCCCAACCCCGCGCTTGCTCTGTTTGTCATTTAATGAGAAGTTGCACTGTAATCGAATCACCGCCTGCCCTGCTGTTTGTCATTTCCCCTTTGTCGTTCCTTATCTCTCCCCCTCATTATCCCAGATTCAACTGAAATGAACTAGTCTATCTCTCTTCCCTCCCTCCATCCACGCACGCATGCTGACGTACAGTAGACTGTTAAACAAAAGACAGAAGGGGGGGGGGGGGGCTGAACAAAGCTCATCTGTCCTTAATAACATTTGCACTTTTATCTTTTTTTCTTTCATTTTCCCCCCCCTCCTCATCTGTCATTTAGAAACATGAAAGAGGTGGAGGTTGGTAAATTGTTGGGCTTCAAATAGCACCCCCCCACGTCTATTTGATTCCATTGTCTTGAGCTGTAACAAGCCATGAAAGCCAACATGCCGAGCTCCAGTCCTTTCAAACGCAAAACTAATTCACTTCCATTTTGACTTCATTTTTCCACCACCTTCCAAACCCTTTATTCTCCCACAAGGTCCAATAAATCCTTTTCACAACCACCTTGCCTTTTGTGGCTCCTTGGAAAATGGATTTGCCCGTCCCACAGTGGACCCGAACAAATCCGCTCACCTTTCATATTCGCGCCTTTGTTACTGTTAGATTTATATGTTCATTTGCAGAAGCTATTTAACGCCACCCACCCCCCCTTTTAGGACAATTGAATCCTTTTCTTTTGAAATACTGCGCCCACTGGCATTGTCATATGATTGAACAACTGGTGTGTGTGTGTGTGTGTGTGTGTATGATGTGTATCCAGCTGTGAGATCTCCCATCACATCAATAGTTAATGAGCGTCTCCAGCTCTCATTCATACGGCCCATTCAAACACTGTTTTTCTTTCTTTATCTAACAGCTTAAAAAAGCCCTGAGTGACACGTACTCTACTGTAACACAGCTCAGTTAGATGTGGATCTAGGCGGTGTGCTGACCTTCACACAACCTTGCAGTGTCACAGTCTGGTTAGTTATTAAGGGGTGGAAACATATGAGAGTAATGACTTGTCTCATAAATCTTATAAAAGACGGAGCAAAGGCCATAAAAGTGTGACAGAAGGGAGGAGACTTTGATGTTAAATTAAAATAAACTATAAATACACGCTTTTTCTGTGTGTGTGTGTGTGTGTGTGTGTGTATGAAGTCTGAGCGGATCACTCCATCCATGGACGTTGCAGCCCTCCTGCCCCGAGCGGCAGGCAGCTCCTTTCGGTCCACTGGATGCAGTCCGCTCTCTCCGTGACTCACTGCCTCGCCTAACCCACTCTGATTGGCCGGCTTTTCTACTCCGGGGGGAAAGACAGGAAGGTGATGGGTCGCCCTCTCACAAGCAGGGATCAGCGTTCTTTTCACACAACATCCCGCCGGATGCGCGCTCGCGAAGCTTGAACGTGGCTCGAAGTTGGAGCAGGAAGAACGGGAAGCGCTTCGGTCGCCTCTGTTGTGTCACTGGCTGCCTTAGAGATTCGCACATTCGAGCGAAACAAGTGTCGTGCTTCTCAGGCGAGGCGATTTTTCCACTCTGCCCTCAACCGCCGTCATGTTTTGTATCCATCTAAGGGATCCGCTCGGGCCTCCAGCCCCCCCATCCCCTTTATAGATGATGCCGTCACATGTGACAGCTCTGAAACAAACAGGGCATGGAGCCCCCCCCGCCTGCTGTGACTCTGGCTCGTTTGCCTCTTCCAGACAGACCCGGCTGAGACGAGGTCCAAGCTGCTCCACCCAGTCACCCAGCCAGCCGGCGAGAATCAAATTATTTTATTTATTTTTTCTTCCTTTCCTTCCCCCCTCAGAGGGAGGTGCCTCGCTGATTCAGAACCACGGACAGAGGGAGAGAGGCGGCAACAAGCAGAGGAGGGTGAAATTTCAGCACCACCTCTCGGGGACAGCACCAACGGCCCAGAGAGTCGAGGAGCAGGAAGATTTGAGACTTCAGGAGTGAGGGCAAAAATGACAAGATGCTAAGGGTCAGAGCGGGGGAAATAAAGGAGGACAGTGCCATGTTTTTAAAGAATATTCATTTGGTGACTGGATGATACACTATAGGGAATGACAGCTTTTACATTTTGGTTGCAGGAAGAAGTGTAGCCGAGCAGCAGTGTGCGAATATTTACCAGCTTTAATTCATTTGTGTTTACAAACCAACGCTGACGATAACAGGGGCGACGGTGCTTAACCAGGTAGCCTGGATAAATAATCGTGACAGTTGCCAAATTTACAGAGCGCTCACAAACAGGCCACGCGCTGTATTTACCACAGTGCGCGTAGTTCGCTGGAGCATTAAATCCTTGTTGGCTTGCAGTCGGGGATGCTCATGATCCACTTTCCCATAGCTCCATGTAGATTTATATTCTTTTAATACTCTGCAGACTCAAAGACGTGTCAAGAAACAAACAAAATTACTTAGTCAGCCAATGAAGACATGGCAAACTGAAAGAAACGCAAACAGGACTGAATCGTCTACAAATGGGTCAGTTTAGTTTGGTTTATTGACAATATTGTAATTCATTTATAAAATGACAACATATTAGACTTTTGCTTGTCTATAATGAGAGATAAAGATTTATCTTCAGGTGTTCCAGACAGGAGTTCGGTGTCTGGACATAAATATGTTTGAAATAGTAAAGAACTAGAGAAGTAACTCACATAAACGTACAAAGGTGAAAATTATCAAAGACATCAGGCTTGTAGCGGTGCATATATTCGTCCTGGACGTTTGGTACAGGATGTTTGATTCGGCTTTCCTCGGCCTGACACGCCCGGTGACCCAAACAACTGTTGTCTAAGAAGTCTATTTATGTCATTACTTGCATAACAGGACAGAAACTCTGTTGTACGAGTTTTACCAGGGAAGTTTCGGCTAAATCGGGATTAGCCAGGTTAGCTCAGATTGTCAGACTGTGTGCTGAGATTGTTCGGTTGAATGGCAACTGCTGTAATCCGTACTTACCGTACAGTGGATTTTGAGAAACGTTACACCTCCTAATAGACACTTTTATATTTGTTGGTTAAACCTGTAGATATAAGCTTCCATATCTACAGCGTAGTCAGTGAAATGTATCTGGAGACTCCATTCAGAAAACAAGCATTTTAAAGGTTGTTTGTTTGAAGTCTTGACAAAGCCTGAATTCAGACTTTTTGACGATTCGCTGAAATATGATGTAACTTGCTAGATGCAGTGAATATTGTGACTTGGCAAATCATTTATGAAATGGCCATGATTTGTGTGGTTGGTCCGAGCCAGGGCTGTGGACGAACTCCAATGAAAGCAGGGGAGAAATTGGAGTGACGACAACCACTCTTCCCTTAGGGAAACGTAGAAATAGTTGTTAGATTTGTAATTCATCTTCATATAAAAAAAACCTATTTCAGTTAACTCTGTTAAGGAAAAACATCCCTCGGGCTCTCCACTCCAGCTGCAGATCGAAAAGTTGTTCCTTGACGACGTTGCAGATTAGCATATTAGTTCTCTTGTCGCTTCGCCAAAGATCACGACCACAAATCTCGACTGTGAGCTTTTTTTTTTTTTCTTTTTTCTTTCAGTTTAGCTTCACCCTGCTCAGCATTCGTGTACACTACCCCAGACGAACACTCACTCCCATAGCAGCATGCTTCATTTCACACTACAAATCATTGTGGTTAATCTGCTTTGGCTGTAATAGATGTGATGTATGAGTCAGTTATGGCTCTGTCAATCAATTTTATTGATTTTAATGCATGGTTTTACTATGCAGATACGTGCAAAGCATTTCAAAACCTCTAAATGATGCAGATTTATTGTGTAATCTAAAGTACACTCATGGATAGGAAGACATTTTTAAATCAGCTGAGGCCGTGTGTTCTGTAGCTGGTTGCAAATCACCTGGTTTCATGGATTAATTAGACGTGTTTTACATCTTCTGTGTGATAACGGTGAAACGCAGTAAGAGGGTGCGAAATCAGACGTGAAAACGGGTTATTTCTGTTCAGAGCTGTTAGATGAAAGCTCGCCGCAGTGCCCCCTCTGATCTCCGGCGAAGGAGTTCACGGGAGAGAGAGTACGTGGAGAATCTCGCTGATACACTAAGAGAAGCTCGAAAGAGAGATGAGAGCCACTTCTGCTGCGCCCTCAAACGCACACACTTCCACACAAATATGCATACATGGGCTTGGCGTGGCATCGATTTTGTGCCTTGTCCTCCGGGTACAGAAGATCTCAACCCCCCCATCCCTTCCAACCTTGCGCCGACACACCCCGACAGAAACAATAAAAGCTGCTCAAGTCTTGCCCTCAAGCCTCTGTTATCACCAGTGGACAGCAAACCACCCGTCACTCCTCCCTCGCCTGCTCTCTCTCTCTCTCTCTGTTGAACCATCATACACATGTCCCCTAATTGAGGCGGCTAATAACTAGCCAGGGTCATTTGTATATGTATACATTAGCATAATTGAATAGGCATGAGTTAAGTGTTTTCCACTGGTGTGTTAATAACATGGTCCAGAAAAGAGGAGAATACACACACGGCCGCGTTTGTTTGCCTCTGCGCTGACGTGAAACGGGAGGCATCCATCCGTTCGGTCCCCTCCCCTCCGCCCTGCCTCGCTTCTTTCTTTTTTCCCCGTCAGCTGCTGTCAACGCTGCTGAAACTAAGGTGTGGTCTTTCTCCCGCTGTGAAATGAAAAGAGAGGCACGTGTGACAGCGAGTTAATTTCCTCGTGTCAAACCGGGGCCGGAGAGAGTTCACACATCTGCTTTGTCCCCCCTTTCTGACCCGACCGCAGAGGCCACATCCCGTCGATAAACCCTCCTTCTAGCGGAGGAGTCCTGATGATGGCAGGCAGCAGGAGGCGGGGCGCACGTGAAGAGAGAGTTGACGTGAATTGAGCTTAAAGTGAAGAAAAAGGGATGAAGGAGGGAGGGACGGAGGGAGGTGACGGGGGTACGGAGCGAGGGTATATTTTCCATCTCGGTACGCCGCAGCTGTCGTCCTTGTCACCACGCCATGTAAATCTGCTGCGATCTGAGCGGAAAAGGAGAGCTGCTTTTTATCTCTACATCTCCGACTCCACAGAAGGCTGTATATTCACCTGAGACCTTTGTTTACAGAGGGGAGAGGGGGCAGAGCTGACAGCACTGAGAAAGTGCCTTTTTTCTTTAAAACTCAGAAGTGCACAGGTTACTGAAAGGTAAAAGGAAACTCAAAGCACACCTCAAACATTTAATAGTTGCATAGCAACAACCCACTGGTTTTCAGCGGTTGAAGCACCGAGCAAAGCCTTGTTTTGTGTTTGACAAAATGTGTAATACGGGTAATGGAAAAAATAAAGGCAAGAAATAAAGGTCTTTTTTTAGAACTGTGTTTTTTCATCATCACTCTCATTTTCCGTCGTGGAGAGAAAATATCGACATGTGCTGCTGAAACTGTGTCCTATCTCTTTTATCACGGATCATCCAGTCTCTTGCTTCGCACCACCTGGACTGATGTTTGTTAGCGAGGGTATCAGCTTCAGAATCAGCGATGGAAAAGTTTTAGTCTTCAATTAGTGGAGAGGCAGTCGTATGATTTCCTGGATCAGAGAGGTGATCATCGGAGAAGATTATCATAACAAAGGGAAAATTTAGATTATCATAAGACAAGAAACTGTTGGTAGGGATGAATTCACAACTGTTTTAGCCTTTTAAAAGAGAGTTTGCATGGGAATATAAAGCCATTATGAAGCCTGTGGTGTACAATGTGGAGCTTTTACAAATAAACTGGGAACCATGCAGAGTGTGCAAGTGAAACCTTACAAAACTTCAGAGCAGTCGGGAGCATAAACTGTAATAAATCCTTGACAACTTTATGTCAAAAAGGATTTGCAAGGATCTAACTATCTGAAATTGTCCACTTGTTTGAATTTGGGGGATTTTGTTATGTAAAACAACAGACGTTTACCAAAAATCTGTCTAAAGGTATTAAGGACTAAATTACCCGGCACACCTGTATATAAGAGTGTGTGTGTTTCCAATAGCTCACATGAAAGGCCCCTGCTATCGGTACAGCACGTATCTGTTAAGCGACTTTCCCTCTTTTGTGAATGAAAACCAATCTTAAACTTATCCCGCCGCCTCCTCTGTTGGTTACCTTTGATCAAAGCCTTTGATTTTCACTCTGCCATCCAATGAAACAAACAAGGAGAAAACACAGTCTTTGTCATTGCGCTCAAAAAAAAATTGGATTTCCTGCGGTTCCCTTTTTCTACTTACCCAGGTCAGCGGTGTCACCATCTCTCCCTGTAACCTTTCGGTCGATCCCAGCAATTAAAGGATGTATCATGTTAAAAGGCTGTCGCAGAAAGGAAAAAGACAGGTGGTTATCTCCAAATCAGGCATTTCCTCCAAACCCCCCCATCCTTTTGACGCGCATCGACATGCCCTGAAAGAGAACGGGCGGCGGTAAATGGAGGGTAATCACCGATCTTAGATGTCCACTTGGGAGTTTATTATCAGCTAGCCCATCGAGAAGGTCCACTATGGGAGATATAGATCCCATTACAGATGTGTCTCACAGTGCTCCACATGTCGCAGAGCGCTTGGCCGCATGAATGCATCACAGCGTGCAAAACGAACGCTGCATTCATGTGCAAAGCTGTGATTTATGTCTTCGTGATTGCAGCGCTGAGGGATAAAAAAAGCAGCACCACCGGGGATGAATTTCTGAGCTTTCTTCCTCTCTCCTGCTGAGCGGAGAGAGAGAGAGGCGATGGAGTCATCATGCTAAAAGGCGTCCGTGTGAGTGTAAATTCACCCCCCCAGATTCATTTGCAAAGGGCTTGGACAAAAGCAAGGTTTGAAAAGCCTGGTAAAATGCAATCAGCGCCTTTTGCATTTGCTTTGGGAGAATGCACCATGCCCCCACCCCCCAAAAATCCCCAAAACACACTGTGATGGATGTCAGCAAGCTGAGATGAAGTGAGCAGAGAAGAGAAATGTTTAGGTGGTGAAATCACACTTACAATCCCCTCATTCTCCATTTCTTTACCTCTTGCTGTCTAATGTCTCCGCCTGATTTCACATCACCTGCTCTCAGATCAGAGGTGGAGTGTGTGTGTGTGTGTGTGTTTGAGTGGAGGTGGTGGGGAGGTGCAGCAACGTGCAAGATCACTGTGATTAACGGCAGCACATTGAGCTCATGCATTATTCATCCGTCGTCACCTCCACCCACTGCCAAAAGTCGTGACTACATTTTTTTTCTTTTGGGGAGGGGGGGTGCGTTGTTCCTGAAAATCTGAAGTCAAATGAACAAAATCCACCCTTCGATGTTTGAGTCTATTACCCGAGACCACCTCGGCGTGAAAAGCGGTGACATTTCGCGTTAAGCAGCCTCTTTTGTCTCTCCCAAGGCCGCTTGCTCGTGAAAGGAGAGTAAAAGTGTGAGGAAGTAAAAAGGAAGTTTAGTGGCAAACTCAGAGGAAGGAAGCTGCGTTAACCATGTCTGTTTTTAGAACAACTCAACTTCAGATTATATTACAAATCTTAGTGTAAATGAAGTCTTTCTCTTTCCAGCGAACCCAGCCCTCTTTCCTCGCTCCCTTTTTCAGCGCCACAACTGTCAGCATAAATAACCTCTCTGGCTCCTGATATGATAAACCCCCCAGGAGAAACAAATTACCCAGGATGCACAAAGAGAAAAGAGCGCGGTTCGCGCGGGGAACGAGCCCGCCGGATTACAGTGGCTTGAGTTTGACATTCACTGAACGCTCTGCGCTAATTTACCGTTTCCACCAATACTCTCCGCGTGGTCAGAGTTCAGCCCGGGGACTAAGATGTTTAGGGAGTGAGCGTGGGGGCCGACATAACCAGGTTAATGCTTTTAGAGGGTTAAATCCCTCTAACAAGTTGGTTACTGTCTCCTTCTGCAGACAGGCGTTTTGCATTTTTGTATTTTGTTGAGTCACTTTTAAAAGAACAAACCTTTCTCTTTCCTACACAATTACTTTTTTTATTATATACCAATACTTTGACAAAAAGGATCCTGATTGTTCTCTACATTGCTCATCCCTTGTATGTTCAGAGTTTCATTTAGCGCTGGAACAATGAAAACAAACCCAGAAAATGAATCCAAAACTATTATGATAATTGATTATCTTTTGCTTTTTTTCAGTTTTATATCATTTGCAGATGCCACCTTGGGCTCTGGGAAATTGTGAAGTGCATTTTATGCGATTTTATGACATTTAACAGACGTGAAAATAATCTACTGTACATATTAGTCAGTAATAAAATGTTTAGTTACTTTAGTCGCTCACATTTTAGAAATAAGAACGTTATTATTTTGTATTTTATACTGTTACCAAATCCCAAAAGGCCAAGACCAACTATGCAGATCCTGAAAGTACAGCCTGGTGTAACTGCGTCATAAACTGTGTACGTAAATCTAATAAAAACACATCAGAGAATCACACTGTTGAGTGACGTGTTCATGATGAACATAGGCACCATAGTTGATTTGGATTTCACATTCAGTACAGAAATCCTCATTAGAGCACCAAATGTGTATTAACTTTAAGAGATTCTCAGATTTTCTTTGGAGTTATAGTGTTGGAGTTAAACTGTCTCTCATCACTGTTGCACCAATTGTTTTTTATGTTCAGTGTCCGAAAGGTGTCAGTCTAGTTGATGTAAAAAGGTACTGAGGAAGCTGATTTACATGTAATTACATTCTTCAAATTTTGTTTGGCAAACAAGCATTGAAAATGTGCATGTGTCGTAAGTAACACGGGCAAAAATTAATACAACACAGACAATGACAAGAGGAAAAAAGAAATAGAGGTCAGTGTTTACAACAGCTCTGTAATTGGAAAACCAAATGTGATGTCAGTCACTTTATTCCTTCCATGTTTCCTCCATCTGGACGAGAGGAGGGAAAGCTTTGGATCTGAAAGTTTAAGAGCTTTTTAGCAAGCCGAATTACGCCCTGCAGGCACTTTTTTTTTCTTTTTTCCCCTGAATGCAGCAGTCAGATCAGTGACAGTGTCTAACCTCAGGTTCTCTCCAGCGCACGTCTCTCGCCCCACCTGCCTTTTCTCCTTTAGTCCATCAATCAATCCAGCCCGCATCACGCTCTAGTAAGCTTGACTGGCACTGAGGAGGGAATCCAGCGGCGTGTGGTTGCTAGCCAGTCCATATGCATACATAAGCTCACATTTATTCCTTTTTTCACACGTGTCTTTGGGAGAAATGCTCGAAATGACAGCAAACTGCCATCATTGAAATGCTCTTGCTGCAGCTGCTCAGTGGTCCTCATGCTTTTATCACAAGGCCATGAGGTCGGTCACTTCTGCCGGTCAAGGACCCCCCTTGTCAGGTCATGTGGCTCTTAAATTGCTCTTCTTCACCTTTAAAGCTCACCGGGCACCCTTTGTTATTGATTCCTGCATTGATCCCATTCAACAGGGGGCCTCTCCGTTCAGCCCCCGAGCATCCAGAAAAAACATCCTATCATGACCGCGCTTGTGTTATTACACCGCTCGCTCAGCATCTGAGCCGCGTCCTCTTTTGTGTCGAGCGTGATGAGTGGTGACAGCGCTCCGAGTCATGTCTTTTGTGGCACGTGGGCACGTTATTGTGCGCCGTCGTGTTTACCAGAGCGAGTTGGGAGCCGTTCGCGGGCCCCTAGGCTGAAAGGGGGTGGGGTTGAGGGTTCAGGGTCGTTGCGTTTCCTCGCCACATGTCAGAGCACCACGCGGCACGTCCCTCTAATGACTAAACGCGTCATGGTTTGATGCCTCTGTGGTGATTATCTCTGCCACTGTGTGCTTTACCAATTTCTGCTGATGGACGGCAGGGCAGTAATGGGTGGTTGTGCCCCTGATTTGATTTTCTTTTTTTTTAACGCAGGTAGTGATTTAAAACACAATGTGGAAATCTAAATTGGATCATTTTTAAGGATACTCATCTGCTTTCTGGATTAATATTCCACTGTTTTGCCAAAGAAATGCAGAAGGCGAGGTCAGAAAGAAAGCAAAGACGTGGTTTAAAAGAGGCATGAGAGCAGGGAAAGAGAGACACAGAGGTGGGAAACAAAGTTTTCACTTTCCTGGAGGGGTGGTAATAAGATAAGCTTTTTTTTTTCCCCCTCAGCATGAGCTCGCAGGTGGCTGTCCTCTCCCGGTGTGGCCAAGACACTCTGGCTTCATTTATCTCCTCTTCACAGCATTGTTTCCATCACTCTGGATGACTCTCTCCTCCACCTGTCCCTCACAAGAACTGCAGTCCGGCCCTCCAGCTGCCTCGATAACGAGACAGACTTTCTGGGCCTTATCCACTTAAACAATTTATGCTGATCAGATTATGGCAGAATGTTTCTTCTTCTTCTTGTAATGAGTCAGAAGGGATTTTCTCACAAAACAAATGTCCTGTTTTGTGTTCCAGTTTTTGAACATTTATAGTTTGTTTGTTTTTTTATATCTCGACTGATTGTTAAAATTAAAATCACAACTTGAATCATACTCAAATCAAAGAAATGATAAAAACAAATGCAAAATAACTTTCACAAACTGTTCCCCTGCGATCCTTTACATCCAGGCAGGCCTGCAACCAACAAAGAAGACAGGAAAAAGCTGTTTTTGAGAGATCTAAGAAGCTGAGAACGATCGATTAATCGACTGCTTCAACTCTCCAAGAGTTTATTTGAAATGAAACAATACTAAATTACCACCCAGCTCTTCACTTTCTTTCCATGATTATGCAAAACAGAAATTCAGTGTTTTTGGGAGAAAATCGCTTCGCTCTGTACATGCCTGTGTAATCGTAGCCATGCTGTGTGCAGCTGCCCATGTTTCCTCCACTTTGGCCAAAATCTGCCTCAACTGGTAGCAGTTGTTTTGTCTGTTTTGTATATTAAGAAACATGTGGCTTCAATTGGTGACGAGAGCTTGAAAAAGGGTAGCCTGACATGAATCTGTTTTGGAGTCTGTCCTCCAGTGTGTCTTCGCTGCAGCAGCTGTTACAGCCTGTTCTTTCCCAAATGTTCCAAAAGACACTAATAGACATAGCAAAACACAAAAAAATTATCAGAAAATGTCTGGCAAGCTGTCACTCGCACCTCCAGGCTGCTAAAAAAGAGAACGCAATTTGAATTTTGGTGAATTTTTTTGGATCGCAGTCGACTCGAGGTGTGTTTTTAATGCTTTAAGCACAAAGCTTAGATGTACCTTTCTTTAAAAATCACAAAATGACATTGAGTTTAATACATTTTAAACAGTAAAGCTGTGCCAAATCACTCAATGCCTGTTTAAAAATGTTAATATACCTAATCATCCTTAGTGTATGAGTGGCCACTGTACATAGATTATTGGATATTTGTTGTTTTGCATCCAGTTGTGCATGAATTATGAGAAACTATGAAATAAAGTAATGTTTCTTAAAGAGCACAGGTTGTGTTCCTGCCACAGACGCAGGCCATTAAAAACAAAAATACGGTCAGCTGCCGAATATGAAAGACGGAATTTGTCACGACTTTATTTTTAAGGGAGCCGAATTTTCACACTAATTCCCAGTGTTCGGGGATGTGTAAGGGATGGCTTAACACCATGCGCCGTCCTTGGTTTCCATGACGACTGTGATCCCTGTATGATAATCGGATTCCCACTTTCGCCGTGAAAACACTCGGTCCTGCCCGATCCAAGAAAAATTATAACATGAAACATGCCGGTGAGGAATTTGACTGTGTGACAGTAAACAGCTGAGTGAAGAGGCCTGCAGGGTCGCACCTCAGATCTACAGCAGAAAGGTGCACGACCGCTGCACTGTGGCGGTGGTGGGGGGGGAGCTGAGCCATTTACCGAACCAGAGTGATGGAGGAGGTTTTAGCGGGAGTGGCTGAACAATCCATTTTGTTTTTTTCGGAGGTAAAAGAGCATTAAAAGAGGAGAGCATTATTAACTTGCCTGCCTTTTGCATCAGATAGAGGAAGGAGAAGCGCAGGAAGCCATTTGTTGTGTGGCTTCTTGTGAGCAGAGTGCATTTGTTTCTCATTCACACATCACCCTTTTCTTTTTTTTGTTATTTAACCATCCACCTGTAGTTCAGTTTAGTTGGTTCATGATACCTTTTTATGTAGTTCGTGTGACTTTTTACAGCTTGCAAACATGAAGTCGCAGAGACTGACCGACGGCCTTCACTGAAATCAAGTACTGTAAACTCATGCAGCCCTTCAGTGCTTTTTATCTGCATTATTATGCTCTCTGAGGTCACAAAGAGGTCACAAAAAATAACAAGCAGTTACGAGCATAATTAGCCAAGACTGCAACTCAGCCTCATTTTTTAACAAAAGTTGGAGGAAGCTGATGTTCGAATTTACGCAAAAATTGTGCATCTATTTTAATAAAATCCGCTTTCACTTTGACTGGGTGTTAAGTCCACACCTTCAGTTCAGCTGACAGCTTGAACACAGGTCAAAATGAGCGATAAATAATGACTGTTAAATACAGACGATATGAACAGAGGAGAGAATTTGAGTTCTTATTTGATTTAGTTTTGCACAAAGTTTGAAGCAAGATGTACGTCGTTATCCAGACGATCAGTCACTGAACCGAATAACAAACATCTACCTCCAACCATCCACATTAAAACATCTCTGCAGTTTTTAATTGCATCTATTTTTTGCCTCTCCTTTCTTACACTACAGCTGAGAGAGGAAAGGGTCGACTGCATAAATTCTCTTCGCTGGCACAGTCTCAGCCTTTCACATTTATCTCCCGCTCAGACTATGACAACTATAGATCCCCTCTCCTTTGTACAAGACAAATGACCTTATTACCGCGGAGGGCCATTCAAAATAGGATCATGTCAGGCATGGCCAAAGCGCTTCTGAGGAAATACAGACCTGCCCGGGCGAGCCGCGCTGCCGTTTCTCAGGGAAACCATCAAAAGCACATTTTACAGACCAAACGAGTTTTAGAGCCTGTTTGGGCTTTCAGCACACATCAGGAGGCTCATCCAGAATCGCTGCCGGACTAAGCAGCGGTGTCGGTTTCTGTATAATTTAATACCGTACGGGCGTTTGTGAGAGAGCACCTTCCACTGAGGCTGATTTGCCGCCGAGGACACATTTGTTTTTGCCGTAATGAAGTTTTTTCTGTGTACTGACGGAGATGTGCCTGGAGGGCAGCGCTCCGTCTCTGGTTTACTATTTGTCTGTGTGTGTGCGTTTTGTGTACTGCCCCCCCCCCCCCGTGTTGTCATAGCATTGAGGGGGGAGGGGGTGCAGGCCAGGCACACAATGTTCTCCCTTGTGGGAAATTAGTGTGCATGCATGCATAATTACAGGACAGGGGAGGATTCGTTTTCGTCCACTATGTACATAAAGCCTCGAAGCCCTCGACGTTATCTACAGATCTGTATAACTTCTCCGTTAAATAATTCATCTTTGCAGCTGTGTGCGAGCGACGGTGTTTGATGTCGTGAAGCAGCGCAACATAAACAACCGTTCTCCAGCAGTTTGGGTGGGAAGTTTGGCGTCAGGTTGACCCCCGCCGCTCCAGAGGTCACAGCTGTTACAGTCCTCTTTAAAAGTGGAGCTCATTGATTTGGATCCGGAGAGCGGTGGCGGCTAATGAGCCCAACAAGCTTTAGTGTCCAATCACAAACCATCAGGCCTGATTCACAATGGCAGACCTGAATAGCATGACTGATAGGCTAATAGACCAATCATATTTGTGTCAGTCATCCAAAATAGCTTTGCTCTTTACAGTGGATTCAATTTATTTGCATAAAGATCAGAGTGTGTGCGCGGCTGGCTCGATTGTCTGCAAAGTCAAATCAGCAGGATCTCTGAGGCTTCACTAGGTAAAGGTAAAAAACACATTTTTATCAAACTAAATCGCACCATGGATTTGCAATGGAGAAAATAATACTCAGTTATTAGACACCCTGAAGATAAATGTGAGGAGTCACAAGATGAAACCGTAAAAGTAAGTTGCATTTTACCATATTAAATTAAACCACCATTCAAAAGTACAACACACTATTAATAAGTTTCCAGTGTTTTAAGTAAAAACAAAAAATGCAATGAACTTTGGAAACTCAAAAAATTGCTTCTCTTGAAACTGGTCAGGATTTTTTTTGCAGGCTTCCTTTTTTTCAAGGCCGAATGTTGGGATCCGGCCGATAACACCGCCAGGTTTGAGCTCCAGCGGGGAAACATCACAGGTGGTCCGCTGTTCAAAGTCTCTCTCCTAGTGCCTTCACTTCATCAGGTTCACACGTTTCGATGTGATGATGAAACGATGCCAAACTCAATGAAAACTGATGTACATATATCTGTCTGACTCCAGCAATGTCAACATGCCCAGGTGATCATTGTGCTAAAACCGGTGCTGCAGAATCGGAGAAATAAAGAAACGCCAACATCACACTCATCACTAAACTTAAGATTTGTGATGCCACTTTTTAAAAAAAAACTCCTCCTCCTGGATATAAATGTCCTCAACCGAGTGTTTCCGCCTTCACGTTCATATCACAGCCCAAAGTCAAACCAGCCCTCCTCTGAGTGACTCTTCAGATCATTCGCCCTGGCTTCTGCCCCTCAGGTGAGCCACGCTTCTCACTCGATGTTTATGCAGGTTGTCAACACATGACAGAGGACGAAGTCGGGCTGACAGCTGGTTTCCCTCTGCCTGATCGGGGCGGACTGTCGGCCCACAGCTGAAGGTCATTACAGGGCACACACACACACACACACACACACACCTCCTCATTCATATGAAAAATCAGGCCACTTTAGGAGATTTATGGAGGAAGCAGCAGACATCTGGAGGAAGTTGAGTCATCCAATTACTTTACAGTCATCCAATGTTTGTGTAAAACTTGTCTGCTGACCATCACTTTTTAGGAGCTTTTGCTAGAAAACTTCCTGCTTATATTATTCAGATGACTCAGATTCGGTTTCAGAAGACCTTGACAATCCTCGCTGCAGCAGCTCAGTGATAGTTTGATATGAGGATCATGTCATCACAACAAGTAAGGTCATGCTGTCTCTTTCCTATTAGTGTTATTTTTTATATTTTTTTTTCTTCCAACATCATTTCCCAGAACTCAAAGCCACCTCTGGCCCGTTTGTGTAAAACCTGACATCGATGGAGGCAAAAAGGAAGCGATGAGCCCACAGCCATGGCAACACCTTCGCAAATTTTCACCCCGAGAAGTGGTTCGCTCAAGTGCCACCAGACAGGCACAGAAGATTTTCCCTTTTGTGTGAGAACGGCTGCACACAAAATTGTTCTCCGTGTCTTGGCTAAGCTCTTTAACAGAGACAAAGCGGTTGTCATTTTTCCTAACGCCGCCTAATTCCCTTAAATGTCACAGGAACACACTCAGCTGGTGCCGAGCGGAGCAACAGTGTCAACCCTTATTATGAGTGTCTATATTTATAATATTAACACATTTATATGTATAGTATTATATATACATCACAAGAAGAGTTTTTAACAAGTGGGGACCATCCTGAAGTAACCTTTAGTGTATTTCCTGTTACCATCTAAAATACTTCAAACAATTTTTGCATGGATTGCTGTAAATCTATAAACAGTAATGTCTCTCTTGAAGTGAAAAGCGATAACTTTGGCGATCCCCTGACTTTTTTTTATGTAGAACATCAGGTCAAGTTGTATAATTTGAAGGTGAACTTCCCGACAGCCTCAGGTTTACTTTCTGTTTAAGGCTAATGGCAAATTAGCATTCACAATATACACAATACACAATAAACACATTATACCAACCACCCACCGTTGTGTTAACACTGTCAAGATGAGCAAACATCTCATTAATATCAGTCAGGATTATTTACTTTATTGATTAGTTGATTTATGATTGCAAATGTGTTACATTTATTGTTCATCAGGCGGGTAGTGACCATTTTGCTGTACTTGTACAGTGACAATAAAGAAATCTTGAATCTTGAACTCTACTCCAACATAGTTTAACAAACAAGATTAGTAATGCTGTTTATGCCAATTAATTTATTTTTATTGCGTTTTTTATATTATCTCAAATGTAGCTTGACAGGGTTTCAGTTTAACTTAATCTTCGTGTTTTGGGACGGTGGGGGAAACTGGAGCACCCGGAGAAAACCCACGCTGATACTGGGAGAACATGTAAAGTCCACTCAGATGTTAGGCACAGTCCAAATCATTAAATATACACGGTTGGTCTTTGATTATCTCATGCAGGAAAAAGTATTCGTCCTCTTGCTATTAAGGGGAAAGGTCAATGATTGGCATAAGGATAATTGTTGATTGTGTTTCAGGGGGACAATCCTGGGTAAAGCAGAGCTGAAGAGGCTCTGCACAGCTGTGGTCACTAATTTACCAACAGCGAAAACCAGCATGAGGACTGGCTTTTTGGGGACTATAATAATGTTTAAAATGTCAACTGACGGGGTTTTAATTTAACTTGATTTTTTTTTGTTGTTTTGGGATGGTGGAGGAAAACCGGAGCACCCGGAGAAAACCCACGCTGATACTAAGAGAGCCTGCAAAAACCACGAAGATGTTAGGCTACAGTCCAAATACAGCAGAAAGGTCAATGGTGAGGACACGAGGAACACGGGTTTGTATTACTGAACTGACTATAATCGATGCTCCTAGTAGACAGGCAGCAGTTTTACTCCCATCCCCTCAGTCAATAATTCTTCACTTTTAAGTTGCTTATATGTTTTGTTCAAATGGTTTTATAAAATATATTGTTTTCTATTGCAGGATAAATGATAAATGACCAGCTGAATATGTGTAAATCATTGACATTACAATACAAAATAAGTAATTTATATCCAGTTTAGTGTAAGTTGTTCATTCAAATCTTCACATATTCCACATCTTTCATATATTTCTTCATAAGAATTCAAAAACCTTCAAATATTCATTATCTCAGACATTTCAGGACTTATTCAACATTTTACTCAGCTATCCAGTTTAGCGAAAGCCTTTCATTTAATATGTCTTAAAATACGAAATTATTATTCCACTTGCCTATTTGGTTATTTTAGTTTTTTATCACTCGTCTGGTGTGTGAGAAGGGTTTGATCAGCTGCTCGACCTCAGAAGTTTACTCTTATTTTCTTTTGTCGCTGTTTCTTTTTTTTTTTCTGGTGGCAAAGTCTGCAGCGCAGCGGCAGTGAGTCAGTCACAGAGCGGCGTCAGGACACGCGTCGCCTCGCAAGCTGCTTCCACTTCTAAGTTAAAGAAATCAGGATATCGCGCCTGACATCCGAGTGGATCCTCGACTCCCTCTCACCCTCTTGCTGCCGCCGTGGATCGCCCGCGGTCGTGCCTTCGTACGGGGGGAAAAGTCATATCTGAGCGCGCGCTGGGTGTTTCTCCGCGCTCCCTCGTGGGATAACTAACAGCTTGTTCAGTCAAGGGTTATCAGCTGCAGATGGCTGGAGACAATAAACATGATCAAACATGATCAAACATGGGGGTGGGTATTTTGAGGCGGCACGTCTTAAGCCAAGTCATGGAGTGACGCAGTGACGTCCTCTTTTTTTTCCTAATTTTCTCTGCAAATGATCTGTTTGGGTTTTCATCGCTTGCACCAGTTTGACCCTTCATACAAAGGCGGACTCGTGATTGAACGTCCTCATTCATCCCAGCTTCTGTACCACCTATAAACAATCTAACAGGTGTAAATGAGATGCGTGGGCTGCCCCTCGCTATTAATGGCTCCTATAAATCACCTACTTATCTGAGCTGTGCTAAGCTCGAGATGAATGCTGAGCTTCAGACTTTCTCTCTCCTCCTACAGTGAGCCACCTTCGAGCTATCCCGTCCAGTAATCTTGATTAATTCTGTTTACCTCGGCGCAGTCATTACAGAGAATGGGCCCTATAATTTTAGCAGACGATGTCTCGAAGTTGAGAGGTTGACCCCGATCTCGCGTGCGCTTCTTTCCTCTCAAGGTTACCGACGGCTTTTTAGCAAAGTCAGAGCAGAGAAATTTCACACGTTCCCGGAGTTTGTTCAATATGAGTTTCCTCTTTAACTGGCAACCATTTGAGAAAAAATTTCCCCGCACTTTAAAGACGATCGCAGCAGCAAGGATGACACAGCACGTCACTTGTTCTAAATCCGCGGAGCGAAGAGAAATGACAGCGAATAGCACCACGCTGCATCTTCATTTGCCTAATGATCACGCAGGAGAGGGCCCCACTCCAGCCACAATGCAGGCTGATTGTATGGCCCTCAGCATCACCAAAGATAGCTCATGCCTGTCCTTACTTCACATCAGTTGAAAACTCTTTTGTGCACAGATAATACCTCAAGAGCATTTATTACTATATAATTGTCTCCCCTCGTTCATCTTACACATGCGCATTTAGCAGATGGAAAATGGAGGGTGGGGGCAAATCAGTCCACTTATGTGCCATTTTGCACTAGAAGATAAAAGTCGTTTTGGCATTTCTGATTGTGCGTTATAACTGTTTCTCTGTTGTGGATCAGCGAGCATAGAAAAAGCTGGTTGAGCTTTTAAACCGCAGCTGCAATGCCCATGGTGTGATAATAAAATGAAATTTTTCTCGATATAGGAGGTGATCCATCTCTATAATCACGGCCGGTCGGAGCTGAATGTACTATCAGCAGCAATTTCATATATTCAATTTGTGCTAATCACGCTCGGCCCACTCCTATTTTCTACTTAAGTCATTGAACTGAATGGGGATGAAACTGATTAAAGTGATATTGTCCTACATGGTTGAATGTGAAAATCTTTGAGTCCTAAAGGAGGCTTTTATAAGAAGGATATGATATTAGGGTCATGCAGCCAAATTAGTTCGATTTCAACTCTCTCCGCGTTTAATTGCTAACAAAATGCACTTCTGCTTCATGCCTGGAGCTCACGATATTTTCTGTAACGTATACAAGCTGAACTACAAAGGGCAGAGACAGAAGAAAGCAAAAAAAGGGAAAACCCTTAGTGCTTGGTCCGGCCACTCCCTCCCTCACTGATCTCAAATGGAGACCCGTAATAGACCAATTTCAGCTCTGCCTGGAGCAAACCAGTCCCTTTATTCATGTACTCTGGTCTCTTCCTCTGTGGCCAGATTGCACAGGCACAGGGAAAGAGAGATCCCCACCCCCCCATCGGCGGGATAAAATGAAAGAAGATGGTAGAGCCGCGAGGTTTGTAGATGGGCACAGCAGAGAACCCACATTATGGATGGTAATGGACTGTTTTTGTATGCCCGGCTCCCTCCCTGACTCATATTGTTCACTCCGCGAGCTCCCAGGGCGCTGCATCTCACTCCAAGGTCACGGGAGAGGTTGGCGAGGGGGGGCGGGGACTTAGTCGGAGAGGCCTTGCAGTATTTGGGTCCCCCTGGTGGAGCTGGGCAGGTCCAATCACGGCGAGATCGGAGGTAATAAGCGCTTCTCCATCCGGCTGCACACGGGGAGAGTTGAAAAGGAGGACGAGAAAAGAGAAATGTGGCCTGTGATTCAAAGCGTGGCGGGGGGGAGGTAGAGGCTGTAATGAATCAAAGAAACCTGGTGGGAGAGCAGGGGGGTACATAAAGTATGACCAGTTTGCTGTAAATGTAAAATGTGTAGCTCGTATAACCCTTTTCGTGTCATTTAGTGACCATTTCTACTGCTGCTGCCTTTCAGTGACTGTATTTCTCTGCAGGATGACACTTTTTTTTCTTTCCTGTAATTGTTGTTATCACTAACGCCTCGGTGTGGTTTCAGTGCAGCTTCAGCGCTGTGTTGTAAAAGCGCTGTAAAGCTCTAATTGCTCACCGTGATTACGCTCGTTACTGCAAAGTATTTAATATGCGGAGGTGATGTTTATTCCTGTCCCATTTTACAGCAGGTGGTCAGCTGTTACCTGTCACGCTTATTTACTATTGATTATGTCAGTGAAAATGTACATTAGAGGACACTGACTCTGTTATTTTCATCACTGGAGGTCATGCTCCCCAGTGAGTCCAGAAAAACACTGTGTGGAGAACAAAACTCCCCAAAGGGATACGGATAGCAAAAGCCAAGTGTACCTACAGTATGAAATGATGCGAGATGCACACGGCGAGAGATGCCATCGGCAAAAATAGTAACAAAGAAACTCGAGCGGGAGGAGCCGGCGTGGTGCGAATCGATTGACACAGCCAGAGCAGCGGGTAGCCATGGCGGCGTCGCTGTTGGGAGTGAAAATTTATTTGTTGCGTGTTCGTTTATTTTTCACCTTTATTTAACTCCCTCGACGCTTACGCTGTCTCCGACGAGACCAAAACAGTGAAAGAGCTGACATGAGAAAACACACACAGTCAGTTTACAGTCGGCACACAATAAAACACGGCCTGAGAAAAAAGTGAACAAAGTGATGTCTTTGTTACTTTAAGATGATTATAGTCACCATAAAACATTTTGATGCATGCAGAGTTTGATAGCTTGGACAGTGGGAGTTTTTCCAAGTGAACTCTCTTGTAGATTATTCCAAGGGTATTTAATAGGAAAAACTTTAGTATATAGAGAATATACCTAGAATATATTATATTATTTTTACGGTATACTGTGTGTGTGCAGATGTGAGAGTATGTATATTTAAAAGCCACAGAATATGCATAAATATGGACAGAAGGAGGAGGTGGTAAGACTCGGATACCAGTATAAAAGGGTTTTGTGTGCTTTAGAAAAGTGCAAGAGACTGTATTTTACATACTGATCTGCATATCCGGTCATGATGATAAAAAAAACCTTGGGTTTCGCTCAAGTGGGTTCAGCGTTCTTGTCTTTTATAATCATCACAATGGAAGAAAACCCCTAGATTATGAAACCGTGTGATTGTTCAGAGCGCCTCAGTGTCTTCGTGAAAGGACTTGTTTGAATTCAGGATGTTTGTGTGTCGGTCTCGCACTTTTGAGCATCCTGAATTCAAACAAGTCCTTTCACAAAGACACCGAGGTGCTCTGAATAATCACAGTTTCAGCGAGACCGACAACCTTGAAAAGTGCAGAAAAGAAGTGGTATTTGCCTTGTGGTGGACGCGCTTTGTATTTACTAGAAGTTTTTTTTGAAAAGCCGGCTCTTTCCAGCCTCTCTCCGAGTGCTGTCAGATGGAGAACAGCAGTGAGGATTTGGACAGCGTGTTTCTGTGTGCTTTGACCTCCGCTGGGTTCTGGAGTTTTTGGCTCGGCGTGGTGGCGGCCCGCCGGCCTCTCCTCCGTCTGATCGGATTGGGCCGCAGTTGAATGACACAACTGTTTGCCGGTGCCCAGCGGATGGCCGACTGGCATGCTGCTCGCGCCAACCTGGCTCTCCGCTGACACGTCTCGCTGGGAAAATATCCCTCCAATCCAGTGCCACCTCCCCAAATCTCCTGCTGTTTACCAAAAATAAGAATTATCACAGCGGCGCATCCTGCCTCACATTGTCACTGCTCGTCATTTAAATTACCAAATGGTACTCATGCTCGGTTAATTAAAACGCTAATTTGAATTTCCAAGTATCTGGATTTTGTAATAAGACATTTAGGAAAAAAAAAAACAGGCCAAAACTGACAGGGTGGTGAACAGCTAAAGACAGCTTTTATAATAGATCCATTCAGCACATCACAGCGCTGGGAACTGCTAAACAAGCACTGATACTTGTAGATTTGCTGCCTCCCCCTCCGGACTTCCTTTTGGTGGTGAGTTTTTCCAGCTGGCCGGCCTCGGCGCTTTCTAGGGTGAGAGAGTGAAATAGCATTGGTGTGGGCTGTTGCCGGGGACGGATGTCAGGAAGGATCGCACACTGGAGCCGGCGAGCCCTGACATGCCATCCTGTATAAGAAGAAAGTAATTGGCGCCTTAATTGGCATGCCCCCAGGGCCAGAGCCAGTTCCCGGGCCTGCCTTCAGCCTCGGTGTGAGTCCAGTGTCAGCCTGGTGTGATCCGAACTGAACAAGAGACAAGCTTGAGCTAAAAAGGCAGCTCCTTCCTCCTCCTCCTCCTCCTCCCACACTATATTATCCTCCAGCAGCTCGGTGTCTGCAGCTCTGGTTATATCCCTCAGGGGGCACTCTCTTCTCCAGCCAAACACCCCAGCCAGTCAACTGTTAAATCAGACTGGGATCGATAGGAATTACAGTACTGCCGCTGTTTCAAGCAACCTCGCTGGAGACGCACCGTCATGATCTTGTCTTCTGCTTTTATTTTTGTCTCTTTAAACTTAAAAGTACATTAAATAATCTCTGATAGAACTTTTAATAGGGCTCATCTTTTCATCCTCCCCTCTTATTAGGGCTGAAAGTCCAACAGAAACACCACAAGAAGGTATCAGCCTGTCGTTACGCACCGCACAGTGATGGCGAGATCTCTTTTCAGGTTTTATAAAAGATTTTTTGGCTTAAATGTCTTGTGATTTATTGGGGTGGAAAGGAAGATTAAGTTTTCAAATGGGAGGGAATGGGAATGGGTGACGTTTTGCTTCAGAGTTTGAAAAAAGAAACAAACTTCACCACCTGGAGACACAAAAGTTGATTTTCACTGATCTTCATCAACATTCCTGTAAAAAACTGCACATTGTCGACTGCGCCCGTTGCAGCAATAAAACTCTTTCACTTCTTATTGCCCCTTTTAATCAACAGCCCGTTGACTTTTACAGTGCGGTTGATAGTTCTGCTCTGGATTTGAAAATGTAGAGGAAAAAAAAAGCTTAAGTGTTCGCAGCATCTGTTAGTCATCTCCTAGCTTTAGTCATAGTCATCTGCTGAAAGCTTTTGCGCCGCATCTGAATGAGCAAAACATCTCATTTGAATCCACGTTTAACAAAAAAACAAAAAAAAAAAAAAAAAGATGAAATTGATTGTGTGTCTATAAGTGGGGGATCGGTGAAGTCAGAAGGCTCAGTGACTCACGAGAAGCCATGACAGAGGAGTTTATATACCGAGGGAATTTCTAACAGTCCACTTGGAATTAAGAAGTGCAGTGCAGTCGGATGTGTACGGGGGGGTTTTGGGCCTGGGCCTGATCCGCTCTGACAGGGTGGTGTGTCAGATGCAGTTCTCTGCAAAGCAAGCAGATTGGAGTTTACTTAGACGAATTCCCTGGCAGAGCTTCTCTGGAGGCAGAAATAATCTCAAGTGTTGTGTAACTGAGCTGGCGGAGGGAAAAAGAAAAAAAAAAATCACAACTTTGTGCAAGATGGCAGCTGAAACCTGAATGCTGAAAGACGAATGTGGTTCAGAATCGAGATGAAAATGCTGATTTTTATTTTGTTTTTAGAAATGAAAATGTAATATATGTGAAAGGACTCCCTGAAAACTAGATCATCTCAAGGAGTTTGTCCATAGAAATGAAAAATTGATTAAAATATTCAGGGATAGTTTGGCTAATTTGAATTTTGAGGGCAGCTAAGCTAACTAGCTGATACTGATACTTTAGATCACTTGTAACAAAAGCAGTGGTATGCAGAGTAAATATCACTGTTTATTAGGTGCTTTACACTCAAAAACTCAACTTTAATCAGCTTTATCAGGACTGTGTGGACAGCATAATCAGACAACCCACCAAATGTGATTAGATGTTGACGCATATATCGCTAAATCCTGATCGGACCACATAGGTATCATGCGACATAACCTTTTCCATCTGAGTCCAGCCCGCGGAGAAACAACCAAACTTTGCCGAAAACTGGGTTAATGCAGGATCTCCTCATTCAGATACAGGAACCGATTGCTAGTGCCTTTAACATAACATTGACGAGCTATCAGCTTACTTCTTGATGTTTGTAAAATGGTCATTTAGTTACATTCAGTGTGGTTTTATTCAGCCAAACATTACATCCGTCACCACAGTAGCTATATAGTATATGTCCCTTCAGCACCGCGGACAGCTCCAGTACAGGATTTATATAAAGAGGCAGTATACGTCTACAAACACACTCAGTTTAGTCAATGAAAAGAAGTTTACCAAATTAATAAGAGGCATTCTTGATTTCAAATAACACACACCCCAGTGGACCTCATTTATTTTAATCACAGGACCGTGCGGTACCCAAAATCCACCGAAGCGTGACTTGCTTGGCCGCAGCCAGCAGTGATAATTATCATGTGGGCTGTGGGAGGTGGGTTGGGGGGGGGGCTCTCTGTCTTTGCCTGGAGGTACGGCTGCAACAGATGTTTTGGTTCGGAGCCTTGTCTGCCAATACCGGGATCATCGCGATCGTGACGCTGTCCTCCAAGTGTCGGGACCAGTGAGGCGGCTGTCGCGGAGCCGAAGGGGGTCAGAGGTCGGTGGCTGGTGGTTGTTTTAAAGTGCCGCAGTGTTCGGGGGAGAGGAAATGATTAACCTTTTTTACTTTCTAATTTATCTTTTTTTTTCTTTTTTTTTGTCAGCTGTTAAGTGATGTCTCAGTTGTGTCTGCAGAGTGTGAAAAATGGAGATGAGGATGAAGAGGCGAGAGAATGGGGTGGTTTTGCATGTAAAATAACCGGCGGTGCTGAAAGGATGAGGCTGCAAATTGATCAGTTTATCAACAGCACTTCGAATTGCTGCTCAACACTTGCTTCTGTCAGTTATGTTTGGATTCTGGTAGCTTGCAATGTGCAGTTTTCCTGTATTTTTTTTACATTTTTAGACCAAACAAAAACATTAAATCTGACCAGTATCTCTCAAGATTAATCTGAAAGTGATGCAAGTTCCAGCTGTAATGACAGTGGAAAGAGAAGACATCATGTAAAGTCTTCTTCTCTCTGCTCAGTGGAAGCAAAGAGCAGTAAAGCGGCACAGGACAGGGTCAACTGCAGGGGACGCCCTCCGTGAGCGTGCAGGCGGTGAGCATATTGTTCCATTTCCATCAGCTGTATACGGCCGAACATCCATCTCAGCGCCCCATCTCTGCAGACTGTATTATTCAAGAGCAATTTCAACCCAATTTCATGGGCTGTCTTGATGCGGCTGCATCTGATCCCGATCTACAGACTCGCAGGAGCAGAAATCTCTTTGATGGTATCCTGTCAAGTGTGTGCCATATGCAGGTTTCTGTTGCTAAAACCCAATAACACCTGTGCTATAGCCCACATCTGAGATGAGGACGAGATATATCAAAGCACTGGAAAGAAATATATGTACAACACACACATCTGTCTCCTCTCTCTCTCTTTTTTATTTTTTATTTTTTTAATCCCTTCTGCTCTGACTCTCTCTGCGCCATCGGGGCTTTTCGCAACCTGGGGTCACAGCGATAACGGCGCGCTTTTGGAAAAGCTTCTCTTCTCCCAAATGAGGAAATCAAAACGCATGCTAATGCCGTATCAGAGATGCCTGATGGCAAACGATAAGCTGAAAGATTGTTCGCCACAATGCCTGTTTATTTCAATGTCACCCTCACAATGTTATCTATCAAGCTGCCACCACTGTCAATGAGTTCAGTCTCGCTCTTCCGAGCCGCCCTGGCACTGCGGAGTATGATTTAGGGAGGCTGTTGTGTTAAATGATAGTGCCAGGAAGATCCGATGTGACAGCTCACTCTAGTTCAATGGGAGAAAAAAAAAAAATGATGGAAAATGATAGCATCTTTTATTTTGCTACCCCTTAGTCTTTAAAAAGGTCAAATCCTCAATCGCTGGATATTCATCGGGTACTTTTCGTGTCATTATTTACTTTGTGCTGCTGGAAGGAAAAAAAAAACAACGAACACAGCTAAATTATAATTTTGTGACAATTACTGAGCTAGTTGGACATTGGCAGGCGTGCTGTTTTTCAGACAAAGTGTGTGGGCGGAAATGTTGTGAGAGGCCGTAGGCGTATGAAAGGATGCCCGGTGGGGGGAAAGCTTTCTAATGGATGGACAAGGAGAGAGGCAAAACATCAAAGCGGATGCGAGGAAACCGACACCGCGGCGGGAGACGCGAACGAACGGGAAAAAGTCGAGATGATGTGATTTAAAAAAACAACAAAAATTTAGTTATTTGTCACCCTCTAATCATGCTCCTGCGTCAATGACACCTTTATCGGATTAGCAACATGCCAGCTTTGCCAGTGTGTGTGTGTGCATTAAGAATAAGAGGGGCTTCAGAGATCCTGTGACTCAAATGCAAACCACCAATCTGTTGCAAGTGTCAATTAGATTCAAGACTTGGGTGTTTTTTTTGTTTTTTGTTTTTTTTTTTATGGTGATGAATTCCTGAAGGAGCTGATTTATTCCATGACTCAGTCGAATTCTGATGTTCAGCGACCCAAAATTCACCCCATCTCAGTGAGCTTTGATACTGTTTAATTTATCCCCTTTGCATAAAATCCCCCTGAAACTCGTACAGTCCAACCATCTTTGTCAAATATCACATTAGATAAGGTTTTATTTTTCCTGAAAATGTCAGCATAAGTTAAATTTTAGTTTGAGATGCATGCTGCTGCAGAGTAAAAAGTTTGACTCGGGCAAAGTGGATAGACGAGAACTGCCTCTTCTTAAACGCATAACTAAAGTGAAATACCTCCCTCCCCTCTCTCTATCTGCGTCAATCAGATGAGACAGATTCATCTCTTAGTCACCGGGGTGCTTAACCGTGTCTTATTCGAGCCAATCCGGCATCATCAGTAAACCGCACACACCCCGCACTCTAAACAGAATTAAAAGGTCAGCCGCCAAGTGTCTGGAAAGAGCACTTGAAGGGCCGTCTGTTTGAGAACATTAACGGCTCTGGGGACATGTCTCTTTTGACACGGGCACCGACAACGTCAAATAAGGAAGTGCAGCGGCTCCATCTGCCGCATCATCTGTAACCAAAGAAACGGCAAACACGGGGAAAAAGCACGGACCTCTTCCTCTATTAATCAAGATTTCACAGACGTTCAAACATTTACTGTAACCGTCTGTTTGTTTGTTTGTTCGTCTTTACGCACAAAAGAAGCAAGTGTTTTAAAAACGCATGAAGAGGCTTGCTCTTGAGGTGATAATGAACGCTCGTGCTCGAAATTAGCCGCTGCCTTTTGCGATAATATTCCCCTCCTGATTATTCGCCTTGATAAACCGTGTCAGTTGTGATATCTGCGGCAGGGCCCCCGCGGGTAAACAGGGTGTTGCAGAAGGAGGCGTAAAAGAGGGGGCGGGAAAAAGAAGAAGAAGAGAAGCTGGAGGGTGGAAGCTAAATAAAATCAAAAGCTGCCGGGCATTTGTTTTTTGTGTCGGTCCTTCGCTCAGCTACAGCACTAGCAGGCAAAACATTCAGGTCTTTCTTATCACGATAACATATAAAGATGTAAAAGGGAGAAAATGTGCCGCAAAAAAACATTGTGGTATAAAAACATTGTCTTTAATAGGTACATAGCCTTAGTTCCTAAATGAACTGAATGGATGTTCATGGTAGTTTCTTCCTGTTTTAGTTTCATTTTTTTCTTTCTTTTATAACTTTCCTGTGTTCTCCATGTACTTAATATATAGTTGAAAGTGCAGAAAGCTTTTCAATTGATGTTTGAGCTCAGATTATTTTGTGACATGGACAGAAATGTTTACCAGATCCTTGTCAAACAGCCAACAGTGAGGTCAATGATAAACGCTCATGGTAGTTCAGATAGACACTGAAGTCATTTTATAGTCACGTGTTACATCTATGACCATGACCTACGCATCATTTAACACTAGATGGTCCACATCAACATGTTTCTTTCACTCTGACTCCTTCTGTCTGCCAAAGATGTCCAATTCTTTTGGTTGGATCTCTCTTTTAAGTGCCTTTTTTGAAATTTTAATTTGAATATGCTGAATTTTGAGCACTTCAAAATAAGTGACAGCGCCGGTTTCATAATGGCGATTCTGATGAATAGATTTCACCTGGAGCCAGTGGGCAAGTTTGAACTCTATTAATTGCTTGTATAAATCAGCTTTGGGCGACTTTACCTCCCTCTGACTCTGCCTTTTAGTATTTCAATTTCTGAAACTTTGAAATGTGTTTTTCTGAATCTAGCGTGGGGCGTTTATGTGAGAGTTTATATCGCAGCAGCAGAGTCACATATCAAAGCTAAAGTGCATGAAAGCGACTGAAATGAGGATCGCGGTAAAGCCCCTCACGGAGATAAGGTGGTACCAGATGAACTCAGAACAGGGTGCTGCTGTCAGTAGTGGCTCTTCTGGAAAGCAGACAGTAGTTTCTTCAGAGATTACCTGAGTCCTGAATCTTCGCCCTCGTTCCTTTCGGCACGACGAACCCAGCGCCCTCTGAGAGCGCGTCCGTTGCCCTGCTCCGAGGGTCAGTCTCGCTCTTTGACCGTTTCGCTCACTCCCAAAATGTCACACGGCCAGCGTTTGCCGGGCAGATTTCCCCTGAAGGGTGACCCCCAACCACGGGAGGCAGGCAGCGGTTGAGCAAATAGCCCCCTTTTTTATCCGAGTGACTCCACCTTACCAGCAGTCGCACCGTGGCCCGCGCCCTCGCCTCCCACATCAGGCTTGATTCCAACAGACACGACTCCCCAGGCACTGCTATATTAGCCCATAACCACCTCCGGCCTCGTAGCCAACTAAAAGCACGCAAGGGTCTCTAAATGTGGGAGGTCCTTCAAAATAGAAAACAGAGCAAGCGGCGTTTGATCCCTGTAGTTTGTCCCCGTTAATCACCTTTGATGGCCAAACACGAGAAAAAACGCCAAAATGAAACCGGAGAAATCCTTACAGTATTGTCTCTTCACTGCTGCAGGCTTTGCTTTTTTATAATTGGAAATCAAGGTCTGCGTGTGTGCGTCTGCTATTTATGATCTACTGACGTCTGACAGTTACTGAATCGACACGCATCGCTGGACTGGACTGGAGGTGCACTGGAGGAAAAGATTATTTCACTAAATGGAAAAAACTACCACAGTGCTGTCTGTGTCTTTTATTCTGTTTAATTCAAAACGGCTTTATTTATCCCCACAAGGGCAAATACACTCGTCATCCCAAAGCACAGAAAAAAAACACGTATGATAGAGAAAGGGGGAAAAAAATAAATGATGTGGTGTGTTGGATTTCGAAAATAAATCAATAAATGAAGGGATAAATATAGAATTAAATCAAGACCATGGTCATATGACTGTAATCACGAGTGCTGTCTCTTTGTTTCTTCAAACCTTCAGGCTTTTAGGAACCAGACTGTTTTGATCCAGTCGTTCAAACGCAGAATCAACCAAGTTACGGAGCAACAGCAGCGATGTTTTAATAAGTATATCAGCTGTTTATGTGCACCTGAAGTGCATTTAAGCATCATAAAATGAAATATTAACTAGTTTGAGATTAATAGAGACCTCCAGTGTTGTATTTAACAGTGCCAGTCATTTGCAGGAAAAGAAAATTATACTTCGAAACTCCCCCAACCCTCATATTATTTAATGACATCTGGTTGGATCCTTTGAGGAGCTTGATGAAAGTGAAGCCGGTTTCTTTATGCACTTGTTATGCAGATATCGTCTACAGAAAAGAGGAACTTTTCATCTCTGAATAATCTCAGATCAGATTGTGAAATTCTCTGCAGATAAAGGCCGAATAGTCAGCCGCAGATGAGTGTTATTAAAGCTGAATGGTGAAAGGTTTATTTGCACCTGGGCTGCCTACAGAGAGCTCCTTTTGGATTTTTTCTTTTTTATATTAGTTTCTCAGTATTGATTCAAATCAACGCAACATCATTTCACGCCAGATTCGGCATCTAAATGCGAGACCCCGACGGTGTTTCTCTACACTTGAACTCGCGCTCTCCTCCCCACCCTCTCGCCGACAGGCCCATTTTCCTGGGGGTGCGCTGCCTTGCAATATTTGTCATATAAATAGACCGAACACATCCACCGGCAGCTCGGGGGAGTGTGTCAGACCCACGCTGCATGAGGAGCAGGAGTGGATGATAAGAGCCGCTGGGATCCGGCAGCCCCTGAGTCCTTCTCTTCGGCCGACAACAAGGCAGCTTTTTTCTAACTTTCCCTGGCGCTTTGGAGGCAGTAATTGAAAATGGAGGAATCTTTGTGCGCCGGCTTAATAGAGCTGTCCTGCCCTTGCTGCAAAGCGGGGTTAATAACTTTTTCCAGTTCCATTACCCCCTGAGATTGGCTTCAGGTGAGTAAAGAGGCCACACCGGACAAGGGGAAGCGGCCTCAGCCTCCTCTTATCCCCCCGCTCACTGCAGGCGGCTCACCTGACAGTCATTTGCGTGACTTATTATACACATAAAGGACTCCCCTCCCATTTGTGCGTACGCGCGCGCGACCACAATGTCTGGAAACACTGTCCTCTCGCAAATGAGCGCCCGTCAGATGGCGGTGGATACTTGACAGACAGCCATTAATTAATGTGCCAGTTCACTAAGTCCTCCTCATCCACTTTACCAAAGTTTAAGTGCTCTGCTCGGCTTTCTACCTGCATGAATCAGTGCAGCAGCGTTTAAGAGTTTTTTGTTTTTTTTTTAATACTTGTCAGTTCATTGGGCCGAACTGGTTTGATATTGGACATGTGTTGCTGCCAGTCGACTTCATAAAATTGAGTTTCTCTTGTTCTGTGGTGACACAGCAGTTTGCCTGGCGCCGGCCGACTGCTGATTTTTTTTTGTGATTTTCTTTGATGGAGAGGGTGGACGAAGACAGAAAAGAGGAGGGAGCGCAGTGGGATCTGGAGTTCATCCGAGGTGCAGGTTGGAGCTTCACGCATGAATTGCTTTTTTTTTTCTACTAGAATGACCCAACAGACTAATTAGTTACGTTTATTCGCACAAAGCAAGCCAGCCCTCAGCCTTTTTTTTTTCCCTTAATGGTGGATTAAATGGCCTGGTTGCCATTTAAAAAAAAAAATGCTTAACAAACACTCAGCAGTCCATCAGCAAATTATGAAGAAACAACATCAACCCATTATTATTTATAGTTGTCTTCTAATGGGAGTGAAAATAATGATGATTCCAGGAAAGTTGTTTTGTTAAAATCTGCCACTCATCCTGAAGTATGAAAGTGTGCAGAATGTAAAATACAGCAGTGAAAAGGTGATTGTTTCCTGCAAAAAGCTTGCAATTCAAGCATGTCACAGCCCAGAACAAGGTTTCCTGAGTTACGCAAGTAAGATCTGAACGTCCCATAAAAAAAAAAAAATACTCTTAAACATTACTGCCATTTTCTAGATGGCATTGATGACTAAGGCCTGACCTGAATGGTGCTTATTCTTCAGCATGTAGCACTGATGGCAGAGGAAAGAGCCCAATTCATTCAATAAAGATCATAAGAGTCATAACTGTTGGATAATGAAATGCTCTATAAAGCATGGCATTACTTTGAAAAGTCTAATTTACCTGCTGAATGTCTCCCTGGTTCAATGTAATATTGGTAACTGTTTCATGCAGCACTCCATTATGCACGCAAACACAAGCTTTAATTTATTTTTTTCTGTGCCATTTATCGTGATTACACAATTAGCGCTCCCTTTTGGATTAAAAAAATAAATAAAGTGTTCTTGCTATGATTATTACTTTATCCAGAGCACATCACTAAGTGTCTTCTTGAGGATTATGTTAACCAGCAGGAATTCCCCAATCAGACCTGCAAATGTTATAAAACCTCTGAGCAACTGTAAATGTCACAGTTAAGTGTCATAAAGCACATAATATGACTTCATTAGCGTTTTGTTGTTATAAAGGGTATACGAGCCGCCGATTCTGCGTTCAAATCAAATGTGTCCCTTTTATTTCAGGCTTCTCTATTTGCCTAAGACTCGAGCAGAGTGTTCGTTTGTATCTGCTTGTTTAGTCAAAGCACTTCCGCATTGATCAGGACTATCGATCTCTGCGCCGCCGCTGCATTTGTGAGTCTCTCGCCGCTTTTGATTTGTCTGTGGAAAAATATTTACGCCACTATTAGTCTCTTTCTACTTGAAGAGTCAAGAAATGCAGCAGTGCCATTTAAATTACCTCTAACGCTCTTTGTAAATGACAGAGATTTGGAGTTCAGTCTTTGGATGGTGACCTCACCGTTGCAATTTTACATGATTAAATTTGACATCAATTTCACTGAAGCTGAATTACATCCATTGACATTTACATTAAACCCAACTTACTTTGCTCGGATAATCATTCAATGATTTGATAACAGCGATGCAGAACATTTTCAGCCTTAGAGAAACATGTAATGCTCCTGTTTATCTTATTTATATATTTATATTCTATTTATAAGACCATGTAGCTGTAATTGCAAATGATTTTAAACACGTGCTGCTATTTGATCTTAGTTTTAATAAGCTTCAGGCTAAGAAATGATGACTTAACAATCCCAATTAAGCACAACACACATGCCGTCTTTACTGAGATCATCATTTTGTATGTGTCTGAGTTCTCGCACATCGACTCCATCTCTTTTGTACTGTGGGGTCTGTGCATACATGTTGTCAATTGGTTTGAATTAGGCTGACATATAACAACTGCCAAATCATTTTGTGATGTTTATTAGCAGATAATTCTTGATGAAATGGGTTTAATTGGTGATTTACTGGGCGATTAACTCATGAAACCCAATAAAACGACAACAGGGAAGCGATATTGGCAAAAAAAAAAAAAAAGGCCGGCCTCCCCCTCCTTACTGTACCGTACAGTCGGCTGCGATCTGTGAAATATATCGGATTTCGTGAGCAAATGGACAGCATTAGTCCTGGGATGGGCCTGAATTTTGGCAGCTTTGTCGCTTCCTCAAACAGCGTGAGATGTAACACCCGGCACACTGGGAGCACGGGCCAAAACTGGAATCAGTGGGGAGCAGAGCCATCCACATGATACCAACACATCCAAATCTGAGCTCAAAAAAGAGGGAAGAACATCTTTTTCATCCCCGTGTTAGCTGCTAATCTGCCCGTTATTATTGTCTTAGGAATGGTCATGCTAATGGCGTGTCGACTGGTTGGGGAGGGTAGGATCCATCGGTTGAGGAGGCCGAGGGTGGGCAAAAAAACATGAGAGGATGATGATGGAGGAGATAGATGGAGGGGTGTGGGGGGGGGTGGTGAGCGAGGGAGCTGACCCAGTTAGAGAGGGAGAGAGAAAGATGGAGAAAGAGAGAGGTGATAGGAGGGGAGCTGCGTGCCAGCGTCGCCACTGTGGTTGGGGACCTGCTGGGCCATCTGGCGGCCCTGTAATTGGGTTGGGGTTTTACACCTGAGCGGCACACCTCCGAAGAGATGGTCGGAATAAAAAATAAAAAAAGGAAGAGGAAACAAGCGGTGTTGTGATGGTGGGAATATCTGTGAAAGTTGAGAAAAGGTTAGATCGACTGAAATTTAAATCAGTCTTCTCTTTCAAATCTGCGGGCGTCGTCGACAGGTTACGAGACGGGACGGTTTTAATGTGTCGCTTTATCACCGGAGTGGAAAGGAAGCGCTGGCATTTTGTGCCAAAACAACAACGTTATTTAAAGCCGTCTTCCGAATAGTGACAGGGCAGATATTATTAGCTTTGCGTCACAGCGGATGTACAGTATGATTACACGGCGACGACAGCCCCTCGGAAAGAAGAGAGGGAAAAAGGTCAACGTCGCTCTCGGGTTTCAAGATGAACCAGGCCCTCGAAATGGGGCCGGCTCCTCGAGTGGACCGCCTGCTGCAAGGCACCGCCGCCGATGAAGATAATACGGAAGTTGTCAGCTCGCTTTCTCGAACGGGCGAGCAGTCATTAAAGTGCAAATACGAGCTGAATTAATGTCTCATTTTCGCCAGCAATGTGGGGCCTGATGCGAGAGAGATAACAAGACTCCGCGTGTGGTCCCCTCCACACACACACACACACACTGCTCGTATTTGGTTGCCTTTCATTTGACATTTTGCTCGGAGACTGAGAAGCATCAGCCTTACATAATCCTTACATAAACCTTTCTTCATTCAGATGCATGTCTCACTCTGCGTATTTGAAAGGTTGAATAAGGTGTCATCTACATAAAAAAAAAAAAAAATTGCGCCCACTGTTTGCCGAACTCTTATAATTATTGTCCTTTCAAAATGTAGCTCCTTGCATTTTACACATCCCCGTACTCACATCAGATACAAGCTCACTTTGAAATATTGAGTGAAAGCCTATGTATCCTCCGCCACCCTCTCCGCGGGGCACGATCAATTCATTTTCTATAGAAGAAGCCTCCCACATGCACTCCGCAGAGCATCATTGTGCTCCCTAAAAGTCCTCGCCTGTGCTGAAGTATCTCTGTCACTGCCAAGCGTGCCTCTCAATGGCTCAGCCCCCACACTAACCTTGCAGCTTTTCAAAGGGAGAGCAAAGGGAGGCTGAGTGAACATGGACATGCGTAGGCGTCCGTGCAACAAAGAAGGGGGTGGGAGGGTTGAGAGGCCAAGGTAACCAATGGCTGCTTTGTTCGCAGCAAGGGAAGGTTCATTGCTAATCTTCACCTGAACTTAAATCATCTTTAATGAATCGTGTTTTTTTTTTTTTTTTTTCTTGCTTCGATTGCAGGTTTTGAGTTTCGGTGACGCGTTTGTTCTCTCTTTGGAAGTGTTTTTGTGAGTTAGCCACATGACACGTCTTGAAAATATCTGCCGGTGACAGACAAAGATGCTGCTAAACAAGTGTTAGCTGAGTGTTAAAATCACAACTGGAGAGCGCAGCGATATGATGCTTTCACAGTATGTTGGTTAGGAGCAGCTGGCAAACATGAAGTGATGCTGAACGCGGCCTCCTGCTAGGAGCTGCTTTTATTCAGTCAAGATGGGGGAGGGGTTGAATATAGATATTTAGGAGAAGCGGTGAGGGAGATGAATGCCAACCATTATCAGCCATTGCAGGGTAATTAAACAAGGCCATGAATCACTGTCATTTTCCACTGGTTTATTAATGTGTCTGTGTGGTTTGGAACGGACATCGGGGATGATAAAATAGGGCAAATAGAGAAGCAGAGAGAAGTCACTACGTTTAACTTAAAGGAACATTTTGGCGCTAATTACATGAAGGTACCATCTGACCTTGTGATCTTCTAGGCAAACCTTCAAACCAGAACTCTTGAGGGAATCAACATGTTTACCCAGTTGTTAGCCTGTAAGCTCCTTATCATATTTCTCTTTGTGCAAATGCAGTCGACCTTAAATGTGCTCTTTAAACACAACTGAAGAATTATTAATCAGGTGTGGTTGCGAAGGCGCGGACAAAACAACAAGCCGTCGTCATCAAGAGCAATTGATTCTGTATTAGCTTTGCTACCTAGCTACTGTTTCTGCAGTAACCGCGCTCACCAAGTTATAAACAGAGCAAATGATTTCAAATATTACTACATCACTGGCTGTACAACCAGAGATACTTTATGTTACAGCCAAGATTTATTTTCTTGGCAACAGTCGTCTTGCTTGTAGTTGCCGGTCGTTTATTGCCACGCGTCTCATCCTACACATGAAGTCTGAAGATGCTTTTTTCTCACTGTTATCTATCTTTACTACTTACCCCCCCCCCCGCCCATGCAACCTGCAGGTTGGAGTGGCTGGGGCAGTGCCAGGATACGATCCTTCATTGGCTTTCTTGGCACCAGTTGTGTGTTCACTGGAGTGCTTGGCTGAGCCGTGTGCGCCACGCTAGTCGGCAGGTGTGTGTTTTTTTCTCTGGTTTATGTCCTGAGAACATTTCAACCACCCTTGTCATCACACACACCGGCTCTACCTCTGTGACTTGGTTTCGTACCACTGCTCAGCTCATCCTGCTGGTTTCCGGTGGCTCTAAACTGTTCTGCTGCGGCTCGCCAGCTTAATCGGCCACCACCGGGCGGGGCGATGCTTGTTGTTTGCACGGTGGCCAAAACATCAGCACCAGCCTGAGCTTCTGCCTCTTTTTGCTTTTTGGTGGACTTTAGCTATGGATTGTGGTACAACTGCATATTGTAGAGAAAGTTTTCCAGAATATACTAAGAACTTTAGCCATCTTAAATGGGGTTATCAATCAAATCATGTGTTTTGATGTGAGAACTAAGCTGCTATTGTTGAAATTTGGGATTGGCTGTTGCAGATATATAAAAGTATTTCATCCTTTTGATACCTGTAAATAAGATAGAAAATCAGCGAAGAGTTCTTTAAGCTTCAGATAACCAGATTTGTTTTGTCTCCCCTCTAACCTGGAGGAACGACAGCTTATCAAACCTGTCTAATTAAAGAGTTACGTGTCAGTCTGTGTGACTTCTGTTTATGAGTCCTGGTTTAATTTATTATAATTAGGACCCACAATAAAATGACCAAGTCTCTTCCACTAAAGAAACCAACTAGAGGTCTGTGTTGAGTCACGGTACAGGTGAGGTAGCTGTGCGTTTATCTGATTTAGTTCAAAGTTGTGTGAATAGTTGGGCTCTTGACTTGTGGTGAGGCCTCAGTCAGTGTGTGTAGAGATTACACTGCTATTAGTCATCCTCTCCACCCGCTGTTTGTTTGTGAATTTGAATAATCGCATTGCCTCTGGTTCTTTGATGCTCTGTGTGTGAGCGATTTTTGTTGTACATCATGTAATGTCCCGACACGAAATGTAAAGTCAGTGTTGGTATTCAGATCTGTTCACAAAGGGAGAAAAATATCGATTAAGGTGTAGAGACACAATCCTTGGGCTTGTGTTACCTTGGAGGGCTGAAATCACACACACAGTATCTCATTCTCATCAATACTCCTGCGATGGAAAACTACAACTATAAGTCTGAGGTCCTTAAGAAGTGATATTACTTCTTCTTGTTCATCTTTCACTTTGATGTTCAGACCAAACATACGCTAGCGGTTGAGACCTACTCATAGAAAAAATGGCTCTAATTGTACATACTGTCAGACAATATCAGACATTAATTAATGTTATTGTCTGGTATTAATGACAGTAATTAATGTCATCATAATATCAGAATCTATAAATACCATCTTCCTGTATTTACTGTATATTCAGCATGATGACAATGGAGCATAAAAGTGCTTAAACATAGTTTCTTGTAACTCAAGCTAAGTTAAATATATCTCATCCCCAAGTTTAAGATTAAACCTCACATTAAAATGAAACAAATACAAGATTAAATCGGGTCTAACTGCTCTTGTCTGTCTCTTGACTGTTTTTGGCTTTAACCTTTTGAGTTTTTGTTTGCCTCATTGCTTTGAGAGTTGTGTTTACCACAAACCATGAGGGAAAACCGGGCTACATCTTGAAATAAAAGCAAGTAATTTCCTCCAAGTTTCCCTAGAACAACTCTTAATGCACGCAGCGGTTGATCGATTTTGCACTGATGAAAGTACTTTGTTAATAAAAGCCGCTGACCATGGTTTTTGCTGTCTCTTGTCTCCACGGTGGCGGTGATAACTTAGATTTTACAGAAACAGGATTGTGGCTGGAAAGTTGCTCCACTGAAAACCTTAAAGAGTTCAGAGAATGGGAAATGATCTTCCCTCAACCACCAACTCCAGTCAGAAATTCAACAGGAGGATATGCAACTGCTGTGAAGCTGCAAAATTAGTTAGTAAATCATAGTTTCTTTTCTTAATGATTGTGCAGCTAATCAAGCATTTGTGTAGATAAATTCAGGACACTGAAATGGCCAAAGATATATATTTAATATTGAAAACATCTCTGCTGTAATTCAGTCTAAAATTGCTTCACTGCCTTTGCAAACCTAATTTTATAAATTCAGAGAGACATGAATTGGATTTCGGCTCTGAAGCTTCCCTTCTCTTCATGTTTTTAAAGACCGAATTAGGATAAATTGCCACCGCATTTTGTTTTCAGCTCTTTGAGGCTTAGAAACCGATATCATTGGAAGCCACACTGAGGGTTTAGATTTTTCAGTTGCATAGAAATCCTCTGTACCGGCACAATACCCTTTATGAAACAATGATGGGAAAATAGGAGTTTAATGAGCTCTGTACAGTATTGTGGCGAAGGAGGAGGAATAGACTATCAACCTTCAGCGTGTACTGGTAGAAAAACTCTACAACTTTAGTGTGCCATTATCCTCGTTGATTGCTATGGTGACAGAGCCAAATTACAACCTGCACAGAAAGAGAGGACAATAAATAGTTCCTGTTTGCAGTAGACTTGTCGCTGAGCTGCAGCTTTGCCTGCCACTCGTGTGTCATGATACCAAGCAGAACATTAGAAAACTGAGGAAAGGTGGCTGTGTTAACTAAGAGGCAGTTATGTAGTGGAAACTGTGATGGTTGTTAGTCCATCATTTACAGATCAAAACACTTTCATGGTCTCTTTTGTTTAGGAACGGAATATAGATAAAACTCATTTATGTAGGTTTATTATCTAATGCATACTTTATACACTTTTACTTTACATCTTATGTTTTTTTCTATCTATGTTTATTGTAATGCATCAACATGTCAAGATAATTTCCTAAAAAACTCCTGATTGGTTCCCTTGAATTAAATTAGATCTCAAAAGATTTTTATTTTCTTCTCTCTCTTTGCACGTATGGGGAGAATCAATCAATGCAGCTGTGTTTTTGGACCTCATTTCCCAAGTTTAATCGTCTGCAGTCATCCATCTTAATACTAAACTTCATTAAAAGTTCTTTATAAACCTGCAGCAGCAGCCAACCTGCCTGCTGATTGTGACGGAGAATCGTTTATAAATTAAGAAGATATTTAGTCTTTCTGAAGATGTTGTTTGGTTAAATGAATGAATTTAACTTTAGAAAACTAAAAATCTGTTTTATGTCATAAACCATGGAAACAACATTGCTCTGTAAATGCAATTAAACAAGTAAACTTTGAAATGAGTGCACAGGTCATTTTTCAGTGCTACAGAGAATATATGGCTGTGTATTATATACAAAGATATATAATAAATAAAACGCTGCAGCCAGAGGCCGTTAACCTCTGTGCCGTTCCTCTCAGCGCCCCCTTTTTGATCCAGCCTGAACTGTGGCATCTTTTTGGGACTTTGTAAAATAAATCCATTATGATAAATCCGACATTAAACTTCGTCTCTTATCTTTTATTGACTTTAACAGTAACTGACATCTCTTTGGATTTTGGACTGCCTGTCAAATATAACAAGAAAACTGAAGATGTTTCATTTCATAGACTAAACAATAATCAATCACTTCGAGGAAAGATTAGTTAACTGAATAATCTTTAGTTGTTGCCCTTATTGCGTTGAATTTTATATGTTTGAAATACAAGCAGCACAAGTTCCTGCTCAATGTACAAAGTATATATTTTGGCACCATAAAGCCAGAGGTTATTTAATACTAAAGATATCTCCTTTTGTTATCCTGAGGCCATGTGGAAACTTCATGTGCAGCCAGCCTCCCGGTGAGATAGAGGTGATGACTAACGTGTTCAGGGATGAGGCTGCTGCGACATACAGTACATTACACAGCACTGCACATGCATGAATACATGTCCCACACTCACACACACACACACACACACACAGACACGAAGCACCAGTTCACGTAAGCGGTACATTGTTTCCTTCTTCTCCCTCACAAAAGAGCTGAATGTAAAGTAAATACACCTGTTTGTGAACAAAGAGCGTGGTGTGATAAGATAGTGGATGAGTAATCTTCTCCGCAGTGCAACATTATTAACTGTACTTTCGGCTGACTTGTAAAGGGACATCATTTCAATTAATCCGGCAGCGCTGGTGAGATTTACTGCCTGTGCTGGGTGAGAGTAATAAATAATCATTTTATCTCTGCTCTGTGATGCTAATCTGGAGTTTAAGCAATGAGTGAGTAGCTTTGTTCTGAATTCAGCATGCTGGCCACTTCATTGTGGACCCCAGCTGATGTTTACCCAGGCTGAGCCGGCAGCTGCTCACACGGTCTGCGTCGACTCAGTCATCTGACGAGGCAAGCGTGCTGCCGCATCTGTCACAGCGGCAAAAGAAGCAAAATAAATCTAACCCACTCTGTTTCGTCTCTCTCTTTTCCGCACTTGTCCAGCATCTGCCTGGCTTCCCAGCATCGCCGCAATGAGTGAGAGTCGAAGGGAAGCGTTGGCGGCGGCGGCGCCCGTGCCCACCACCGCCTCTTCCTCCACGGCCGGCTCCAACACCACCAACATAGCCGGCCCCGGCACCGGGGAGAAGGACGAGGCCTTTTCCAAGCTGAAGAACAAGTTCATGAACGAGCTGAACAAAATCCCATGTAAGTGTTCAAACAATTAGGCAGTTAATTGATTGATTAACCAAGAGAAGTTAAGTGACTTGAATGATCATCGGCTAATCTAAATCTTTTCTAAGTCTTCTATGATAGTATGGCGAATATCTTTGGGTTGTGGACTGCTGGTTGGACAAAACAACAATTTGAAGACGTCACACTGGATTCTGGGAAACAGTGATGGACTTTTTCCCAACATATTGTAAACGATCAATCAATTAATCTGAAAATCTAATCAGCAGAACAGTCAATAAGGCCAATTAGCTGCAGCCTTAGACAGCTTTTAATTCAGGGTGTGTTTCCAGCCTTGCAAACTGAGGAGTTTCAACATTTAACTCAAGCGTTCGTTTTATTAAAATGATTTAGTTACTGCGTTGTAGATAATATGAAACATATACATGTGGGACACACCTCATCAACATAAAATACAGTGAATACAATACCTTCATTTAACTTCTGAGCATTTGTTGAGATTGAAGCAGCAATAGATAAGGAATCATACCACAAAATTCATTTAAACAGACATAGTTTCAATCGCAGTTGGATCTTCGTGAGGTCGAAGATGTCATAAAAGGGTGTAAATACCAAAAAGTGATTCTTCATAAGTACATAAACACTGAAGCAACCAATGCACAATCATCTCAAACAGGAGTACCAAGACACTCATCCATTGTATACTTTGAAAAATATTGAAAAAGCGAGAGTAGATATTCATCAGTGCTTCTTTTGTGTGTGTGTGTGTGATTTCAATCCCTCTGATTCAAAACGAATCCATCAGAGACGAATCCGTTCAGCGCTTGGTTCTAGTGTAAACATGACTCAAAAATGATTCAGCAGAGGTTGTGAGTGAACTTTCGGCGATGACGCACAACCAAACGGCAGCGTTACCCATGACCTCTGACAGTGTCCTCCAGTGAATCAGGTGAACAAATGATTCGCAGCGTCTTTCATTTTGCTGCTCGAGTCGAAAAACAAAATCCAAATATTGTCATACACTGAACGTCTCAGATGGAATTGTCTCACTAAATTATCTTATGTCAGAAGTAATCACATTTGAAGTGGAGAATTAACATCTGGCAACAATAATTCAAGTGTTTGACATGATAAATTGTCAAATGATGCGTGGCTGGCTTTATTATTTGCTGTTAGATTTTCTGTTTTTATCTTATTTGTGCTTTCAATCAAAAAATGCCACTTGGTTTCCACATAATTCACCCCCCCCTCCTTTTTATCACCACACCTCCCAACCAAATGCTTCCACATTCACGTGTTTGCATGGAGGATTTTGCAGTATTAACTATGTGACAATATAGCTGATATTGCGTCATCTGAGATAAAGCACTCCCTGGAGATCTGAGGCTTTTTGCATTCAGCAGAAATCTAAATATAGATATATCCACAGGCTTGTTCAGAGGTAATTCTCGCAACAGGAAATGGCTCCTGTGGAAGAGCAGCTCTTTTTCTTCAGCAAAGACACAAATGACACCACTAGTCATATTCCCCTTTTTCCAGAGATTTAATAGAGCCGGGAGTCAGTATGAAAAATTCCTCCCTCTGCAGAGGAAGGCTTATTTCTACCAGGTTGCGTATCTACCAAAATAAAAGACCTTATATATATATATATATATGTATAGATAACTCATGGTTTCAGCTAGCGACCTTCAGCCTTCATGTGGGCTTGAACATTCATTATGGAAAATGTGAATTTGGAAATCGTGCTTTGGTGCAGAGGGTGGATGAATTTCAATATGAGGCTGCTGACGTCGATGTCGCTGAAATGTACCGCTGTTCCTACCACGCCCAGCCCAAGCCTGACGACCGTTCATCATCTTTACAAGAAGGCGATACACAGTTTCTTTCAAATTGATCTGACATTGCAATCTGGAGGATAACTAAATTAGGGTTTCTTTTGTGTACCACAGGCAGAAAAGTTACCTGAGAGCTTCCCAATAAAGACTGTCAGTTAACCGAGGTTTTAAAATTACTGTTTTCTCACCCCATCCCTTCCATCAAAAGCAGTGAATTTGCTCCCTAGTGCTGCCAAGCTGATGATGAATGTCCCGCGACTTGTTTACTCCGCGAAAATATCGATACTGTCTGGAGGAAGTCAGGTAGCAGATTTAACAAGGAATATGCGAGAGGAGGAGCTGCCTCTCTAATGCTGCTGCATGTTTTTTGGGCTTATAACCCAGTTTAAGCCCTGCAGGCTTTGAGGCTGGTGGCATGGATCTGTCACACTGGCCTAACTGGTTGCTGAATTTCTGTCCATAAGGATCTGCAGGACACATCTCTGAGCAGGGGATATCGCCTGGGCCCCTATCTGTGGGCTGAGAGCTCAAGCATGCAAAAACCAGCAGACTTTATTTAAATATTTCTGACTTTCCCATGTTTGCTTTTTTTTGTTTTAACCATTCTAAACAGGTTTCTGAGAAAAAATAGTCCCAAAATATCTTTATATACATATTTCATGTGGTAATCCGAAAAGAGATGGTTTTGTCATGATGCACCGCAGGCTGCTGCAAGCAACAATTAATCAGTTTGTTGAGTATTTTTCAATTAATCTGTGTATTTGTTAGTCTATAAAATCAACAGAGCTCAAGGTGATGCCTTCAAATTACCAGTCTGATGAGTACAAAACCTAAAGATATTCAAAAGCATATTCAAAAGAAAAGCAGCGAATTCTCACATTGAAACGCTAAATAAAATAACACATGAAAAACATTCGAAGAAGCAGAGAAAACCAGAGAAATGCGCCCACTGCCGCAAAGGAAATCAGAGGCAATAAGTGATCATTAAAATAGATCAAAATGATTGTGTACATAATGAATTCTGCAATAAAAAATAAATCTTTCTAACTGATTTTGGTATGATGGAAAAAAAAACATGAGCACAATATGGTTTAGTTTAATCGCACTAAACCATATTGTGACTCCTCATTGGGCAGAGAGGTTGCCTTCGGGGAAACCAGCGTATTGAATTTCTTAGTAAGTTTTCTAAATACCCAAGGCTTCACTTCCCAATAACAATTAACCTCTGAACAGGGAGGCTGTTTGATCCGTGACTGCAGGCTCCAGCAGCCGTTACTCCAAATAACATAGACAAGCGATTGACATTTGAGGAAAATGAATAATGGTGTTTCTTTTTTTCTTCCTTATCAGGGGTTTTACGCTTTCAGGCAGTCAAAGCTTTGCTTTAGAAAGCAAAAAGATCTGTTTTAAGAAATGAAATACTCATTTTTATTCATTTTTTCTGCAGTTTCTTTATAGTGAAAGTTTTCAAATTAATAATAATCTTGCGTGTTTTTTCCTTCTTAGTCGGGGCACATTTTGACAGATTTAAGCTAAGAACATGAGAAACTTGTACTGTAAACAAGCACAGTCCTTTTCATCCATTTCATTTAGATTTATTTTAAAATATTTGACAAAATTCAGACAGCAACCTACCAAACAGAAGTGCTGAACTGATGTCTTCCCACCTGAGCTGACCTCAAAGTGAAGCAGCATTTAAGTTCATGTTATCTTTATTTGCCAGCACATACTCAAGAAAGCTTTCTCGTTTGCACTCTGGGTTTGACTTACGAGACCTCTTTGGAATTAAAACTCATTTGAGACTGACCGACAGCGTCTTTTTTTTTTTCCTGCTGACTGTTAAGAGAGTCGTGCAGCAAAAAAAAAACAAAAAAACCCCCACAAAGACTCCACTTTGTGGTGTAACTTGGGAGGATGTTGTTTGAGGATCTTGTTTGACTTTGGGGCTGCTGCACAGTCAACAGACAGCAGAGTTTATTAAAGGGGATTACGGCAGCGGATCAGCGGAGCCATTTGTCTCTGCCCGCCTGCTGCTCTGGCGACGAGCCTCGTTGTCAACTCTCTGCCCTCGCCTCGCAAAAGTTTGCCCGCCATGAGACGCTCCACGAGGAGCCGGCCCGAGCGATGCCAGATTCAATCGGCACCAGCTGAGTCTGAGACCTCGGTCAACAGATGGGAGAAAGCTCCTTGGGCTTCTCACCTCTGTAGATGTGAGAAAACCACGCCGTTATCCTCAAAGATAAAAGGTTTAGGGGTCAAGTATACGCATGTGTGTCTGCGTCGTAGCTTTTGTGAACACAATTACATATTTGTGGTGTTTGTGCAAAGTTTTCCACCCGGCGAAATATGAGCAGCAGTCCAGACAGTTTGGTCTTTTATTTTGTTGTAACAGTGCTTAGATGTCAACATAAACATAGAAAGTCGAAGTCTGACCTCTTTTTAAGTTTGTTTTTCTGTTTTCCACTTGCTAACGGTCTCTTTCGAATGTCTTTTCCTAAAACCTGACAGTTAAATGGATATTTGCTATTGTGCTGGATCAAATGTGAATCAAATGTCATTTTAACCTTGATGAAAAAATGTTCTTTTGTCAGCAGCTGACTTCACCTCCATTTGGTTTTGTTAAGACTCGTGAGCTTAAGTTTTAAATGCCAACAAAATAAGTGGTTGATATAATGAGCCATTTGAATTACGCTGTCAGGAACAGTAGAAGAAATCAACTTCAAAGATGGATGAAAGTTGATGTTTCTATTTGATGTTGCCCAAGCTGAAAGGGTAAAATGAGCTGAAACCAAAGGATGAACACTGACCGCCACAGACCTCCTCTGTTTTACTGAATCATCCATAAATATTCACTGCGAATATGGCGTGGGTGGAAAAAAAAAGCAGAGCTGTCCACTTTTTTTTTTATGCACCGCATTTAACTGCTCTATTTTTTCTTTGTGCCTCGAAATTACAATTACCTCTCTTCTATCTCATGTCATTATCACATCTATTGTTGTAAATCCACCTCATGCACTGTTAATGTAATCACTTAGACTCATAGGATTTCCCGCAAATGCATTGTGTTGATGGCACACATTTTCCGATAATAATCAGAATAATGGAGCAGGCAGAATGGAAACACCTTCATTTCACCAAATGACAAAGAAATAGACTAGCCCATTTTAAATGAAATCTTGTTTGGTATAAAAGAAGAGAGTCTGAATACACTTTTCATTATTGTCAGCTCTTCGGTCATTGTCGGAGGAAGAAGCCATATTGTTTGCTTAAACACGCCGCAGCAGGGAAAGGGCACCGAGTGTTGCTCTCGTAAGAATAACAAGATATAATGTCAAGGTTAATTGACCAACAGGGTCCTGTCACGTCGGATTAGTGCAGGATGCTGGAAGTGGATATAACACAGATGCACTATTAAGCACACACACATGCACACGCCGCCCTTTTTAAATGCATCCAGCAAACTCCATCCACTTCATAAAATCTTTTTCCGATGTAAAACGCTGTATATTACCAGGAATGTGTAGGAGGAGGTACAGAATTGAGTCAGATTAGAGACATTTATAAGGCTTGCATTAATCTCTGACATTAATTTGATTTATTCATTAACATTAGTGGCAAAAACTAAAGCTAATCTTACACAAAGGTAGAGAGTAAATATAATAAATCCTTTTCTGGAAAGTATGTCTCATCATTCATCATCAAATATGATTTTGTAATCGAAACCTAGTTGAAATCTAGTTGAAATTAGTTGACACAATCTCACCACAGGGTCCACTCAGTAGCTGTTCTGGAGCTTTTGACTGTATGACAAGATCTTCCTCTGCAGATGGACTAACCCAGTTGTAATGGAAATGCAGATTTTCATCTAAGCACCTTCATGACTTGTCAGTGTTGTATGAAATTAACTCCCAGCAAACAAAATGCTGATACTTCATAAATTTCACTGTAATACACTGTAATATAAGTAGTTGTTTGATTTAAAACGCTGTTAAAGGACAATTCTGGTTTATTGCTTGGGTCTGCATTTTGGTTGTGATAACACGATAGTCACCAAAGTAATCGCTGCAGTGAAGTCTGACCAAAAAAAAATCACAATCAAAAAGACTGTAAACAAGTCGTGAGTTTAGCCAGATCTAAACCATTTTATTTGGAGGCAAACAAAAACTGAGCTCAGCCAAAATCCCTCCTTGCGCAAGAAAACCCACAACAAAGGTAAGAACAAATGATGGTCCCGTTTGGTCCCTCCGCCGCTTCAGCCTCCGCCCTTATTGTCGAAGCTTTAGTCGCTGTTCAGTTTAAAGATATTGAGATTTCACGTCCATGTGTGTTTGTCAAAGAGGGGGATTACAGATTCCTTGGATCTGCTCAGATTCTTTCGAGAGGTCCCTCAAAAGTAGAGCCCGTCAGTTCCACGAGGGTCTACCGTGCAACTTCCCCAACACGTTAACGAGCGTAGAAACGATCACTTCCGAATGTAATTCTGTCTAATCCATCAAAAGCCCTCTATGGTTGCTGATCTGGAGGCTTTCACACCAAGTTTAGCGCAGAAATGCCAACAAGTCGTCTGCACCGTAAATATAGTGGCGTTCACAATATGCATTCAAAGGGATTTTGGCATTTACAGAAAGCGAATGTTTGTTTATACAGTCCTACAAAGCTGCTTTTATATTTCTGGATATTGAGATTTCTTTTTGGCATGGTCCGAGGAAGCATTATTCCAGGAATTCAGATACAACAAAATCAACACTATAGGATTATGTTCAGTCCTTTATTTTATATACTGCCTTGTTTAAGGTATGTTTAAGATCTATTTTATTTATCTATAGCTCAAAATTACTTTCACAAATGTGCAGCAAAGGGCGTTACTATCTGTACAGTTCACTTCTATCCTTTGACCAACTGTGCTGTAGACATATCTAAAGACAGATTAACGTCATAGAAAGGATTACATGCAGAAAAGCACATATGTGTCACTCACAGGATTTAAAGCACATCAAAGGTTTCTCGTTGTTTAGTGCTCCACCGTGCCGCACCATTTCAGTGACGTGATTTGAGCCTTGAGGAACAGCAAACATGGATGTCCATCACGGGCAGCCCACCCATTAGAGAAACTCCATTTTCCGTGCCATGTCACTCGGCGGAACGAGAGATAAGTGGCGGGAGTTGAAGTGCGGCACTCCCGCTCTCTCTTTCACTTTCTCTCTCTATTTCTCTCTCAAGAAACGACACTCACACAATGTAGTTAATTAGGGGGATGCTTTTATTGCTTTCTGGGACTCAGGTTGCTTTAATTAAGGGAACACAGAATTGCCTTTCACTGGAAGACGCCTGATGAATAAGATAAGGGCTCGCTTCGTGGATTTATTTCTACTGTAACCGGCTGAATGCCATTCCATCAGGCGCTGATGAAATGGCAAGAATGACTGTGGAGTGAAATAAGCGTTTGGGGTTATGAAAGAGAGATTTTACAGTGTATTTATTTTTATTTCTGTTAATCAGAGTTTCCATTTGGGGAGAATAAAATACATCACCGCTCCACAGCCCCTCTTGAGAGGTGATTGCTTATCGCTTGCGGGCTTGAAATTCGAAGCTGTCACATCTCTGACACTTCCATTAAAAGACTGTCCTCTTACCTTACCTTATGTTTGCATTTTTATGTATGAGGTAAAAGTAGATGTTCCACTGCTAAAATGTGCCGCATGTGTCATTAAGGGTTTATAAGTTGCAATTGATGGCTTTAAATAATTTAATTAAGCTTCATAAATCAGTTATAAGAAGTTAAAAAGAACAACATTTGGGTTGCCAGGTTGTGAAAAATGACTGAAAAGTGAAAAAAAGCTGCACAGCATCTATCAAGTCCATTTATTAATAACTTATTAACATGTACAAGCATTTATAAGCGTATTACCAAAATGCATAGTTACATCATAACCAAAGGACAAACACCACCATTTATAAATCCTCATGATATTGCTTATTTACTTACTTTCTACTGTAATAAACCATCAAGTCTGCAGTTCTGAGTGTAAATAGGCCATTAATAAATGGGTTTTAATCCTTTTTATTCTGAAGTTCTAAATGATGATAAACTATTAATAAAGGGAAATTTAGTCCGGAGTAGCTCACCAGACTTTTCAGAACCCAAAATGAGCCCTTATAATGGCTTTTTAGTTTAGTAAATTAAACTATGAATAAAGCCCTTAGTTAGGGTTACTTATAAACACTTTATGAATACTTAAAAGTGGCCCCTCAAATGTAAAATATGTATGAAAAATTAAACATTTTAATTTTGACTGTCCTTTAAACACTCATTTGGGTACTAAATTATTTTTGGCGAATGAAAATAACTCAAATATACAAATTCCTTATAACGATGCAGTGTCTTATGTATCTAAGGTATAAACCCAGCAAACACTATGTGACCCGCAATTTATCTTCAGTACAGTGTCAAGTTTTTAATGGAAATGCAGCCGGTTTTGGGTGGCTCATTGTAAATGAGTCCCATCCAGTGTCACCTCTATTACCACAGCGCTCCGAGGCGAGGCCGGAGCTGTAGATCCTAAAGTTATTTTAGAGCATCACTCACTGTTTTTCCTTGGAGGAGAGTGCTTATTGATTTTGTCAACAGAGCATCGATTTCCCTCCCCTATCTCTCTCTCTCTCTCTCTCTCTCCTCTCGGGACCTCGGTGAAGAAACCTCAGCTGAATGCTGCTGAGCAAACCCCAAAGTGATAGACTGTAATATACTTTTCTCTTGTGATGGGTCTTTTTTGGAGTTTTTTTTATTTATTTATTTTTTTTTTAGATAAAGTCTTCAGAGGACTGGAGTTTGACCTGGCTTACGCTATCTGTTTGTTCATTGGATTTCTAACCACTATCTGTACTGTATGCGTCTTGGGGAAATGCATTTTTCCTTAAAAAGCAGGCGGATATTTTCTAGATTTTGCATTTTTTCGGATATGGCAGTCCAAATTGACTCAGCCAGAAGTATTCCCTTTGCCTTTCACAGTAGTAAGCACTGCAAACATGCTCCTAAAATTGCCTCATTTGTCTGTTATTCCTCTCTATTAAAATGAAGGGTGGGCTGCCAGGTGTTTGGTGTCTGCTAAGTAGAATGAAGGAGTGACGATTATGGCTGCTGAAGGGAGAAGTCTGTTTTGAGGTCTCTCATTATTTCCAGCCCATCTGGACTTTTTGTTGTCTCTCCGGTACTTAAAACCAACCAACGCACATCTCTTCCCATCGTGGTGTTTGAGCGTTGTACCTGTGCGGATCCGCCGGGGGATGCAGCGACTCGCCGAGCCGACTGCTGCAGCTGAGAATAGGTGTCACCGAGCGTCTGACAGCCTGCAGGTGACAGATTTCACTGCCTGGTTTGTCCAATTTCTGCAGGCAGGTCCGCGCACAACATGTGGTGGAGAAAACAACAACTCGTATGCCACTCGCATCAAAATAGCCTTTCCTGATGTGTCATCTTATGAGCAGTTTCAAGCAAAAAAACATCACTGAGCAGCGTATCTACAGGTCTTTTCCTCAAAAAAGATCCTCAAGGGTATTAAAAATTCTTGCGTTAGGCAGTAATATTAGTTATAAAATGATTTGTATGTGATTTTAGCAAAAATCTGGCTAAAAAATCTCCAGTCCAGTTGTTTCAGACCTCTGGACTCTTCAATATGTAGGCCTTTAAATTAATTATAGGTTTTTTAATTGATTAATCCATCCATCAATTGAACCATCCATTTTATGATGCTTAATTGGGTCCCGGTCGTGTTTAATGATTAATAACTGGTATTATGAGGAATATTTTTATAAACTGCCAGGAAGTCCTGACAGAAATGTGATATAAATATCAATGAATTTAGTTTTCATCCATTCGTCCATATCTTTCACACTTTGGCCAGTATGACCAGGAAACAGGTATTAATCTGTGTTATAAGTGCTAAGCTGCCCAGGAGGCAGAAATAAAGTCATTAGTCCCATTAAACTTCAATAATTAGTTATTTCTAAATCACAATATATGTTTTAGATTGATTTCCTCCCTCTGAGGCACTCACTGATTTATTCAGTTTCTTACTTAAAACATGTTGAAGATAGATAATCTCATCACATGAAGTGTTTTGTTATCTTCGGTGTTTGACAGCTGTGGTTTTTAAGTAGTATTCAAACACATCATCTGTTTATAAAAGTAGAATCAATTTGCTTTTAGGATAGTTTATACTTATAGCTTATAGTTAGTAGTTTGTTTGCTCAAAGAATAATTGATGGATCTAACTGTCGAGTGACATGGAAAATGACACTTTTTGCATTGAGAAAATGTGGGGGAAAAAAAACTAAAGCAAAAAATGGGTCTTGATAAAATGTTGATTTTCGGTAGAGAAAGTTGTCTATCACTATATCACGAGCCTCAGTTCATCCACACGTGAGACCTGATAGTCTCTACATGAACACAAATAGTCCGTTAGTACCTGCTTAGGTTACTTTAAAGGTTAAAACATATGAAAATCTGTGTGTTTTGTTGGGCGGCTCACACAAAAGTGATATGGCTGAAAACTGGGGGCTAATGGAAATATTTTGACAAGGACAAGATTACCGAGAAACTGATGGTTTCAAACTTTAAATTAAAGAGACCGTCTTGCTGTTGTTCTCAGACTTCTTCTGGACTGAACTCTAAATGTCCAGGTTTAATTTAACAAGCGAGATTAGGTTTCTTTTTTTTTTTTGTACACGGAGAAGCTCTTTTTCAAACTTCAGTCTATCTGTAAGAAATTCTAAAGCCTTAAATCTTAACACAAAAGACTCATTTCATACGATTTTTTTAAAGTAATATCGGAGCCGAGAGCGTGTGAACAATGTGTGTCAAACCCCTGTCGCACCGCCGTTAATGCCTCCCGAGCACACCCTGCAAAATTACCACCACCGCCGCCGCTCTCGTGCGGGTGATTGCCATGAAAGTGTCAGCTGTCCGAGAATCTTTTGTTTAAATGGCAAGTGGAAAATGCCAACATCTGTTACTTCCACTAAATTGGCCGAAGCTGAGCGGCGCTGCTAGTCAGGACCGATCGTTAGGAGTCTGCCACTCCTTGATGGAGCCGGGCGCTGGCTTAGGCGCTGATCCAGTGTGCCAATTTGTGCCGGCGCACACACGTTTTCCCACTTTTATCTCACCTGTCAGTTGGTATAATCACTATTTGGGACTTGGGTTGAAAAGCTGCAACAGCCCGGTCCACTGCAAGATGCAGCAACGTTTTATTTCTCCAGGAAGTTTAACCTGAACTCTCTACTGTTTGCTCTCTCCCCCCCAGTGCCATCCTGGGCCATTGTCTCCATTGCCTTCGTGGCCATCATCCTGGTGTTAGCGTGCTGCTTCTGCATCTGCAAAAAATGGATATTCAAGAAGAAAAACAAAAAGAAGGGCAAAGACAAGGGCAAAAACGCCATAAACATGAAGGACGTCAAGGATGGAGCCAAAACGGAGGTAAAGACTTTAAACTATTGTTGTTTAAAAATTCAGAAATGTACCCCTCCCTACACGCTAATTTAATATTGCGCTTAGTGCCTAAAGATTTTGTTTTTACTAGATTGTCTGTGCATGATGTTATGCTACAAGTTTGGAAATTATTTCTCCAGCAACCTAAATATTCAATGATTTTTTTTTTTTCTTTTGCCATTACAAAATGCATTTTATTTTTATAATTTTACTGCTTCTTAATGCTGTATGGTGACAAATTTGATTGATCACATTTGCAGTAATTCCATTTGCACAGAAAGGTTTCACCAACAAGTAATTTCACTGCAAATATGGCTGTCAAAAATGTCGCTTTTTCTTTTAATGCAATGGCTGCTACTGCACTGTATGTACTTTGTGTGGATTTATTGAGATACATACAGTATTACTTACTATGATATTTCACCGCTTAATTAAAAAACAGAATTCAGTCTAATTACAGGAGAGTTAATGGAAGTCATTTAGATGGCTTCAGATTGAAGAGAGAGTATTTTCAGGCTCTCTTCTTTCTCCTACTTTTCGTTCCTGTGAGTGTTTTCTTTTTGTCATATGAGGACCTGCTCACTCGCTGAAGAGAGTGAGTAACGTTTGCCGTGTAATGAAGTGGTATCCACCCAGAGAAATGACATCACCAAACGCTAAAGAAAACGGGAGGGGATTTAATTTGACTCTACCTTTCAGGCGGCAGAGAATGGGACACTTTAAATGGAGTTAGCGCGCTAATTGCGCCGGCGGAGCATCATTACGCTGCCGTCCTCGGCGCAAACGTGTACGAAGCGTGTTTAATTTACTGCAACATCTCTGCTATCAGACGTGGAAACCGGATCCTAGACAGAAACCACAGACAGTGTTTTTCTACTTCACTTGACTTAATTTGTGCTTTCATGCACGATAAGTGAGATTTCAATGACTCATTTATATCCTTTACGAACAGCAACAGAAAAACAGGCGGAGCTTTAACAAACAGCAGAGTAAGTAAGATAGCTGAGGTGGATCACATCAATTTTCCATTAATTTCCAATATCCCGACTGCCTTTGAAACTTCCAATTTTTCCATTTTTCAAATAGCCATTAATCAAAATGAGAGACCTCAGTGACTGGTCGCCCTAATAACGTATCTGAGATCGGCGAATCTGCCATTTCCGAGGCAAGCGGTCATTTCTCCTGGTGTGCCCAGACTCTGGTGTGTTAACTCCTGTGTGTGGTTGTTTTAATTTGTGTTTCTTCCTTCTATGTCCTCCTTATCTGTGTTGTGTCTGATGACTGTTCGGGATGGTCACTGGCGGTAGGTTCCTAATTGCTGTTGGATCTTCTTTAAGCCTGCTGCTCTGATGTTTTTTTTTTCGTAGCCTCTTGACAACAACTTACTCCCGTAGAACCAAATATATGTAACTATGCACACAGTACATGTATATCTGCTGTATATATGTGCGTACAACCTGCATATGCACATATATATGTATGTATGAAAAAAAAAAAACACACTGGGTGCGCATTGACAAGGTTGAACCATGCTGATTTTTGTGCCAGGCTAAAGTCTCCTGCCTTTTGAATCGTTAATTTACATTTCAAACGAGTGGCGGGGCGCAAACGTGGAATGATTGAGAGGCCCTACAAGTAAACTGCTATTTTGAAACCCGGCGATGAAAAGAAAAGCTTTTCGACGTACAGTAGCATTTTTCATTCACGGCTGTCAAACCTGGGTGAAATAGATCGCACCTTTTCCCTTTTTTTGCATTAAAAGTTGGATTTAACCTTTTTTTAAAATCTTACAAAAATACGTCTTTAAATTAGGGGATTTTTATTTCCTCAATCATTTCACCTGCTCCAGTTTATCTTTTATGTGTCGCTCAATTTGTATTTGCTCCCAAAAGGCAGAGACCAAGTGGCTCAGCGGAAATTTTCTTTTTTTTTCTCTCTCTCTTAAAACCAGCCTTGTTCAGCCTTTCGCTTTCACATGAGCAACTTGACAAACTAATAGGAGCGGGGCCCTCGATGTACATTACAACCCCCCCTTATTTACCACCCACCGCTGGCATGATGCTTCTAGCTACCATCGGCGTACAGGGGATAACATTTAAAAAAAAAAAAAAAAAAGCTTTAAGGGCAATGTGACAGTATGTCTGAGGGCGTGAACCAAGACTTGAGAATGGGGGAAAATCACGCGAGAGCACCGGTTTGTACGACTGAGAATGCTCTGCATGCTCTAACGAAAAAAAAGACACCTTGGAAGGCAACTCTTGACGCTGAATGAATGACCTTGAGAAACTAGCCTTTGCCTCTTCAATCGCATGTTGGGTCTTATAACAAACTCCACCACCTCCCCCACACCAATGCCACCACCACCCGCTACCTTTACCCCTCCCTCCCTCTCTCCCTTTCCACTCTTTGTGCCAGGCTAGCAAAAAGGGCCACTTTCACTTCTCACTCTCTGCCACCTCTGACACTTCCCGGTTGATATGTGTTTTTGCCAGAGACTTGATCATCTGCCTGAAATAACATCAAGGGAATTGTCTTACTGTGATCTTTTCTGGAAGCATCTCTCTCCCTCTCTCTCTCTTTGTCTCTCCTTCTTTCCCTCTATGTCTCTCTCTCTTCTCCTCTTCCTCCTCTAATGCCTGCCCATTGGTCTCATCTCTGGCGCCATCATTTGATCTTTCCTCCCTTTAGACAGAAACCACCCAGAGATTGATAGAAAAGCATCATCAGGGGACCAGGTCCGGGGCTTTAGTGCATCACAGAGCATGTCCTGGTGTTAACTGCTATGGTGTTTTAGTGCTTGCTTCCCCACCCCTCCTCAACCCCCCCTACCTTTTTACACCATAAAACAAGTGGCAGCTTTTACAGGAGTAGGTCCGCTGGCAGGACCTGGGCGGGGGAACGGCTGGCTGGGTGCTAGCACCAACAACAAACGGGCGGCACTGACTCTTGGTGGGTGTCTCCTTCAGGCCTTGAAGGATGAGGAGGATGCGGAGACAGGGCTGACTGAAACCGAGAAAGAGGCTGAGCCCAAGGAGGACCAGAAACTGGGCAAATTACAATACTCCCTGGATTACAATTTCACCGAGAATACGGTAAGGATCTGTTCTCCGAATCTCTGTGTGTGTGTCGTTGTTGCGAAAGGTCCTCCCTCGTAAGTATGGTCAACGCCCGCAGCCTCCGAGGTGGTCCGACTTATCATCTCTCCAGAGATTAAACAGGACCCGCCCAGGTTTTGCACAACATTTTCCTCGTGTTGCACGAACGCAGTTTGGTGCGATCTCACTGGGATATCATGGTGGTTGAGTTTGTGCATCCGCCACCGAGCTTCGTAAAAGATGCGGCGCACTGTTGGGATTTAGTTCGCCTGTGCATTTGTTTCTTTCTTTCTACTTGATTGAAAACAGCCCCTGCAGATACCCATCTGCTTTATTTGTTTCCCAGCCACTGAGTTTTAAAAAGCAGAATGAGGAAGCGCATCAACTTCCTGGCGCCAGATGTTGTGTGACAGATAATAGATGCGGTGCGTGAACACGACGCTGTCCCTCACTGGGCTAGCTAACTCCCCGTTATAAACAGAACTGACAGCCCGAGATTAGACAGTAACACTCGCTGCTCCTGTACACACCGAGTCACACACTGGCATAGGTGCATCTCGCTGCCGACACAAAAAACACTTTAACCGGTGCAGAAAATGTTCTCGTGCAGTTTGTGTCGCCTTCACTGGTCAGTAATCAATCACTTTTATCACTTAACCTGTGCTAAAACTCATCAAGACGCAGATTATAGTGGAGTCAATAATGACGCTGATAAAATTCAACACCATTAGTGTGCAGTCAACCACGCTCTTATTTCTTTTTGAGAGAAAATGACAAAGTATTGAGTCAATTCATAAAAAAGTGGAATTATGCGGATAACATTACATTTCACATCTGTCATGTAGTGGGAGGCAGTGACAGGTCTCTCCATGAGGTTCTTGATTACAGTGGTAATAAGCCTCTCAGCGGAGCTAAAGCGTAATGAATGGATGACAGTTTTCACGCTCTGTGACAGTGACCTCGGGGGAAGCCGGACTCGGCTGGCTGCCACTCCGGCTGCCTCTGAAGTTGAAGAAACTCACAACAGGCGGACTTTAAAAACCATCTGACCCACTTTCAGCTCAGTGATGGATACAGCCTGGAGGCACGGTGGCCTTCGGGAAATGTTTTAATCCTCAACCTTTGAGGGCCGTGCAATCGATGTGAGCACCGTAGAAGTGCATGAGGAGAAATAACACAGGTGATTGGTTTAATTCCTCGGATGTAGGTTCCTTTATAACATAAAAGGCTGTATGTGAAATTTCCATCATCGCTGAATAGGTGGCAGCTCTTAAAAGGAAGGTGTTATGGAGAACAATCATTGTCTAGTCTTGGAATAATTTGCAGTTAGATGTGTTATTGTATCACTATTAAAGCATGGACGCTGTACGTTTCAGTGTTTCCTTTACCTCTTGATTAGATGAAATTTCATTGTTCAAACAAGCCAATCTGAGCCGCCTGGAAGGAACCAGATCAGAAATGTATAGAAATCACATTCACATCAAAGTACAGTACTTAAACGTGTTTTCCGACATATACACTTGGGAACCAGAGCGAGAAGCTAACCATCAAAAAGGGACAGCAGCACTCACTGCCCTCCTTGAAGGGATTTGTGCTGTTTTACTCATTTTTAAAGAAGAAAAGTGGCAAAAGCAGCTGTATGAGGAATGAAGATGATCAAAAGAAAACCAATTGCTGCGTGAATTAAACACGACTGAAATTTGCAAACGTTGTTGAACGCCGCGGCACCTTTTTTTGATTTGGAGGGACAGCCTTACAGGCACCGTTTCAGCACAGACAACCGACAATTCAGTGATCCCTCTGAAGCGCACTGATCCTATAACAGCCTATAACATGCAGCACCAGTGCAGGAAGCAGTTCGTCCTTTAATGTTGCAGAGATAGTTGGGCATGTCTTCATAGCAAACCAGTAGACTAGAAATTCTGCACAGCTTTGCACAATCATTCAATTTCAACCTTGTGTCTGGCAATAGGCTTAGAAAAACTAATAATATTCAGAATCTAACTTCCAATTTAGGGCCTGAAATAGATTTTGCATCCATCTAGATCTTTAAATAGTCCGCCAGTCAGTGTCGTGCATCACAAAAAAGCTCTTGCCATATTTGTGAATGTTTAAGTAGAGATGCTTGTGCAACCCTGGAAACTGTGAGACTTCTGGCATACATTTGTTATATCAATTCATCTCCAAAATAAAAAGAATATGCCTTTTTTTTAGATCCTGCCATAAGCAGCACTATAATCATGATATATTATATGGATTGCAAGAGAGATTTTCACGTGATGGTCTTAAGGATCTGACGGTAAATGATTCACCCTGCCTAGAAACACTGGTTTGTGTTTGCAGAGAGACGCAGGCAAGAAGAAGCAGGCTGAGCGAGGGGGAAAGACGTGCAGATTAATGTCAAGTCCTCGTGGCGATGAGTCTCAGCTTTGTTTCTGTCTGTTAACCACCACAAATGGCTGCTGCCCTCCCCCCCCCAGCGCTGATGATTCTGGGCTTATACACTAATGAGACGAAAGGTTTTGTAAAAGATCCAAATCACTCATGGAGTGACGGCGCCGCTACATCAGGCAAACACACAGCAAATGAACCACAAAGAGCCCTCTCAGCGCAGCAGGAAGGGAATTATAATGTCATTCCTACTTTCAACATCATTACCATTTTCATTGCTCTTTTTGCAGGTCAAGAGCAGGCCCATTGTATTGTGTCCAGTCACAATATGAGAAATTTAAACTCATTATTAAGGAGGGATAAATTTTAAAACTTATTTATTATTCATGTCACAGTTTCCCTGAAGGTGGTGCCTTTTTTTGAAATAACACACAAATCCACCTCAGTAAATATCAGCTGGAGAAAAGGACCATTGGTCGACTTTGGAGGTGTGTGTGTGTGTGTGTGTTTTTGAAGTGGTCACAGCAGAGCCATGATGCGCTGGGACAAAGCTCTCCAAGATAAGCTGCCAAGGGCTGAATCACCATCCTGCACCCATTCTGGTCAGCATGCTGCTCACTGGGCTGGAGAGTAACACAAACAGAGTGGGGTTAATACCAGCGGCCCTCTGCTGCGACAGGGCCCGAGTCCTTAGTTAAACAGAAACACCCACACAGATGTGCAAACACACCGCCGCCGCAGCTGTTGTTTTTTTTACTCTCAAAAGTGTGATGGTCAATGGTCACCTGTTTAAAGTAATATTTGTTATCAGTGCTGAAATAGTAGATTATTTGACTAATATTAAAAAAGCAAAAATGTCAAGGACTCTTCATTAGTAGCTTCGTGAATGAGATGTTTTTCTGTTTTTTGCCACTTTATTTCTTTGGCAGTTTTGGCAAAATGAATGAGTTGACTTGGAAAACATTATAAAAAGGGTCCCCCTACGATATGATAAACGAAGTGTAAATGAAGAGTCAGTTATTTTCTGTTTTGATTCATCATTATTTATGATTCAAACTGCACACCTTTGGATTTTAGACTGTAGATAAACAATACAAGTAGCTGAGGATGTAACCTAAGTGATGATTGATGGGTGTTTGTGACATTTTACAGTATAAATGATTCATTTAAAACATAATTAATGATGTAATCGATGTCAACAATGAGCAGCTCATGCAGGAAATAAAACTGCTTAAATTAAATGGTAGCAGTTGGAAAATTATGTAACGCCAAATTACTCGATCATTGCTACCGAAAGGGGTTTTCCAAAGAGTCGCCTCAGTCACTTTAACCAATTAGGACAAAGAAGTGCATTTAGGAAAAGGCCAGCAGACTCACAGTTGGGGACTAAGTGAAATTTGAGAAAAAAGATGCCCTTTATACATGATTTTACTTTCAGGAGTGCTCGCTCTCTCTCTTTGCTTGGTTTGACTTTGAAAGTGTTCGTGCTCACTTACGTCGTGAAGAAACGATACAATGAGCTGAAACTGCACATCAACATTTCCAGCCACTTCCTGCTTTGACCTCTCTTCGAAATCACCGGTTCCTCTCCCGGTAAAGACGGTGTGACGTGCAGTGTGTGCCAAAGACTGTGCTGATGGGGATGGGTGGAAGTCAGAAGGGCAGCAAGTGAGGATGAATTGCTGCACTCCGTCTAAAGTGTCACTTCACAGCACTACAGTGCAAAACACAGTTTACATTTTGGTTCAGGTAAATAACTGTACGCCTTTTATTTACCTTTTCGGCGATGTAACGGTGTCGCAGTGAGTGATCCTGATAAGCAGATGTGCAATTATAGAATTTATTTCAAAGCTGTCCGCTGAATTTATGACAGATCTTCATGTCACTTTTTTCCGTTTTTTTTTTTTTTTTTCAAGATAACGTCGAGAAAATGTTGTGCATAACCTGGGGAGCACTTAATTAATCGAGGATACTCCATACTTTCCATGATGTTCTCGTCATGTGTGATGTTTGTTTGTGTGTGGGTAACAGTGTGTGCATCTGTGGTGCAGAGTGGTGGTGCTGTTGCTGTTGTGCAATCAATAACTCCATCATTTCATTAAAGACCTTTCCGTCACTGGAATCCCACCAAAATCCGATGCAGATCCATAAACATACTGTAGATAAATTACAGACTAAACTGGCATAAATCATAACACAGACTCATATATGACATGCAAATGCTAATAAAGTCACATCAGGTACATTTTGCTCATTGGAGTTACATAAACTGCTCCGAAGGCAGAAATAATCTAATTAGTCAAATTAAACGTTAACGTGCAGAAGAGTTTTTTAAAGCTGAAGCGTCACGTGGAGAGCAAAGATGGGACTTCAATAAAAATAGAAACATTCAGTAAAAAAATACTTTGGAAGCTCTGTAGTAGCAGTCAGTAAATAAAGCTACATACCATTGCTAAAAGACTGTTAAGTCTAAGAAGTTAAATATCTAACCTGGTTGCTTAGTAAGACTAGACAGCCTAGATCCAGTTTTGACTGGATCCAAACTCAAGGTCACCATGCTTTTTTTTTTCTGTTGATTAGAGCTTCAACAGAAGAGTTTACACTGAAAATATATTATTATTACCATTATTTCTACTATTTCCGAGCTCAGAAACATGTTTTTTCAAAGCACACCTGGACAAAACCACAAACCTGGACAAGATGTCCTGAAGGTGCTGAGGATGAAGTCCATCTCCATGACAACTGAGCGAACATCTCAGTGCCACTCGACCAAAAAAGCTCTGATCCTTTTGGCTCTGCTCACTGAAAATTAAAATTCTAACTTTCACAGGAATTTGTGAATTTATTCAAAGTCCTAGTCCTAAGTTTTTTCTAAGTCTGTTAAGCTAAGTCTCCTCTCCATGTTGGTGGTTATTTGCTTCATGGTGATTACCAACTGTAGGTCAGTGTTTCCTGCTTTTTTATTTACCACAGTGTCACTGGTAGCAGTGAACGGTTGCAGCTGTAGAGCCCCGTGGCTGAGTGGCCTGGCCAGCCTCCAGATTGCTGCTTGATGGCTGCCTGATAGGAAGCTGATTGACTGACTAGCTGGGCCTCCTGAGAGGCCTTTGAGTAGAGACTCTGACTGGCAGGTCAATCAGCCTCCCGGGCCCCCCATCGTGGTTATCAATTATCGGCCTTATGTGAAGAGAAACACTCCTCTCGTTCCTTCTCTGACACATCCTGACCTTTACGATCTCTTCAGCCCCGTTGCCAGGCTCCGCCGACGTAACCCTCTAATACTGCCGCCACATCCTGGAAAAATGACACTAAATCAACTTTAAGCCATCATTAGGAAGGAGTGATTGGTACTGATATCAAAAGTCGAGACGTGACTGAAAAATCCAGTGTTCCTCGAGGGCTTAGAGCGATGATTAAGAAAGAAATGAGACCTTTCTTTAACCAATATATGGCCTCTCTGTAAGGATGTTGGTGGGATGAAGGTGGAAGTTATGATCTTATGGATTAGTGGACAGTCTGACATGCCCTTTCTCAGTCCTTTACCCTTCATCTTCCTCTTTTAGCTCATAGTGGGTATCATCCAGGCGGCAGAGCTGCCCGCTATGGACATGGGCGGCACATCCGACCCATACGTGAAGGTGTACCTGCTGCCTGACAAGAAGAAGAAGTTTGAGACCAAGGTCCACAGGAAGACCCTCAATCCTGTCTTCAACGAGCAGTTCACCTTCAAGGTACAAGTCCACTAAGCGCTCGAAAACATTTTTTTTTTTTTTGTAGCTGGAGATCTTTTGGTTCCACTGACAATCTGATTTGCATGCAGCCGTGAATGCTGGGAAGGTGTGGAGACAGCAACCAGCTGGCACATTAACAAGCTTCTGACAGAATATCTCTCTCACACACACACTCACACACACACACACACACACACACACACACACACTCACACACACACACACACACACACAGTTTTACTCACATACACACATTTGACATTTGAGGCCCGACGTGACGGATTGGGATTAACATGGGCAGATGCACCGCTACACCGCAGCCTCGCCTCGGCCATAACGGATGCGTGGCCGTTGCTCGGCAGCGTGGAAAAGTTTTGCTATTCACCCGACAGTGAAGAGCGCAGGTGTGTGGCGTGACTTAAGCATAATGCGGTGTGATATCCATCTCAATGCGATGCATATTTATTTGTATTTGTAATACTGAATTCCAAATCTGCGACAAAAAAAAAGACAGGACAGGTGATTATGAGCTCCGTCAAGATGATTTTGTGAGACAAACCAGGTAGTCTCCTCTTCCTCTCTTTTTTTTTTTTTCTCTTGTAACAAGCCATTTCCATTTAATACATTTTGTATTAAGGCAATCAACGATCACGAGTGCATGCTGGAGGACCCTCTCTCCCTTCCCCGTCTGTCACTCATCCCAGGTTGTAGGCCTGATAACGTCGTCTGTCGGGGCGTGGGCCGAAAGAGGAGTGATTGATTTTGGAAACTAACTCGCCCACAACATCAGCTCCCACCTACTCCAAAAACACATACGGCTTACTCTGCTTGGCATGTAATTAACTTCAGAAAGACCACAGACTTTCTATGGAAGATCAGGACTTTTTGAGCAATTGTGCAGCAAAACTTTTAAAATAAATGCTAACTTATAGACTCAGTAGAGAGATAAAAAGAAGAAAGAAGAGGTTTTATTTCCTCCACTCAGTGGTAAAAAGTCCCCAATGAAAATATCTCTGCAGTTGCTACATTAATGTCAAGTGTTTTTTCTCAACGCTTTCTCTTTCTAAAACTTGTTTTCATCCTAATAACACACTGAACCTCTGAATAGAGGTCAGAGGCCGCAGCAGAGGAGTAAACTCAAGAGCTAAAATGCTAAAATAAAGACATAGTTAGATAAAAGTGAGTAATTTAGCTCATTTATTTGTACAATGCACATGTCTACCTTTAGACAAGCTCCAGTTTGGTACCAGTGGTGTTTTCCTTTTTAATAACAGCAACCTCCCCTGTATGCTGTTTGGCCTTGAGTCAGTCAGAAGAGTTGTTTTTATTTCAGTCATGAAAACAGGACAGGAGCGTTCCCTTTGAATAAAAAAGAGAATAAAAGCAAACTCATGAACAACCTGTATGTCTTCATGATTATTTAGCATAATGTGCCATCCAAGTATTAGCGTATGAAATTCTGTATATGCTAGAAACCTCCATTATGTGATCTCTTTCGAGTCCTCTCTGACCCCTTGATATTGCCGTCCCCAGGTCCCCTACGTGGAGCTCGGCGGGAAGACGCTGGTAATGACGGTGTACGACTTCGACCGCTTCTCCAAACACGACGCCATCGGCGACATCAAGGTGCCCATGAACAAGGTGGACTTCAGCCACGTAACGGAGGAGTGGCGGGACCTGCAGAGCGCCGAGAAGGAGGAGGTAAGACTGATGTAGGCCAGGTCAGAAAGTTCAGTCACTCCCAAGAAAATGGGAAATGAGATGGTTTGAAATTAATTTGTGGGACCTTTCTCCTCCAGGCTCAGATTTGTACACCTGGTAGCTGCTGTTTCAATAATACAAGTACTTTTTTTTTTATTGGCGTTTGCGTAAGTGATATCGCAATGATTATTTTGCTGTGTTCAGCAAGCCATTTGTGCTGCGACCACAAATGTGGCGCCGTGGCTGAAGTAATCCATCTCCCCTGGAAATGTCACTTAATCAGATGTCCACACTTCCCCTTCAATTAATAGAAGTGTGACTTTCCAGGCAACAGTTCAGGAGATTCAATTTTCATGGTAAATGTCATGGCATATAGCACATGTTGCCAGGGGAACCTCATTTTTAGCATTACGGCAGTTTGATTTAAAGGTTAATTATAACGGTGTTGAATAGCTGGTGGTGTTGTTTGAGTTGAAGGGCGTCACTATACTTCCTCTGGTCGCACAGCTGCACCTGATACAGCGATACTGTGCAGGGCTCAAGCTCAGTGGAGAGTAGACGCAGAGACTTTCCGCCTTCCCACTGATGTAAAGTATTGAAATGTTTTATTACATTTATTACTTGACTGCTTTAATCACCGTGTGGCACTGAACAGTCGTTTGGAGTGCACGGAAGTGACAACGCACTGATCCATTTGTCAACTTTTTAAGATAATGTGCAATGTTAGGGAGTCTGCAGAACGCTGTATTGGAAGCTCAGCAATAAAAAGAAAAAACCTGTTGATTGCAAACAAAACCTTTTGTTGACAGTAAGTTAAAATAAGGTTAAAATCAAAGTTTGACTTTTTAGGAAATAGCATAGCAAATAGCATTTAAACTTTACAGTGCTTAAGATCTCAATGTTTAGAGTGTAATTTTCCTAAATGTAGAATTTGTCAGATTTATTCTTCTGTACTGCAATTAATTGTATAGGTGCACCAAAAAAGTGGCCAGGGAGTGTATGTTCAACGAGGACAGAGCTGTTTCTTGACAGTTAATTCTGAATTTGAAGTAATAACAATAATGATGACAACAAAATAGGGAAAAAACAGGCAGGGAATAACATGCAAGTCGTCTGCACCCCAAAAATACATACTTTCTGTTTCTATTTTTCTTGTGAAGTACTGGATGTTCTTAATTCTGCAGCCTTCTCTTAAAATATTGAAATGGAGCAGTCTGTCTGAGCTGTTCGTAAAACAAAGATACATTCAACCTTGTACTTTGGGATTGTTTTAAGAGAAAAATATAAAGCAAAGAAATCTCTGAGGACTCTGCGTTTCCAAATGCGTAAAGAAAGAGCACGTATGAATCTTTTAACAGTGAGCTCAGTAAAAAGGCAGCAGAATGAATAAAATCAGAGGTTTTAACACTCCACCCACTCACCGGTCACACGGCCCTCCTTACTTTTAAGGTCAAATATGAAGGAGCGGGTTTCGAAAATGCCCTTTAAGTTGCAAAGGCAGCTGTTGGCCTTTTTTTCAGTTCACAGAAACTATTAAAGAGGCCGGTCACTGCTCTTGACAGGAACGATTAACTGTCGCTCCCTCTCTTGCCAGCCTCCGGGGGACAGTGCGTTTGTGTTGATTAAGACTCGGCCCTCGTCATCATCAACGTGAGACTATGTAGTCATCAGTTTTGTAGCGCAAGCGTCAGTTTAGCAGATGATAAATGGAAAGTGTGGGGACTTTTTTTTACATTACAAAACACACAGCATCCATTTCCTGTGTGAGGAAATAGGCCTTGATTGAAACTTGATGAAAGACTCTTAGGGAAAAAAAAAAAAAAAAAGCTCGCTATTCAGGTCCGGCTCGCCTCCTTTTTTGTCAACTCCATTCAAAATGGCCGCACGTGAAGCAGGTGTGACCCGAGCGGGAGTTATTGACTGCGTCTGCCGCCCGTGCTGATAAGAGGACACGGCGAGAATATGAATCGCTCTCGGTGATATGATAACGAGGCCGTGTTGTGATTCGTGCGAAGCGGTGAAGTGATTGCAGTCGGTACTCTGCCAGCAAATTGCTGAGTGGCAAACAAAAGTGGGAGCCGATATCAGGGAACATTCAAACCAAAATAAGAGGCCAAATCCATAGATGGAGATTGGAGACATGCAAAGAGCTGTCAGCTGATTGGATATGACTCAGAGACGCAGTGAGATGACACACTGTGTCTTTTATAATAGATTTCAATTGATATATTTTGTAACTTAAACGTATACTGAACCCCCTTTTGTACTTGATATAGTTAAATCTTGATTGATTAATGCATTTATATTAAATTTCTTTAAATAATGTTAAAGACATTGTATATAATAGCTAAGTTAAAGAGTCTAGTATTTTGCCCTTCGCTGTAAATTATAGGGTAACTACAGAGTGTGTTTTAAAAGTAGTAAATGTTAGCAGCGGCAGTAACAAGAGCAACTCTGGAGGTGGTCTTAAAAGAAATTATTTTACATTGCTACAGCTAAAAGGGTCACTTTAGACAAATCAGAGTTGAAGTGAAAGAGCTGTGTGTTTGTTGTGTTTTTTTTACTACTACTTACTCTTAGTATTTTTGAATTATTAGTCCATTTATACAAAAAGACAGCAGACAGCTGGCTCACACGATGACTAACTAACAGCTTGTCCTGCAAGCGGAGCAGCGGACCATTTTGAAAATACAATATATTAGGAATGAAAGCAGATTGTCTCAAAAAAAAAAAAAAATGTTATGCCACTTACTACAAGCAAGAGAAATGTCACTGTGATCACTAAATCACATGCTTACCCCTGTTTCTTTGCAGTTGTACACCGACCACTGATGATTTCTTATCTTTACATGTATATTCTACACTTGAGAGCAATTACAAGAACATCTTTCTATCGCTTATGCAGATTTTATGCATATATGCCCCCAGAGTCAAACTAGAAAATGCAGTGATTACTGTAAACAGCTGTATAACCGGGTGTCACTGTTCTATATTTTAACCTTTAATACCATTTAAATGTCACCTTGCATGTTGACTCGCTGTTAGTTGTAGCTTGCGTCCTTAAAAAACTCTCCTCTCATTTTGAGGAGAGCACAGAAAAACACACATCGACACGACTAACACGTTAAAACGGCAGGCTAAAGCCGCAGATTTGGTTGACTGAACAATTTCTAATGTGCTTTGGAGGGGAATTTACAAGCTATTTTTTTCCGCCCTCGTCAAGCCTCTCGGTGAGCATCTGCTGCGAACATGCGATGCAGTAAATTTGGATTTTAGTGGTTGCCGTTAAAACCGCTCTCTCACCTCTCTGCCTGTCCGACAGCAAGAGAAGCTGGGCGATATCTGCTTCTCCCTGAGGTACGTCCCCACCGCTGGCAAGCTGACCGTGGTCATCCTCGAGGCCAAAAACCTGAAGAAAATGGACGTGGGAGGCTTGTCAGGTGAGGAGAGCTGAGAATCGTGTGTGTGTGTGTGTGTGTGCCCACTGACTTTCCCTCTGACAGGGCTCTTTGTCTGTAATTATACATGCACTGCAGCACACACTTTGCCTCTCCCACAACACTTTTTTTTTCCTTCTCTTTTTAACCACCACCCAAACACATCACAGATCATGATTACACCTGTCACAGACTTTTGCTGAGTCCCCCCCACCAAATAAAAGAAACTTCTACATCTTCTACAGATGTTCAGATCCTGATGAAACTCCGCTATTCAGACTTAATGTTGTGTAAAAGACATGTGAACACCAATGACTGTAGCGTGCACTAATGAAGACTGAGGGGAAGAAAAAAAGGATCAAAACCATGCTGTGGTCCAGCTCCAACAATACACCCGTGTAACATTAAGATCAATAGATGACATTTATCACAATGCAGTCAAGTCTGAATAGCAGGTCTGATGTCATGGTAACAGACTGTGCCACTCGTCGGGGCAGGAGAGGGGTGCGAATCCTTGTACATGCGTCAACAGCGGGGTCATGACTGGAGCATATGCCAACAACACAGGGTCAGTCTATCAGTTTCCATCAAGCAAAGAGCGGCTGGTGTTTAATTAATTAGCAAAACAAATAAAAAAAGGAGCTCCATCGCAGTCCCAGGACGATCCTCGAATCCGCTGCGGCTTCACAGCTGGAGTCTTCGCTTCCCCTCGTAAAAGTTTTAACGTGCTGTGAATCGTAAATGAAGGAATAATCTCATTCCGTAAAAAAGTGTGTATTATTTCCCGCGGGGGGAAAAGTTGGCGATGTGGGCAAAGGTGCGTGGCAGAGCCAGCTGTTCCTGCTTTAAATCCAAACCTTAATCGCTCCACAATTATAACACAAGCTCATAAAGGCATGCATGCTACGGGTTGCCTTGGACTGGATTTTGGAAACCAACACAGCAGAAACTTAGATTTGTTGTTTTTCTGGGGTGTAAAATTGACTAGAACTTTTTTTTCTCTTTTCTTTATTTATATATCACATCAAATTTAAAACATTTCATCATTTTATGGATTCAATTATTGAGTGTGATCTTTAGTTACAGCCTTAAAACGTGAGATGTTGGTGCAATTATGAGAGAAATGTGATGAAATATTATGGCCGTCAATCAGAAACAGTGGTCTTAAATCATAGTAACAGTGAGGCCAGACCATGAGCGGCTGATATACAAAGGTCCTGTGAAGCAGCTGCTGCTACGAGCCACGTTAACGAACCAACCAATCATAAAAGGACGTGAAATGATGCAGGATCCACATTTTCGAGGTGACTTGATGCTACTGCTAAAAACACACTGACCTTCATGTTGCCCTATTTTCACTGTCCTCACAATCTCCTCCTCTTTTGAGTTTTTTTTTTTTATTTATTTATTTTTGTGTGTGTGCAAGAGCCAAAGCTTGTTTACTGCTTTGGGAGATTTAAAAAGTTAAGTGACACAGATGGATGACACAGGCTGATGTCTCTACATTCAGACACGTCTTATTTACTTTTTTTTTTTTTTTTCACTTCATCAGACCCATTTCACACACGGCGCGACATGTGACATCAATGCGCACCGACTTGATGCCACTAAAATCCGGCACCATCTCATTTCGGAGCACACTCGCACAAAAACAAAATCACACAATAGGCTGGCCCCTCTCTCTCTCGCCCCTCCTACATCTCCTTTGACTTTCCTCAGTGGTTTCATTTTAAATTCCCTGATGCGCACTTCCCTCCCGCCTTGACTCTTTTCTGCTGCAATTACCATACACCTGGGTCCACTTTCTTTCCGCCTGACAGCCCGGTCTCTCCATATAAGCCTAAACATCCTGCAGTACAGTAACATGGCGCACATTAAAAGCCTCAGAGCTCCCTTTCATCTATCAAACCAGCGCAAGCAGCCATTTGGCAGAAAAAAAAACACCTCCCCCGCTGCCATTTTATGCTACTGACATTAGCTCACACCTGTGCCCATTTTGCATCGTGGGATCGTCGGCGCTTCGAGTTGTCAACCACGTCTACTAGCCAGTATGAGAAGGGTGTGAATGTGTTCGCTTTGAAGGCCAGCTTTCTCTCATACCGAGAGGGGGGAAATAGCAGGGAAGCCAGACAGTTTGACACCACACACTGTATGTCACGTTTAATTGGAGCATGTTTCATCTGCGCACGCCGGCCTGTGGGTTTCAGGGTGAATTATTAGCATACAGTAATAGCACACTGCACTGCACGTTTCTAATTACACACAACCAGAATATACTCCAAATTGCAGTTTGAGTTTTGATTTTGGTTCAGTTTGCCGCCACGTTACCGCTCCGAGAATGGACTTTAAAAGTGCAGCAGATGGATGAAATAATGGGCAGGTCTGTAATAACAATAATTAGCCTCCATCCACAGGCCGGCTCAGCCAGAGCTTAAGGAGGAGGACAAATAATTGATGGCCTGGGATCAGCCTTCTCCTCTATTGTCATCCTGTTTACCATGCCTAATTATGGCTCACAGAGGAAGATGTGGGTATTATCATTAACCAATGTATAATCAGAAATAATTCTTTTGATTGGCTCCTCATGAAACATCCCTCCAAATCTACCTCCATGCTGCGTCTCTCAGGAAAAAAACCAAACAAAAAAAAACCCAGACTTTTTTGAAATAATGGCTTTTAAAAGGTGCAGCTGATTGTCGCTACTTAAGTGCGGTGATGCACCGAGCAGCATGCTCTTTAGCTGTCGTCTCAAAATAATCCCGGCCTTTGTCGCAGACAAGTTACTCCTCTCTCCCTGCTTTAGCTGGGCTCTGCAGAAATGTATGGTTACGATACATATCCATTATGTCGAGCTTGCGGTTTTACACAGACAGACTAAAGACCAGAAAGTGAGTTATAAAAGCCGGTAATTGCAGCAGCGGGCAAAGTCATCAACAACTCCTTCAACCTCCCACAGATGTTTCGTGTAATTTTGTGCTAAGGGGCAGTGGAAATTTCACTTATTGTCTGTTTAAAATGGTGCTTTTGCAGCTGGCATGGTGCACCATCAAAGGTGAGTCAGACTCCGAAGTGTCGGACACAAAGGCTAAGTGTCTGCAAACGGCTCTCGAATGAAGACACGCAGGTTTACAGAGGTGGCGGCGGCGAAAGCGTTTTGTCCCATCCTCTTTTGTACCTCTGAAGACTTCCCAGAGGGCTGCGAGGCGGCACATAACCAGGTAATGGGGCACAGTGAGGGAGGTTATCAAAGCACACAGGCGACATGTCGGCGGTAATGAAGCCGCGCTGCCCTGACCTGGTGCTCCGGCTCACCGTCAACCCTCTCTGCTGGAGGGTTTATTTGTTTTGTTCCCCCAGCTGGTCGGACTGAGAGGTTTTCTCCCAGTCAGTAAAGCAACTGGCCACTGGGATCATTAAGATGATGAACAGGGCCTTGGAAGAAGAAAGCAATTTGAAAGCGATTAAGGAATAAAACATTTATTTTGTGAGTGTCTGTTTTTTGCAATAAAATACACACATTTTAAAGAAGAAGAAGTGTGTTGGAGGAAGATTTCTAAACTTTTAAATCATTAAGATTCGTACAAATGAGACTGCAACACAGCATCACAAAAGTGTCCTTCCTTCGTGAAGGGGGTTCATTTGTGCCTCAGAGAGAGTTTCACTGTAAACGCTCGTGTCTGTGTGGTATGTGTGTCATTCACCGCTGAGCCGAGTGTGTAAAACTAAACCGACAGTCACCCCTGGGTGCACCCACCATGGCAAATCCAAAATGATGGGAGGGAAGCTAAGATGACAGCCGGGCTATATTTAACCCCACTTGTGTTGGTGTTCATTTGGCACGACTCTGCCAGCTCCTGCAGCAGCCACACTCGACGAACACGTAAATATCCGAAGAAACAAATTCTTTGTTTGGTGGTGTATGTTTAGTTTGAAACTATGACTACACACTCCCCTCGCCAGAATAATCGCATCTGGCAATTATTCACAGCTTGAAACGCAAACTGGAAGTAACCACTTTTAAAATGAAACAGCTTTAGTGGCTCTGCAGAAATCTGCAGCTGATTTGGCTCCAAGCTCATCACTTAACCAGAAACCTGCTCCCAGCCTCCGGTGGGGGAGAACGTATGGACCGCTGATAGGGCATCGCCTCATATAACTGTAGCCGAGATGCAGGACTCAGATGTGTAAAGCTCCGGTTGGCGAGGGTGAGCCTCGGCGCTGTACACACATGTGAGGAAGCGCTCTTCTCGCATCAGGAGCGCTGGCATTCATCCATGAAATGGGAGAGATTACACCAGTCTGGGATAAGATGGTAAAATGGACCGGATATGAGGTACGGCGAGCCTCCCAAAACTCAATAATGCCAAACTCTCATCTGCTGTCCAGAAAGATAAGGGGCATCTGGATAGCGGTGATGTGGCATCACAGGTGTGTTTTTTTTTTTCTTTTTCTTTTTTCAACCTGTGAAAGGGTTATCTTGCATTACACCATTCAGCTGGGGTATTGTGTTTATTCAGGCACAGTTCCCAATATAAGAGGATACATGACACATACTCAACATGTTTTAGCGATATTTCAGCACATACAGCTGCTGGCAATGATAGATATCATTACAAAAGACAGTCTGCTAAACCCTCCCCAGAACATATATTGTGTGTGTGTGTGTATGTATGTTTTATTTGTGTATATATATATATATATATATATATATATATATATATATATATATATATATATATATATATATATATAGGGACATTGCTTCAAACATTTCTAAAAAAAAGAAGTAAATCTGCAAACAGAAAAGAAAGCTTCACAGACATAATGACGGTTACTGAGGAGGAGATTTAGCGTATGGTCAGTTGGTCTTCCATTTGCAAACATAAAATGTGACCACTATTTCAGTTACATTTTTTTTTTTTTACAGAATTCAGCAAGCTCAAATCTCACAGATCCATTTTTCTAAACCCTCCTTGCCCTGTGCAGTTTCTCAGCTTTTGTGCTTGACTTTCTTTAGACCTCCGAACTTGACGACTCAGAGGTCGGCCCACAAGAGATTACTTTGACATAAGCAGAAAAAGGAAAAAGACTTTTTTTTTCCCTGTGAGAAATGACAGCCACCCGTTGCTGATCAGACAAAGAAAACCTACAGAAACTTCACTCATGCAGATAATCAAAGGAGGGTAAATGTGACAGTCCCAGCAACTGATTTGTGGGAGTTCGGTGCAGAAACACCACAGAGCCCCACAGAATAATGCTGAGAATTGAAAGTTTAGCTGACAAAATGGCCAAATTTTTATATCCTGGATAAAAGCAGTGTGTAAAGGGCTCATACTGCTGCTTGTATTATGCTACATGAAGCTGTAGATGTTCCTCATTTAGATACTGCTGGATGTGTTCAGTTCATACACTAAGTGACAACACACACAACCCTCATTCACTGTTTTTCTCATCCCGGCACTCCAGCTCTTCTCAGCAGGAGAGTAATAATGGACACCCACTCCATTAGGAGCCTGTTACCTTTTCACTCATGTCTCTGTCATCTATTTATTCTCCCGGCTTTTTTCTCCCCTCTTACTCTGTTTGTGTGGGGTGTTTTTTTCTCTATATTCATGTGAGCTGGCCTGGACGAGCCCGCCAGCCTGCAATCAGGTCCTTATCCCCCTAAATTGGATAAAAGTTTAAGGGAGCTAAGCTTGTTCAGTGTTTGCCATTGCTAGAAATCCCCCAATGTTCCACCTAAAAACAGAGATTTTTTTTCGGTGCAGCACACACATCGCAAAACATGAAACGTTATAAAGACTCTGTGCATATGGGAGCCAGAGATAAATCCAGATTATCAGAGCAAGCAGTGTTTCAACGACTAATTATAAGCTCCGATTGTGAAGTCTGTACTCCTTATTCATCCAGATGCACAGCTCTGAGGTTCAGTAGTTTGGGGGGGGGGTATTGTTAGCCTCAGGCGAGGGACTACCTCATTAGCATCTCCAAGATTATTATAGTTATTTGTTTTTGTCTTTCCCAATCAGCACGTTGTCTTAAATGATAAACGACACAAAGTGGGTTTCATTAGATTTCCCCATTTATTTCATTTATATTAATGTATTTATAACGAGAGATGTCTGTTTTCTGCTCTTTCGAAGAGTTCCCTCACATTTACATTATAAGTTTTCTTCCTTTTAATTCTTTTTACATTTTTAAGATGTACCAATTCAGGTGTAGATACTATCTACAGTCTGTGGAGAGCAAATAGCAGCCATCATAGCCAAAAACCTTCCTCCCTTAAGTATAAAAATATCCTGAAGATAACTATTCTAGCCACTGATTTACTTACATACATAAAAGTCTTGATAATGGAATTTATTCTGGGAAATAAATATTGACTTTGTGCTTCACTAGAGAAGGTGAAAGTTTTCCTGTTCACTTCAACAAAGCCAGTAGTTTTCCTTTAAGCAGCATCTAGTGACCATTTGGTGAACTGCCGCTTAAGACACCTCTACAGTCAGTTTGTTTGCATGCATCCAAGATTGACGTTGCAGTGTGACGTTGTTTCTGTAAATCTGCTTTTACGCGTTGCAGGTGTCTTTGTTGTGCATATGTAAGACAAAATTAAAAATCTAATCTAATTGGTGTACATTGCCAATTAAAGCCACATATCACCTTAAGATATGATTATCAACTGGCTATCAGTGTACAAGACTTATTGGTGAATAGTCATGATGTCCATTCCCCTTATGAAATGTGTAAATACCCTACATATCCCACTTTCTAAATTAAAAAGGACTAACCAGCTGCAGCAGTAGATTGTATTTTGTGAGGAAAAATGTGAATGAATAGGAAGAGTACATATTCTTTGCACGTCAGTAATTACTGGATCCTCATTCATCTCTTGGATTTCTTTCTGTATGCCACTGAAAATTACAATGGGACTCATTACATTCTTCTTTTCTGACTCATTGAGAAATCTTTCCTAATTTAACAGCCTCACCTCGCTTCTTTAAATGGCCCTATTAAAGCCAAAAAACATGGTATTTATTTCACAGTATGAAAAAGGCGGTTGCTGCCAGCCCTCTCGTCGCTTTTCCCTCTGAGCCCAAACCAGGACGCTAACACTCCCGTTCTCCAATTTAGTCTGGATGACAATTTGGAGATTGTAAACAAATCAGGAGGAGTAGCGGCACGTCATAAATGAAAGTGATGGGTGGTTTGCTGTTTTCAGGCACACACTCCACCTGATTGCCAGAGAGTGGGTGAGAGCGGACGAAGCCGTCCACTTGGGCACCACTTGAGATGGCGCTCGGACAGATGAAAATGAGGCTCTTGAATGGGGAAGGTTAACTGAGTGATGTAAACACACAAGTATGTCTTAGCTATTCCTTATCGCCACCACCACTCATACCTTGTTTTGGAGGTATTAATCTATCTAAGATGTAGGAACTATAGGTTTGAAGGTTTGTTTAAAATTGGTTTATCAGCCAGCAACTTCACTGTTTCTGCTCAGGCTCTCACCACCAGCACTGTTTTCAGATTCAGCTGACTTCAAAAACCTCTGATAAATGCACCTGCCCAGCACCAAATGGCAGTAAAAGTGAGTGAAGTTGAACGCAATGGAGCATTTAGCAGCTAAAGTGCCGGATATTTCTCTTGGGAAACGGTGGGGACCAAAAACAGAGCTAAAAGGAGAGGTGGCCAGAAAACACAACACCAAAAGAATACTAATGATGCTGTGTTTCTGCTGGATCTGTCAACAGGCAACTGTTAGCGAACATGTTCACCATTTAAACTTCCACTGCCCCCAAGTGGCCAAAACATTTGGCAATGCAGGATTAACTTTTAATAATTGGTTAAAGCACAGACAAATGGAGCTGAATAGAAAAAAAGAGCGTCTTAAAAGAAGTAAAAAATATATGCAAAGTGTTATCCTTTCCTTTTCCCTTGCAGATCCATATGTGAAGATCCACCTGATGCAAAACGGCAAGAGGCTGAAGAAGAAGAAGACGACAATCAAGAAGAACACCCTCAACCCTTACTACAACGAGTCCTTTAGCTTTGAAGTCCCGTTTGAACAAATCCAGGTACGTCCTCATTCACTTACAGAACTTGGGAGTTTAGAAAAATATCCCTTCTCAAAACACTGACGTCTCTAAAAGGCGATGTGCCGTGCTGCAGGGCAATTGCAATTGCAAAGATTAGTTGAATATAAACAATTGATAAGTGCAAGTTCATTTACCAAATAATCAGTTTCGAGGCTTTTCAACATAACAGTATAATCAGAGGCACTTTAGTTTAAATCAGCCTTGGTTTCGCAATTTGACAAGCCAGTTGCTCAGTAGATGTTACTCTCTGCACTTGTTGCCTGTAGTAAATATTTCAGTGTTGTTTTTTTGCATGGTATACAATGATTACCATGCACATCAGGGTTTAAGTGTATACAGCATATCATTACTGCAGGATATCCATGACAAAGAAGAAGTAAAGCGTGAATCTTTTTTTCCAGAACATTATAAATTAAATGGTAAAGAATGCACAAACTGTGACAGAAAGGAATAGCAATGAACAACATTATCTCTTCAGGCAAGACAGTAATTGAGTCAAATTGATTAAGCCTGTCACAGCTCACAAATCACAGGTTTGGGTCCATGAGCCTCAGATTCAATTTAAACTGTGCTGATCCCAATCAACCCCATCCAAATCAAGCTCTTATTTAGCGCCACTGACACCAGTATGTTTGCAAAATTTACATTTCTGATCTCCTCACCAAAGAACCGGGTCGATCATTCAATGATTACTGATTGGTGCCACTGATTGGATCATAAACTTGTCATTGATTAGGTGTATTGAGCGGTCTCCTGAAAGCCATGAGATAATCATGCAAGTTAAAAACATGCTTAAATGACCTAATTTAAGTGTCACAAATCGCTCAAGAACTTAGAGGGTGTAGTAAATGTTAAATTAATTGACTGGTTAAACACTCTCATCACTCACAGCTCTTTAGGCCTCAGGCTGCATTGCATCTGATTTTAAACAAGACACTAAAGCTGCGGCGAATTACCTCTATCTGGTGTTGTAAGGAAAACAGGTACAGTTTAATTTATTAATCGATTTCTCAGGCTGAATTTTTTTTTTTCCCCATCCTTTTAACATTTACAACAAATTATACGGACTGCTTATAGAAAGCTGCAAATTAACCGCTTTTATCTGCCGAGGCGGAGTGGTGAGTTAAACTTGACCTTGGGACTATTTGTGTAATTAATCTAGAGATTTAAATTGTCTCAGAGATTGTGTGGGAATTACAAACAGTGCTTTTCAATTGGTCTATTCTTAACGAGAACAGAAGCTTTGTTATTGACTCACGTAGCTCCACATCCTTTTAGTAAATACACAGCTAGCTTTGCAGAACTCATTGACACCATTTAATTAATTTGTTTTAATCTATAGGCTCTTAAACACTCACTTTTCTCTCATAGTGGCAAATATAGACTGTGGAACTTTGTCTCTCCTGTTTTTTGAGTCCTCTATAGATAACTATGAAACTTAAAATGCATACAGAAATCTAGGCCAAATATTGCACAATTTATGCATAACGTTACTTAACACATAACATGACAGGTGGAAAGCTGCTCAGCTACTCTGAAGCAAAGAGCTTAACATGTTGTATCTTGTTTGAGTTGTGCATAGACAAAAATATAAGAACAATCATTTGAGGTTTTGGTAGAAGTTACATGGAGGGTGTGTTTCTTGGTGAACAGCAGTCAAGTGCAGTGACTCTGCAGTGAGTCAGTTATCAAAGTTAGGTTGCCAGGTTTTTAGTATCAAACCTCCAGAGGGATTTACCTTTTACTAAAATCTGTGTACACCGGGCATATCTGGCAACCCGTATTGTAGCCATAGACTAGGCAGATGCACAAACTGTTGTTCCCGACATGAGATTGATATCAATCTTCTCATTTCACTCTCGGAAACAAAGCTAAGAAACTTATTTACCAAAATGTTGAGCCGTTCTTTTAACTGTCAATCACAGCAAGGACAATAGAAGCAGCTAAACGATATTGGCTGGTCAGGGATGATTAATAAAAAAGAGTCAGCTAATTTCTAGTCAAAGAAAACTGTGATTCAATTAGCAATTTGAAGGTGAACTGTCCCTTTAAAAACCAACTAACCCTAACTGGCCATCTGGGAACCTTATTCAGCATTTCATTACATGGTGTATTAGGCATGCTCCTTTGTAACAGTGGCTCTGCGCTCATGCAGGTGGCAGTATCTCCGTCTCACAGTGCTGGTGGATCGAAACTTAATCAGGGTGCTTTGTGCACTAATTCATATTCTCTGCCAGAGATTGATGCCCAGGTCACTCCTCTTTGCAGTGTCCCTTTGAATAAACACATGCCAAGGCTGAGTCTTAGACCTCTGAGTAATCAAACATTCTGCCGTGCTTGGCTCTGAAGATAACCAAGGCCTGGTCTGGATGTCAGTCACTGTTAATCACCGCTAATGTCTGAACGAGCACCTCATTCTCTGCGTTAATGTACTACTTAAAGTAATAACCAGGAACTGTATTATGCAGCTTAATGCAGAAAATGCATATATATTTTAATTGCAGATTATTGTTTAAATTGTGTTTAAGAGCAAAGGCTGATTGCATTATATTACATTACATATTCTTTGCAGTTTATTGACTACTAACAGATTTGTAGGGGACCTTAAACTTCTGTTGTGTTGGAAAACGCTGCTCTCCTGCCTTTTCCTTGTTTTTTAATGCTCTGATGCAGTACATCTCATGTCTGCTGGTACAAATCCAATGAAAAGAATAAAAAAAAGCTTAATTTAGAGAGCACTTTTCAACGAGATAAGAGTTACTAAGTGTTTTAAATCATAAAGAGACAATCCCATTAACAAATAAAATACAGAACAATTAAAAACAACTGGTTTAAAATGCAGAAATTGTAAACTATAAAATACAATTATGACCACTCTCACCACATGGCCCATTTAGTAGCTGTTCTGGACCTTCTATAATTATCGAATAGTCTTGCTTAACAGAAAAAGATGTCTACTTAAGATGAGCATTAACTGTCTATATGCTGACGATACCTTGATTTACAGTTACATTCTCTCTTCTCACTGACTCTTCCCTTTCTACAGAAAGTGCAAGTTGTTATAACTGTTCTGGACTATGACAAGATCGGCAAGAACGATGCCATCGGCAAGGTCTTTGTGGGCCTCAACAGCTCAGGGACGGAGCTGCGCCACTGGTCCGACATGCTGGCCAACCCCAGGAGACCCATCGCCCAGTGGCACGTGCTGAAGCCTGAGGAAGAGGTGGACGCTCAGCTCTCCACCAAGAAATAGGCAGGGCCCTTTCAGCACTTGCCTTGTAGTACTCTTTAGCCAGTATGTGTAAATACCTCAGTGATATATGGGTCCATCCATGTAACCCCCCCCCCCTCTTTAACCTGCCTCTCAGCCTCTCCCAGCTTTAATGCTCCTGATATCACAAACAATCCTAATTGTTCACTTCCTGCAACATACCATCCTCTGCTTTTTTTCTATCAGGTTTCCTACTTTTCTTGCTTTCTTTCTTTCTTTTTTTTTGTTGTTGTTCCTTTGATTAAAAGTTTTTGTTTTCCATCTCTGTGCCCTTAACTGCCCCGACCAAATGCCCCCTTCTTTTAAGCAATATGATCTGTATAGATAGCGCATGACTGAAAGAATTTATTGTACCACAGTTGTATATATAAGTATGCAGACAAAAATGATTTCTAGTTTGTGTTTGTATGTTGTTACCCGTTTCCTAATCTGTGTATATCTTGATGTTTTTAATAAGATGTTCTATTTTAAATTATGTAAATGCAGATATAGAGGAAAGCCAATATTATATATCCCAGGATTTAAAAATTCTACCTTATTACCTTATTGCATTCCAGAAAAAAAAAAGATGAATTCCAACCTACAAGACACTAGTGGAAATATATTCAAATATTGTAAAGGACGATGTCTGGCTTTAAGTTCAGCAAAGGATCATCACAGAAAAGACAAATGAATATATACACACACGAAACTCCAAAATACAAGGCCATTAACTACTATGGTTCTGAGGGAAAAATTATGCTGCTGGAAATTATACAAGCACATGATTTCTTACGACTTTTTGTACTTGTTTCTCAATCAGAGGACCTATATGTTTAGCTTGATGCACACTGTTACCAGAAACGATAGTTAATGCAAACCCAGTTAGCATTTAATTTCTCCATACTTGGCAGTTTCTCCTGAGTGATATAGGTCCTCGTTTTAAAGGCCGTTGTTCACTTACACTGGTTCGTTTTCTTTTTCCGAAAATGGAAAATATTGCCTCCAAAAAACAGACTCATTTCTCAACCCTTCGGAAACAGACCCTATGTGGAAAAAAAAAAAATAAAAAAGCACCAAGCTGTAGCCATTGTGTCCTTAAACTCGTCTAACAATATTTTGTTAACTGCTTACTTTGAACAGCCTTGTCGTTGTTGGGAGTAAATCGCATTTAGGCCGGGGTCCGATCTTCGAGAGGGCGTAGGAAAAAAAACAAACAAAAAAAAAAAGAGTCGTGACTCTGGTTTTAAGAGGACTATTTTTTAGAGCAATTCAACGTCTTGACTATTTTTAGTAAACTGCATGATTTTTTTTACAATCTTTACTAAAGGCTGGGACGGGGGGAGATCTACTGACACCAGGGGCTATCTCTTCTGATACGATCCCCTTGCCTTCAATCAGAGGAAAGGAAAGGAAAATCAAGAGTGATGTTTAAACCTTGGGTCAATGTATATGGTTATATTGACGGAGGCAAAGCGAGTTTCTAAACACTGCCATTTTCAGGGAGGCGACTTGTGTAAAGACCCTCCCTTCATGCACACTCCCACTTGCTAGTGGTTGTAGCTTTGGTTTATTGGGAACAATGTCTTTGGCTGCAATGGTGCCCTGAATCGCAGTCTTTGCTTTGCGTTGCCTTCTCACAGTGACAATAGAGCTAGCCATGTTTTACTGCCAATTTTAACTTTTTATGTGGCTGCTGTTTTTGCACTGGATGTCTTTGAACTAGCTTGTTTACTTCTTTAGAAAGACATTTATTCTTTTTTTTTTTTTTTTTGGGGGGGACAATTGTTGGCTGGCTTTATTTCAGGACACCTGCAGCAGAGGGAGCCAGAAAAATCCGCCTGCTCGAACAGCTTAGTTTAAAAAAATAAATAAATAAAATAAAAAACGAAAGAAAGCAATGATGACAAATCACGTTTCAGCCAACAGCACCAGTTTTGTTTTCTTGTTGGCGCAGGACTACACCACGAGAATGAGAAATAACCGTAAAGTTAATGGTCTACGTAGGCTATTAGTTCATCATGTCCTTTACTACGGGTCCAATTAGGAGAGGAATAAGTTTTAATCCATGAAAACCATGAAGTCTCTTATCTTGGAGGAACCTCTTGCATATACTCGATGCTAGCTTCAGGAGGACTTTCTAAATGTTTTCAATGTTATTGTGTAGTTGATAGCACTATTATGAAAAAGCTACTTGTCATTCCATATGAGTCTCTGAGGACTGCTTTGTGTATCACTGTGACTGCCGTGTGTGCTTAGAGATGTAGACTTATCAGTAGGTAGCGAAAAAAAAACCCAGTTTGTTCTGTAGTGATGTCGTAGCGTTTAATGCCATTTTCCCTTCTACACGCAGAGAAAGAGAGAGCGAGCACGTGGCGTCGCCTCGGCTTCGACACGCGCGGCAACACACACTTAACGGAAATTAAAAAAAAAAAGGCGGGATGACGTGTTTTTTTTTTTTTTTATTCCGAGTGCGAGCGGGTGGCTTCACACAGCATTTTGTTGAGCACTGTGCAATACTTGTATGTTCATCCCATAGTGTTAACGTGGGTGGCATTGCCCGAGGAAGAAAAAAAAAAATAGGATTCTAACTCTATAGAGGGATGATTCCTGTCCAGAGAGATGTTTCTCCTTTCCAGTGAAATGGTTAGGACAGAGCACACGTAGCTGATCGGCTTATAGGTTGGAGCTTGACACCTGTCGACCTCTGTGTAGGGTTCCCTCCCTTTTCGCAGGTTTGTTTTTTCTCTTCTTGCACACAGTTCCAGCATCAGAAGTTTCAGGGAGTATTAGTTGAATACCAAACGAGATTCTACATTTAGATATCCCCTTAAAATGCCATGTATATATTTACATAATCGTGTCAAAAATGTAAATCTAGAATAAATATAAAGTGACATGAATATGATTATTCAGACGCAGATATCATTTTATCTATCAACCATATTCTATATCTCATCATCTTTATTTCATCTTTATTATGGATTTTTTTTTTGTTATTTAAGTGCTCCGTTCATTCAAAAACCCCCTTTTATATTCGAAATGAAAAATCTGAATGTACAGTATGGACTTTGTTGGTGTAGATTACTTTAACCGTGAGATTAGATGTACTTTGCACTTTTTGTTGTATAAAAAAAAAAGAAAAAGTCATTTTGTTTATATTTTTTCAACTATTATGAAATGATTTCATAAAATCTCCCCTGTCTGTCATTCCAAAACCATTGAATATACTTAAATACAGCTGCATTTCCAGTCCCTCTTCAGCTGAGGGATTCTTTTATTTGACATGTTTTACATATGTAGATCAATGAATTCCAGTACAGCTTCAGATTTAAATGAAAAAAGTACAAAGTGGCCTCAGCAATTCAATATTAATGCAAAAAGGTTGTACTGACGGAATTACGCGATCAAAGCTGAAAGAAAATCAAACAGAATTATGACAGAAGTAATATGAAGAAAAAACAGATCAGGGAATTCAGTAACGGGCAGCATTGCGAGGTGTGGAAACACCACAAAGCCATTACCTGCGCCGCGACGCAATGCTCCTCTTAGTGCGATTTCCTACCAAAGTATGCATGCATAATCAAACCATAAATTCTCCTCTTGTAAAAAAAGGAAAGAGAAAAAGAAAAATCAAGCTCTCTGTGTGATAAGGAACTCAAGATAATCTCCAGTGACACTGATGAAAAGCCACACTGACCTTTCAAAAACAAAGCTGTGTAAAGTATTAGAATCTGATGCTGTAGAAAGATCCTAGTTGCCTTTGTGTATATCAACTGCCTGCTTGAGTATTTTGTGTGTGGAAATTTTCTCTGTAATCTTGTAGAACTGTTTGGGGTGTTTTTTCCTGCCATATCGCTCGCGGTGACAGCGAGCCGCTGACAGTTATATTTGCTGTGTATACCTTCATTTTTGACGAGGTGTTTTACAGTTTTGTTTCACTTTGTGTAGTGATTCACTCTGTGGAGTTTTCTGACTGTTGTTATATAACTTCATATACACAAATGATCAATAAAAATGTTTTATTTCCTGTTGATACAGAAGCTTATCATGTCGTATTTTCATTTGAGATGCAGTCGCCGCCTCTAATAGTAGCTTTAAAAACCAAAAACAACCTTCATTACTATCACTACAGTGTGTACAGCTCTGATTGCCAGCATGACTCACTGCTCCTGCACAAAACTCCTGTCACACACAAAAATAAGAGTCTCTGAATGCATGGCTTGCGTGACAAATTCTAATTTTAATGATGATGTTTGCTTTGCATTGGCTTTGAATCGTCCAGACAGGCCCTGTTAACAAGGTCACTACTGCCATCTACAGGACGTAAAGGAGCACACCACAGCATCTGAGCACAACAATGACCAAAAAAATAAAAAAAAAACGGATCATGTATTCCATTTTGCTCCAGGCGCAGATCAATTTCTATTAGCGAACATTCACTGATGTCCACTGGAGCCAGAAAACTGGGACGAGAGTTTGTTCTCCCACCAAATGCATGATGTCACATTGATGTGAAGCTCAGCTCTGAGTGGATTCGGTGATGAGAGCACCCAGCGGTCGTAGGTTTATAGATTTCAGGCCGCTACGATGAAATGAAGCTAATTTGGGTGTTAAAGGCCAAAGCACCTCATCAGTAAGAGGTCATCCTGTGAATATTTAGGGGTTTTTTATTTATACAGACTGAAGCTTTAACATCCCTTTAACATCCAGTTTCCTTTAATTTAGCCTTAAAAGTCATATTTTTCCACAATATCTGACTATTTCATATATATACATTCTTACTACCCTTTACAAATGTTTAATTTACACTAAATGAAATAGCCAAACCTCCAGACTTCATGTGTTTAGTGCTGCATTTTCTGTCTTTTGCATCATTTTAACCCATTTCCCCAACTTTAGCCTGCTAAATCTGGTATGTTTTCAAAGCATATAAGTAGTAAGTTTAAAGAAAATTTGGCTGCAGAGCTTGAGTTTTAGTTTGAGCCTTTGAAAATCAGACATTTTAGTAAAACAAGGCAGTGATTTTAGTGCACTTTATGCTTTATGTTTCAATGACTTAACATAATTAAAAGATATGGCAAAGTTCTGGCATCAAATATGCATGTCTTACGTAGCAACATGACCGAATCTCAGTCAACAGTTTCTCAGTTTGTGTGATTACTTTGCCAGTGCGAGCCGTCATTTCAAACGTGTGTTCCAAACTCAGAGGGAACATTTCAAGATTCAGATGTGATAAACTTTATCGACCCAATGCAATTGGTCAAGTATCAAGCCACAACAGGAAGTACATGAACGGATGCATGGAACAGATAAGCAACCTTAAAATATAGATCAAACATGAAGCATAAAAAAACAAGAAGCCATATGTACACCCAACATAAAAACTATATTTTGGCCTCACTGCTTTTTCTGTGGTTGACTTTGAAATAATTTTTGGCATTTCAGCTCCAAGGATGACAAGGGTGTAGCACAAAATTTTGGGCCCTGTGCATAGACATTCCCCACGGGCCCCTCCCTGCATCCACGGCTATTCATTCCAGTATCTTTGCAGGGCCTCTTTATTTTAAACGTCTGTCTCCTTTACCCCCTCCCCACCCAGCACACCCCGTTGGATCAGAATCCAAATCTGATTTATTGCCAGGTAGGTTTTCACAAACAAGGAATTTGTCTTGGCGTGTTTGTGCAAAAAATATAATTATAGAAAATTAAAAAAACGACCTCAAGCAAGTACTGCAAGTCAGAAGCATAAAGTAAATATAGAAAGTTATATTTAAAAAATATAAATAAAGATGAAGACAACATGTAAAATACATTTAACTGTAAGAACAGAAAGATTCATACTGTCCCAAATGTCATAAAAACTCTTAAAACTCTCCATGTAGTTACTGTTAATTGTAGGTTTTATTCTGAAAATCCAGATCCGCTATGCGGAAGTGACGTTACGCTTCGACTTTGTCAAGCAAGCTAACGACGTTTTGTCACTTGATTAAAAAACAGACCAAAATATGCCAGTTAAATGTTAAAAAAGACATATAAACTAATAAATATTTATTATTGTATATATATTTGTCTTTATAATTAACTTGCGATGTGTCACTTAGAGGATTACGTTCCAACTCGGTGCTTTTATTTTGAAAAAAACACTGACCGGATGTATTTGTTAGCCTTAGTTAGCTTCGTGTCCTTACATGACAGCTCGCACCGCCGCCTGAGCTGCAGTAAACTCATCCGATTTCTGCGCTCACAGACGACTTTGCAATCGCCCAAACGGAGAGAAAATGCTGTCCTACATCATTGGCGTGAGTACACATGAACACAAAGCAGCCTCGCTCTTTATTCTCCTCTATTTCTCCCAGATAGTCGAAGCTAACAGCAGCTAACAGTTAAGTTTTCCCCAGTTTAGGTTGAGTTTGGAGCCCAGTCTGGCCCTCCCACAGGAATTTCTATGACTCATTTCTCCTGTTATGGATTCAGAGGAATTAAAGCTAAAGCCAAGACAACGCCCCGCAGAGGTCTCAGACAGTCTGAGGTTAAAGCTAGCTGCTGGTGGCCTGAGTCATGCTCTGGTTTGCTGTGTTGTGTTTATTTCTCGGCCCTGTGCTCGCAGCTGATCCGGGGAGGGATTGACAGCATCATCAACCTGCTCTTCAGACTTCTGTTCTCCAAGAGGAGAGCAGCCATCACCTTAGAGGACCCCAACATCAAGTATGCCCTGCGGCTGCTGGACAAACAGGCAGGTTGACACTCTGTCTGCAAGTCTGCAAAAAAAAAAAAAACACAAAAAAAAAAAACAGCAACCTCATCACCAAAGTGCTGCACAACTTTTCCTTTTCTTTTTCTTTTCTCAGAAGCAAGTTTATTGCCAAGTTGTTTTTTCCTCACACAGGGTCTTGGTGTATTGGTGCAAAAATATAAGAGAGGGTGAAGCAACTACTGCACGTCAGAAGTATTAATTAAATATAAATAAGGCAATATTATAAAGTATGCAGTAGTATAAAATGTTAAGTAAAGACAGTATGTGCAGTATGTTATTTAAATGAATGAACTGTACAGATGAAAGCGCAAAAATGTTCTTCATGATTCTGTAAAAGTTCATAGGCTGTATTCAATAGTTTAACCACATTGATGAATTATTGTTTTAGGAGTTTAATGATTTATTCAACCTTGTCTTGTTTACCACTATGATTAGTACTACTACTGCCACTTCTACTACTCTATTTGTAGTCTAACAATCATCATTGGTTCCTTACATGGTGGGTTGAGTTTCTCTCCTCTGAAAGGAAAATTATATTATCAGAAAAGAACTGGATACACACTTTTTCAGAGTTTAAGCATTCAACAGAAGACTCAGAATCAGATTTATTTCCAAGTAGGTTTGAAGGAATTTGTCTTGATAAACATAGTAAGTAGAAAAATATGCAGCCAAAAGCAGAAGCCAAAAGTCAGAAGTGCAAATGAAATATAAAAAGAATATTATAAAGTAGACAGTATCAATATATAAAGAAATATGACTATGTTATTGTGCAGGAATGTGCAGAAATGTTTTTTTGTGAAAAGTAATAGAATTAAAAGGGGGGAGGAGGAAAAAAGAGAAAAAGAGACGGAGCTTTAGTCTGGTGCTGAGCCCGTCAGTGAGCTGAAGGGTGTTATGAAGGATTGCCATTCCCCACAGAATTTACCCGTCAGTTTGTGTCAGATCTTCTCCAGTTTTAGAAACAACACGACATCCTAAGAGATGGGTGGTGCTCGTTTAGATTTCCGCTGGAGTAGAACATGGCGTTGTGGTGAAAGATAAACAGTTTCTGTGTTTACAGAAGCAGCAGACACGTACCGCCGTCGCTCGGTGTGCTGGTGCTTTAATGCAGCTCCTCTCTGTTTTGCTCTTGTTCAGATCGTCAGTCATGACACGAGGAAGTTTCGTTTTGCCCTGCCGTCCCCCGAACACATCCTGGGTCTCCCTGTGGGTTAGTATATGCACGCTCACGGAAAGTACATTTACATAAACACTGTACTTAAATACAATTATGAGGTACTTCACTCGAGTATTTCCATTTTATGTTACTTTATACTTCACTTAGCTTTTTACTTTAATACATTTCTCTGTCAGATTTAGTTACGAGTTACTCTTTAGATTTAGATCATTAATAGAAATCTATGAATAATCTATATCATCTCATAAATGATGATGTGTTGTTTAGGTTACGCTGCCCAGCAGGATATAAAAAGAGCTCTGCCTTTGTCAGCTATAACATTAAATCAATGATCATATTAATGAAAAATTATTAATTATACATCAAATCAATTATGATGTATTATAGGTGAAACTATTGAGCTCAAATGAAATCAATTATAATCCAATATATTATTCTGAAGTGGACCGTTCTATATATTAGTATATATTAGTATAGTATAGTTTGATGCAAATACTTGAATGAAGGACTTTTTTCTTGTAAAAAGTGTATTTCTACTCTAGTACTGCTACTTTCAATTAAGTTAAAGATGTGAGTACTTCCTCCACCATCACATAATGATCAGTATCAATACTGCACATATAGAAACGAGAAGTAATCACAGTCATTATAAGAGATATTTTATTATTTATTTAAAATAATCATAAACTCAAAATGCAACAATATGAACACATGTATAAGAACAAAATGATGAATTGAATTAAATATCACTCCTCTGTTCAGTGCAGATAAGATCATTTTCTGTTCAACAAGAGCACCAGATGGATTTCAACATTATATTATTTTAAAAATAAATGTAAACAGAATTACCATAAATCAGACTGTTAGTAATCATCAGGTATGTCTGATATAAAGCTACTGACATCAACACTCTCCTTGTGCTTTTCTTCTCAGGGCAGCATATTTATTTGTCTGCAAAAGTAGACGGGAAGCTGGTCGTCCGTCCGTACACGCCGGTGTCCAGTGACGATGACAAAGGCTATGTGGACCTGGTGGTGAAGGTAGAACCGTGAGGAAAGCTGTTTCTGTATGCACGTAAAGGCGCCATTTTATTTCTCTAAACCAAGTTCTCCTGCTGACAGATCTACTTTAAAGACGTTAACCCTAAATTCCCCGAGGGCGGGAAGATGAGTCAGTACCTGGAGAGCCTCCGGATCAATGACACTATCGACTTTAGGGGACCCAGCGGTCTTCTTGTGTACAAGGGCAAAGGTGAGCGCCCTCACCTGGTGCTCTAAGAAAGAAGGCGAGCTTACTGATGGAGCTTTAGCTGCCTGATGTGACGCTGCGACTTTCCCCTCCACAGGTGTTTTTGCCATCCAGCCAGAGAAAAAGTCCCCGGCTGAGACCAAGACCGCTAAATATCTGGGCATGATCGCTGGAGGGACAGGTCAGAGAAACTTCTACTCTCATCCGTTTTAGCAGTTTTTTTAGATCCTGTGAAAGTTTAGTTTGTAAAGGATGGTCCTAAACAAAAACTACACAAAACATGTGAAGTGTTGTTCTTTTAAGATTAATTTTTGGCTGCAGCTGATGATTATTTTCATTAATAACCAATCTGGCAGTTATTTTCTCAGTTAAGTGACGATTTATTTGGTGTGCAAATGTTAAAAATACTGAAAAGTGTCAAACGTAAAGATATAATCCGTTTCATTACCTTTACCATAGTACTGTTATTTCATGGAGCCGACTTTGAGCATGCAGACGTAGTCGTGTTGAATTAGGAAGCACGAGCTGCAGACTTGAACGCTGTTTTCTATAATATGATTATATCTAACCTGTTTTCTCAGTTCCTACTGTAATTAGATCCCGCATGAACACACTGTTTTCTGTCAAAGTAAGAACAGTTAAGGTTATTTCACATGAGAGATTTTTGTACTTTGTTTTTTCTCTCTGTGCTGTTATGTGGAGTGTGTTGTGCTTTGTTAGCTTGCTTGAAAAGGGATGGGCTCTCACTGTTAATCATATCTGATCAAAACACACCCGCAGTCCTTACGAAACAGATTCCTTTGGAGTCTGGAGTGTTAAACTTTCTAATAGATTATAATTTAGAAAAAAAGCCACAAAACGCATAACAACATAAACCTTATTTGGAGTCAAAATAAACTGAATTTCTAAACAGCCTACTGAATATGATTTATAATGTCATGATTGGCAAGCTTTAATTAAGTATGAACTTAATGTATGTGTATATGTGTATATGTATGTATAATGTAAGCTAAAAATAATACCTTCTTCTGTTAACATAACTCCACCCTTGTTTCCTCTCAGGGATCACGCCCATGTTGCAGGTCATCACAGCCATAATGAAGGACCCGCAGGACCAGACAGTGTGTCACCTGCTGTTTGCCAACCAGGTTGGTTCATTTGATTATTAGAGGTTATTTGCCTTTGTATGTAATTGGGGAGGTGTGGATCATACCGGAGTGGAGGGGGGGGGGGGGACGTGGCGTGCTGAAACCTTGTTCTTCCTGTCCCGTCACAGACCGAGAAAGACATCCTGCTGAGACCGGAGCTCGAAGAGATTCAAGTCAACCACCCGGACCGGTTCAAGCTGTGGTTCACCTTAGACAGGGCACCCGAGGGTACGTTCACTGACAAGAACAAACTGCCGACGTGCTGCTCTGTCTTGCTGTCCCACGTTTTTATATCTGCGGCTGCAACTAACAGCACCTCAATATCGATTAATCGGCTAATTATTTTCTAGGTTAACTGGCACATAATTTGATCTGAAATGTAAGAAAGTACAGATTAAAAGTTCAGAGATATATAGATGGATGACTGATCACTGAGGATGCAGAAAACTAGCAAAGATTAACATTTGAGAGGCTGCAAACTGGGTCTTTTTTGGCATTTAGGCTTAAAACACTTAAACCAACCATTTAATCAATTAATCGACTAAGTGTGTCCCCTCTGTTTGAATCTGTACATTTCTTTGGACTCTGAGAACTGCAGCTGTTTTGTTTGATACCAAAGTTTTGAGGCGTCTGTGGTTTACGTTGGTCTGTTTCCTCTAAAACTCTGCTTTGAGGCTCTCCAGAGAAGCATGATCGATATCTGAAGATTTTTTTTTCTTTCGAGTTTTGGGCTTTTTCGGACTGCCCACTGTTCAACTCCACACTAATTAATTGAATCATTGTTCATTTCAGACTTTGTTTTACTCAGCAGAGTCTCAAAAATGATAGAAGGAGCAGTGTGTAAGAATTGGTGGCAGATTACAACCAACTGAATCCCTCCAGCCTCCCCCCTCCATTTCTAAGCGTGTATGAGAATCTACGGTGGCCTGTAGGGTCATTCATATTCTGCTCATTCGATTGGTGAATGGATCGTATTTCAACAATTGTTTTTTTCCTGTCCTGTATTAATGTGATTTTAACTAACATCGCGATGTTGGGAAGTTGCAGTACCTCAGTGAAAGAATATCTATTTCACTTAAACACTCACACCTGTCCGTTAAACCGTCAGCAGAGTCTGATTTTAGTTTTTGTTGGTCTGTTCAGATTCAGTCCTGATTTATCTTTGAGCTCTTGGTGATACATTATTGGATGGAAAGCTTAATTTTTTATCAAAGCAACAGCAGCTAACAAAGACTGTCTCACGTTGAGTTGTATTTAACCTTTTTTTTTTTTTTAAACTTTACCGTGCTTCAGACTGGGAGTACAGCACAGGCTTCATCAGTGAAGACATGGTGAGGGACCGCCGCCTGCCGCCCGCCCCCCAGCGACGACACCCTCATCCTGATGTGCGGACCTCCACCTATGATCCAGTTCGCCTGCAACCCGAACCTGGACAAAGTCGGCCACTCCAACAGCCGCCGGTTCACCTTCTAGAGACGTCGAGTCGAGGTTTGGTTGTTTAAAAAAAACAACAAAAAAAAAAAAGGTGGGGCGTCCAGTTATTATTCTCTCTATCCTGAAAGCATTAAAGCACTCGTACAGTTGCAGTGGGCGTTGCACTATGTATACTATATATATATGCCATGATACTCGTCATGCAACAGGAAAACGGCACGGACCAATTCATGTGATCAGTAAGTGAAAAGTGGAGAATATTTGAGCTTGTTTGGGATTTTAGTGTGGAGGATGGAAAATGAATGTGATTACGAACGTGTTGCAAATGAAACCCGACTGCCCCGCTGTGTTAAATATCCGAAGTTTACTGGCTGTTTCCTGAGTGCCTTAACACTTGCAAAGCTTTTTTTTTTTTATTTATATATATGTATGCACAGTTAAAGGAGTTGTGACCAGTCGCTTCGTTTCTACAGACCTGTGTTACTCCATTACTGCTGTGGAGAATGTGTTACACCCGCTCTGTATGCATTGTCGCGTCAAAGATGTCAATATTTTGCTAAAAACCTGTTCGCAGTGATCTTGTTGAACGTGATGTGGTTACTGAAAATGTTGTCTGTGTTTCAAGTCTGGCAACAGCGGCTCCTCGTGTCTCCATATGCAACATAAAAATCTATTGCTAATGAATTTCCTTTGACGCTTTGATTATTATTTTGTACTGTAATGACTTCATAAGACTCAGTGAAGCAGATGAATCATGTTTGACCACAACTCTGATTGTAGCATCTCTCTAAGTCGCTGCTGAAACTGAAGACGAGCAAAAATGCATTTTCTCCTTTTTATTACAAAAACATTTAAAAACAAAAAAAAGACTTTGGTTTCCATGTTTACTTTCAGTTTTGCTGCTTCTTGAAGGAAAACTTTGACATGTGGAGGAAAACGCTTATTAGCTCTGATGCTTTGATGCTAAGAGTTGAGATGAGAGGATTAATACCACTCATGCTTTGAGCGTTAAGTGCATAGCTGCAGTCAGGAGTTTAGCATAAAGACTGGAAGCAGAGGGGAAAAGGTTAAAAATACACACTCCCGCAGCTCTGAATCTCACTAATTAACACTTGTCTGGTAAATAAAAAAAAAAAAAAAAAAAGTAAAAATTGTGGTTTTAAGGAGAGTTACGAGCTGTAATGATTTCACTGTGAGCAGATTTCAGATTAAACTAAATAAGATTTAAGAGCTTCAGCGAGAGAGCCAGGGTACATGCTCCCTCTCTGCTTCCAGTTTTACATCCCGTTTGTAGGTTCACATTTAAGACACAGACATGAGAGTGGTATCGATGATCATCTCACCTGATGCTAAGAGAGAAAGCGTGTTTCTCACTTCCTCTAGTGGTGTCTAGCCATGCAAATAGTTTTTTTAATTTGTCCAGATTTCAGATTTCTTTTGGCACTTGAGAGGAAAACTAACAATTAAAACAAATCTGAGATCTGACAAAGGACAAACTGATTACTAAAAACACAAACGGCTGAATAATAAAAAAATGCAGAAAGAGGTACATTAATGTAGTGAAATCCTACATTTTTCAGTTCATGCATTATATTTCAATAAATATATGGTCACGAAAGCTATGGCTGTACTTCTGAAGGATGAAAATACTGTTGAATGTCTCACATGTTGCACTACAAAAAGGTATGTGTTGGCACAGTTCTTTTGGTTCACAAAGCCGGGGTGAGCACAGCGACTCCCATCAAACGCCGGAGATATCGGCTTGCGTCGGGTCGACCTCCGGAGGGCAGACGGAGATCTCCTGGAAAAACTCATCGTCCTTCAGCATGCTCTGAAACACAGGGAGGACCAGAGAGAATGAAGGAAAATCCAAAGATTTACCTGATTTTATAAGGATGCGCTGCAGTTTATAGGTCTCACCGTTAGATTGTTGATTCCCTCTGAGAACGCTCCAATCTGTCGAACTGTCCCTTCAGAGTCTTCCATCTGCAAAAAAAATGACATGAACGAGACATCAGGCAACACACGAGTCAGATACAAAACCCAGAAACTCATTGAAAGCGCTGAGAAAGAAGCTGATCAGAAGTCGAAGTGTCTCCGTACCTGCTCCAGGTGGTCAAGGTGGTCCTCGCAGAGCCGGACGCCCCTCTGGAAGCTGCTGCTCTTCGGCATCTCCACGTTCATGGGGCAGACGTACTCCTCGCCATCTTCGTGACGTTTCTTCCTCAGAGTGCCAAAACCGCCGAATGACAGGCGTCGAGGCTGGACGAGGAGAAAAAAAAAGGATGATTAGCTGTTAGTCAGCATCACTGAGAGGGAAACGACAGATATTTTGTACCAAATTCAAGAGGAACTGAAACAAGTAGTCAGTTAATTGATAGAAAATTAATTGGATTTATTATTTTTTATTTACAGCCATAACATATCTCCTAGTTCCAGCCTTTCACTTGATGATTTGCTGCATTTCTAAATGATTTAAAAGTAAGTTTTAAACTGCAATTTGAAGATGTTGCATTGAGTTTAAATAATCACACAATTAAAATAAGCCTATTCTTGTTAATAGTCAGATGAGAAAATTAACACCACTCTTAATATGAAGCAGGAGCCAGGAGGTGCTTAGCATGAACCTACAAACATTTAGAAACTGCTGCCCTGATTCTGTCCAGATAGATCTCATTATACTGCATCATGTTTGTGAAATCTGTACAAAAACTGACATGTTGTTATCGGTTTTAGTGTAAATTAGTGAGCTGGAGAGGCAGATTTAGTAACCTTTGGACAGAGCCAGATAAAGCACTTTTACTACTTTTTATGGGTTTTTTTTATTTGACAACTTTCATGCAAAAAAAAAAAAAAAACCCTGAAAAATACGACCTTCAGATTTAAAAAAAAAAAAAAAAAAAGACTCAAGAAACGACTCTTTTTATGTGAAGCAGCTCCTAATGAGCTCCTGTGGACCTGAAAAGGACCTTAAGGTTATTTTCAGCAACAGTGGAAAAAGTCCTGCAGAGAGGCGGCAGCAGGACAAAATAAAACTTTTATTCTGTCTGAGATAATAAGTGAAACTGGATCTGCTGTCAGCACGGCGACAGAGAGAGATCTGTTTACTTCGCGGTGGACGGACGGTTACCTTGACCTTGGCCGTGGCGGTGAGGACGGTGTAGTCTGGGTTTTCTAGACAGTCCTGTTTGAGCCGCTGCGCCTCGGAGCCGATGAGCAGGTGGAAATGTGTTGCCAGGTGGCGTCTCAGCAGGGTTTTGTTGGGAGGGATGTTGAGCAGAAGGGCGAGCGCCTCCACGTTGAAACGAGGCTCCAACACCTTCAGAGCATGCAGACGTTTGAGGAGACGTCATGGTGAGAGGTCAAAAAGGGAAACCGTCACAAACAAAAAGTGTTTTTTTTTTTTTTTTAATACTAAATACACTAGCATTGTCATCATAAAGTGAGACTGATGCAGTTCACTGTACTAAAAGATGCACTCAAAGGGTTAACTTTTGTGTCTATAAATATTTTACAGTGACTGCTAAATAGTATTCTTATTTATTTTTCCCATTAAAAACTACTACTATAATTATTATAAAAGATGTGATGCATACAAAGACATTCACATACATGTACACACACACTCTCTTGCAGTCACATATAGATAGATTTAAAGTTAACAGGTCTGTAGAGGAGAGGCCGGCATGTGAAAGACCCCTCTTATAAACTTGATGTTAAATAAAAGTTATTTATTTCGTGGATTTTTTATGTATTTAACTGTTTTCTGACAAAAAAAATAGGACTATGAATTGTTGGTTCAGGTTTGTGGTTGTTCAGTTCATATTATTTACTTATTTTCCTAATGTTTCTTAAATGTCAGAAACTGAAGGTTCACATCCGTTTGGATAATCACTGATAGACAGTAAATCAAAGAGAGAAAGTTCAGGATTTTATCATTCTAACCCTGATGTTGTCTTTTTAACATCACACCTACGATCTCTTAATCACCACTGAAGTCATTTTTAATTTTACAAAATACAACCAACCCAACTCTTATAATTAAAGCCTGTACTACCTTTATTGCTATATTTACTCCACTATTTCCTCCAATTTGCTGCTACTGTGGTCCACCTCTTCACCAAGTTTGTTCAGTTTTATCTAATTCACCTTCATCTAACCACATCCCGCCCTTCTCACCATCAGCCCTCCGTGAACGCCGCTGCCTCTCAGATTTGGAGCGTATTCTGCCAAATCCACAGAGCGGAGCCACTCCATCACTCTGTGGTTGGTCCACTGGGAGATCTCAGAAGGGGTGATGTTGTTCTGGACAAAGACAAGGAGGGAAAAAAATCCACATTTCAGCACGGCAGGCGGGTTTAAAACAAACAAACAAAAAAAAAAAAGTAGTGGCTTCCTGTGCGATACCTCATCAGAGGGCCGTCGCCTCAGACAGTTAGGATCGTAGGAGTTAAGGCGGAGGACCTGAATGGCCCTCTTGATGCTGAGATGATGGAGAACGCTGCCCACCTTCAGAGACAGCAAGTCCTCCTGGGAAACGGGATCAAAAAACAAATTTGCGTCAGCAGTTGAATGATTTATTCAGGGGAAATGTTCAGTCTGAATATAACAGAATTATTATCAGGAAGGGAAAGTTTCTTGTCACTTAAATATTTTAAGTTTTAAAAAAGCAGTGCAACGTGACGAGGTTTTAAAAAAGTTCCTGATGCTCACCACCGTCATGTAGTGCAGCACGCGTCCGTCCACACGAGCCTCGTCAAAGTGACTTTTGTACTGCGGGAGGCCGATGTCGTCCAGCCACCCTGAAACAAGCATCAGCGTATTTCACCGAAACCAAACAAACAATAAAGTCGTCGTTTATTTGAAGTGAGAGGGCGTCGCACTCACTTGTCACCCAGTTGTGGTCCAGTTTGCCCTTGAGATCGTCCTCCTCCGACCCGAGCGCCTGCAGAGCCAGCTGCAGCTTCTTCCTGTGGAGAGGCTGCTTCATGCACAACTCCTGAGCAGGTAAAGAAACAGGAGCACAACGTCACGCAAAGAGGAGGAAGACATACTCAGATCAAGTAGAAATAATCATACCACAGAGTAAAAGTACCATTACAAGTGAAAAATTTACTAATTACTAAATTTACTGTAAATGTACAAAAGTTTTGACCAAAATAAACTTATGGTATCAAAAGTTAAAGTATTCAATGTGGAGAAAGACCCATTTCTAAGTCATATATACATCATATTATTAGATTATACCTATTGATGCATTCATTTGTTCATCGTTTTTTCATACACTGCTGATTACGTGAACCTATAATAATACATCATAATTTATTTGTAGATTATATTTTGCATTATTAAATTTGAATCTGTAAAATAACTAATAACTAAAACTATCAAATAAATGAAAAAGTAAAAAGAAGTATTTGATCCCGAGCTGTAGTGAAATTTAAAGTAAAATTGAAATACTTGAGTACAATTTTAAGGTACTTCTATTACAGTAAAGCTATTTTCCAGTACTGGCAGCAAAAAGTATGGTGAACCTAAAATATCAGAGATTTGAAAGGTAAAAACTACAATTTGGATGGTTTCAATAACCATATAATAATTTTTTATATTTTATTGTATTCTTATATATAGCAAAGGTTTTAGAGAAAGAAAACAACCATAAAACGTCACACCACCTTCTCCAGATCATGTTGCGACGCCTGCAGCAGTGTCTGTCCTGATCTGATCCAGCTCTGAGCCTGGGCCGCGTACAGCCCGAGGCCCTGCTCGTGCATCCACGCGCACACTTCCTCTTTACTCCACCGCGAGAAAGGGACGTCGACGGCACTGAGGGGGACATTTAGTCACATTTAGGAGACAGAAAGAGCAGAAACAAAATGGTTTTCGGGATTTGTGGTTTGGTATTTAAAGGCCTACGTGTGTTTAGATTCACGCGACCAGCCGAGGCGAGGGCCCGCCGTGGCTCTGACTCCGCCCCTCCTGAACTCCATCTCTGCTGCATCGTCGAGGTTGAAGGAGGTAGAGTGACTCCTCTTTAGTCTGCAGGAGAATCGCATCAGAAATGACAAGTAATACTTAATATACAGCCGTCACAGCCCCGCTTGTTACCTGCCGAAGAATTTCCTCAAGCCTTTGGACTTCTTTTTGCTTTCAGGTGAGGACGGCAGAGGAGCTCCGTCGTGGGATTTTCGCTGAGGAACACCGGCCAAGTCCAAGTGCTCTGTGCCTTTATGTTCTGTCTCGGCTGAAAACACAATCATATGACAGCAGATTTACTTCAACGCTCATCTGAGAAGAGATCAGAGTTTACGTTACAGCCGAGACAACACGTGCAAAAGACGTTAGAGTTCACTACCATGCAACTAACAGAGTTTCTCATTTAGCACCAATGAGAAATGCTTCACAACTTAACGGGTAAGTATCATCTAAAAGGCTTCATTGCAGATAGTTTGAAGTCATGGATAAGGGACAACTGGATGGGACACCTCGCACCAAAGCAAAATACAAGAAACTCAAGGAAAACGATGATTTAGAGCTGCGATTCCCAACTTTTCTTTTGAAATGCAGAACAATTTTAACTCTCCAGTCCTTTAAAAATGAAAAAAAGCAGAGAGAAAAAGATTTGATTTGGCCTCTCACAATTCATGAACGTGCAAACTGTGACGAGGGACCACAAGGTAAAAAATGTTGGGATCCAACGATGAAAAGTGGGGAAAAAGTTGTCGATCTATCTGAGAACAGTATGACAGGATGCGATCATCAGACTTAGTTCACCAACAGTAAGTGCAATGGTCACATTTCAGTGTCAGTACTGTCTTTATTGCTGCAGGCCGACCAGCTCTCTGCTCTACTGTACCTAACGCAGGCGCACTGACGGTCCGGGTACGATCTTCACGAGTTACAGAGCGGTGAAAAAAAACACGAGGATTAGTAACAAAAACAACTCAAGAGAAGAGAGTGAAAAATGTGATGAGAGATTAGGAGCAAAGTATCACCCAGGTTTGGAGCGCTGGCCGCCTGCTTGCCTCCGCGCAGCTTGAAGAAGCCACGGCCGAATGAAGAACGGGCCTTCTTGGTACCAAAACTCTCATCGCTCGTGACATTTGCTTTAGTAGGAGGCGAGGAAACAGATCCTGCTTTATTTTTGGCCTGTGAGGGATTTAAAAATATATATATATATGGAAAAGTAGAACAGTAAGGACACAGCCAAAGATAAATGAAGTAAAAAAGTAAAAGAAAGAGAAAAGTGTAGTTCCACTAGTTAACCACTAGATGTCAGTACAGGCTCATACACTGTCCACTGATTGATGAAACTAATTCAGTCTTTTCACTTAGATTCACATTGTCCTCATTTGAAAGATCAAAATGAAAACGAACCCTTTGGACATATTATTTCCAGTCGCTTTAACGCTCAAAAAGCCACTAGAGACTCGACTTGTTCAAATCACAGGTGGACATGTCTTACCTGGTCAGTGCTGCCGGGCTGTGGAATGTCTAAGGAACTGAAACGACAAGAATGAGTCGTAATTTTTAAAGTTTCAATCAAAAACAAATAGTTTAAGAGACCTGAAATATCCTCCACATCAAGTTTTACAGAGGTGTTGTTACTTTGCTGGGATATGTCATAATTAAAAAGGCAGACCAATGCGTAAAAATCTGCTAAAAACAAAGACTAAATACCATTAAACACAATCTTTCAAATGCAAAAAGGAACACACGACCCCCATATTTAACACAAGCGTCTACACAGTGAAGCGATGAATAAATTTGCCCGTATCACAGTTTCACCGCCTCACAAATCGGACAATTTACAATCAATTTTGGATGCACTCATTAAAGGCCGAGCACCCACACAGCCGTCCTCACTCTTGATTAGGCCTCTTGTCGGGACTGCGTGGGCGGGACAGACTTTGTTTGATTAACATCTTCCTGACTCTCCGCAGAGTTTCTGTTTAAAAACTTTAAAAAGGTCTAAAATATCAGTTTGAATTAATTCCTTTATTGTGCAGATGTTTCAGTGTATTTATTTCCACCCATGAGACAAAATCACAGAAACAAAAAGGGGTTTTAATAAAATGTTCAAACAGTAATCTGATCTGAAAAATAGTTTTACCTTTCTGCTGCCTGGAGCTGTCGTTCTCTGTCCAGGTCGTTCATTTCAGACAGCACCGCTATACACGGGATAGACTGAGGAAAAACATGATTAATTGAACATATTTTCTCAACAGCGGGAGATTTACACAGCTCAAAAAAAAATATATAACCCGCACAGAAAGCTCAGAATTCCTGAGAGAAACCATGAGGCCGAAATTGAGCTTTTGTAAAAAGGAAGTCTACAGTCTGGGGTTCATCCTGTGTGCGAATTGTTTTGACAGAGGTTGTGTTTACCTCGCCGGAGCTCCTTCCTGCCTCCCCCACCAGCGCCAGGGCGACCTGATCCACCTCCATGGACGCAGGAACCGAGGGATCATCTGGGATATCGTCGTAATCGTCTTCCTTTAGCTTCTCTGAGAGAGAACAGTACAGCTGCGTTAAGTTTATCCATCACCATAAAACCTCAAGATATAAATAAAAGTATAACTTGTGAGAACAAAAGAGGAAAATAATGGAGGACATGAGCAGAAGGTCTTTCTTAAATGCTGTTTTCTTGATATTGGTGGTTGTTTATTGATCTGCATGTATCCAGTATAAAGATTTAAAAGTATCAGCATGAATAAAAAGTAAAGTAAAGTAAAGTGCAGCAGGGAAAACTTGCTTTAGAGTATTTTAGGATGGTCCGGCTCCATTTTAAAAGTATGAAAGGAGCCAAACTGGATCGCCTTTAAACACAAGACACTGCCCCTGCATGCAAAGTTCAAAAACTAAATCACAATGTGTTCGGTGCTCTGAGTTAAAGCTTATTACCGTTTACAGATCACTGAATTCTTCACTTTAACAGCATTACTGTGGTGTGACACAGTAAAACATGAATCCTCATTACCTCACCGCATCTACAACCATTTCAAATGCAGATTTTACTGATAAAATGTTGTACTGCATGTCTGTTACAGTAGTGACTGTAACACTGTGATCTAACATACAAACACTATTATAGCACTTTAGCTTACTTACAAGTGCTTGAAATAAGGTTTGGTCTTGAATAAAGAAGAAATAAGTACAGTCACTATGATCAGTTCCTGTAGTTTGTAGTTTGTAGTGAAGTCAGACTGTAGACTTAATGATGGCAGATGGGAATAAATTCATGCTTGGCAGCATTAAATTGCGAATAAGGAGTTTATCTTAAAATACTACAATGTTTAAAATTCAGTGGTGGATGTGGACAGTGCTCTGATTACCTAATTTGGCACATTTTGTGTGTTTTGTGAGATAAAACACAGCATTTTGAGAGTTTTGCTAATTGAAACTCTGATGTGACTATCGAACAAAAGTATCTGTGAAACACTTTAAATGCCCAAACTCTGATTCAGTGTCCTGCTGAGTGCATAATTAAAGGTAAATAACGAGCAACGTGAACGTGTCTTTAAACACAATCTGACCTTTGACCAGCTCTTGCATGTTCTTGCACTTTGTGAGCGACTCCTCCAGCTCTTTTATCCTCCGTTCCTGCAGACAAACACGCGATAAGTCGCTTTGAGTACATCACGGCGGTTAACGACCGCAGCGTCACATCACTCCGTACCTTCTCATCGTTGGCCGACGCCAGCGACTCCAGCACCCTCTTCATCTTCAACACTTCAGTATCTGGGGGAAAAAAAACAACCCTGATGATTTACACTTGTGGAAAGCTTAGTTTAACTTCACTCCCCCTGACTCTGAGAGCAGCCAGCAGAAAACAGAAATAATGAAGCCACTGGGGCTCGGTGCGCCGGTCAGCGGGGCTCCTGTTTCAGCTTGTTGCTGCAGTGAACTCTTGATTCAATTAGAATCACAAATTATCAAAAAAAAAAAAAAAAAAAAAGGGGCTTTCTGTGTGTTTTACAAGGAGCGCTAGATAATCAAACATGCGCCAACCACTCGGTAATCTAATTCAGACCCTGTTTATCTGCAAGGCAAAACCTCGTGAACTCTGAAGTGTGTTTACAAGAGAGGAGTGTGTCATTGCTCTGAGGTAGATGAAGTTTAAAAGCATTTAAATAATTAAAAGCCAATACTGAAAAACTTCTTATCAAACCTTTTTAAAATCCACTTTGGTTCAGATTTCAACACCTTTAAAGTCGCGTTTGTTAATATTTTTACATTAACAAAAGATCGAATGATTACATGTATGTATCGTAGAGTTCAGCTCAGCTTTACGGAGCATTTTGAACTGTTGTGGCTCATTTTTGGCCCACAGCTTTACTGATTTGGTTCAGTCTCATCCTCATCTTTGCATTTGTAGTTGTTTTCAGCGATAAAGCTCCGATAAACCTGCTGTACGCCGAGCAGACACAGTTAGTGACTTGCTGGTGAACACGGTGGAGTATTTAAGCAGCTAAAGAGCCAAATATTTCCCTCAGTAGGTGGTGGAGACCGAAAACAGAGCTGAAAGTAGATTGGACCTACAGAAACATGACTGAATGAATGAATTATAATGATGGTCCTTTTCTACCCAATGTATAAATGAGCCTTTTTTTTTTTTGCAAAAACGTTCCCAATATCAACTTAATATAAGATGATGTGTTAATGCTGTGTTTGTTTATAGCTTTTTCTAATGAATAACATGTTTGAGAGCCAAAACTCACAAATTGACATTCAATAAACTAAAATAAAACAATAATGATTCACTTGGCTAATGAAAAAAAAGGAGATCCATTAGAATAATTTTAACGACAGCAGGTATTTTCACAACAAAATGAACTCAGCTATCTGAATATAGTGATCCACAGTATTTGTAAAGTACAGTTGGATAAACTTTGGTTTATGTACTAATGAGCATATACCTCTAATCTTACTGAAGAAATGTTGTGAAATAGCATCCAAGTAATCTCAAAATCACGTCTTTCGGTTGTAGTTTTTATTTTTTCAGTGAGCCAGAAGACTAAACAGACACCTCCGTCAGATTTGACTGTACAGCACATGTTTACAGGCAGACGCCCTTTTTAAATAAATGGCATTCCTCCAACATCGGACTGGATAAGATAAGGTCGGCAGCGGGTGGAAGGAGTGAACCAGTCAGATATGTTTGGTATGGGGCCTACAGAGGGTCAGATAAGGAGTTAAGGGGCTCAGATCATCTTATTATAGTTTAGACTGTCTGTGAAATACAAGGCAGTGAAGAAATAATTAACAGAGTGATGTTGATGAAAACGAGGAGGCCTTTATTTCTACAGGACGGTTGCCGGAGGGGGGGGGATCGGCTGTTGTTGGAATGTGAAACGTCTATTTGTCTAATCCTCGTAAACCCCTTTTGTAATTATCAGGGTCGGACTCGATGAAACGAGAAGCCCGCAGACGGTTATTAAAAACAGCTCCTACCTCTCTCTCCTCCCTCAGCCCTGATGTGGCCCTCGGCCCTCGACCTGCTCTCGTCCTTCAGCCTGCTCAGCTCGGCCTCGCGCTCCTCCAGCTGCTTCTGCAGGAGCTGCAGCTCCTCCTGCGACGGGAGACGACGCAAAGTCACCATTCTTCAACTCTCATCGGTTTATCTGCCAATCAGACTTCGTTAGACGGACAGAATCGATTTAGTCTGGCCTACGCAGCTCATGACGTAAACCGGGCTGATCCGTAAAATTAGAGGAAAAGATTAACAGGAAAACAGGACGGTCGTGACAAACACTTAGCAGATAATAGTTCAGAACTCATTATCACACGCTGTTCTGCTGCACCCTGTAAACTACATTTCACTTGTTAAAATCTTTAAACACGACTTCAGTAACAGTCAGTCAGTCATTAGGTCAGGTAGTGATTTACTTAGTCCTGCTCTCTATTTAACACAGTGCGGGTCTTGTGAGATGATTCAGTGCAAGTTCACACTCTTCACTAAACCGTGGACACACTAGAAAACTGGACATATATAAAACTTGACGATCTTTACTGAAATTAAGACGTAATTGGAGAAATAGGCCGTGCTGTGGCAGAAACTTTGAGTGAAGCTGAGCAAGGGGTGTCATAAATATGTTGTTTTTAAGTCTAAAGATTAATACAAGCTTTAAAAATAAAAAAAAGGATTTGAACGTGGTGCAGGTGGAAGAACTTACAGCAAGCGTAATGAAAGACGGGAAAGCAGCGGTGGTGGAGAAGGTGCAGGTTTAGAGGATCGAAAAGTGGGGCCAGAAAGAAGAAGAAGTAGAGCAGAGGCTGGAGATCAAACCTCGTTCACCTCATCTCCGGTGAAGCGCCCGGAGTTCCGCTTTGGGCGCTTTGGACGGGTTAGCGGAAAGATGTTATAATCGCGGTAGGAGAGGAGCAGAAGAAGGCGAACAGGGGAGGAAAAGGAGGGGATGAGCAGAGCGAAGGTTTCATGGGATAATTAAAAACATGTAATTATGCATTAAAAAAAAGGGGGGGAAATGATTTAATCTCCTGTCATAGTGAAACAATACTGCTAACTGGACCTGCAGACACTCACTTTGGTAGCTTTGAGTTTCTTCTCACACTGCAGCCTTTCATTCTCGATGTCAGTCACCCTGAACCGCAGGTCCGTTACTTCCTGGTACAAGCCCTGGGGAGGCGAGAGCAAAGAAACTCCCATTACCCGTTAAAACTCAAAGAGAAAACCTGGTCTGGGGAGGTTTGTTGCGAGACTGTGTGGGAGAGAGTTTTTTTTTTTTTTTTATAACAAGAGGAGGAGGGAGAGATTTCCTGCCAAAAGCACCAAACATTATTTTCAGACGGATGTCCCGCTGGAGAGAATTTGAGAAGCCAAAGTCCACACACAGAGACAAATCCTGGACCAAAAGGGAAGCATCGTGATCGATTACTGTGAAGCTGCTTTTATCACAATCAGCGGCGACATTACAGCCCCGTGCTTCGGAGAAACTAATGTCTGCTGTTATTTAGGAGTCATCATTCATTTCAAACTTTAAATTCTCAGCTGTTGTGGCATAGACATATTTATTTGGCATGTAAATAATATTTCAGAGAGTTTGGCCTTGTTGCCTGTGTGTGGAAGTCTGTATATTCATGAAGAAAGTCCTTGTTCCAGGAATATAAGAACCATTTTGATGGCAATGTGTTGATGTATTTTGGTACTGTGCTAAAATGTATGGATAAGTGTTCAACATACCAAAAAACTTTTTTTTTTTTTTTTTTAAATGTTCAGAGTATTGGCACCAAAGTCCCTATATACTCTTTCCATTATGTACTGAACACTAATCTTAATTATATACTGGTTTTGCAGTGTACAAGAATCAGCGAAGTTTATCATTTTATACAAACTGTAAATGATACAAAACATGCGTTGATGGACATTAATACAAATGTGACTTGAGGACGTCACTGCCAATCACAAAAAGATAAAGAAAAACGCCTTTCTAATAGTCTGAAGATTCTCAGTCATCCAGGTCATAGTAATATCTAAGACTTAGAAGAAAGTCAACTAGACATGCTTGAGATTCTTGAAGATGTTTCACCTCTTGTCTGAAAGGCTTCTTTAGTTTTGTTCGGATCAGAACTGAAAAAGCCTTTTGGACGAGAGGTGAAACATCTTCAAGAACATTAATCAAGTCCGCTTGATTTTCCTCTAACTCTTAGCTTTTCTAAAAGTTTAATACTTTCTGCACTTTATTTAAATGTGTTGGTGCTGTGAGTACAGCCTCAAATCTATTTATGCATTGCATTATTGGCAAATAAGAATAGTGTCCATGAACCCACCCCAAAATCTGACATTTTAATATGCATACTGACTTCTTTTAAGCATACTTACAGTTGTTAATTTTATACACACATTTTATAACACACTCATGACTATGTGCTAGCTGTGTAAGTCGTGCACTACATCTGAATCCCGCTTTTTACTACTCAAGTTTCTTTTTTTTTTTTTTTACAAATCAGCACCATAAAAAGTCACGCAGCGCGAGTCAGCAGCGTTTGCAGTACAAACCGACCAAACAGTCTGAAGGTTTTTGACACAAAATGCATCGATCCAAAAGGTGCCAAATGCTAAAAAAAAAAAAAATAAATAAAAAAAAATAAAAATAGAAATCAGAACCCATCAGCACTGCTTAGATGGGACTGACATGATGTGTTCTTTAAGGTCTGATTTAAAGCTTAATGGAGGCTGAGTGGAAATAAAAATAAATACATTCACCTGGGTTCAATTCAGTCAGCTCCCTTCAGGCTTTTAGCGTCTGGAAACATCACATAATATTCCCCACATATATGTCCCAGCTAGTGGACAGAGCGTATGGAAACTATAACTGCCTTTCACAGGAGGGGGTGGAGGGTGGGGGCAGGAAACAGCTGCTGGAGCACAACGGGTTTATAAGCCTCTTTTGTAACCCTTAAAGAAGTTCACCCTGCACCACATGACAGAGTCCCTCCAGTGGGGTGAGACGGACCTTTGTGACCTAAAAACAATGACCGGGTCGGCTGCCAGGATTCAGAGTCACGCGTCGCGAAAAAAAAAAAAAAAACAAGCTGCAGGTGGGGCCAAACTTTGGCTGCTCGCCGTACCTCGCCATCCCTGTGATCTCTCTCCACGGCCGTCAGCTTCAGCTTCAGACTGGACACCTCGGTCATCAGCTCCAGCTTCTGGGTCTCCAGCGTCGACCGGTTCAACAGCTCCTGCAGATCAGGACGCACACTTCATAAAGCTTCAGAAATCTTGTATATTATGTAGAGAGATCACAGCTTGGAATAATTGGCCTTATTACCTGTTGCAGCAGCTCCTCAGTAGCATTTAGTTTCTCCCGATGATGCTCCAGGCAGCTGTCCAGGTCTCGGATCTTTTCGCCTTGCACCTCCACCTGGTCTGTTAGAACACTTACCTGGACAACGGCGAGATAATCAAGCTTTATAAGCTAGAAAGCACAAACCGTAGCTCCTCCACTGCCGGTGTTCCCTAAAAACTACAGTTCCCAGCTTTTTTGGGAGATGATTTAGCCTTTTTGAAAAAAATTAAGCAATCAACTTGTGACCTTGATTTTGAGATTTACATCTTGTCACCAGACTAAGGCAGTGAAGTTGGAAAGTTTGTTTGATCGACTGGATTTGCTGACATTAAAATTGATGCTAAAGTGAACCTTTAATTTGATCCAGTTGATGTAGCACCATCTTTAGGTAGAACGTAATCTAATAATTTGAGAGTCACTTGGCATAGATATGTGCCTGTCATTTAAATTTAGTTGCATTCTCACAATGTGGTCAAGAGTAATCCCAGTTTATGCAAATATGCCATGCCTATGAGAACTTTGCAAACACTTATCAAAAAAGTGTTCGACTAACAAGCTACAAAACAAATGAAAAACCTTTTCCCTGCTCCTCCTCCTCCAAATACTTAATGGTACCAACAGTGGCGAAGACTTAAACGCATTTGTTGTCTGAGTTTTCCATTTTCAGAAAATCTGAAAACTTATCTGAAAACGTACTTAGGAAAAAAGCAACTTTCCATCTATGCCTCTTGGTTCAAAGTTTAAAAATGTGCCACAGGTTGATAATATAGCTCAAGATCTGCATTTTAAAAAAGATGAATTTCTTTCCATCCATCAAAAACTTGCAACCAAATGAAATGAAAATGTGTTGGTTTTTGAGATTTTCTGCCAACTAACACACAAAACATCAGTTACTCGAGAGCGGACACAATACATCATAATTGCCCATTCAGAGCAGTTGTTCGTCTCTTTTGTGGCCACGATCAAGAGTTTTTGCTCACAAACCTGAAGAATAAGACACTCTTTGTCGCTCTCCAGCCGTGACAGACGTTCCTGGTAAACTGCCTCCGAGCTGTGGCCGTTTGTCTGAAAACGAGACACAATACGTGTTGATTTGAGCTGTTTGAATTAATAGCTGCATTTGCTGCTGCAGTTAAATACGGTTTAAAACTTCCATTTCTTTTGAGATGAAAAAAAAATAAATAAACAGAAGGGGGCGGCCTTCAGCTGTCATGTATACAGGTCCAATTGAAAAGAAGCACCAGCCTTGAGCCGCACAGATTTTCTAATGGGTGCAAACCACTTAAGTGTATAACCAAATAACCTCCCTGACGATAAACTCATGTGGTTCTCCCTTGAGGAAAAGCACAGATACATTAGACTGGAATTCTCAGAGAAACATGTGAGGGTCAATAGTGTTTTCACATGCAAGTGATTTGAAAATTGAATCAAAAGCGAAGCCCTCCTCTCAAATATCACAAGTGGAGGGACGAGACCGTGAGGGAAGAAAAACAAGAGCCCGAGTCGACGCGAGTTCGGAAGGTGGAAACTATTTGCAGCAGGCCTCCTATAGAACCTCCATCACTCACGAGGCACGTCATAACAGCGTTTTTTACGATAAACACGGCCACGAGTCGGCGTGAGGACAAAGGAGAGGGATCGAGACAATGCAAAGCAGATCAGAGGGGAATTCGTAGCAGGAAATATCTTACAACTAGACCTTGCAGAGGCGTTGAGCGAGACGACAGCCCTTTTAGAGATCTGTGAGAGGAAGCTGATGTGTCTTGTATCTGACCCCTGAGCAGTTCAATCGCTGAATGATCTGTGTGTCCATGAGGAGTTCATACATTCATTTTTTTTTTTTTTAAATTCAGCCTTTTTAAAGTTTGTCTCCAACTCTCTAAAGCACTTTAAACCTGCCTTGTGTATCAGCTGTGGTTGTTCATCCTCACCTTGAACTACTATTCGCCCATGTATTTGCATTTATGGAGAGTTTTTGGCTTGCTTAGCTTAATTGTTAATGTTGAAATTAAAAGAAAATTCTCAGTTACAGGCTTCGGTGTATTATCACCACTCTCTTTTAATCCTATTTGCATTTCTCCTTAGAAACCAAGACAGATTGCGATCAAATTTGTGATCTTTTCAACAGAAACGTATGCTGTATATGTGGCTAAGTGTATTAAATCTCATCTGGACTTGATGCAGATATGGTAGCCTTAAAGTGACAAGTGTAAATGGCACCAGAGAGAAATACTCCCATCACAACAAGACCAACATTATGCAGAAAGTCAAGACAAGAACAAGAAGCCGATTTAAAGGCCAACCTGTTTTTTACGATTCTTTTTACAGATAGAAACACATAAAACACAAATATTTCTCAGTTTAAACAACAGAAGGATAAATGGCGCTTTACAAATGGACTTCTTTGTTTTTTTACCATTCGTCCCTGCAGCCACTCCGCCAGCCCCTCTGCGGTGGAGTCAGGGATCTGACATCGCAGGTTGTCTCTCTCCTCGTTGTCCATGAGCTCCAGCACTCCCCGCAGGTCCTCCAGCAGGTGGAGCACCCGGAGGCCGCCCAGGAAGGGCGAGGTAGGCGACTGGCAGTCAAACAGGCCGTTGGAGTAGTCCATGGCCTTGGAGCCTGGGGAGGATGGGAGAGAGGAAGAGCACGATGTGGGAGGGCGCAACTTTCGTATTTCACACAAGTCGTAAAGCGAAGTTGTGAAATTGGCAGGCTGTTCAAAGACAAAACTCAGACAAAATGGCAGGCTTTGACAAAAAGAAATATGAAGGATTTACTGCTGAAGCCACATTTGGTGCCGATCTGTGGGTGTGGTGGGAGCACGATGACTAACCAAAGCAGTAAATTCGAGTATTTATGCAACTGTATGTTTACTTCTCCTTTTTCAGAATGGTTACGTCTGTTGCCACATGCCACCAAACTCCTTCATCTGGCGCGGGTACCATTAAACAAGAAGTAAAACAATCTAGTTCCACGACAAGAAATATGCATCTTTTTGTCTTTTGACCCATAAATTTGTGCGAATGTTTTGCTTTGTGAAACATTGGGAAATAGGCAGCCTGACTTCCTCTCTTACAGTTGATGAGTGTAGACAAGCACTTAAAGCATACATTTGCATATAAATACTTCTGTCTAATTCAACAACTTTTTTTTTTCTTTTTAGTTTAAAGAACAGCAAAAGAATTAACCAGATGTCAGCGGTGGCTGTGCACAGCTTTACAGCTCCTGTATGAACATGAATTTATCACATAAAGCACCGTCTGCAGTGACAGCTCAATAATTATCAGAATCAGAGAGTTAATCAGCGGTTTGGTTAATAGCTCTCATATCAAAGCAGACTTTGCAAAATGGATGATTACATAAAAAAGTGAGACAAAAATTTAAACTGGCTGATATTTTATTAGCATATTCTACATTTCACTTCACTCACCTCTTTACCGCACCAATAGGTTAACTCTAGGAAAACCTTATGTAAGCATGGTATGTGCATTCTGCTTTCATATATACACCACTTAATATGTGGAAAGTTACATATGCATGGTTGCATATACATCGTTTATATACCTGCCCCTGACATGTGTGTATTTCATTGGTGATAGTGGCAGAAATTTGAAAACAGAGCACACCAAATTCAGCTTGGTTAGAAGTATCCTGCATTCATCAGTAATCAGGTAGCTTATTTGTGTTCTCTTGATAATATATTTTTCTGAAGCTAGTGATTTTACATACAGTTTATACTATTATGAACTGATTTAGTGTCCATTACTTTGCACGGTGGTCGGCCAGTGGTCTAACACAGAAGCTTCTACATGTCATCCCTCCTCTCTCCACATTTACTGATGTTTTATTGGTTAAAAATCTCAAATAGCCATTTAACGATTACTGTTGTTTTCATATTTCATTTAATAAAGTATTTGAACAAGTAGTTGTGTCAAACATCAATTTCCTCTGAGAACAATGAGTTTTTTAAGTGACTCAGAATCTTTCACAGGACACTGAGCATCTTTTAGCAATAATTATACTCAAACTCACATTTCGGTAAAAATAACTATATCTGTTGGTATTCTCTCCACCTCTGCACAAACTCCTGCAAACAGGAGCAACCGGGCGATTAATTGTTCATGAGGAAACATCATGTGACACAGCATGAGCGAATAAAGACAATTAAATCTCCTCTCGCAAAGCGTATGCTCTGATTTTTCTCAGAGGAGTCGTGTTGAACTGAACTCGAGCGCGCAGTGTTCCCGCCGTGCGCCGCGGCACATCTGTCATCCGTCTTAAATGTCAGCCATGATGAAGATGTCCAACGGTAACAAAGAGGGGAGCTAAATAAATAAACATCCAAACAATCATGGCTTCCCAACAGTAGCAGGGCTTGACGACGGCTGTGGTTTCTGCGGAAACAAGGAGGGGGGGAACTGAGGGTGTCACGTGATGGGCCTGCTCGCTCCCATTGGAAAGGTCAGTGCTATAATTACACACATCAGCGGAAAAGTTGGGACTCTGAAGCCGAGGCCTGCTCTGCTCATCTGCAGCGGCACGACTGCACAGAGAAAGTTCCCAAACTCGTGGAGCTTGAATAACCATTAGTTTCCGTCACTGCGAGGACGGGACAATGGAAACTTTTCTTTAGTTTCTCATGGTGGAGGAATGCAGTGGCGGCAGAAAGGGGCCTGTGATCGAGCAGCACAGTTCCCACATTATCCCGAACTTTTTATGTGTATTCAGAAGGATTAAATTAAACTGCAGGTAGAAGGGGAAGCAGAGGGACACATTGTACTACCGTCCACTGGACGTAGTACTCCCAGCACGCGATTCAATGGTTTCCAGATGTGGCCAGACCCCATAGTATGCCATGCCCACTTTAAAAAAAAAAAATAAAAAGAAAGAAAAAGTGCTATTGCCAGGTCTTAAAGTCCGAGTGCACAGTGCGGTTACCTGCTATGATCCCGTCCATTTGCTCCAAGGCTGCTGCCAACATCTCGCTGGCGTCAGTCATCATCTCGTGCTCAATGAATCTGAAAGAGAGAAAAAGAAGAGTTAGAAACAGGAGGAGGGAAAAGACAAGAAGGATCCCATAAAGGACTCTGCCAAAGCTGAGGCATTAAAGTATAACAGAGTCCGCTTTAAACTCAAGTACTATACAGACAAGGGATTCCCTAAAATTCACAGTAACCAGCATGATGAGAAAAGCAGGCAGGTATACAAGTTATTTTCTTGGATTTTGTTACCGTATATTATATATTTAATGTGTTTATGGAAGCAAAACAAAGTTGAATTAAGAAGCCTTATGAGATAAACCACAAAAGAAGCTATTTTCCATGAGGCTGAAGTATTATAGATTAGAAAGAGGATGATGTAAAAGTATCTCTTTTAATCTTTAAAGTGCTTAAGAGGAGTGGAAATGTGATCATCTACACGACAACTGGGCAAAATCCATCTGCTGGAGAATGTGTGAAGAGCTGTAACAACCACTATAATAACCTTGTGGGGAGATTATTTTGTCAGCTATCTGGGATTAAATTAAAATCAAAGACTGTGACAGCTCAGTAAAGTTCTTGTGGAACTCGATGTGGAAGATCTACTATAGTAATGTGAAGCAAAGTAAGAAAAAAGAGCCACTTTCCACATGTAAGTTGAAAAATGGGCACATTGGTCAGGCTGCGTGTAATCAAGTGTAATTAAAATGTAAAGCATAAAGCAGTGGAAGTCTGATTAAGATGTCTGCAGGTTGTTTCAAACACAAAACTAGAAGGAAAACTGGAGGTTACTCATGAACTTTTGTTGATTATCTCTATTTTTGTTTCACCTGTGAAGAATTATTTTCTCAAATAAACGATCAATTATTTCGTCCATACAATGACTGAATGATGAAATATACAAGATACTAAAAAGACCAATCCACCAAACAGGCAAATATTCCAAAATGAGAGGGTGGAAAGTTAAAATATTTTATCTTCAAAAGTTACAAACAATTAATTGAAACAACTATACGGTTTCTGTCAACAGACGTAATCGATTCATTGACTGATCATTTCAGCTCTAATTCTCATCAAGACTTACTGGATATGGCTGGGAAAAGTAAGCTAACAGATCAGAATCCCCCTTTCCACAGAATTAGAGGTGAAACAGACAGTCGATTAAATGATCATCAATCAATAATTTGATCTTCCAAATGTGAGGATTGCCTTCCTCTCTCCATCTTGTGAGACAGTTAACAGGATATTTATGGGTTTAAACTGCTTATTGGACAAAATAAGTCATTATAAGATAAACTTTTGATTGTCTGATCTATAAAATATCAGAAAATGATAACAATTAACCAACTCAGGGAGAAAATGTACAATTCAGAGCGTTGCTTTGCTGCTGTACACGCATCACTTTCAAACCACAAAGCCTGCATGTTTTTACATTCCCACTTGAAAAAAAAAACAACTGCGTTATCTCTAATCTTGTCATGGTACAAGCTCTCATTCTTCCTGCTGCATCAAATGAACCCTGCAGTCTGCGCCACCAAACACGGGCTGCGCGAGAGACAAAAAACAAAGTGATCTCTCTGACGTATTACCCAGCGGGCCTTATTTCCGGCGGCCGGGCAGTCATGGGGTCCTCCTGGGCCGGCTCCCGTCTGGGATAATGGCGCTATTCTCCCAGGGGTCCCGGGCCCCGTAGCATTGGCATGCCTGGCATCTCAAACTTCCATAACAAAGTCGGACAGCATCGCTGAATTCAAACACTTATCACATGCCTTCCCCTTCGCTCGCACCGACCACTTATCACTTCAAACGAAATCTGATTTTAAAAAAAAGGGGCTGAGAGAGTGTACAGTGTGTGGAGAGAGCAGCTACAGCCCACAACATAAAAACAGAGGCTCTACTTGTTCTCATTGTGGAGGGGGGGGGCAGGGATTTACTTCATTTCCTCCCTCTCTGGGGTCACAGTGTCACACCCAGCAGGGTAAAACGTGGGCATTAAGAGCATAATTAAACCAATGGCCTCAATATGAGCTGAGCCTGCTGTTAACACAAGGAGCCTTGAGTGCTTCACTGCCTTATTTCAGCTACACAGTCCACAGAAAGCAGAGTAAGTTTCTTCCAAAAACATCACGCACACTGCTGTTTATTTGCTCTACTCCTCACAGAATATAATTTAGATCGATTGCAAAACAGAAACGTGGTAATGAACGGTTTCAAGTCATTTAACATGAGACAGAACAGGACTTGGTTGTTTGGATTTAAAAAAAAAATCTGCTATCCAATTGAATTTCTCATTTCCTGAGAGATATTCAAGGTGGAGGAGCGCCGCAGATACACGTTGTACTACTACTAAGATCTCCTCTGCAGGTATTTCCAGAGTTTTATGGAAACCCATCACTCACTCTCACCAGGGTGGATGTTATTTAGTCAGCTGCTTGTTTCACCCCCCCTGAAAGGAGCAGCTAAAATCATGTCCCTTTTCTGGAGAAAAATTGTTTTTTTGTTTGAGAATCCAAAGATTTTCTGTCCCCATGTGAATGCAGAAAACAACAAATGATGTGAAACACCAGCGGGCGCTCTCCTCTTGGTCTGCTGTCTCTTAGTCGTGGCAGATAAAATTATGATCAAAACATTTTAAAACAAATCACATGAATCCAGTATTATGACTTTCATGGGAAATCCCATTACGTGGAAAACAGGGCTTCTTATCAGTTCACACGCGGTTTCCGCATTTGGGGGGAAAGAATCGCACCAGGAATTACACATGCTCTGCTGCTGGTCATGTGGCAGGAAATGGCATCGACATCAAATAAACTGGTCTGTCCATTCTCCGAACTCGTAAAAAAAAAAAAACAACTCTCTGAAATGCCGGGCTGAGATATATTTTCCGCTTCCTTTCGCACCAGTAACGAGCAGGTCATCCGTGAAGAATCCCATGACCAGAAACCTCGAGAGGGAAGGGTCCATCTCTGCAGCCGTGTGAAGAGGTGCCTGTAATGATGATTGATAACGCTGCACAGTGTAGGAGTGAACGCTGCACGCATTCCTGAGCAGGTTTGTTCTCCCCAAAAACCAAACACCGACACCTGGTACTGACATCCCCGCCGACCCCTGCGACCTCCCTCCCTCCCACCTTTTACGCAAAACCCTGAAAAGACCAAAAACCAACAATGAAGTGATCCTGCTAATTATTATCTGTGTGTCTTATCCCTGTGCTGGCATCATCGCCATCCTGCTGCTGCAAATACTCACTAAAGCACTGAATGTGTATTAATCCGCCGCAGAAAATAGTCCCCAATGAATGAACTATTTACTCCTGTTTCAGTAAAGTTTACTCAAAACTCCAGTGGCAAAGAAATTAAAGAAATTAGAAATTAAACTACACATTTGCGACCAATGTTTCAAGATTTACATGCAAGGAAGGGAAGTTAGAAAGTCCCAAGAGACGGACTGACTCTTTATGTTTTAGTCTTTTTGCGAGATTTGTTGACACTAAGAGTAAAACAGAATAACAACACTATCCTTTTTCCTCCCCTTTCCTTTAACTGATACTGTATAGAGGTTGCACACGTCACTCAGAGACTTTTCACCTCCAAACTGCTTTCGGGAAACATGATACACGAGCAGATTTTATGTTTTGCAAAAGGGTTTCCATTTATTTCTTCCAGAGCGATATAACTTCTCATTAGCTACCCCGTGTGCCAAGAAGAAAATGTTCATTTTACAAAGAGAATAAAGGACAAGTGACAGATTCTTCTTTGGACTTCTTTGTCCAAAATGATACTGCAATTATTTCTGAATGCACTTTGTTTGACCGGCTGGCTGACTGTATAAAACCACATTAAGGAACACAATTAAGTTCACTCTGGTTCTGGTAAGAAAACATTCACACAATCTTGTTAGAAAAGGGAATAAATGCTGTCTGTCTAAATGTATCTGACAGAGGTAATATTTCCAAGTCTGTTTTGTATAAAGACGAATCTGCCTGGAGAGGAAACTTGACTTTTCTAATGCTGTAAGGTGGTTTTAACATCAACCAGATGGGGAGAAGGCGACATGGAGGGGGGAGGGACAATGCATTTGAAAAGAAAATAGACTGGGATTACTTGACCCTGTGCTGAGTGGCCGGGGTCACACACACTCACACACACTCACACACACTCTCACACACACTCTCACACACACACACACACACACACACACACTCTCACACACACTCTCACACACACGTTCTCTCACACACACTCTCACACACACTAACTCCAGCTGTGGTACAGATGTGCATTTCAGAACTGAACTGGCTCAGAGTAGAAACAGAAGCAACAATAGTTGTTGTAAAATGTCGCTTGTAACCATTTATGAGTTTAAGTTTGAGGCTTTAAATCAAAAGTACAAATCAAAAGAAGTTTAAATGATTAGCTTTCCACTGTTTTTGATTATTCTGCCTACAACTAGTACGTCATATTTTTCTTTCTTGCAATAGTTATAAATTAAATCCCCTATAAATGTTAAGAATGGCGTCCCACAAGGCTCAATACTGGGTCCCTTGCTATTTGAGAATAAATAGTAGCATCTGTTTTTATTAATGATTCATCTGTTTTTTTCACAATAATAGTTTGGTCCCTACTATATCAGAAAACAGCAAAAATGTCCAACCAAGACTCCAAAATCCTAAAATATTCAAATAACCATTAGGGAACACAAAGAAAAGCAGCAGATTCTCACATATGAGATCCTGGTACCATCAAGGGTTTGTCATTCCTGATTGAAAAATGACTGATTGTTTAATCGATTAATCGACTAAGTGCTGCAGCTCTATAAACCACGCTTTCTTCATGTCATAGTCCACCTTCTGCCTGATTCTTTAACTTTCTGGCTTTAACTAACACATCATGAAATTACCACATAGCAGCATCTAAAGAGTCTGGTTTGATAGTAAATTATTTATCAGTAGATTTATAGAAAAGAGCCATTTTCATCATAAAAAATCAGTACTGTATCTTGCTGGATTACGCAGGTACACTGTGTGGTTGTGTTGCTGTCATTACTTCTGAACCACTGGCCTCCCGTGGCATTTGATTAAAGCGACATTTGATTCTTTACACAAGACAGCCAGCGAACTTATTACCAAGAGAAATACTGCAAAGTCAGATTTCATTACTGCATCCACAAGCCACCAGTACACTTGTGTTTAATTTGGAGAGCTTTGCTATCCGAGTCGCCAAGTTATCGACCATCCTCAGGTGAAATTACAGCCAATAACAATGACAGAGGATAGCAGCATAAGTTAGTTTAAAACAGGCCTTCATACCTTCAAACACTGTGGGGGGGTTCTTGGAAGAAATATTTTGACAAGAACCTCTAAATAAATAGAAAATAAAGTTATTTAACTTGATTATCATTGGTGGTGGTATCATTTGCACTGTACTGTGTCTCAATTAAGAGTTGCAACTATTTATGTTCATTATTGAGTACTTTATTTTTTCGAATTTTGTATATGAAATGTTACAAAATAGTGAAAAAATGTCAAATCACAAGCTCCACCAGACCACCAAAGAGATGTCTTAAAATGCCTTGTTTTGATAATCAAGAGTCAAAAACCAAAAGACATTTAGTTTAAGATTATAAAAGACAAAGAAAAGCACCAGATTCCTGTACTGAAGAGGCTAGAACCAGAGAATATTTGACCTTTTTGCTTGAAAAATGACTCAAACTGTACAACAGTGATCAAAGAAGTTGTCTGCAGACTAATCATTTCGGCTCTAAGCTCAGTTAGTTGCTGTTTAACGGTGACGTCTGATGAGGTACAGTGGACATAAAGCGTGACATGGCCTTGTGGAAGTCAGTCCTGCGTGAAGTCCAACCACCAGTCAAACACCCTGCCTTTGTTTACACCCCCCCCCCCCTTCACGAGAGACGGTTGGGTGGACTTGTAGCTGCTCTGAGGTCAGACTGTTTGACAGGAACGACGGCACAGACTTTAAAAGCAGTGCTCTCCTCCGCTCGCACAAACAACCCTTTGTCTTGCAGAGACTCACATGATAGCGCTGCGACACTGATCCCAAGTTATTGCAGTTTTTTTCCATGTGGCTACATCACAGTCAGAAATCACATTGGAGATGGGGGCGGGGGGGTGAAATTAAGAGGATTGTGGAAAGAGGCAGGAGGAACTGAGTAAGACATCACAGCGAGCCAAGAAAAACTGCCCCCTTTATTGCTTTTGTTATCAAGGTCTTTGCACTAAAAAAAAAAAAAAAAAAAAAGGAGTCCTCCCTCTAAGTACGAAGTCTTAATTTGGGCATAATCCCACAGCTGCTGCTATAAACTCAGAAGAAGGAGAAGTCAGCAAAAGCCAAATAAGCTCCACAACAGCGGCCACGCTGAATGAAACCCACAAAAGGGCCTGAAACAGAGGCACACTCAGGAAGACCTTCGCTCGGTCCTGTCAGGAAGCGCTTCCTGCCACATTCTGGAGAAAACGTCTTCCTCTTCGTCAGAAAATTGCCCTTTTCCCAGAAATCCCGGCATGAATCCCAAAGAGGCCGCTCGCACAGCTCCAGAAAAACCGGGGCCTCTAATTATATTCCTGCGAGATGAATGTTTCAGATTAACTTGGGATTTTTTACATTCAATTTCAGGGGCATGTAAGCATCCTAATATATCATGTGACTTCAGAGTGACACCTCCCTTCCCTTTTAAAAAAAGCACCGCCGCCACCGCCACCACGAGGGTGCTGCACCAAGAATGCGAGGAATGTCAAGAGAAAAAGGTGGACGAGGTTGGGGAAGGCCCTCGGCGGGTTTCTTGACAAGTTGATTCGAGGAAAAAAAAAAAATCAATCTAAAAACTGCAAAAACCTCGGGGGCCTTGTTGACAAACGCAAACCTGGACTTGCTGTGGACTTTGTCTCCTCCTCACCTGACCGGACAAACAAACAAACGCCTGTTCCCGAAGAAACAAGAGCACTGGTGCCAGGAGAGTATTTATTTGCGTGTCGAACAATCCCCGAGAAGAGATGTTGAAAAGGTGCTTCTCACACTTACAACGGGAGATGTGGAGATGCATGAAGTGTGCAGCAGCGTGAGAGACAAATATGGTAACTGTCTGAGGGGGGAAATAAAAGCCTTTGTTATACTTTCAGTTCTCCGCCCGGAAGCCAAGACATCATCAGATGTACGCAGAGAGAGGAGGGCTGCCGGGGGGGGAGTTTTATTTATTTATCCTTTACCCCCCCTCTCTCCTGCACAACTGCACGATGCAAAAGGCTGCAGAGGTCCGAGGCTGATGACGACACAGGGCCGACGCCGGAGCGGGAGCAGCTTTAAAAGAAGCGGCCTGGCTGCTCTTTGGTGCAGTAAAACGTCAGCGAGGAGCCAAACTGAGTCTGACTGGAGGTTCACCGCAGTGATTCATGAGCTGGCTCGTGCACTGATGGGCATGTGATGCATAAATTAAAGATGAAAAAACACACATCTACATACAAAACTGGCCTAATTCAGCTTATTTAAAGCAACTCTAAAGCACAAAATCTGAGGAGATATTTCTTTAACTCATAAGATTTCTTTTGGCTCTTCTCTATGGATGATATAGGATATAAATAAGTAGGTTCTGCATGTGTATTTCTTTTAATATATATAATATAAAATCTGAGCACAAGAGCTGCAAGCTGTTTGCTTTTGTTGAACAGAAATGTAACTCTGCCACAAACAAAACTTTAGAAACATCACAACAAACTCTGCAAGTGACCAGCTGTGAGGATTTCTTATGATACAAAAGCAGGAAAATAAAACACTGAAGTGAATTAAATGAGTAAATAAACCACTTTACAGCCTTTACAGTCACCACACACAAATGAATGACACAGAAGAAACTTACAAACAAAAGGAAAGTGTGCAAACTCTTTAACACAAACTTTGTAACCAGTTAGGTCAAATTAAAAGTTTACTCTGCTCACAAAGTTTGTTTAAACTTGGTTCAACTTACAGTTTTTCCACCCAGAAATGTTAAAAAAGGGATCCAGCAGCTCTGCTCCGGACACTTTCTGCACTTTGAGTTTCAGCCCAGCAGCTGCTTCATGCTCGGCGGTCACCTTCCCATTGAGTTTCTCTGAGGACTGAACTTTTCATCTCAACTGGAGAAGAGTCAAGTTAAACTCACAGCCAGAGCAGGGAGGGGGGGGCTTCCACAGGCCTTCAAAATAAAAGAACCACATCCCTGCACTTTTATTGGGAGTTTTTTCCTTCTACAGCTTTCACTTCCATCCACCACATCTCAGCTTTTAGCTTCACTACATTTGTCCAACAGATTTCTTTCCCTTTATGTCCATGTATTTAGTGATTTTTTTTCGCATTTGAATTATGATGAATTGTTCCTTTGCAAGTTGATAAAATAGTCCCAGTTCACAAGATAAACAAACTTATTGATTTATTTTATATCATCTCTGTTTAATCATGGAAGTCATGAAGAATAAATAGTTATTTACAGCAGTGGCCTGGCAAAAGGAAAAGGGGGTAGAGGGCTAAAAAGGAAATATCACAAGTATTGAAAGACAGAAACACACATTCAAACATTTCCACTATTCACATATGATCAAAAGCATTACGTGTGACAGCAGATAAATCACATGCTAACACTTAAATAATTAAAATTAGCTCAACATTAAACATCTACATCAATAAATTGCACCTTTACATTAATGAAGAAGTGATATTAATCCAGAAAAAACAGATGTAATATTAAAACACAAGCCAAAAAGTTATGAAACCACTGATCTGTGTTCATATCAGGTCAGTTTTATTATTTAAACAGTCTGATGCTGTTCAACATTTGACATTTTCTGCCCTGAGACGCTTAATTCAGAAAAGAAAAACTCACAAAAGAAAGACATCTCTTTGTTTAACAGTGGAAAAACATATCCCAGAACTCGTTTGGTTTTTGCTCTTCAAATTTAAGACAGCTCTTTATTCATCAGTGGTACTTTAGTCTGTGGCCTCATTGTGCCCTTGACATTACCAAAGAAAGAGCCCTCTGTTTTCCGTTCACTCTCTAATATATCTCGTTAAAGTGGACTGAGCCTCAGTTTCGCTCTTGCAGCTCAGTAAATGTGTTTCTGAAAAAAAGAAGTTGTTTATCCAGGCAGCCAGTGTGGTTCAAAAGCACGTCAGAACAGTCATTTCTGTCATGTTTGGTTTTTATTTGTTTGTTTTCTTATTTGTTTGTTTGCACTTGAATGAAAAAAACAAACAAACAAACAAAGCAATTAGGATTAATTTTTTAGGACACCAAAATGAATTTATATAAAATACGGTGTTAAGTGACAGATGTTTCTTTTACTTTTTTATCATGTTAACTGAATTGAAATGGTTTAAGTTTGAGATAAAACCGGCATTATTCTGAAAGTCCGTACCGGAAGTTATCTGCCATTTCACTGGCTTCATACTGCGCATGCGTCTAAGAGTTATTTTTATTTTACTAGTTTTTATTTTTATTTTACTAGTAATTACTAGTCTAGTAAAGGCTATACGAATGTAAAAATTGTTTAATTTTTTATTTTCATTTGTCTTGTTAAGCATTTTTTAAACAATTGTATGAACATTTCCTCCAGAAAGTAAAAAAAAAAAATGCTTAAACTCCTAGAAAACATTTCTTTATAGAAATCTTAATAATCAGAAAGTGTGAAAGCAAAAAATAAAACTGAGATGTCATAAACCACAGTTAATTCCTTTTTTCTTCTTCTGAAAAAATGTTTTTTAAATAAAACACACACTTTCTCTCAGATTCAAACAGATACTAACGATGATAATGAAAACGACTTTAATCAACTTTATTGCAACAAACTGACTTTTTAGTGCAGTTTATCGAGTTTATCCTCATTGTCTGTGAAATATGTGACAGCTGCAGTAAAAAGACTTCACATCAAAGGGTTGTGATTTAAATATTTGGCAGTAATCAGATGAAAAATCACCTCCATTCAAATGAGCTGCAGCCACATCTCAACTATTTTAATACTTTTTCATCCAAAACACATCAGTTTATTGAATATGATTAATAGTTGTAGACGACTGCAGTAAGTGAATTAGTGATGTTCCACTTCTTCCAGCTGCGACGTTAAAATGCTGCCCACAAAATGAGTTAACACATCGGGCATTTCTGGCATGTTGTCACTTGAGTAAAGGGTCTGAATATTTCTTCCGCCGCCGGTAGAAATCTGAGGAATTTGTGATGGGCTTTTCACTGTTAAATAAAATTGTTGAAAGAATTGTCATAATGTTTTTTAGGCATCACATGACAGAAAAACATCCACTGAGACACATAAAGACAGACACACGACATTTCCACAGATTATTTTTATCTTCATCTGCTCTGTTTGTTGTGCTGCTGAAATTTCTCTTCAGTCGTTCACAGATAATCTGATCGGATTTCGGGTATTGGACTGGTTTAAATTTTGAAAAGGCGTTGTTTAAAAGACAAAAATAGTGATAGTGAAATCAGAATAGTGTTTTGTTCAGAAGTCTTTAGTAGGACTGAACCAGAAACATCTGGATTATCTTAATCCGAGCAGAAGGTAGTATATAATTTATTCATATTTTGCTCTTGATTTGTTTGATTTGTGACAGCACATAAAGCAGACATGAGAGCTATTAAGATTTTTAGCGAGGTAAGTTTAAAAAAAAAAAGGATTTTGTCCTCCATCCAACAAGAATCTTTTCATTTTAACTACATTTATCACTTTATATTAATCTCAAAGACACAATCAAAAGTACTTTCTGACTATTGCATCCCTTATTGCACATCCGTCCTTTATTCTGAGAGAAAGCCAGAGGTCAGTCTGGATCTACAAATAAAAACAAAGAAATAAAAATACAAAGAAAAATTTGATGAGGGGTGGTCAGTAAGTCTTATCTTATCTCACGTCCTTGCTGCAAAATAAACAAACAATACAGTAACTAAAATACAGTAAATGCACTGAAACTCAGCAGATTGACTGGTCAAACTCCATATAAGCACATTTAATATAACATCAGGAGTTAGCAGCTGTTACAGTATTTATAGCAAGAACAAGAAAAGAGCCTGAGTGATGCGGTAAGTGGGGGCAGCTCACGAAAGACTCAGCTGAGCTATAATAAAGTGGACGGTGGGTGTTGAGGGGGGGTTGTGGTGGTGGTAATTGACATCAAATCACATTATACAGAGTGCAAATTAACAGCCCTGCGCTCGACGAGAAAGGTCACACTCATTTCCAGTCCATTTTCTGAATAATCGCCTGTTGTTTTCGCGACAGAACGCACACTTTAGGTCTCCTGATAAACATTTTGTCACAGTCGTTGACTCTAGAGGGAGGAGGTGAGATGGTTCGACCAGCAGGTGGCGTCAGAGATGTTGTCAGTGTCTCTTGAGCGAGCACACACACACACTAAGTTGCCCTCATGAAGGAGCCTTGACTTTGTCTTATAGTACAACAAGTGCAGTGCTGGAGACATGATGTAACACACTGTCCCTGGAGCAGAATAACGGAGGGGAAAAAAATTGCCGCCCTGACTGCAGTCTGGAGAACTCAGGCATTATTTATGTTTGATTTAAACAGCACTGACTCACTGAGAAATAGATAATGGTCTGGCAGCCTGTGGTGCAGTAACACATGCTTCCCTAACCAGCAGATTTAAGGGAGGAGGGGTGGAGGGGTCTTCTGTTGCAGCTTCTATGTGACGTATTTATCTTTGCACGCATTTCATGAAGCGTTTTTCACTTGTCACTCTCTGTCACATGTTCATTCCTCGGCTGCATTTGAAGATCAATGTGGTGCACACTGATAGAGAGCAGAATAATAAATTCAGATTTTTTTTTGTTTCTCCTGATATCTGAATTCACAGTGTCCATCAATACTGATTCTCATTCTGTTATTAATTTTAAGCCTCTATAACATTGTGGAGCTCATTGGCATCATTTTTATGGAAGGAAACGTGATGTTGGGAATGTCTAAATGCTGGAGGAAATAGTCAGATCCTTTATTTCTGAAAAAAATACTATTATCAAACTTAAAAAATACTCTCAGTCTACTCAGTCCTACATTAAAAACTTTACTTAAGTAAAAGTGTGTCAGTATAATCAGCAAAATGTAGTTAAAGTACTTGATGCAGAAAAATGTCCCCTGTGACCTTTGTTCAATTTTAAATTCTCTCATTAGATTATTACCACTCATTAATCAAACATTAATGTAAAAGCAGGATTTTACTGTTGGAATTGGTTGAGGTGGAGCTCATTTTAGTAATTGATTGATGGTTTGGTTTGTAAAAAATTGTGACATAATACTCTAATAATAGGTACAGTACCTCGCGTTTGTACTTATGGTGATAAAAATTGAGTGGGGCTTAACAAATGCAACGATTTGTAATTTTATAGTGACTGTATTCAGTGTGGCTGATTTGCAACTGGCTGATCCCCAATCCACACATGCATCACTTGAAATAGCTTAAATTTGGCGAACCTCAAAGGGACTAAATACCACATGTGGCTCCTTCTGATACACAGCACACAACGATACTGTACATATCAAAAATAGATTCGTAAAGGTCAGACGTTGTGCTCATTGGCAGCTGGAAAAACAACAGAGCAAATAAAAGCTTCGCAGGCAGGATTAAGGAACCTTAACCTGCAAAAGCACTAAAAATGGCGACGGATACATTTTCATGAAATGACAATAAGGCAGCTCCACAGATTGTTGCAACCAATAGAATAACTAGAATAAGAATAATAAGAATAACTCCTAAATTGGCATATATATATTTTATGAAACTGCTCACTGACTGACAATTACCTCTGCCAGGAGGCTACGTGAACCTTACAGGTTAAGTATGTTGAAAAATGGGAGTTTGACTCTCAATGTACTTCAATAAAACGGTCCACAAGGACAAATGTATGAGATTATATAGATACAGACTAAATAAACATGTCAAACTAAACAAACCAAGGCAAAACTAAACAGAATAACTCCAATCTCAAACAGAAATTCATACAATATGAACACAATTCATCATGACCCCACGTTGGCTTCATTTATCAGACAAATATAAATCGAAATGCCAATAAAGTCTTTATCTTTGTCAGGGTATGAGAACATATAAGACGTGAGCGCATAAAAAAAGATATTACATCATATTCCTTGTGAAAACCATACATCTCAAAACCTTTCATGAGCTCACAAATAGAAGCAGGGGAAATGTCTCAACCCATGAACAGTTTTCCTGAAGTGTTCAAAGTTTGTTTTTTTTTTTTTTTTTGGACAGCAACAAAATATTTCTTAAGAGTTTCAATGCAGCTGCACAGTTTAATCTCCTCTAACAGTAGCCACTCTGTGAACACATCTGTGTCAGCGTGTCTGGCGGCGTATATGCTAACTGGCTGCACAAACGACTCTCGTAAGACACGTTCCTCTGAGGGCAGCGCGTCCCCGAGCACCTCATCATACAGCAATCACAGCAATATAAGCAGTAAGTACTTTTTTACAACCTCCTTGGGTCTTCTGAGATTTCTCGACTACGGCACTTACTGCTGATGAGATCCTTCTGACACATTACTCTGATCATTTATAGGAAAATTATGCCGCTGAAAGCTTCAACTTCGCAGCCGGCTGTCATTCCGGCTCGACCAAGTGTTTTTGCCCGTCCGACACAATCTCAGTAGACAACGTCCCAAGGCATCCTATCACGCAGCGTGAGGATTTTAGTGGTCATGGTAACCCGGTTGCTTGGAAGTACCTATACAACCCTTTAACAATTTTTAATTCCTTTGCGTGGCGAGGGAGCCAAAAGCGACTTGAAGCCAACGAGGCTGAATTGATGTCAAGTTTTTCCGGATGGAGCTGAAGCGTCGAGGCTGCAGGCTTGAGGTCAAGTGCCCTGCTGGTGCACGTTAATGGACGTGGAGGCACTCAGGTTACAGGAATATCCAGCAGTGCAAACAGAAATCATAATTCTCATCTGATTCACCCGCCGGTCTAAAAAGCTGCACTGAATCCTCAGAGTTGTGTGTAAATGGATAGATTTCGCAGCAGGTTATTTTTTCTCTAACTGCCCCACTACTTTCAGCGACAAACAATACGCAATCAAAATACAGAAAACAGTCAGTAGTTTTGGTTTTGGTTTTTCCACCAATATCTTATCGGATAAATGTCAAGTCCGCAGACAAATATACAATATCCAGAGCACACCAAGGCGTTTTTTTTTTTGTGAAGGACAGCTGAAGAGCGCTGACCTCTCTTCAATTCAGCGGGAGAAGGAGGTCTAATAACTACAGAAGCTCAATGGAGGCCCAAGCCTGAAAAGAAAGCACGAGGACACACTGTAAAAACAAATTTATCCTTTCTTATAATTGCCTCTTATTCCTCTATTTTTGCCGGCTACTGCAGCAGCTCTCTTTCCTTCAATCCAACGCCTAACGTATTACTATTACTGCATAAACTGTCTCTCCTGCTTAAAGGAAAATGGAGAGAAACTGCTACATACCACATCATATAGTATTGCAGACAACAAACAGTTTAAAATTACTTTATATCTCTCGATGATTCATTGTTTGCAGCTGAGTTGAAATGATCGACACCGCTGTCACGTCTTTAATGTGAATACGAAGCGACTGCCAACAGCTGGTTAGCTTAGCTTAGCACAAAGACTTGAAGCAGAGGGAAACGGCTAGCCCGGGTCAGACCAAAGGTTCGATGACTTCATGGAGATTTCGCAGATTTCCCAGAAAGTTCGATGCCAAGAAATAGTCAAAACCTTTTCATTAAATTTCTTCACAGTCTTCACTGTACATGTTATTTGAATATCAAGAGATATAGATGTAAAGTGCAGCTTAAATGGTTATATGAGGCAAATAACTGCAGGCCAGACTCTCTGCAAAAATGTAAAAAAAAAAGCATTTAGCAGGTAATGTTTACTTTCACTTATTTGGTATTTGGCTTTAAAAATGAAGTACAGCTGAGTCGATAGAAATGTCATTAGATCTGCAGGCATTTGGTCGTTAAACTGAAGTTCTGAATCAAATTTCATGCCAATCCATCCAATAGTTGAAGAGATATTTAACTTACAAATGTCAACCTCAAGGTGATGCTGGAGGAAGATTCATCGTTTGAGACCCATGAATGTCTGTTAAAAGATTCATAGCAATTCATCCAATAGTTGCAGAGATATTCCCTAAAACAACAAGCATGGTTAACTGATGTTTTACTACTAAAAAAATGATAATAGTGTGATTAATTTTGGGATGAAATGTTAAAAAAAATTCACCAAAAGGAGTTAATTTCACTCTAAAGAGAGTATGAAAGGTGAAGTGATGGGACTCTCAAACCGTTGTCAAGCCGGCAGGATTTGCCGCGATCACTTCTGAAAGGATGAGCGATCTCTTCATTAGCTGCGAGTGGAGGGAAGAGACGCTGAGGTGGTTTTATTTCATCATTCAGCTCCTCGCTGATGAGGGCCGGGAGATCATATTCCTTTTGTTATTACTTTATTTCTTATGTAACACACCTGACAGGGTGATAATTAATGAAATGGGAGCTCAGGTGGCAGGGTCCTCCGAGTCCCCTCCCTCAGTGGAAGGTTCACACCCGTGGCCTTATGTACGCCGGCTTTGTAAAGTGGCATTCATCGTGGCATTTCAAAGCATCGCCGGCGCTCACTTTTCTCATCCCGCTGCGATCGTTATCGCTCCTCAAACTCACCAAAATCAACCCTTTTTTTTTTTGTCTGATGACTTTTTTCCCCTCTCTGCACGCCAAGCATTCATCCGGTGTGCGTTGCATGTTGTCTGCACAGAGTTGCACAAAGAGCGAGCAGGATTTTACGTCGCTAATCCAACGTGACAACTGATTTACATACTGTGACAAGGCACTAGCAACCGTCACCACTGACTGCAGGCATGGAGCGCCGCATTTTCTATTCCCAGGCTGCAGAAAAGACTCATTCAGCCCCGCATGTCACACACACACAAAAAAAAAACGTCCCCTCCTGCCTAGTAAGTGCAAGTTACACTAACAAAGGAAGGAACACACCACAAATAGCTTTGTCCATCAGCGGCGGAGAACCTCCTGACATCCCGTAATTATTCCATTCGATTGTCAATAACTAAAGGAGGCTAATAATAAAGGAGAGCCAATGAAATGTTACACTCAGATGTGGACAGAAGCCAGGGCAACGCGGAGGCTAATAATAAAGGAGAGCCAATTGAAATGTTACACTCAGATGTGGACAGACAGCCAGGGCAAGAGAGGGGGAGAGAGAGAGAGAGAGAGAGGGGACAGCAAATGAGCTGCAAAGTGGCAATGACTTTTCCTCGACTCAACAGCAGTCAACAGCAGTTTCTGTGTTTTTTTTTTATAAATATGGTTGTTATTTGTGTATTTTATTGTGTTGTTATTATGATTGGCCATGACATTTTACTTGATGGAAATGACCTCAAACCATTTGCCTTCAAATCGACTATAAGCGACATCCCATGAAATCCTTGAAAACCATTTGTATAGTAAATAGTCCTTTCTGTGTATCCCTGCACATAAATTATACAACAATTTAGCCCTCCCTGCTTAATAAAAGGCAATATCTTTCAAAAAGCCCATGTCTTAATTGAATATTCCTCTAACTCGTCATGAGTTCCTCTTTAAAGACCGTTTCACATTGATTTTAATGAATTTGAAACACCTTGAGAAAAAGTTGACAATGTGCGAAATGTAAAACATGCAATATGTTTTACATTCAAAACTGTAACTGATGTATGTGGGAGGATCCATACGTTCATGCTCCGTTTGTTATAGATCTATAAGTCCAAAGTCCAATATTGAAATGGAAACAGCAGTAAACACTGCACACTGACATGAGAAATGGGCCCGACTGAAGCTAAGAAACTGATTTTTTCATTTAACTACCTGTTTCTGACTGTGATTGTGGTTCCCTAAGCGGTCGTATCCAGATCGCAGCGTGAGGCCGGGACCGTTTTTCTGCAGATTACATTTTTTTGCAACCCAACAATACCCGTCTTGTGCCGCTGTTATTGTGGGAAAAGCTTAAAGGACACTCTATTTCCTTCTGGAGCGGAAAAAGTTTGTCGGGCACAAAGCGGTGAATCACCACAAAGCCGTGATTCACCTTTTCCATTCTGCAGCACCCGACAGCATCGCACCTTTCCACAAGACGTCACAACTCACAATAAGAAAAAGCAACAGACATTAAACTACAGACACAATAAAAGAAAAAAAATATATACCAACAGCTAGGTTTGAGGTGTCGACATTGTTAACGTCTCAGTTTTTTTGTGCAACAAGCGCTGATGAGAAACCTCTGAGACCTGTGAGTGATAGATTTTGTAAAAGACAGAGCTCTAAAAGTGATCAGAAATTGGATTTTGAATTGACGGGGAGCCAGCGTAAGGAATTCACGATAAATAATCAATGCCTCGTTAGTAGTGACACTTCAATTTCTGTAAAGGAACTGAAGCTTTCCATCATCTCAGGGAAAAGAGATGTCTGTAATCAGCGTTAAAGGTGCCCTGTGGAGGGTTTTTTTAAACATTAAATTGTTGTATTACTCAATGGGTATTTTTCTTCTACTTCTTCATCTTCATCTTCATCTATTTCTTCTTCTCTGCCTTTGGTTCATCACCACCACCAACAAACAAAAGAGGGGCTCGCTCATTAAAACACTGCTCTATAGCACCCCTAGTAGAGTAGATGTTTCTCCTTGCTTTACAGTTGTACATTACATTTTGTACATTGCTTCCACGTGATTTTGTACGTGTGGCTTTCCCCCATCTGAACATTTACATCTGTCTGTGTGCGTTGTCAGATGGCGTGAGGTGTGTTTGTCTCCCTTCATTCTACTTGCTCATTCATTTCCAGGGGCGGTGAACATTTATCCACATCGCTTTTGCGAAGCCCGGCTGTTTCCTCTAGACCTTCAAACTACTACGCTGAAAAAACTATTTGAACTCATGGACCACTTTTCTTTCTTGTAATGGAGATAGATCTGTCGGTGAAGATTAATCGTCTCCATCACTGCTGTTTTTTTGTCCACGTACTCTAGGAAACAGAGACAATAATCTGTATTTCACTACAGGCGAGGCAGATGGGAGCGCTGATATGTACGATAGCGTGTGAAAACAAGTAAACACAACACACATTAACATACTGTAAATAAAAAGGTGATGATAAGGGAGCTGTAAAATATGACAAGGTCAGTAATAAAGATTTACCAGAGGAGGTTAGATGCACAACACATGGTTTCTCCTGCGTTATTCAAAAACATCATTCGGCTCGTGTTTGTGTGTGTGGGCCTGCCTGATGCAGTCACAGGCTAATTGGACAGTTTCCTGAGACAAAAGCATCTGCTCGGTTCATCGTCTGCCAGGTAGAGCGCGGGGAAACCTAGCAACAGGCTGCGGCAGACCGAGCTCGTATTGTACACGTGTCGCGTCGAGCTGGACGGGCAGGACACACCGAGCCACGGGAGGCACATCACACTCCACGTTGACCTGAACCCTGTTGATCATTCCAATACAAAAACGCACATGAGAGTATTTTGGCAATTGCTTCTAAATTGACCCAATTTTCTATGACGCCGTGTGGCCCAACCTCATCTGAGTCATCTCCTAAACTGTGTCCTTTTGTGCCTGAACTAAACATGCACCATTCAAAGCCTTTTTTTTTGTTTGTTTGTTCGCTACTCTGAAGCTTTTATCGCTCTGTCCCTTGTTAAAAAAACAAAAAAAAACACATAACCTGGGAGAGACAGATAAAATATGTTGTTTGGTTGCCTCTGCTTGGCAAAACAGAGCGATGAAAGATTTTGGAGGATTGTGGGTAATGCTTTAAAATCTGTTTTTGAGTAAAAAGAAAATCACGATAGGTCTAATGTGACTCTCGGTTGTCCACCGCGTGCTTCTGTATTCTTTTTATTTACCGCAATGGCGACAAAATGTGTCTGCAGAGGCACGCTCAGCAGGTGGTGATATCAATTTCAATACAAACATTACAATTTCATCTGTCCGATACTGTTTAAAGAACAAAACAACAATATATTACAATAAAGACCACAGCAGAAACATATCACAAAAAGCAAACAGAGTAATAGTAAGATATATTCAAGTTAGTTATTAATTTTATAAAAAAAATATAGAAAGGGGCACTCTAAGTATAAGTAAGTATTTCACTTCCATAAAGCTGGAGGATGCACAAGAGACAGATATTTTAAAAACTGTTAAATAAAGGCAGTAAAAGCAGAGATATCCACCATCAAACAGTGGGGACAAACTTGTCTTGGTTATCTTTCATGCTTTGTGCAAAAGTGAAGCCAAAATATGACAGACAAAGGCCCTGCTGTCTTCTCTCTTCATCTGGTAATGTCATTTTAAATGAGTCTGCAGGGTAGTGATTGTGAGAGGAGCTGCGGTATCGAGGTGCCGCCCACACACCTGCCTGATTCAATGATCAATAATCAGTAACCTGCTAAAGTTAAAGTTACATCTCCTCTCGATGTTCCCAGCAAGTCTATTACCAGGGAGCGATCGAGATGTCACGTCGTCCATCTTTACATATACAGTCTATGACATTTACATCCCCCGTAAGATGACATGGTACTATTTTGATCCTCTGATGCCGTCATCACATCAAAATTTCAATGTCAGTTAGTTTTGAAGCTGAATTGAATCCTGTAATTGGTCCCAAAAAAAAAAAAAGTCTCAAGACCAGCATTTGGCAGTGTTCAGTCCTGACCGTGGTTTGGGGGGGATGTTTTTTTTTTTTTACACCTGTAATTTTGGTTCATATCAAACTAAAAAGTCTAAAAATGTGGACCAAAGGAGGTATGTGGGAAAAGGCTCTTAGTCTTGTTTAAGTTATCTGGTAAAACTAAACATGTTTAAACTCAGTTCTCATTATTTTGTCCATGAGCTCCCCCAAATGTGACTTTCTAATGTAATATAATGATATTTTGGTTCCATCAGTGATGATAATATTTCTTCTGCGTCTCTTTTAACCAGCAGACCTTCAGCTGATTGTGATTACAGAGTGCAGGTTCTCCTGTTGGGCGTTTCCTCATTTTATTAAGTGTGTAAATGAGCCGTATCATCAAAATGGGATTTTGTAACTCTCTCACAAGCTTCTGGTCCGTCTGATGTCTGCGTACAATCTTTAGAAACTTCACTTTTTGTCTTGTATACAGGCGGCGTATTGGATTCCACTCTGAGGCTTCACTCTTGCCGAAGCCTCCCCTCGATTTGGCATCTAATAAAACTGTCTCGGCGAACAAGTTTGATGTTCCTAAGTTTAAACTCGCCTTAAGGGTAAGCGTGGCTCGGTAAACAAACCTCCAGCCTGAGAAGTAATCGCAAATGAGAAAGGTACATATGCTCGGTGTTATTTCCCACACATGTTCTATTTCTGTTTGTTTGCATTCACTGTACCGGCACCAGTAGAGCGACGCCCACGCCGGAGCATGTAAATAATGGATTTGGACGAGAAACAGGAATCCAGACGTCTTATGTTGTCACAGACTGTGCCAGAAGGGTGTGGGATTTAGCAAAGTATGAAAATTAATCACTTACATGGCACCAATCAGCTGCGATTAATCATCCCCATCACGACGCAAACGTTGATTTTCCACAAAGGAAGTAATTAAAAGCCACAGCAGAAGAATATGTATATAAATATCAGCAGTAGTTTGGTTCTAATAAACTTAATGCCTCAAATTACTGAAGTAAAATAAAAAGATTACAAATGAAGGTGTGGTGAGATGACAATCTTCAAATGTATGAAAGATGTGATTACAGATGAGCTCTGGGAGTGGGTGGCGTGGAGAGTGGGAGAGTCTTGGTGTGGTTTAAGCCTCATCTAATTCATTCAATTAGCTGCAGCCTAATGTGGTAGACGTGGGTGAAGCGATACCCCCGCTCTGCTCTCTGGACGGACAACAAAACGGATCAACCCGGCCTCTTTCCCCCCGCTGAATGATGAGATGTGGCGAGCTTCTGTCATAAATGTAATTATGTTTATATTGAGCCTCCACTCCGCTGTCTGTCTGACTATAGGAGATCACATTACTGCCTCATCCTGGAAGATTCGTCCTCCTTCAAGCAAGAGACACTTCATTTTTTCTTTTTTTTTGCATTCACAATTGTGCGTGCATGGACTTTATTGCACATCTTGAGCAGATACTTGAAGGCGAGTGCAACATTTACATAAGAACTGATTAAAAAAACATCCCAACTGATGACGACTATTATATCTAACAGTCAGAAAGGAAAAATTTTAATGGCTCGTGATAGAGGTAAGAAATATATGACAGCTTAAAGCTCCCCTAGTGGATATTTTTCCATTAACAAAGGATGAAATGACTGTGTGTGTGTGAAAGTGGTAAATGTGGTCTCTCATTCTGCTGTTTCCTTCACCTCCACAGAGCCGTTTGGTTTTACAGGCCACAACTTTGCTGCTTTGCGTCAGTCCTGCTGCTCTCATTAGTGTTGTTTACAGACGGCTTCTTTGAACGGGACCTGCTACCAGCACCCGGTGGCAAACAGACAAAGTTAACAACAAGCTATTGAACATGGTGGAGCATCTTGCAGCTACAAAGACTGACATTTCCCTCTGGAGTTGATGAACACCAAACACAAAGCTATAAGAGCTATAAATACAGATCTTACATCCATCAGGTGGCCAAAACATGACTCCAAATGAATCATAATGTCGCTCTGTGTCAGGTGGATAAAGTAAAAATATATTTATGAATGCACCTTCAAGCATTTGCAGCTCCATGCAAAAGTTTAAAGCTCCACTAATCAATATGTTTATATGACCATACAATGAGTCACATAACCGCCTACTGTTTAATGCAAAAGATATCACTCATACTGAATTATCAACAGACTTTTTTTATTTTTGCCCTTTTTTTATCTCTTTTGGCTGATTGTTTTGGTTTAGGGCCAGCAACGAGCTCTGATAAATCTAAAGACAACCAAACTTGGCAGGAAAGTCAAACATTTAGCATCTAAAGAGCCAGATATTTCCCCCAGGAGGTGGAGAAGACCAAAACAGATCTAAAAACAAAAGTTAATATGAGATTTACATTCACCAGGCAGCCACATACTTAACTCCAAATGAATGTTAATATAGCATATATGTAAAATATGCTTGGTAAAATATCAATATAGGTGTTTAATCTTGTTTTAGAGGTCCCCATTTGACAATTAAATTATGCCCCTATAACAGATTAAATTCCATCTATGAAATTTGTCTATGCATTTAGAAGTCCAAATGTGCTTTTTTTTTTTCAACAAAAAACATTTTTAATATTTAATATTTAATATTTTTAATAATCTTTCATCACCATAGTAATTGTATTTTCTTCCTACAATGGAAGTCTTTACAAAGTACATACAATAATATTATAAATATCTCTCCCATTTCACATCCTCCTACCATGCATGTTGAAACGAAGACGTACACAGCTCCGGCTCTTTTCGGAGCGTTTGTTTATTGGGCGTCTCACAAGCGAGAAAACAGAGGACACAGGTCTACGCGGGATTGGTTTGAATATGAAGTGTTAGTGATAGTTGTGCTGTGAAATCCCCCAGATTTGAACAATTGGTTAAGTGTGGGCGTTCCTCTGAGGCCTTGCCTTAGTAATCCCGCTCTAAATCTCCTGCAGGCTAAGCTCTCTCTGAATGTGAGGGATAAACCCATGTGTACAGTAAACACCACCTCTGCCTTCCATTGAGATAATATTACATAATTTCTAGAGGGGATAAAGAGATAATATTAGCTGTGACAGTATGAGATATTTGAGTTTCTTCTTAAAGGCCAAATGGTAGACACTTCCTATGTGTCCCTGATTTCTCTGAACATCGAGAACCAAATGAAGCATGAATTAATTCTCAATCAGTGAATGAATCAGGTCATAGATGAACTTAAACCATAGAAAAACATGACTTTTGTTCTCATCTTACAACACCAAAGCTCTATAATGATCATCATACTTGTTTCACTGCAAACTCAGTGAAAATCACATTGTGCATGAAAGAAATATATATAAAAATTCATTTTTTAGTTAAAGGTCTAGGCCAGTACTTTGGAAATTACAGTTATTTTCTCTCTGGTGAAGAGTTAGATAAGAAGATCGTCTGCTAAATATAAGACTGCAGCCACCAGACGGTTAGCCTAGCTTAGCATAAATAATGGAAACAGCCTGATTCCATCCAAAACCATAAAATCCACCTGCCAGCTACTCTAAATGCTCTCCAATTAAATTACAATGACTGAAGAGATACCTGTCATAAATAGATTTAACAAGACTAAGAGTGGAGTTGAGAAGAATTACATTTCATCGCAATCCATCCAATACTTGGTGAGATAGCTCAGTCTGGACCAAACTGATGGACAGATCGGCATTACCATCACTAAAACATTATAATTTTAAAGATCAGATCAACAAAATCCAAACTACTGCAGCCTGCCAAACTCAAACTACTGATGAAGCGTTTGAAAATCCTTAAAAACACCAGCTTATTCATGTTTTCTGATGCTGTGGAGGGTTTATTTTTTTACAGTCAACACACTGCAGATTGGGGCTATAATCACGATGACAAACACTGCCGCTGCTGCTCCTGCTTGTCGGGAGTTTAATATGAGTGAGAGCTCGAAGAGGCCAAAATCATCGGCGCCCAGACTGCAGGTGCATCAATCAAAAACTGTCAAATCATTACACGCTGATGGGAACAGTCTGGAAAATGACGCCAAACACAGACGAGCTGCATCAAATCATAACTTCAGCTGCACCCGATTAACAGGGACACTATATATATTGTACCGCTAATTAAACCCATCTTTAATGAGCATCCTGCATATTTGATGTTTTTCTCGCATTGTGATAATATAACTGTTGCTTGTGTTTGTTTTCTGTCCTTCATCTGCTCTTTTATTCACATGGCTTTTTATCTTGCTGCATCCTGGAGCTATGTGATTTCCTCATGGAGACTAATCCAAATGTGCGTGGTGGGAAGAGGGGGGGCCGGATTCTTCAAAATGCCGCAGTAAATCTGTGAATTTTTGCTGCTGCTGCCGTCGATGACAGGACGAGATAACAACTCCTCGGGAAAACTCGGCAGGTGGTGCTGGATCGGAGCCAGGAAGGGACCAACTGTGCACTTTTTTTTTTCAAAACGCAGCGCCTCAGGTGTTTGACACTAACGCCGCAAGACAAACAAACGTGCCAAAATCCCGCCTGACGAACGGGGTCGCGCACCGGAAAAGTTTGGAAAGGTTGCTCCGGGTGCGTCTGCTGCCACAGAATGACAATGGTTTGTATCAGAGGATTAGACATTTGTGGGCCGCTGTCAATCTTCTGCTGGATAATAAACTGAGGGTAGTCTAGTCCCTGCACACCCTCATCAAATAATTATAAAGGACTACATTATTAATTTGTTCAACTTTAAAAAGTTGAGAAAACAAATGTGAGAAACGGGGTTTTACTATGCACCCCTCGCTGCAAGTCCACAGCCGTACTTAGAGTATAATGTTGCTTGTAAAAGAACAAAGGTCAGGGTTTGTAACCAGTCAGCTTACGTTATGCAAAAACAAGCAAAAAGCCTTGAAATCCAGCGAAGCCGCGGTCACAACAGAAAGGTCAGCCGTCGTCTAGACAGCTCGCTCCTGCTCTAGTGAACCCGACCGCTGCGCTGAAAGGAAACGCTGCAGGATTCCTGCCGGTGTCCTCCCGTAGCTTGTGTGACTTCGCGTTACGAGACCTTCTGAGTTACAAGGCGAGTTTCTCTTTACCCCCGTCGAGCTCCTTTCAACCATTTCAAACAGGCCCGAGGAGGTAATGTGCCGTCAGCTGCGGATTGTTTAAGATCCAAATGGCCGTCTCATATGCTGAAAGGAGTTCTTGCGTTTTTTTTATTATGCTCGTGTCCAGAAATCCATTCACTCGTTGTTTTTCACAGAGGCGGCAGAGCTCAGACGTCCCTCTTGTAGCTTGTCACAATTCTTCGTGGAGCGGCTCTCGCTCTCGGGCCACCTGGGACGGTGTAATAGGTCCCTGTAGAGTCTAGTCCCAGTCGGCCATTCCCCGAAGCCCTCTGCTCTTTCTGTCAAGGTTTGTGTCATTAGGTGAGCATCAAGAAGAAATTGGGAGTGTTGCTTTGTGGCCAAACAAGCACCATGGTTTGATATAATATCTGTGTTACTGCAGCTGCTGTTTCTTCAACCTGCAATACAATAGAAGCTAATGAAACTTTACTGGTGCCCATCAAAGGTTTAAAAATGACATTTAAAAACTCAACAGGAGCTTTTTTTGCAGAGAGTGTTGTTTTTTATTTAGAAAGAAAGGAGAAATGAGCAGAGCAGGACAGTCTGTGAGTTATTTAAAGTCACCAGGATGATGTTTCCGTAAAGAAAAGCTCCATTTTTTAGTGCTTTGAACACCACAAACAAAACTGTAGTCACTTCTACTGTACTGAAGAACAAGCGTGCATCACTTTCAATGGTATCAAATACACTCTACAATGCTATAATAATTACCAACACAAATAGGTGCAAATTAGCATTTTACTGTTTCATTGATTTCACAAGATACCCGAACAGCTCTTCACTCTTCACTTTCCATCCAAAGGGGGCACAATCTGAGCAACGAGGCCAAAACGTCGTCTGCACGCGGAAGAAAAAACAGCCAAAGAGCTTTCTAAATTTAAATTACAGCCCTTCAGCATGACAAGGGGAAAAGCTGGTTTATTGTTTGTCTTTGTGCTCGTGCCGATCACTGACCTGGCAACGCACTCTTAGAGTAAAACTGAAAGCCTGCTTATAAGGAAATATGCATGTTCTGGCTGATAAGCAAAGTAATTAATATAATAATAAATAGATAAACGATATTTTGTTTGTGATGCAAATATAATCTCAAAATAGATTATTTATTATTTAATGAGATATAAAGGTAGCATTTAATTTTTACTGGAAATAATGATGATAATAGTCTTAGTACAACATAGAGATAGATGTTTAACCTGTGAGAAAATTAGTTTATTCTGTAGTGCAGCCTGCTTGCTGAGTCTTGAGTAAAAATAAAATAAAAATATATAAAATAGCTGGCAGCAGCAGTGGCGGCGGCGTCTGACACGGACCCGGGGTCAGCAACACTTTCACTCTGTAACGCTTTAAAGGATCGGCCTCCGGTTTGCTGTGTCAGTTCGATGGCAGCCTGTCAATGCCTGCTGAAGTTCCCTTTGGCTTTTCCCTTTATAGGAGCTTAGCACTGAGACAGCATATATTTTTGGGAGAGCAGGAGTTTCACATTTTGTACATGGCGAGTCAAAAAAAAAACATCCTATGTGGTATTTTAAAGATTTTAAAGGATAAATTATACTCAATTTGTAGAAGATATGAGTGTATACATAATTATTACAAATTCAATGTCTATTATTAACCACATTTTGCTGTTTTTTTCCTTTTTATGTCATCACAGTGAGCTAACACTGCAGTAATCCCTCGTATCAATGTGTACAAGTGTAAAAGGATGTTTTACATTACATAACATTTACTGTAAGGTCAGTATACATGGTGTTACCGACACCTGAGTACAGGGAATGTTTTTTTTTTTTGAGAAATATATTTCCCCCCGTCCCTGCAGTCTCTCCCTCCCCTCCGTCAGTCCTGAATGAAAAGAAACACCCTGTACTTTGATTCCAGGGACATTCAGCGGACACCTTTAAAGTTCAGCTCCAGCACGCCGTTTCCTGATGTCTGGAACACACACACACACACATATCTGATGTCAGTAAGTTACACAAGCACACACAAAAGTGAGGAAATTTCTCGCCCAGCAAGATTCGATCTCTGGACTTTTCTGCATTCTGTGCCACCGCTGCTGCAGTCTGAGCTTCGCCTCGGAGGGTTTCAGTACATTGTTTTCAGCCACCCGCTCTCTGTTTGTCTTAGTTTGAAGTGTTTGTGTTTTTTTGGAATTGAGCACCATTATCACCATTAATGGATGGATTACCTGTGGATAAATGTGAACAAACTGACAACCGAAACCTCGTCAGAGCATCATTATTCACAAACCATGCAATGAGTCTTCGTAGCTTAATGACAAAATTGGTACTAAGTACCACAAGTCCTTTTAGCAGCACTACGCAAAGTAAAAATTGGGCATTTTGGAGGAAAAAGTAAATAAATGATTTCTACAAATAGTGGTTACTTATGGGGAACAGCACTGGAGAACAAAACCTTAAAACGCTGATATTCTGCAAAACCTATAAAGTCATTATATACAGTTATAATATGCTACCAAAACAGTGGGGGGGTACAGTAAATCATAGTTTCCCATTACTGTACAGCAAAGATACCAAGCATTTACACAAATAAACAATAAATGGAGTATAATTTATTTCTCCTTTCTTCTAAAATGGCCAATTGTTATTCCTCTGTTCCCCGTGGTCTTGTTTTCTTCCTCTGTTCATACATCAAAGCAGCAGTGGGAAGTATCTTATTAGCACCTCATTCATACAACACAATTACACTGTAAATTACAGGCTGGACCATGAAGTGTTATAACCTTTCAGTCTCTCAGTCTATGAATCTTAACATATACAAAAAAAAGACACCAATACATCTACAATTCAGACTGATGTGATCCAAAAAGCCTCTAAATGGACCATGTGGTAAAATTGCTTTGCCATCTAAAACTTCACGGTTAAGGTAAAAGGAAGATCATGATTATGGTTAAAAGGAGCCAGCGCTGAACTGCTGATACGAGACGGGATGCGAACAGCAGCCTGCGCTATCATAATCAGACACTTTATAGACCAAATAATCCAACCAAAACCTCCTCAGTGAGTTTTCTGTACGATAAAAATGTCAAAGTGTTGGGTAAGAAAAAGTCCTTAAAGTAGCAATTGAATCATTAAAATTATGGTAAAAATACAGTTTCTTCATACAATAACGCTTTTAAAACCTTTATTTATAGTACTTTTCTGTGTGTAATGTGTTATAAATGTATAAAGTTAAGGGATTTTTAAGTCAATGAAGTTGTATCTCTGAGGGGCTTGCTATCACAGCTCTTTCTCATACCGGCTGTAATTGCGGGTTTGCATTTTCTCCCCCTGCACCGCTTCTGCATCCATTTACTTAATTTCCTTTCCTCGTGGGTGCATGCGGCAAACCCTGAGGCATAAAAATAGCTTTATATCTCACCTTAGCTACAGGACGTTTCAGACTTGTCAACAAGGATATGTACGCCTCGCCTCCGTTAATGGGATTCTCCCGACGCTGCGCATGCACACAGTCATATTTTAGCTTGCTTGCAATTACCCTCTAACCTCAATAATTTGACGGCTTACTGAGCATCCCAGGCAACTAGTAATCTCTAAAGCTACTTCATTAGCAATTATACATGAAGGAGAAACAGCGGAAGTCGGGGTGGTTGCGGGAAACAAGCGCTGTTGTTTGCTGACATTGATGTTTGTGAGGGAGAGAGAGCCGGTGGAGGGGTGGTGGGGGTGCAGCATACTGCATTAGCCACGGGTCACAGCCAGGACTTGGCTCATTATTTCTGTTCACGGCTGCAACATCACACCGAGAGCAGCGCGCCTCACGGACACCTTGATTAGCCTGACAACTGGCCGCGCGTCCATCAAAATGTGCTCTCAGATCCGATGAAAGGTTCGGGTGGTGGCGGCCCTAATGGATTTTGGAAGGACAAAAAGGGAAAGTGAGCGGACATCCAGTAATTATATTGCCAGTGGTGCTCAGACCTGTTGGCAGTGATTTATTTAAGAGTCCAGCTGGCAGGAGACAACACAGTGTGGGGAGAGGGGGCGCGGCCTTTCTGCTAACTTTAGTCTGAATTTTGTCTTTGAATTACAATCAAGTAGATCACCAAACAATCCACGGACACTGGTGGGAAATAACTACCTTTACTCAAGTATTGTTTTTTTTTTTTGGCACAGTTCTGATGTACTTGTGCCTATGTGAGTGTTTCCATTTCTCCCACATCACGAGATTTCAGAAGGGAAATATGAGACTTTTTGCTTCACTACATTTGCCTGACAGCTGGAGTAACTGGTTACCTTGCAGATTCAAATTTCACCTTGAGAGACACAATGGGTTCATAAAATAAAATGCATTATTAAAATATTAAATCTGTGGTTTCAAATTATCTTGGCCTGCGACCACTTATCAAACAACTATTGTAGATAGGACGCTGTCACATTTCAGATATCACTGCATCTCTACATGTGTCCTGTTTTAACATCCATTTCACTCATAATTTGGATGGAAAAGCTAGACTTAGACCACTACAACAAAAACATTTGTAGGCCAAAGTGCAACAGAGACAGCGTACATGAAGCATCTGACTTCCACATGGAGAGACATAATCATCAGATTTGTGAGGAGACTTCAACCTTCATCAAATGAATTAATAAAACTAACCTAAATTTGCATATACACATAAATTAAACCAAGTAAAGGATTTGTCTAATGATGACATCTAAACTTCTTAAATGGTGTCACTGAAATAATAGTTTGAGGCCTAAAGAGGTCAAATTATCCAATATTTTAACAACAAATTAAATCATCTCACCACCTCAAAAATGTATGTTGTATGTATGTATGTCTCCAAGTCAATTATCACTCTTAGAATTTAACTCTAACATCCTCTATCATAAATACAAATATGAATAATATTGCACTTCGAGTTGTTTTCAGGCTCGACTTTGGAAAAACCTAAAGTGTCCCAGGCTGCCGCACTCGTACTCAGAAAGATGTTATAAGGTCAGAGATAAAGTCAGAGACCAGACCAGCCGTAAGAGACATGCTCTCATAAACCAAAATATCAATACCAAAAATCAAAGGAAGGTAAATGAGGAGAAGAAAATAGGAGTTTACAGTACGTTCCCTCATCACTGTAATCAGCAAACATATTCACGGTGATGTATATCAAAAGTTAAGTTAATTCAATCTGTTAAAAATATCATTTTTAAAATCTAAAATTAACGACTTCCAACCCACCTCTTCTCAGCTGGATCTGAAAATGACTAGTTGTGTAATACGTCGGACTTAATGCAGCGGTAATAATGACTTTCTGAGGGTTCCTTCATTACGCTTCTCTTAAGGATTTGTTTACATGGTGTTCAACAGATTTAAAGCTGCAATTTAAAAAAAAAAAAAACGGTAAACAGTCATTTTCAGGATCGAACAAACACACATCAAGCAGAGCACGCCGCACACGGGTACAATGAGGACTCGTCTAACCAGTGAGCAATTTTGGTTATGAGCGGAGAAAAAGCCTCCCAGAGGCGCGGTGTGCTCCGCGTCTTTGCTGCCAAATGGTCTGTTAACAGCGATGTGAATGTTCCTGACACAGGAGCAAGAAAGTTTTAAACATATCAGTCGCTGCTGGAAAAATAAACTGAAGCGCATTCGATTGTTCTGCATCGCGACTTGAGTCAGGCGTGGACCGGCCACTCGATTCAAAGTGCTTCAAACTTATTCGACATTTCCTGCTCACCTCTGGCTCTCAACCTGTGATCCCGCTATAACAGGTTCTGCTCGACATTCACAAGAGGCACGTGGGTTTTAAATGTTGTAATGTGCTTGATAAAAATGGGATAAAGGGCATTGAGAGTATTGAAAGTGTGAATCGTGTCCACCATTTCTTCTGGACCTTGTAACAGGTGAATTTCTGATACTTAATAATGTTATCAGACGTTCCCCTTTAAGATTTTATCGCGTCTTAGAGAAACAGTTTGGTACCAATTAGACTGTGAGGAGGAACAGAGGATCTCATTTTTGCGTAAATCTCAGGTATTTTATTGCACTCTGTGATCTCAGCGGGGCTTCATTGGAAAAAGCACATAGTTTAAAAGGTATGCGGACCAGACTGGAAAATTGTTGCTTACGTGTTTTACATTCTGATTGAAATGAAGATTATCAAAGCAGCCGTCAAGGTCAAAGGTTGTGATTTATTTTGAAATGACTGATGTTTTCAAGAGGCCTGTGGGTAGATGATGGAGAAGAGAGCACAAGAGCGGTGATGCAACTGCATGCTTCAGATAAGTGATGATTTTCTGTTAGTTTTGTCTTATTTGTCAAACTAAATGAAATGAAATCAAAGTGAACTCACTGAGTGAACTCGTCATGCGGACAATCATTCAGAGAAAGCCTTCATCCTCTTCTCGTTGACTGGCAACCAAGGCATTTATTGTATGTATGGCTTGTTAGAGGCTATTGCAGCCTTTAGGCTAAATAACATGGTATTTTACCACCACTACTTACACCTTCAAACAAATATTTAAATGATATAAGATGTTAAGATGGGCAGCACAGTGGTGTGGTGGTTAGCACTGTTGCCTCACAGCAAGAGGGTTCTGGGTTCAATCCCTGGTTGAGGCAGGCCCTTCTGTGTGGAGTTTGCATAGTTCTCCCTGTGCCTGCTGTGTGGGTTCTCTCTGGGTACTCCAGCTTCCTCCCACAATCTAAAAGACATGCAGGTTAGGTTAATTGATAAGTCTAAATTGCCCCTAGGTGTGTATGTGAGTGTGAATGGTTGTATGTCATCTGTGTTAGCCCTGCGATTGACTGGCGTCCAATCCAGGGTGTACCCTGCCTCTGCGCCCAAAGATAGCTGGGACAGGCTCCAGCACCCCGTGACCCTGTGTTCTCAGGATAAAGCGGGTTAGGAAAATGGATGGATGGAAGATGTTAAGATGTTAAGATGTTATTTCTGGTGTGAAACCCTGGCGAGCTTCAAACAAGGAAGTAAAGCAACTGAAAACTTTTGTTCACATTTTTGGTAAAATTATCTAAAGTGTCACCTTGTACTTATAGTAAATGCAAAGTTACCATGCTTACAATTACAACGCAACAAGTAATGCGTAACATGTTGACCATCTTAGCTTAGTGTGTTAGCACACTGGCTAATTAGCACTAGACTCAAAGTACATCTGAAGCTGCAGGAATTTCATTAGTTTTTCAGGTATTTGGTCAAAATCAAATGTTTCACGTGATGATGGTTTAATGAAAGCTCAGAGGATCACCAAAATTTCTAAAATGGGTGTACCAAATTTCACAGTGGGTATCCAACGTTTCCCGAGAGATTTTACTCTTGACCAACCTACATTTCCATCCCTACAGTCCTGACACGATGAAAACAATGTTGGTCTCGGACTGGACGCAACCCGTCCACATCCACTGTCCGTTCAAAGCCACTACACCTTTAACTACACGATTGTATATAGATGACTTCCTTTAATGTGGCAGTAATTCAATAAAAGACTTGCTGGTTAGATGGCTGTTTGCAAAAAAAAACAAAACACATTTTCAAAAGAAAATACTGTCTCAGCTCTACTGATATAATTTTATCTGTTTTGAAAACAAGCGTAAAGGGAAGAAATATGTAAAATCAGACAAAACAACAAAGAATGACACCATTTAAGAAAACTGCTGCCAAAATGAATCGCTCTTTCAAATTAGCATCTGTTGCCAGGCTCTGAGCCAGTCAATACCCCCCCAAAAAGTCGCTTTGTTAGATGGATTATTCTACATTCATGTGCATGAACATTACAATAAGAGAGTACAGAGCTAAGAATCCAATCAGCGGTGTCATCAGCGGAGACAGCCAGGACTACTGCGCCGCTAATGAATGGTTTTCTGGTGGTGTTGAAATGAACAGTGCACATCAGAGCAGCTGGCACTTACATGAATCAATGCTCGTTCTGCTGTACAACAAGCTCAACAAACAACGAAACAAAAAGAATCTAATTTCCACACAAAAGAACAGATTTGACCTTTACACTTTCCTGTGAATCGGACACTGATATTTCCCAAATAGTTTGAATGAGAGCAAAAGCCGGGTGCTCTGGTTCAGATTTCATTTAATTATTATATTTATTTTTCTTAGAACCATTCATATTCATGATACTGTTCAAATATTTCCCATATAATCTGATTATTGTATCATTGTTCACTATCACTTCTTTAAAATAGATATTATATCACATGTGTAAGATAAGAAGCTAAATCTGTCTTAAGGACTTTTACTAAGAAGGTATCATCTTTTTCATATTTCAATTTTAGTAGTACTTTTTTTTTGTTTTGCAGACTGACATATGTTAGCTACTTTTGGATGGACTGCTATGGGATTTTGTACAGACATTCATGGTCTCTTAAGTTTAAAACCTAATGAATCTGGTGATCCACTGAATTGTCCTCAAGCGCCACCATCTGTTTTTTTTTTGAGGAAAATGTCATGACAAATGGATTGCTATGAAATTTAATCCACATTCATGTAGTCCCTAGAGGATAAACCTTAAGGATTACCCAATTTTCCATCAAACACCACCATCAGGTCACCAGAGGATTCCTAAAGACTTGGACAATCAATGGACTTTTCCTCTAGCGCCACCATGAAGTTTACATTTTGAGCGAAACATCTCAACAACTATTGGACGGACTGTTATGAAATTTGGTTCAGATCTTCAAGCCCCCCTCTGAATAGATTTTAATAACTTTGCTAATCCCTTAACTTCATTTTAATAATAAAAAAAACTGAGACATATTCAACCATCTCAGGTGTACTTTGTGTTTCCTGTCAGCACGACAGTGAACATTAAACCTGTTAAACATCATTTAGCACAAAGCACCGTTTCTAAGCATCACAGGGTCATTAGCATGGCTGTGGGTTTTTAGTCGTTATCACACGGCTAAATCACACAAAGTAATCATCATCATCATTACCATCAATACAGTGTTTGTTTGTCTCCTCCTCTCTGGATACAATTCCTGTGCTGTTTAATTAAGTGCGGTTTGACGACGATGAGAATCCAGTCAGCAAGGGCACCATCTCCATCTTATCCATGGGTTTCATCAAATATATATTAGTCGCATTCAGGTGCTTTCCTCTGTTTTTCTCACCTCCACTTCACTGTATGCCTCATCTGACGATTTAACAGCAGGGATATTCCTAAACTGAAAATTCATGTAAAAATCACCCTAAATGCAGCTGACACCTCCAAATATTGTCAGTTGAAAATCATTTGAAAGCTCAGTCAGTCAGTCTTGTGGACATAAATTGATTTGGTATGTCATGTTGCTTCTCACGGCTAATAAGCCCTCAGTGATGTGAAACAATCATACCGCGGAGAGCCGCTGGATTTCCTGGTGACTTTCCAGGGCAGGGGGATTTTCCCCCCCTGGTTTCCAGTGGCCCCACGTCTCCGACCCTGTCACTACCGATCGCTTGTATTCGCAATTACGCCTTGTTTACTTCTGTCATACCCTTCAGCTGCGGCAAGACGGTTATGTAACACAACATACGATGCACGATCAACGGCACCGCTGTCTCTACGAGAGAAATCAATTCAGCCCATCAGTTCTCGCCTTGCCCTTTCCAATAGCTCAATCCTTTTATTTCCTCTCTCTCCGGCATGTGTTGTCGGGCCTTTGCTGCCTGTATGGGTGAACAGTGGGAGTCCCTCGGTGGTTACTAACCAGTAAGGCCACCACTCTGCCCACAAACCAAAACACAGCTCGGCCTGAGTTTGAAGCTTATTCTTTATGAAACGTAACTCTCAGAGACAAAATGTACCCAAGCAGCTGGACCGCGCTTTTGGGTTGTTTTGCATAACATTTAGCAAATTAAACGTGTCTCTGTGTGCTTCGGCGTCTACTTTTGTGTGAATTCTGTCAAAATGTTTACCTAAATCTCTAAAGAGATCGCCAAAAAAACCACTCACAGGTCAATTCAAGAGAAGGGCGCAATCAAGTCCCTGTCAAAAGCATGTCATCCTCTTCCCACTGTACGCCTCAAATGGACAAATGTGAGGGCCATGCGACTCGAACATGACTCCCATCCCGCCGCGCTTCTCTGCACAAAGGGGGGTGGGAAATCTATTAACCTTTAAGGCAGCAGGAGAACCACCCAGCTAGCCGGGAGGGAAGCAAATGCATCTGTATTTAAAGGTTAGGGGGAGATGTGGAGTAATGAAGCACAGACATACAAGAGCAGAAGAGGGATAGAGGTGGGGGTTGGATGGTAGTGCGATATCTAGGAACATAAACACACAAATTACAGTTCAAGCTCAGCAAAGTGCTTGTATGTGTTCTCAGCGGGCATGTGAAGCAGTTTATTCAAACTCTCTCCTTGGCTGTCCCCTTTAACTGCTGCACTTTGTACTCCACATCAGCAGCTTTTTAATACCTTCTGAGGCTGTCAAAATGTTCAAATTTGCAGATGACGCCGCTTTGGTGGGTGCGACTACAAAGGGAGATAAAACAGCATTTGGGACTGAGGTTAACGCCTCAGTGACATGCTGCAGCCCAAAGAAATTACAGATTGACTTTGATAAAAACTAGGGAGCTGGTGATGAATTTTACATAGATAAGGAGGCAGATGCTACGTTTCACCGTCAGCAGTCGTACAATAGAGAGTTTTATACTTTAAGGGGCATTTTTTTCCTCACTTTCCTACTATTAAGACTCGAAAATGTATTAAACATGACTTGGCAGGGTTTTTCACACTGTCTCATAGCAGAGCCACCTGCTTTGCCTAAAATAATGAAAAAAAATCTCACATTTTTATGAAACTGGACTTATGAAGCTTCAGGGAACATCAGCAGTGGTGCTACATCACACAGCAAAGGCCACATATTTAACGAGCAAGGCGATTTCACCCAGTGACTACATCGATAATGAGATGAGATGAATCAGGAGCCGAAGGAAAAAGAAAATGTGTCTTTGACCTGGTTAATGAAAAAACAGGAGCAGTAAAGTGCACCACACATACAGGTATTTTTTCACCGGTGGTTTATAATGCAAAATGGAAAGATGTTTTTGGAAGGAGTGGGAGGACAACACTACGAACATTCAAAATTTGGAGTGGCTGGTTGGTAAAAGCATTTTGACATTTCTTTTTTTTATCTTATATAAGAGCTCTTGAGAAAATGTGTGTATAGTATAGTATGGTATATGCCTGATCACAGGGTCAAAATCACAAGAAAAAAGGATGTTGAGGATTCGGTGCAGCACCCACTTATCCTTTGATGGGTTTTAAGGGCTGAAATAATCACATATGTCGCCATATTAATTGAATATAATCTGCATATAGAATTTGTCTGAGACACTTTACAAATGTAATTTATGTATTTATTCAGTTTCTGTATTTCTTTGGGAACATCTGTACTATGCACTTGTTTTATATATGTGTGATTGGAAGCCAAGTGACATTTTGCTGAGTACTTAAAGGACATTTTCAATCTGCATTTAGACTCAGTACATGGGGTTGTTTTTATTGAATTTATTGTTAAATGTTGTGTTCCTTTCCAAGTCCCAAAACAAAAACAAAACAAAACAAAAAAAAAACATTGCAGCACAAATCATCTCAGTTTTTACTTATAAAGGCCTGAAAGTTGAGACTGGTTAAAACTGGCCCCGATTAACAGCAGCTAAAAGACAGCTGGTACACACAATACAAAGCAATAACGAAGTGATAACTCTTCAGCCAGACTCTGCTAATTGGCAGGACTAAAGCTATTTAACACATGCAACAGTGCAAAACATATAATCTGGCCATAAGAAGAAGGTAAATCATGAGCACACATATCGATTCACACAAGTTAAAGGAGCCGCGGGTGTGTTGCACCCGTGCCGTCAAAATGACACCCAGCAGCGGCCGATAATGAAAACATGACGGTAATCCAGAGCAAGTCAGGAAAAAGCTACTCAAACATGTCAGCGTGTAGCAGCAAGTGAGAAAAAAAATGACACAAATGTGGCATAGTGAGCTTTATCAGTAGGAAGAAGAAGACGAAAGCACCCTCGGAGCATGTGCAGAAACATTTTGGATAATGAGCAAAGCCTCCTCTGACCTTGAGATGTATTGACAGCAAACTTTTTTTTTTTTCTTTCTTTATTAACCTTGGCAGTGCAGTGCAGCCAGATTCACACTGGACTGGATCAGAAAGAGCAAAAGCATCCAGGAGAAAAGGACAGCCAAGAGGATGCGGCGGCGGCGGCTACACGTTTGTAATAATCCACCAGCGCGTGGAAGCAGAAGAGTAAATTGACGATTTGATTAAATTCATCAGGGTCAATATGATGGTGGAAAAGTTTCTAATGTTATTGCGTTGTAACTTCCAGATGGTGCAACCGCTGTAAAGTCTGAGTGAGTAAAGATAATTCTTCTCAAAATCCGCCAGGAAAAGTAAAGCTCTATCTGTACTGCGCGCTGTACATTACAATGTGAGAGTATTTTCATGCAGAGGGCTATTTCCAGACCCAACCATGGAGCCCGGAGAGCAGAGACATCGTCATTTTGAACGGTTAATGATAAGAGCAACTGTCCTTACCCTCTGCGGATTCCTGCCCGAAGGGTTTATTAAAATATTTAATGAGATATTTAATGGATAGCTCTGTGTGCCCCATCTGAGAAAAAGGCATGATCTCTTGCACGTGTGGTTCCTTTCCATCAAATGCCATTTCTCCCGTTTTATGGCGTACTATGTGCAGCTGGGTGTAAAACGGCGAGGATTACCCCACTGATGTGCGTGAAAAAAATAATCAGAAAGGCCATTTTGAATCGACCGTTGCTCTGATAATACCACACAGAGAAGTTTTGAGTGGAGAGCACTTTGCTGAATTGAGGTTCAGTCATTCGGTTGCAGAGTGACGCCAGATCGTGAGCAATCTGGATGACAAACATTTGAGCTCATATTCAAGATTTTATTTACGTGCAAAAACACACCATAATCTTAGAAGGCATACAGATGAGTTTGTAAGATGTGGAGGTCTGCTTTACTGATTTACAGCCATGTTGCTATGATGCAACCCTACTATAACATCCCTCTATACGTAGTCATCATACTGTTTGTTTGGACTGTTTATGTCTGATCAAATCCTGAATTGGCTTTCCTTGTTTTTCTTTACATATCACACTAATGCACAAGCGTCACACTAATCAAATGTGATATGTCTTTTGCATAAATCTAATGCAGATGTCACTTTATTCACTCTTCCTATTGAAACGGGAGTTGGTTAAAAAGTCTTTGTGTCTGAAGCTGCCGCCATCAGTGCCCCAGCAATGAACCCTCTTTCAAAGTCATTCAGATTTTTCCTCCTGCCATCTTGACACAAAATCTGACTCAACAGGACCTCCTTAGCACTTTTATTGGATTTTAATTGCTTAACTGTACCTTGCAGTGCACCTGTGTGGATGCCTCTGCATTCAATTTGTTTCTACATCATTTATTTCATTGCATTTCCCTTCATTAGTGACCCGTCTGTATGTGCACATGCAGGGATTCTCACCGGGTGTGTGTTTGAAGGTATCGTTATCATATTGTAAATCTCATAAAAAAACTGCTGAGCCAATTTGTTGATTATTTCAACAAATTGGCTCGTGAAAACAAAGCTCTGTAGTGCCATTAGAAGTCTATACAATGCAGAGGGCACCTTTAACTTGCACCCTCAAATTTCATGCAGTCCGGTGAAATGTTTCATCAAACAAGTCGGCTTCGTCAGAGCATTTGATGTGACTTGACGTGCGCAAAAACATTCGCAATCAGCTGATCCCAGCCGGCTATGATTCGGTCACTCCCAACTTTTCAATCGAGGAGGCGCAACGAATGTTTTACTGAAGGCTCGTCCACTCAGGAGGCGTTGTTTTTGAGTTGTCCAGCCATCCTCATGTCCCCTCCAAACTTGCTCCAACACAATGTTCCTTTGTAGGTAGTGTTTCTTATCAATATTTATTAACATTTCATTTTTAATCAAAAGTTTTTTGTTTTACTTAATTCTTTATTTTGAAATCCAGAAATACTGTCACCGGGAACTACTTTTTCCAAGGATCAATAAAATATGTCAGACACAACGAAGTCTGACATGTTTTCATGCAGATATATATCAATAAAACAAAGTCACACGTGTTCAGAACATTGTCAGACCTCCTAAAACACTTCTTTTTGGTTTTAGCTGGATACCAACTTGCTTCACAACTCTTTCAGATATTAAGCTCCAACATTTTTAACAGGTGGATTGTTCGATGACAGTTGGACTGTCGGCCAAGTTTGACAGATTCGCCTGCTCAGTAGACACAAAGTTGATTTAATGGTGAAAGAAGATGCTGTTTTGCTGCTTTGTTTGTCAGAGCAACCACCTGTGAGGAAAACAGAATCTGCCAAAAAAAAAAAAAAAAAAAGGACTATTAATTTAATTGAATGTGGTCCAGAAGGAGGAATAATGATTTTGTGTCTTAACTAATCTTTTAGGAAAGAAATAAAAAAACGCAATCCATCGAGAACCTCTCCCAGCAGAGATACTTCTCCTCTCTGTCTTTGCTATTTCCGTCTCTCCACTTTTCAAACCTCTGTCCCTCTCAAAGCCTGAAAGTGAAATAAAGAAGAGGCTGACAACCCGGATCGCCGTCTCTTACATCCCTGCCCCGTCTATTCCCCCAAACTGTTACCCCGTGCCTGATAATCCAGGCCGATAAAAAGGAGATAGGCCGAGACCGAAGCGGCGTCTCTGTTAGCCTGTGATTACACAACGGCGTTATCTCCTCCTCCCACTCTGACCTTTTGTCCCAGGTGATGTGCTGATGAGCTGCTTCTCCCTATAGGCACGCAATCTCCTGGCGGAGACAGCCTGATAGGATCGCTGCCTGCCTGCGAGAGGTCCGAGCCCGAGGCGAGGCGGGGCGTCGGTTTCATCGAGGGCGTCCTTCGTCAGGTTGTTTCACTCGAGGCAAGAAAGAATCAACAAGCGATGTAAATGTGTACAGAGCCTGGAGATGATAAATGATTTTTAATAGTTGGTTATTCCTTAAAAATACAAAAAATCACCAAAAAACTCTTTTAGTTGTCTCTATAATTGTTTTATAGAGGCAAAAGCAAATTTAGCATGATGTAATAGCACCGAAAACTAGAGAGTTGGTTCAACAAAGCTTGTGACTTTGACCATCGTTCACATGCCTGTCAACGTTGGTTGCTTTTTAACATAACAATCTCACAATAACTATCAATTTTGCCCAAATTCTTATCTAAGTAGTCCCAGCAAAAGAGGAATTTCTACTGGGGACGTTTTATTGTTTCAGGTAGATATCCTCTTTTAAGTTTCATCTCCTTCTGTCCAGCCACTGTAATCTACATGACAAAAGTTTCTTCAAACAAGCTGCACCTGCAGACACTACTCAGGGCTGAAACGGTTGGATGGTTAAAGGTTTATTTTTTTTGGAATTTAATCAATATTCAAATTGCATTTTTTTAAATAACCGAATTCATCATTTAAATGCTAATTAGGTCAACTAATGCATGACGCGTTAAAAATGGTCTATAACCTGAAAGAGTCCCTAATCATCTCGTGCCACACTCTGCACATGTGAGGTGGGAAATTGAAAATAAAGCTTCGATTAATCATCCACGACTCGCTGTTTGTCGCTGTTAAAGGACCTGCGGTGCTTCTCGGAGTGAAAAGATGATTTTCGCATCATGTGTGCCCATCACAGCAGAAGCTGCACAACAGGTGTTGCGTAACACCTATCCGCTCTTATGTAACCGCCACGGTGCATCTTAACCTTGCCTTTTTATTAATAACCTCCCAGCCGATGCTGTGCCTCAGTATCTCCTTTCATAACCTCAGGAGGAAAAAAACTTTGATGCTGAAGATGAAGAAGAAGAATGAAAAAAAGAGGAAGAGTCCCTCAAAGGAAGCTTCATTCACGGTTTCATTTATGCAGGATTTAAGAATAGTCGATCCGGTGTTCATTCAGTGACAATGAGGACAGGCAGCTCTCCAGCGCTGTTTGTTTCGGTGTCAAATGTACCTCAGGATTCTAATAAAGTCGCAGAGACCTTGTGACTTTATCGGGGATTATGTGTTCCTGTCTCGTCTGCTCTCCTCTCATCTGATTTGTCTCCAGCTCCTCAGGGAAGGAGCACATGTTGGCATCGAACAAATGGACAAGTTATTGTCATTTCTGTTTTTCTCTCCCTCCCTCTCCTGGGGATTATCTGGACAAGCCTGCTGAAATCTTTCCAACACTACATCATAATTGAAAAGAATCAGGTTTCAGTGTAAATCATGGCATTTCCGTGTCTTCTTGCTTCTTCTATCCAGCATTATTTTATTTTTCCAGCTTAGAGCATCAGTTTAACTGGACCAATGATTAATTTTTTTGCACATCATGCTTGCACACAAACTCACCATCATAAATAACAGTGCATCTAAATGACTTCCCTTTAAAAAAAGGAGCCCTTAAAGCCACTGTTTTGGCTGATGTGAGGTGATCGCCTCAGCACACTGCTGCCCTGTTCTCCAGAGACACCACAATGGGAGTTTGACGGTTTTACTGACACGCGCCCACCACGTCCCTGCAATATCCACAACCCCTGCCAGCCGCCACCGAGGGAGATTAACGCCGCGGTTCGCTCCAAATTGTGTTTAATTATAGCTCTGCGACAAGTGGGGAGAGTCTCTCCGGCCCAACCCCGGTATCTCTCCAACATCCAGGTAACCATGACTACAGCTCAATCAAAGACAACACCGCTGAATTGTGGATGTCTGCGGCAGAGTAATCTCTGGACAGAGCAGCGGAAATTATCAGACGCTGCGGTTTTCCCCCACGAAATATAAAAGTATTTAGTAGTCACTTCTACAAAGAAAAGAAAAAAAAAACAACAGAATGGAGATGCAATATCTGCTTATGACCCTTTTACAACACACAATAAATTAATAATTCATGCTACACAGTATTCACATGTTGTTTTCTCAGAAGTAATGTTTGTAGAGAACCATGGGTGAAAGAGAATCAGGAGGTGATTTGGAAATTGGATCTTCACTGTGGAGGAGTAAAAAAAAAAAAAAAATCAAATGCCATGAATTATATAGTACCTTCTTTCTTTCATTCCTTCCTCCTGGTAGGAGTGAAAACGTGGCCGCACAGTTATTGATTAGTTGATCTGAAAGAGAATACATTAGATGCAAAGCACACACTTTTCGGCATGGGAGGGAGGAGAACGCAAATGAATATCTTCTCTTTTGTCAGCGGCGGCCTTCGGAGAACAAACAGACAGAATGCAAGCAAATTAGGAAAACATCTGCAAACACACACTGCAAGTTTATCTGATGTGCTTTCAGTAGTGCCTGTGTGTGCGCTTTTGAGTCATTTTGAGGGCCAATGTTGTGAAGAAAAAAGACAAATCGCATAAAGTCTTCATGTGCTTTTACCTTTTTAGCGCTTGGGAAGTGGCGGCGAACACAAGGCTCTCTGTTTTGACAGCTAGGTTAAGTGAAGAGCCCTCGAATAGCCACCGCAAAACTTCAGCTAACCCTGTATCGTTGATACCATCCTCACTGCAGCGCCTTTAATCAGAGAGACACGACTGCAGACGGTGCGCTGATTATGGTGATAACAGTGTCCGGGAGGGGCAAATGGGATGTACGGTAAAAAGGCGAAAATTAGTCCAAAGCGAAAAAGCAGAAAAAAGCACGATGAAAAGCAAAGCGAGGCCAATCAGTGAGTGTCTTGAGATGTTCTGGACATCAGCGGAGGAGCAAAGGGAAAATAAACACAGAGGATAAAAGCTGGTTGCCATCAAAAACAGATATTGTACATATATGTGTTTCTATATATATAAATGTGTGTGTGTGTCTGTATAGTATGAAGACACTCTAATATTTCTTTGGTCTAAAGCCCAGCACAGACTCACAGGATGATGAAAAATTGGTGACATAAGAGACAGCGATTCTCACCACAGTGTTTAAACAGCAAAGGAAAAAGTTACACAACACCCACAGAGCCGCTAGCAAGGCTGTAGTAAGTGACTGATACTCAAAAGAGACGTTTTTCACACTTGACATCTCCGCTTTCTTCAAGCTGTGATGACATTCAACACACGAGGCAGGAGCAGCGCCTTCCCTTTACGTCTCTTATTTATAAAAGACGCAAGCTTTGCGCATATTTGATATGAAGTGAACACCGAGAGGACTGATTTTTGGGGTGAATGGAAAGGCGGCGCTTTAACCTTAAAAATCAGACCACCTGTGATTCGACGTTAAAGGTTTGGATTCACGCTGAGAGAATGAAAAACCACGAAGGAGACAAGACGGAGGAGAGAAAAAAGAGCCCATCGGTGCCAAATCCCCTGTGCAGCTATTTAATAATTGAAGATTAGACAATGAATGAGCGTGTTGTCAAATGAAGACAAAGTTTGGGTCAGAACCACAGAGACACAACCAGAGAAAATCCTCCTTTAATGGATTTACAGGCCTGGTGCACTCTTCAATACTTTGCATCTTATATAACAGTATTCTCTGTATTTTATTGTATATTATCTTTATATATTTTATTTAGTTGTATTATAGGTCTATATTTTGTTTTATTAGTAAGTTTATTATTATTATTATTTATTTTAGGTCTATATTTTAGGTCTATATCTTTTTTTTTTCTTTGTGCATGTGTGGTTTTCCTTTACAAAATATTTTTGAGCATCGTTTAAGGGAGCCAAGAATTTCATTGCCAGCGACGACTACATGTAATTGTTGTGCACATAATAATAAAATCTTGAATCGTGGATACAAAATACTGAAACAAATCTGCTCAGCTCACCTCCAGTTTTAAGAGATTGTGTAATAGTAAATTAAGGAAATTACTCAAGAGCTCCTTTTGTAAAGCAGCCCTCCCAATAGTCCCTTTTTTTCTCGAAAAAGTCCGGTCCAGTAATGGGTATAATTGGAGCCATGCATCCAGACGCACCGGTGGCCGGGGCTCCGCTGTTAATGTGAATTAATTGTGACTGTAGTGAGCAGCCCCTGGTTAATATAATGACTTCACCTGAGGGGTCCTGAGTGGCAGCGAGGCAGAGGTAATTGTTCCGAACATCCCAGTGAGGCGCTCCCAGCGTGATCGGTCGCCACCTCACCCGAGCTCTGAAACTGAGATGAAGAGAGGGACAGATTATGAATTTATACTGGGATTTATCACGGAGTGGAAAACTATAAAGTCTTAAGGTAGAGCTCTGGTGTACGTAGCTGGGAGTATATGAAGATGTTTGTTGTACTTTATTAGTTTATTAGTGAGAGACAATGCCCATCAATCAACTAAAAATAATGTAAAGAAGCCTGAGTTAGCAAATAAGGATGATTTCTTAAGATTATTGATAGACAGACAGGAAACAAGGTGAAAGAAAGAGATATAACATGCAACAAAGGTCCCTGTGGATGTTGCTACAAGGATTTTTAAAAGTTTTTAAAGCGTTGTCTCGATCTTGGTGTACAGGACGCTTGTCACAATATCAACATACTGCATAAAAAACACAGTATAAAGGAGCACAGCGACAAACAGCATGCAATACACAATCGAACTCCTTCAGCTAAATGTTAGACAATACTGTACGTACTGTAATACCTGCAATTTTACTCGTGATTCGAGTGCTTCAGTGCATTCACGCTGACAATTACAATTACAGCAAATAGTACCTGGCTGGTGTCATCGTAACGGTCAAAAGGTTGAGTGTGGATAATGGACACTCTCAATGTTCGCCATTCCTTCTACGCTAGAGGAAAGCAGGGGACCACCGAACAATGAAAATGGCGGCCGAGGAAGCTGCAGGAGTTGTGATTGGAGCATGAAAAAGCAGATTTATTTTGCATGGTCAAATATTGGCAATAAAGCATTGCCAACTTTTAATTTGCTATTAAAAAGAAGAAGAAGTGTTGTGACCGTCCGCACAATTACAGTGCTAATAAGCTGATCTTTAGCCTGTACAATCAACATCTTGCATTAAGTGTGTTTGTTTTGCAGGTATTTGACCATAAACTAAAATGTTGGACAAACTGAAATCCTGATCTGATGATGCTGATAGAAGAAAAGTGACGACTCTTCTTGAGGAGAACAGTAAATAATGAATAAACAAATACTTTTGTAAATAAAGACAACTGCAATAAATCCAGTTGTTTCCAAGACAATAAAAATACACTCAGTGCACATGTAAAATACATTCAAAGACAACAACAACACGCACTTTAATTAATATTAACACCGTGTTAAACTCCTCTGACATTCCTCAGTTTAACTATCGAGCTTTTCTCATGTTAACAGATATAAAAGCAACAGAAATCACAGAGAAGCCCCACAGTTCCCATCATGTCAAATAAGACTTATTTCACACACCATACAAGGAAAAGTAAAAAGAGATAAAAGACACAAAAGAAGACGTATAAATCATCACATGGAGTATAAAACATTTCTGTGTATGATAAACTCTCATTATTTATATAAAAATATACAGAGGAAATGCGGCACCATATCTATTTTTCCATAATCACATGTGGAGCTGATAAGGCGAGCGCGGCGGTGAAAGATGTCTGACCGCGGCGGATGTGGGCGCAGACCTGGCAGTTAACCTTTAAATGGCCTAATTAAACCATCCGTGATTAAATCAGACCCGCTCCACGAGGGGAATGAAAGATGTCTTTTTAACAGGTTAACCGCAAATCAGACATTTTTCTTTAACAGGAGGCGAGCAAATGTGCTTCACGGTAAACGTATTTCACTGTCTTTTGCAACAAACTGGTGAATTTCTGTGTTGATCTTCTCCATGTGAAACCATGAACAGACAATTTCCATCATGTATCTTTAATTAACAGCCATACCACACCATATATGTGTGCTTAAAGCAGATATAATCGCTATTTTTATATTAAAAGTGTATCAAAAAGCGATGTGAAAACAGCGTGACAATGTGAAAGTGGTCACTCTTATAAAATGAATATGCAGCTACACCTTCCTTACGGCTTTACGGGGCTTTGAAGTGGACACCTGAACACTTCACTGGCAAACTCATTGCTTATTTTCCAGCATTTTACTGCATCTGTGGCATTTCTCTTTTTCATCTTCACCCTCTCTGCTCCACCTTTCCTTCATCTTCTGACCATCCATTTTGCTGGGCGACTCGTCTAAAATGTTATGTTGCTAGATGCGTCGCTGTCAACCAATCACAAACTGAGAAGTGTGGCTTGCAAACGGCGGCTCTGTCTCGAGTGCTTCAGCGGCGTGCCTGATTAGATTCTGAGCGGTCGACTCGCTCGTCAAGTTGATTGTTTTGCGGGAGGCCAACAAAACAGGCCACCAGGAAATGCGGTGCCGTCTTCAGGTGACCCCAATCAACCCAACCAACTACCTCGCCCATGACTTAAAAAAAAAAAAATCCTTGGAGCTACATCAATCTTGTAGGTGATCTAGTTTGACATTAAAAGAGCAAATTTTGCCGAAAGGTAAAAGTACACCTGAATTCATCACGCCAAACACCCAAAATCCACACATTTCACACAAATGGAATAAAACTGCAGCCTTTGAAAACTATCACCAACTTGTTTGCTTCAAATAGATCTTCCATCTCTACACTGCACTGTGGAACAACAGTGTCAAAAATAAAACTAATTTTAAAGCAATTGTGACACTAGGATGTACTTTTATCACTTCACCAGTATGAAGGCGCTGCATACTGAAACTTGCAAAAAAGAGACTTTACATTTAACACGTCCACTGCATTACAATATGTCATTTTTATACTCTCAGGGGTGTAACAGCTCCACATTTTCATTCTTCCACTACACTTAAAACTGAGACTTTCACTCCTATTCAAACAGCTCAGAGTCTCCTCATTTCAAGGACTATACTGAGCGTGGCGACACCACTCTCTGGAGTGTGTAAACATAAGAAAATAATCCCTGTCATGTTGCTGCGCCTTTTAAATCTGCCAAATGGCACTCACAGCCGACAAATCCCAGCCTCGGCGGCGTCGAGTGTTGGGAGAATAATTAAGGGGAAACACTCTTTTTAGAAGTGTGCTGTGGGGGCAGCCGGGGCGTCATTAAACTGTTTGGTAACAAAATTGATCCAGCCTCACACATCGGCACCCGAGTCGAGTAAAAAAATGAAAGCTGCCAAGACAACAAGAGCGCAACTGGGAGAAAAATCCACCGCGAGAGCCGAGTCGTCAAACTTCCCCAGGGATGAACACCGTGTAAACTAAGGTTTTTTTTTTGGTGATTTTCTTTCCCACAATTGAGAGTGCTTGACTTTAACAGACAACTGGCTCTCTCCCCCAAGTTGTGTTGATGCATTCAGATTTCTAATGATGTCCTCGCCGTCTCCAAAATAATCAATTACGGCCGTAATTTCTGCGCTGCGCCGGCTGTGTTGTGTTTCAGGCGGCAGCGCAGCGTGCTGGAAGCCACCCATGTTCCCGCTCATGAATGTTAATGATTAAATCATCTCTCACTCGCGGCCCCCGTTAATGTCAGCCGGCGTAACAGGCCGTGTTCTTAAAGCATGTCTGTCGCCGCAAGGCTCCTCAGCTGCCTGCTTTCACTGAAATATCACAACAACACCATAACAGTGAAGATGACAAACAGCTTTCTTTTAAAATTGATGTTAAAAAAAAAGCCTTGCTGATGTTATAATACTTGAAGTCAAACAGGATTTCTTCTTATATTTACTCTGCTTGAAACTCCACTGAGCTTCCTGTTTATCTTCCTGTGTGAGCAGAAGAAACCGAACATTTTGTGCCCTCCGTCGGACGGATACGAACGCTTTCACGCTGCCGTCTTGGTGGCTACTCCGCTGACATTTACCATGACATTTGACATTCTTGGAGACAGAAACGCAACCAAAATTTAGAAACAGAGATGCAACCTTTTCTTCTACAGTTTTCCTCCCAAAATACTGCCAGCATCACCGTGTGAAAAAACTGCTAATTTTTTTTTTTTTTTTTTAAGTCTGGGCGTTATTCCCACACCAACAACCTCACATTAAATTCAAATACATGTGTTTGGTATTTCTGTCTTCTTAGACCCTTGTCTCCCAATCTCATCATCTAGCCAGTTATTTGCTGTTAGGGACAACATGTAGAAAACGTATAATTAAACTAAATCTTAGTAGGTACAAACTTGGGAGTGCGACTTGTAAAAGCAAGTGTAAAGCTATTTGAATTCCACGAGCATGAAGTAGAAGAAGTATTAATACATACTGATATACACTGAATGTTAAACAAATCAGAAGTCAATATTGGTGCTAAATAGCGAGAATGAAAACCGAGTGGTGCCGTCAGGATTGATGTTATCTCTGTGAACATCTGCCCGAGATAATTTAGTCTCCTCCGGACTAATTATTTAACAAGTTGTTCAAGAACATTTATATAATAAGGCCTTGGAAAGATAAAGGCTTCAGAGTGTTGTGGGGAAATGATATTGGAGATTCAGAGATGAATGACATCGAATTCAGAGAGAGGAAGTAATTCGTGGGTCATAAAAAATACCCATATGTTCATTTTAATCAGCTGAAATCCAAACTGGGTGATTAGAAAGCTAAAAGCCTAAAATCAAATGTTTTGCAAATTTTAACCAAATTTTCAGAAGACCTACATAAAAAAGGTCGTTACATCCACTGTTGTTACGCCATTATCATTAGGAGGAACAAGATCACGTTATTAAATGAGCTCCGGTAAAACCTCAAACGGTGAGAAATGATGCAGAAAGCTGGAATGAAGCCAGCCAATTCGTTTTCTTCAGCATTAATATCAGTGAGGTTACGGTCTCCTCGTCGCTCCACGTAGATCTGATGTCTTCGTTCCACCGGTGCTGTGATCGATACGCCACCGCCTCCAACTCCAAGCCATTGGCGATATTGAGTTGGGTTTTTTTTTTACGCACACATTGAAATTGCTCGTGACTGCAGGTGGATGGAGAGCTGCCTACTGTCTCTAGAGGCTGTTTGCTATAAAGAAATTGGTCTCAGGTGGTGTTTGCATCTTGTAAAAAACCCCAACAAATCTTTGGGTCGGTTTGGTTTGATTAGGCTGGGACCAAACAACAACTTGGTGAGGGTTTGAGAGCGATTGTGGTCGTGTTTAATAAAATTCAAAATTCAAATTTATTTATTTAGAGCCCAAAATCACAAACATTGTTTGCCTCGGAGGGCTTTACAATCTGTACAGTTGTGACACCCTCTGTCCTTAGACCCTCGAACCGAGTCAGGAAAAACTTCAAAAAACCCTTTATGGGAAAAAGAAGAAACCTGAGGAAGAGCCACAGATGAGGGATCCCTCTCCCTGGGACGGACAGACGTGCAATAGATGCCACATGTACAGAGAACATCATCAATCATATTATGGAATTATACATGAGTCGTAATAAGCTGTAGCTATACTGAGTTCATTGGTTTAGTCCATGTGTGAAGGTATCACAGGTAATGGAAATGAGTCCTGTGAGTCCAGGTGCATCTCTAGATGTCCTCATATGGAGCTCTGGGCCACTCGACCTTCTCTCCACAGCACAGACACAGATCATGTCCCCACCAGGCCAGTGAACCTCAGACAGATGGACCACAACCAGAATCAGTGAGGAACCTGCAAGACTGGAGAGAACAAAGAGGACCGGGGCTCCGGCAGTAACATGCACTTTACAGGACATAAGAGTATTCACATTAACCGTTTTGACACTTTAGCCAATTTAACTACTTTAACCAGTTTAGCCACTTTAACCAGTTTCTAAAAGTGACTCCAGTTTGCACTACTACCATAATATGAGTAAAGGAAGCAGAGGAAGAGGGAGAGGTGCCCGATGCATCATGGGAGCCCCCCGGCAGTCTAAACCTATAGCAGCATAACTAAGGGCGAGCCTGTGCCCACCCTAACTATAAGCTTTATCAAAAAGGAAGGTTTTAAGGTCTATTCTTAAACACTGACACTGTGTCTGCCTCTCGGACCCAGACTGGGAGCTGGTTCCAGAGAACAGGGGCCTGATAGCTGAAGGCTCTGCCCCCTAGACTACTTCTGGAAACCCTGGGAACTACAAGTAAGCCTGCGTTTTGGGAGCGCAGCGCTCTAGTCGGTTGATAAGGAGTTATCAATTCATTAAGATATGATGGTGCCAGACCATGCAGAGCAATAGAAACCAACATTTTCTATCAGCAGGAAAGTGAACAGTTGTCTTATATGTTCAAGTTCAAACATCTTTTTTTATCCGACTTTTTCCCCTCTGTGGACTTTGTGGCTGTATAATGCAAATCCTCCTTTGCTCCTGACAGACAACAGTCATAATTCCTTTCTTTCCTGTCTTGTCATTAGTGGATTAACAAGCTGTCAATTATCCTTAAAAAATAAGTTGTGACGACCTTTATTAGCGCAGTCGATGTCTTAAGACTGCAGTTTGGGCTGGGATTAAAGTAAAAAATCATCATCTTATAGAGGCCAAATTAAAAAGGATTTGCTTCAGACTCAGCTACCAAAATCCAAGCACCGTTCATAATATAACCTGTGTCGATATCTGACTGAAGTTATTTGTTATTTGTTTGTGACTCAGTTAACATCCACAGACGACTCACTCTGAGCACCCCATCCATTTTCTTTCCAGGATAATATGAATTAGTGTTGTCCATCAAAGAATTTGATTATTTTGAAATCTTAAAATCTTTCTAGTTCTTTTAAACAAAAATGTCAACTATTCGCGAGGATTTGATGTGTTTCTTTTTGACTTTCAAGACAGTAAACTGAGTATCTCTGAGGTCATCTGGACATTTTTCACCATCTTATGACATTTTACAGCCAAAATAATTAATCAAGGAAGTAATCAGAAGATTAGTTGATGATAAAAATGAGCTTTAATATGAATGTCTCTTTAATGAGGAGGGTTGGGAATACAAAGCTTGTGAATTTGTAGTAGAAGTAAGTACTTTTAGTTGTTTAAACTTAAACAGACGTGGACCTTAAATGTGGCTGATAAAGAAAAAACATTCATAATAGTCATATAATTTGTTTTGGAGAGATCTCTCAGTCAATTATATCCTCTATATATACGAGGACTTTTTGCTCCATAATTTATCTTGATCAAACTTGTTTTGATGACACTGTAATGCCAACATGATTAAAATGTAAATCACTCCTGACAGGCTGACCGCGAAGTCGCCTCAGTGAGAGGCGCAGTCGGTGTTCTGAATTTCTCTTAATTTCTTTGTGTTTGGGAGAAAATAAACAACGGGGCAGTAAACACGGTGTGGGCAGTTATTACTTTTGTGTTTACACGTTACTATTAACATAATCACACGCTAACCTTTCATCATCTGATGCTGCCTCCTTTCAGCGCTCCAATTAGTAACCTATAACTGCCATTTAAAATGCATTTTTAAAGTAGAGTTGATTCCCAGCAGGCTCGGCATTGCTGTTTATTTCTCTCCACAAACTGGAAGAACTCAGACACAAAGGCAATCTCTTAGACAGCTTACTGACACTATACATACGTGCCGCTGTCTGGAAGACGGGCCCTTTCGGATTTACATCCCTCATGTCAGAGGACCCACCGGGGAAAATCGAATGCTCCTGTGCTGACAAAAGGTTGATGCAACATTTGGATCAATAGTGAAGTTATCCACAACTGCAAAATGCCACAAGCTGATGTTTTAATTGTCCTTCTTTGTCCTAAATGGCATTGGTAAATGATTGCATTACAGTTCACACAGCCCACGCTGCCAAACTGTGTCCTTCATATCAGCTGCACGATATCGAATTGAGTCTCCTCGGCCAACCAACAGTTCAGTAAAGCAGTTGATTGTGTTGCCCTTCTGTTGGCTAATGCCCAAATCTGGAGGTCTGCCAGACAGATTTCTAGTTTTGGCTTCATGGCGTTGAGGGGGAAATTGGGCATTTTGCTCAAAAATATGATAGATCGCTCTGATGGGAAATTTTTTACACAGAGGATGTGAATCTCTAGTCAGATACAAGCTACAGTGGACTGACTCCTCTGACAGTGTACTGTATACATATATGCAGCTGTGTAGGACAAAACATAGTTAATGTAGTTCTTACATCGATAAAAGTATAAGAATTGAATTGGAGAAAAAGCTAATTTTGGCAATCGATTGTAATTATTAAGTCATTTTATGAACAAAAATTCCAAATATTCAACACTTCTGTCTTTTCTAATGTGATCTCTTGCTGCTTATTTGTGTTTTTTATGTCACTGTAAGTAGATTAGATTGTAGATTGTTTAATTATGGCAACTTTGACAGACAGACAGAGGTGATCGTGAAAAAAAACCTCATTGCAGAGATCGCCGAAGTTCACAAAGAGCATGACTGTCTGCACCAAATTGCATTCGCACCCATCCGATAGCTGCTGATATATTTCGCTTTAAATCTCAAATGCCAACCTGTGGGAGACATGAATGCCTGTACAAAAGTTGTGGAAATCTATCTCCTGGATGTGGATAAGCAAACCTTTCGACCTCCCGGTGAAGAGGAGGATCACCAAGGTCACGAAGATTCATCCCCGGGAATTGAGTTGAGATACTTCACTCAACATGTCGACCTCATGGTGGTGCTGAAGGAAGGGTCAGGAGATCAACAAAGTCATTAGGATTCATCGCCTTAAGACCATGAATACCTGAACAAAATCTCACAACATATTGAGAAATTTCAGCATGTTTCTATCCTGGCTGAGAAACAGAAGCTGAAAAATGAACTACCAATGAGTACAACAACTGATGTGAATGTAAAGATAGACGCTCCAATGTAAGTATCCTTTGACATTCATTTAACATACACATATCACTTTATTTTCACACTGCATGAATTCTCCATTCACCAGGTTAAGACTTCCAATTTTACCTTTCACATTAAAAGTTCAAAATTAGGAGCCGTTTCAAATGCAAATATCATCGACTTACTGCAAAGATAAGGAAACATTTGTGAAAATACTTTAACAAAGAGCTCTGAAATAGTCAAATTTCTCATCACGCTTCTAGATGTGGTAGGTCCTAATCGTTAAATGGCTCCGGTCGGGCTTTTCTTTGCTGTTCTTGTTTATTTCCTTTGTTGACATCTTTTCTTTGAGGACAGGTGCTGCAGTAACCATGGGTCTAAAATTTTGAATCACTCTCAGTCGTGTTTGTCACTCCATCGCTGCAGTTGTTCTCTCCTTTGCCGCCGCAATTTTCCAGTGTCCCTTGACTACACCCCCACTGGCATGGAGTGTAAGGTAAATAATAAGAAATACCCGGCGACGATGGGTTGGACGGGGACTGTGCTCCAACAATGTCGTCTTTGTTGTGACAGCGATTAAAGACCCTTTTTGACTTGGCTTCCTCATGTGAAGTGTTTTATGCAGTGGCCGTTTTTAACACATGAGGTTGTTTTGAGGTGGAGATTAAAGTATATTTAAGTGAAGTTTTCAGACACGTGCACATCAAAGGTTTTCTCTGTCGGTTGCTTGGTGATAGTGTTCTTTTTTGAAGCGACTTATTCATTTATTTGTTAGCATTTATTATGTACTTGAAATTATAACATCCTCATTTTCGTAAGGTATGAGTCATTTTAAATCAATGCTTTGGTTTATTTTATAGTTTAAACTTTTATTAGTAAGTTAATCAACAGAAGTAAAGACAGTGATTGCTCAGTATTCATCAAACTGTGGTTATGTGATGCAGAAATGAAAAGAATAACCATCAGATTGGATTACAAGAAGCTGCGAGCAATCACGCAATGTAAGTTTTGAGTGTGCAATAATTGCTTTAAAAGCATTAATTAAATTGATTTTAGAGGGTGAAATTATGATTTTAATTTTCAGACTTAATAATTAGTCATTTGGATGTATTATATTGGTCCTTGACTACACCAACTACTACAAAATTTACAGGTAATGCTTGAGCTGTTGATCATGTACTGTAGATTCAAGGTATGAGTGAATTTCCCCAATGTGGGATTAATAAAGATGTCTTATCTTATCTTAAGTAAAGTGAGGAGTGTTGAATTAGAAAAAAAAAGGGAAAACTGGGAAAATGTGCTAAATCTGTGCTGAACCCCCAGGACTAAATAAGGATTTAAATTAAGGAAGTGATAATAAAAACAGAAATATATGACATTTAACATGCAAAACCCTACACATTACATTCACTACAACAGCCTTTTTCAAACGTTTTAAAATGAAATGTGCAAATATATGTTAATATATGTGCACAAATAAATCAATACATCAATAAATCATCTTTGAGCTGACAGGGAGCTGCAGTGTGAAAACATAAATATAAATACACTTACGCGAGTGAAAATTAAATTAAATATGCACACAAATCTGGAATATGAACAATGAGGAGGGAGGGAATGAGGAAAAATAAGGGATTATAATGCCTTTATAGGTTTATGTGATCAAAATTTACATTACAAACCTAATTTGCTCCATCTATCATCTGTCACCCTCTCCAGGCTCCTCTCCTCAGCCTCAGGGGACAAAGACCTGTTGGGGGGTTGGAGTCTATAAAGCAGTGTTGGAAAAAAGGCGGAGGATGCGCACAGGGAACTCTCTAGTCTTTACTGGAATAGAAAAAAAAGTAATCCCGTTACTGCCAGGACTCTCTACCTCTGATGCGCACTGCTATTAGACGCAGTGAGGGTTGGACTCCACCACCTCCACCACCACCCGCCCTTGTTATTTCCATCGCAGTGAGCGCGTCTGGCCAGTCGCTCCTCCGTTGCGCGCTGGAGATGGATCAGGACGCAGCGCGCCTCCCTGCTGTCTCCGGCGGACAGGCTGCACTCCGCGGCGCGTAAAACCAACAGCAACAACAACAACAACATAAAGTAATATAAAAAAAATTTAAAAAGAGGTGCCCAAATGAACCGCCGCCCTCCTGGCTCCTCCGGTGTGCAATGGCTTAACAGGAGAGACATGAGTGTCCGGACGGAGGACAGCATCACCTTGTGCCAAAGGGCTCTCCAGATCGTGACGGAACTTTGTCTCACGGGACACGTAGACCGGGAGAAATGCTCGGATATATTCCCCCTGGAGAGCAACATACCAGGTAAAGGACACGCAGGTAAATTGAATAAAGTCATTCTCTTCTCCCCCCCTTCCCTCCCTCAGTTAATTTAATCAGTTTAAAAGAAAAACGGATTGTGTGTGTGTGTGTTGCAGAAAAACTGAATATCAGCTCAAACTTTATTGCAGCACTGAGTTGTTGCATGTATTTCTCTACCTGTTACGCATCCTGCTGCAGCTGAGTCCAGACTGACATAGCAACAAGTGGAGAGCAGACTGAGGTGGCTCTCCGACTGGAGAAATGATTACCTCCCCTGTTTCTTTCCCCATTTTTCCCCCCACTTTTATAACTGTAGGATTTATTCAGTGTGAGGCTGATTCAAGCTCCCTTTGCATTCAAATACCAGCGAGAGCAGGAGATTTTTTTGTTTGTTCCCACTTCAGTCCCTAAACATGTGATTGTCTGGATGCTGTGGCTCCTTCACTGAGGTTTTACGTGCCTTTATATTGTCCTGCTTTATCAAACAGGTTGCATATGCTGCCCCCTCTTTCTTACAGCTGGCTTTCTCTCCCTTTTTCTCTTTCTCCCTTGCATGTTTGTCTGTCATTTTTTGTCCCTCGCTTGCTTTCTTCTTTCCCTTTTATGTGTCTCCCTGTCCTCCTCTATGGGTCTCTCCATGGTTACGTGTAGACATCTCTATTAGTCTCCTTGCTGTGGTCGTGGGTTTCTGTGGCCTCGCCTTGTTGGTAGTCTCTCTCTTTGTCTTTTGGAAGCTGTGCTGGCCCATTTGGAGGAGCAAGGCTCTGTCGGCTCACGCCGAAAATGGTCTCCGCGTGGGGTTCCCCGAGGCGCCTCCTCCACCCAGCTCCCCGCCGGTCAGCGAGTGCAAAGTGGCGGAGGCTGAGAAGAAGCACCCGGTGGAGGTGAAGGCGAATGGACGGAGCTCGGTCAAGCTCCTGGAGGCGGCCATGAAGATCAGCCAGACGTCTCCGGACATCCCGGCTGAGGTGCAAACAGCCCTGAGGGAGAAGCTCAGCCAGCAGGCCAAGATCCAGAGGCAGACCACTGAGCCAACCTCCTCCTCCAGGTACCCCACGTGAACCCACTGCAGTCACGGCTGCCCCTGTGCTGAGGACACAATAATGATGATTCATACACATCTATCAGGCACTCGCAGTTACAGAACAATGGAGGCATTTTTGAACCCACTTTGGTTTGTTTCCTCCTCCAGTGCTTCAACAGGGAACACAAAAAAATTGATGCCTACATAATGCAGGAACTGTCCTCACAGTTCGTGACAGCGCAGCCACTGCCCTTGAGGTGGTTTGGCACGTGTCATGTAGAGCATCAGGGACCGGCTGGTGACCTTGAAACGCCGCTGCACATTTTGAATCGAGCGTCTCTTGCTCTGCCTGTCCAGAAATAAAAAAAAAAAAGAAAAAGAAAAAAGAAAAATCACCTCCTGCAGGCTCACCAGCCAGGGCTGCTGCATATCTCCATACTTCAGTTTGAACCCTATAATCTCTCCTATGTGTGAGTCAAGCTGCTATGGTAACGGCGGGAAGTAACCCCAGTAATTAAACAACCAGCTCTTGCTTCTCTTTGTTTCCCAGCACTGTGTTTAATCTACAAGGTCCATAATTAGCAGTGCTGTGGGGTGGGAGCTGTCATGGTGGAAGGTTTGTTTCTGGTGAGACGCACCGGGCAGCTGCGCTCAGTTTTTTCTCGCAGGAAGCCTTTATTGACAATTGCTTAGGTTTGTCGTTAGGCTCGTTAATTAAATTATGTAGATACCAAGGTCTCAGTGAATTATACACCCACGGGGGATGCAGAAAGGCCAGAGTACAGATTAAAACGCCTACTGTCACTGCCCTTCCACTTACTCTTTTGACAGTGACTCCTGATTTTCACTGATTATTTCCTCTTCGATTGACATTATGCCAAAAAACACCTACATCATGTAACAAACCCTTAAGCTCAAGCCCAAATATTGTTTTAGGGCCGACCTCATGGCCTTATTACATAATGTGGCTGCATCAACAAAGAGAAGGTAAATATGTTTCTGACATTTTTAGTCAGATTTTGTCCCTGCAAATTTTTTTAAGCATATATTTGCAAGAACTGACTGATAGAAAAAAATGTCTGTCTTTTTAGCGCTCTTCTACGAGCTGCATTTACCAACAGCCCAATTAAGCCGGTGATTGGGCCGCAGCTAACAATGATCCTTCAACACAGCTATTATCGCTTAATCATCTGGTGTATAAAATGTCAGAAAGTCAGTCCAGTCAGGCCAAAATCCCAAATTATTCGGTTCATTATAATGTTGGAGAAAGAAAAACAAACAACCCTCACATTTGAGATGACGGAACCAAGTATTTGGCATTTTCAAAATATGACTTAAGCAATTATCAGAACAGTTTTAATCACTTTTGATTGCCAAAGCATTTCTGCTCAAAATCAAAGACAGCCAAGAAACTGTGGCTTTTTAATCATTGTGATCAGGTGGTATCAGTTTCTTGGAAAACTGCAAAGGAATGACGAAGAAGACAACAGAAGATGTCACATCCAACTTCTTTTGTAGGCAACCATGATGACATTTTTGAAAACAGAAATAGAAAGCAATAAAATAGGGGTTTTATTGCTGGTGTTAGTCGTGGATTTGGAGTATTCCCCGGTGGGCTGAGTGTATGTTATGGTTTAAAGAGGATTAAAGGTCAGCAACACAACTGCAAAGCACGAGCTGTCGAGGCAAACAGTTACTGCTGTTCTCTGTCCACTTAGTATTCAGCGTGTTTCGGTTGTATTTCAGTCAGTTTTCCCTTTTCACTCCACTGGCTCTTAGACAACATGCAGCCTTTTATGTTGTTTACAATTGTTGAGTGTAGTATTTAATTTTCAGCTGCGCCTCCTGCGACATATCATTTGTGCCGGAGCTGTCAGATCGCTGTGATTGTCTTACTGTCAGAAAGGAGGGCCAGTTGCTAGGTGACAAGACTGTCGGGTCAATCACCGCCGCGTTTTTTTCTCAAATGATGTCAACTTCACAGAAATTGGCAGCCTCAGGTAATTTATATATATATATATATATATATATATATATATATATAAAGATGTGTTTTCATTCTCCAAAACCACGGTCTCTGGTGACAAAAATGAAAATCTGGCCACTTGTGATTTGATTGTCTACTACTTTCAAGGTCAAAATAGCTGTATTCAACAAGAAACAGCAATGAGTTGGATTTTTATTTTAAAGTATGTCACCCTGTCCTTCGGTCAACTGAAAAAAACGTTGTGAGATCTTGATTTTAGGCATATTACCACCTGACATCACATGACAGGACAAAATATGTATATCAAAATGAATGGCTAAGTAATTTTGTGCATTTTAAGCTATTACGTACATTACATTGAAAGACATGCTTCAACGAGTCACTCCTGGTAAGTGTCGTTTTGGTATTGAACTAAAGTGGGAACCACTTTAGACGTCTATTATCATCATCAGGTGGTTGTTTGGTGAATATTTATGCTTCTATACCAGATTTCTGTGCTTCTTTCCCAAAGACGAAAGACCAACCAATACCTTTTCTGAGCTATTCTAACAGACTGTAATATGTCAAAACATGTTCCATGAGGGCCACATTATTATGCGCCTTGCTTTTTAGGTGTAGTTCTCTCCTGACAAACCATTAGCGCCCATCATAACAAAGCCACTCATGCACAACACTGACACTTGAGACATTTACCAGATGCCCTTTACCCTTTTCAACAGGCACAATTCATTCCGGCGCCACCTGCCTCGTCAGATGAATGTCACCAGCTTTGACTTCAGCATGGACACAGTGCCTCTCCGACAGTCCTCCACGGTGAGCATTGGAAGAATAAAACCTGAACTCTACAAGCAGAAATCTGTGGACTCGGAGGACGGGGCCAAAGAGCCCGTGGAGACTTGCGGAAAGCTCAGCTTCTTGCTGCGCTATGACTACGAGGAGCAAGCTTTGGTGGTGAGAATCCTCAAGGCCTTGGACCTGCCTGCCAAAGACTTCACGGGCACCTCCGACCCGTACGTGAAAATCTACCTGCTGCCGGAGAGGAAGAAGAAGTTCCAGACTCGCGTCCACCGCAAGAACCTGAACCCCATGTTTGACGAGACCTTCCGCTTCCCGGTCGTGTACGACGAGCTCTGCAACCGCAAGCTGCACTTCAGCGTCTACGACTTTGACCGCTTCACCAGCCACGATATGATTGGTGAGGTGGTGGTGGACAACCTCTTTGAACTCTCTGATCTTTCCAGGGAGGCTGTGGTGTGGAAGGATATTCACGCAGCAACCACGGTGAGTTGGCGTTCACCTCCACGCTGCCAAAATCCCCCGTATATGTGGCCATTGTTGCCATGTTGCAAGAGACTTCTGTGCTATCACTGAGGGAGGGAAAAAAATGGATGAATTGGATCTTACAAGGTTTCTGGAGAGGTCTAAACATGAAGTATCGCACTGAATCACTTCTAAGAGCCTGAATTCATCAGCATCGTTCCACAACAGTGGCAGGTGGAACACGTTGCATAATTCAGATGCTTTGGGAAATGCATTTCATCTGCCAAACACCCACACGTATTTTCCAGAAATTGCTGGGTATTCTACAGATGTGAATATAGCAATAGAATAGAATTATAATTTCAACACATAGGAACTGTTGCTTTTTTTTCTGCAGCCGAATATGATCACAATCCCTGTATTTACACAAAAGGGGGAGATAGTATATCCTCATTTGAACTTTTTATGAAGAGATGTGGCGTTTTAGACCAGAACACATTTCACTCCCACATTAACGCTTTACCAAAATCAAATTCAAATCGAATGTATTTATTTAGAGCCCAAATACACAAACATTGTTTGCCTCGGAGGGCTTTACAATCTGTACAGTTGTGACACCCTCTGTCCTTAGACCCTCGAACCGGAGTCAGGAAAAACTTCAAAAAACCCTTTATGGGAAAAAGAAGAAACCTGAGGAAGAGCCACAGATGAGGGATCCCTCTCCCTGGGACGGACAGACGTGCAATAGATGCCACATGTACAGAGAACATCATCATCAATCATATAGGGAATTATACATGCTGAGTTCATGGTACCACAGTTTACTCAAGAGCCTCTGCTTTATTTATGAATGTTTTCATTGTGATAAACACTGAGCCATTGTTTCCAGGTTCACATTAGCTTCTCAGGGTTACTTTAAATAGAAGTAGCAGAAGTATTCAGTTTTGCACACAGACTGACTGCTCCCTCAATTAAGTTTAGTGACGTTATTTATCGGCTTTAAGAAAAGTTTACTTTTTTAACATGAGGGTGTTTCTTAAAGCCACTTAGAATTAGGACTGTCTAGGGTATTTGTTATCTGTTCATTTAAAAAGGACAAATGTCCAACCTTTTAGGGCTTCATGGCTACCTTCAGGTGTTGGAAAGAGATAATTGTACAAAGTGAGGCCATTTGCTGTTGGTCAAGAGGCTTGCTACTGTACGCTAACACATGCTCACAAGCTTGTGTTTAGACTATTAGCAAATAGTCTGAGCCCTTATGGATGGCCCCAGGATATCTCTAAAAACATGTCAGTAGATTTGGTGTAGATTAAGGTCCTTCACAGATGCAGATTCTGGACTCTTTTAAGGAATATTTCAGTGTTTTCAGAGTTTTTGAATTTTTTTCATTTTTCTACTGAATTACTGCAAAATGTGGTTTTCTTATGATTGTCTATCTCCATGACGCACAGTATTGACATGGGTAAGAACAATTTTTGGTAGTTTTTTTATGTTTCAAACCTTTCCAGACAGTTTAAAGAGCACGACAAGATTATCATTTGAGCCGTTCCTTAGCCTTGCCTGTGTTGGCTGCTATGAAGATTATATTTTCCTCCGCCACAGTAACTGCAGGCCAGAGATTAACCTGAAAACTTCCTCCGCTGTCAGTACACCTGAGGGCAGCTTCAGACACTTTGTGGACTTAAACTTGAGATTAAGGTGTCGGCCGTATCATTCTTAAGTTGCGTATGTGTGGGAGGGAAAGCTTTTATGGTAGCATTTCCAAAAGTTGGTGGGCAGGAGTGGGTAAGTCCACTGCTGACAGGAAAATAATCTCTCTATTCAGCAGTACATTTGAATATCTAAAGTCACAATTTAGAATTTCACGTGCTGCTTTAAGTATGCAGATTTCAATAATATGACCACTCTACTGCCAAAACAACCCAGGAAAAGTACTCTTGGACAAAACTACTCAATTACTAAGAAAATGAGCCAGTGCAGCTGTGATCCTAGATGCTTTTGAAGGCTTTCAGTCAAAATCCCAAAAATTGCAGAATATATCATTTACTGTCTGAACATAATTCCTTCCTTGCCGTCAACAGTGCATCCAAAGTTGGTAATAAGCTACTGTCAAGTTTTCTACGTTGCTAGAACAGAAATTTATAACTATATCTACTCAGGACACGCTACTGTGGCTACTCTTCCATTGCACTTTCTTGGGTTTTCTTCATGAATGTTTCCATCGATATTGTGAAACCTAAGCAAATCTAAAAAACATACGATGAATAATATGATCTCTACCATGAGAGGGTAACTCCAACCCAGCTGACTATCTGAAGAAAGTACTTCTATCTTGGTCACCCTCTGACTAATAGTGCTGTGGTAAACAAATGTCTGATTAGGACAATAATAAAGCACTGCTTTCTACTATTAATAGACATATGTTAACACTGATATCTGCTTTATTAGCCAACAAATAAAGCCAAACCAAAGTTTGTGGAGGCCATCGATATCTGAACCACATTTCATGGCAATGCATCAAATATTTATATTCAAAAAAGGAAATAAATATATAAACAATTATATTTCAGTAAAAAACAAAAATATCGACCTCATGGTGCTACACAAATTTACATCAGACTAAGAGGGATTCCTCCTCTGGTCACAATAAATGTCTGTAGAAAAGTTCATGGCAAACCATCCAGTAGTTATTTCTGTTCAGACCAAAGTCATGGACTAACTGTCACTGCCATCCCCAGAGCCTCCAGCATAGCTACGAATCAAGTCATTCATTACAACTATTAAGAAACTAGTGACCAGCAGCTGCCAGATGGGAAAACAGTGACAAATAAATATTATTACAGTTAGGTTTTGAGTGTACACTGCATTGAAGGACCTATAACTGCTATGCCGGGACTGTTGAAAGTACCAGCTGTCAAAAACGTCCTTTATCGACTGACCTGTTTACTTCTTTGCTTTGGCATTTCGATTCACAGAGTGTGGTCAAAGTGTTTAAAATGTTTTTTTTTTTTTTGTCCTGCAGGAGAGTGTTGATCTGGGAGAGATCATGTACTCATTGTGCTACCTCCCCACAGCAGGGAGAATGACCCTAACAGTCATCAAATGCAGAAACCTCAAAGCCATGGACATCACAGGCTCTTCAGGTAACCAGACAGCAAATAAGATGTGGCTCACATCAAAAGCCCAAGCTGAGCCATAAATCAAACTTAGCTGAAACGAGACAGCAGGTAGCCACTTAGAATGATAATGGGGAGGAGACATAGGGAGGCCAGTATGAACCAATTATTTAAAGTATTACCCTCTGTTGATCTGATTACCGAATACATGTCTAGCTGTACATTTAACTGTGAAAAAGGAAATTATATTTTGCTTTTCTCTTTGCATTCGTATACCATTTAAGTACAATTTCAACATACTTTAAAATGAACAAATTGTTAAATGGTAGTAAACTTGTCTCCCAGACCCTTACGTGAAGGTTTACCTGGTATGTGACGGACGGCGGCTAAAGAAGCGAAAAACGACCACCAAGAAAAGCACACTTAATCCGACGTACAACGAGGCCATCATCTTCGACATCCCCCCGGAGAATGTGGAGCAAGTCAGTCTGTCCATCATGGTGATGGATTACGATCGGTGAGTCCGGCAGTCAGTAGATACTGCATATAATCTGCATGCTAACGTGCTAACTAGAAGTTGCAGAAAAAAATAGTTTCTTTGATCAACAAAAGCTCTCAAACAAACAAAATAATCATTAAAACTAAAGAAACTGCTTTTATAAGGTCCTTCGAGCCTCTTTTCAATACATTATGCAATCTAAGACTGTTTACTTTCCAGGGATCACTAGAAGCTTTACTTTGTGCATCCAAATGTGTGGTAATGTGTGTGTTTTACTGCTAACAGGGTTGGACACAATGAGGTGATTGGTGTGTGTCGCGCCGGGCCAGATGCTGAGGGTCTTGGACGAGATCACTGGAACGAAATGTTGGCTTACCCACGCAAGCCCATCACACACTGGCACGCTCTGGGGGAGGTACAGACTATTCTTTGCTCCCAGTCTCAAAGACTGCATATTTACAGAGATTTATAGAAGCTCCTGAATGTGACACAGATACAATGCACGGTAACAACACATCAAATCTTTTGAGGGTGATCCCAGATCTGTTTACTTTATCTTCTTCCTTTATTTCCTTTGTAGAGCTGAAATTATTTTTGGTCTTTCTTTCTTATTTAAACAGCAAATTCAAGCAACTTACCTGCGTTTATACTAAATATTAAAAAAACACTTGAACAGTGGATGGAAAAAAACGCATAAATGATGCAGAGACTCGGGTGCAAATCACTGCCAACTGCCAGTAAAAATATTTTCATGTCCGATCAGTACGCTGCCCTTGAGTGGTCACATCATATTTATTTAATAGTTTGTGGTCTTGTTTTAACTAAATGAATTTGCCAACGAAACAGTAAAACGGGCACAAGGAAAACGTAAATCCTGCACACAATGCACTCGAAACAACTACGACATCCACGTTAAGATGCTCTGACTAATATCAATGCTAAGTTGAGCTCCATAATGCCGCGTTATTGAATATAATAAATTAGCCATAATGATGTGAAAAAATATAGAAATGTAGCCCAAACTGCTTTGTTGAAATTGCTCCATCATGTCCTTCTGGTTTTAGGACACCATGGTCAGGGAGTATATTGTGTTTAAGCACAAGTTTTAATGAAAAACTGAAAAACAAAATCACTCAGGGGCTCCGTCGATCTTCAGCATAATCAGCAGCTGATTTGTCCTTCGCCCATAACAGCTGAAAGCAGATTCTGAACAGTCCTTCTCGACCAGCAGCAGGAAAGACATGATTTTTATAGATGGGAACATACAAAAACAATTTAGGATGATTTTAGTGCAGTCTACACTTTAAAATCACTCGCAAAACACACAAACAATGAGACTGAATGGGGACTTTGAGATTTGGGTAAGTTTATTAACTGGAGTCGATCGCTGTTTATTTAATCTCAATACACAGATAGATAATGTGATTTGCGGGGGAACAGCTAGCCTAGGCTGGTCAAAGCTGCTTTACAACAACTCTAATACTGTCTTACTTGTATGTACAAATAAAAAAGTGATATACAATGGAGTGAGTTTTTTTCTGGACCAGGTGCAGTTTAAATACTGTAAGACAATTTTGCATTTGCAATTTTTTTGACAGAGGCTAACCGTCTCCCCGCTGTTATTGTAATTTGATATTTTACATGTTATCAATGTTTCTTCCTCTTTTGTCACTCTCACTCCCCATCTGACGAAATAGGAAAATACAGGTGATTACCCATTTTCAGTGGTAAAACTTCTTTATATGCCTTGGTAAACACTGTGATCATAGGCACACACTGCGTCCTCTGTTGCTCTTGTCAAAACATTGTTCTGCTGATAACACCACAGTCGACTTGGTTTGTTTTTATTATTTATATATATGTTCTTGGGGATTGCAAAACAAACAAACAAAAAGCAGGCTTTAACACCTGCTCACAAGCTCAGTAGGGTAGGTTTGGAAATGGAAATTGAAAAATGTCTTTGAAATACAAGGAAAATGCAAAGAAAGAACATAAGTGGTTTCACAGGTGTGTAACAATGTTTTGATGCAGTCTTTTTTTTTTCCCCCACTGTGCAAAATGCTTGAATCCGTCGTAATTGCCTTGAATCCAAGCTGACTACAGCCACTACAGGAGAAAACGTTTTACAGCAAACTTTCAAGCCTAAGGGAGTTTTGAGATTTATACTCAAAGGGTCGATTTTGTGTGCAGCATCAGCACTGTATCATGGCATACAAACCATATGACATTAAACAAAATACACTGATACTGTATTTTGTCCTTGCTGATGTCAAAATTGTTGCATGAGGGGGGGGAAGTTCATTGACAAGCTCCTGGACCACCTTCAGTTTATTAATCTATTTACCCAAAGAAACACAAAAAAAAGAAGAAAATGTCAATAATGTCGCTGCAACTGTGACATTTACAAGAAAAAAAAATGATGTGGATGATGTACAAATGTATCTCACACTCTCTACAAAAAAGTAAAAGGACTATTTCTTTCCCGACATCCTCTGCTGACACAGAGCCCCTCTCTTTAAAACCATGATCTGGCTCTGCTGCTCGGTGCAACCCGACCCTGCCGGGCCCCCGATACGACTTTCTTCTGCCTATGATCACAGTAAACCCTCAGGACTAGAGAAATAACCTGCTTATCTTCCAAAGAGAGGATGTCAAAGTCTCTGTAACGCGTCGTGTTTTGTGATGTCTTGCCTTGCAGTTGCCCGGAAGAGCGGCGAGCTTTGAGAGTCAAGCCTCGTGTCCGTCGCCCAAACCTCCGCAGACACCCTGACGGTCGCAGGTGGAGTGGAGGTAGAGTCGAATGCCGCCTCTGTAAGAAACCAGACGTTTGCTTAGAAGTTGCCAAGAAGTTGTGTTGCCTACGAGTCTCTTGTGAGCATGTTGTGTGAAAACTGAATTCATCCCCACCTGTTTCTTTTACCGAGATAAGTTTTTGTCAAAAAATAGTTTTTTTTTTTTTTTTTTTTATTTATTCATTCGTCCGTTCGAACTTCTTCAAGTGCTCTACTGAGCTGGCTATGCACAGCACTCACCGTCATTCAGTTCAAGAATTTGTTTTTCATAAGTCTGCTTCTCAGAAAGGCTGTATGTGCCAGACATTTTACACGGACCACATGAATGGTAGGCCTCGCTGAGAGAGGAAGCGATTCCCCTGCAGCTGCATCAACCTTTTTCGACATTTTTCTGGCCCGAGAGCTCTTTGCATTTTACTTTGAAAATGGCACAAAGTTAAAGGGCTACTCTGCTCAATGCCATGAAAACATCTGCTTGATTTAAAAAAAACAAAAAAAAAAAACAATAAATCCAGCTTGATCCAGGTTTTAGTTGAGGAATGCAGGTTACTGAGTATCTACAAAGGGCTGGGTAAATCTCTTTTTGAATTCATCAGTCACAGCCGTCACAGGTAGAAGTAAAAAGCGTCCGTCAAGCAGCCGGCGTCACCTGCTAATATTAGAAAAATCGACAGGACTCTCAGATTTAAAGAAACTGTAGCAGATACATGTAGCAAACATATGTACAGAGAGAAACCTTAAAAATTTTGTTGTTTCTGGACACCTGGCACAACTATAAATATCACAATTTCATATTTATTTTTGTACATATAAGACTGAATTCAGAACATAACTAGCAGCATAAAGAAACGACTTCAATTCATCCTCTTATTATCGCTAAAACTCTGTTAAATATACTTAAACTTTTGTTTACACTGCAAATATCTCCTCCTCCTGTTAAAGCGAAAAAAGTGAAGTGATGCTAACGAACAACATCGCCCGATATTTTGATAATCAACAGTATGCGAGCAACCTTTATTAGAGGATATGAGTACATTTATTGATTTAAATGTATGGAGTGAATACAGTTATTCTCCAATCAGAGGTTAGCAACTGTATCGAGGCAGAGCAGGCCTGTCAAGCTTTCGTTTCTTCTTTGTTGCCTCAGAAATGAAAGGGATGGATCAAACTGTGGTTATCTTCTCTGATTTAAGCTGCAGAAGTTGGCATGTCCGACTAACTAGCTTACTGCCAACAGTAGCAACCCAACGCAGCCTTACATCCAAGGTATAAGTGCATTTTTTGGCAAAACCGAAAGGATTATTTTACTGTCGTGTGTGATTCCGGTGAGAAATATACTGCCTTCACTTACTTCAGAGAACTAATAGAGAGTTTCGTCACACGGTGCAACGATAATCATCTGAAGCTCGATATCAGCAAAACCAATGTCAATGCCAAATCAATAAGAAACTATCATAATAACAATAATAGTGCACATATTTTTTGAGTTAGGGCGAAAAACGTCTTACAAGCAACTTCCAGTCAGTTAAACCTCGAGTCCAAGAGAACATTTCTGCCAAATTGCTTGCAAGAATGGGGCCAACAGACCACCTGAAAACTAAAACCACAAAGCCCTGTTCACGACTAGCACACCGCCTGTGAATCATGTTATAACATCAGAGTTTAAGCTCAACCTTCTAGAGAATTGACCCTTTATTAGTTAGTCCTCATCCTGAAGGCCTTCCTCCCTTCTTTCCTACAAACCATAAATCGAAGCTCAGTCATTTGTCCAAGTACAAGTATGCGAACAGCCAAACAGGTTTGTGTTTTGATGCAACTGTCCGATTTTACATTTTATCCTCATCATGCCTATAATAGAAGGATTAACTTGCTCTATTCTGAAATAAAAGGACGATGCCATCCGTGTCTTTTAAACGGCTCATCAGCTGCTAAGGATGCTGACGAGCTCTTTTTTGCATCAGTCCTTTTATCGTGATATCATGTTTTTGCCGTCACGTTTGCCAGTCGGTTTCCCGCATTGGAGAGTGAGGCTAACGTTAGCTTAATTGGTTAGCCGGCTGCAGCTGATAAAATTGAAGGTCGCTGGCTTGAAATGAGTGTCTGCCTTTGTCAACCTCCGACGGCGAAATAAAAGGCCCATTGTTGCGAAAATTACTGTGTATTTCAAGGGGAAAATCTGCAACCATTGTCATTGTAAACTGCATGATGTGCCGCGTGGAAATGGAAAGCTTGACAAGCATAGCGACTGTAACTAAAGGAAGGGGGGGAGGTTGAAAGGGGGCGGAGCTTAGCGATCTGTCCAATTTACCGTCTCCTCGCCGGTTACACATTCAGGTAATTATGATGTCCATAAAAGAAGTAAAACACACAAACACACACAAGCCGGAAAAACATTTGCAGATGTTATGTATATTTTTTTAACATTAAGCCATATGAAATTAAGTTCAATGCATCGAACACTGACTCAGCTTCTCCTTCTATGTGAGTAATAAGAAACTAATAAGAAACCAACATAGCAAATAGAAAAAAAGGCTATGTACTGTTATCTTTCTTGCACATGCATAAAAAGATGCTTTTACCCCCTGCGCTGCCCTTAATATGAAAAAGAAATATTTTTACTTGTAGCATGCCTCACCACTTTAAGAAAAAAAAAACACACCCACTGAGGGAAAACGTAAGAAACGTACGCGTTAGAGTATTTCAAATTTAAAACTTTGTGTTTACATTTGTGTATAAACTCGTCAATGGCACTTTGGCAATGGCAATTTGTATATATTCAAAAGTGAAATTTGAGAAGTTGTCGTAAATAATGATTAAAAAAAAACTTAAATAATAGAGACATCACAATGTATTTCTATCGTTTGGTGATAATTTGAACAGCTCAGACTTGTAATTGAGTGACATTTATACACGTTCTGTAATAGTTGTGAGCAATTAGTCCGACTGGAGACCCAGTGAAGCCAACTCGACCTTATCAAGTTATTCCATGTTTAGGAGTTTAGAGCTTTGAGCTGTAATCGTTTGCATATTGGTTGAATCTATATTGAGCGAGAACAACTGCGGTTCCTGTCATGATGTGTACAGTTTGTGATAACTTTTGTAACGATTTAAAGTAAACATTTGGAATATGATTTATTGTATCTGTTTCATATGTATTTTAACAAAATAAATAAAAAATGACCAGTCGCGGCGTGTCTCTGTTTGTCTGCAAAGTTAGAGTTCATATTTTCATCTAATTGTTTTCTTTTAGTCTCTTAATAGAGAAAAAGTCCTGCCACTTTTCTCTTTTAGCATTTATTCCATTAGCTTCTCTTACTTTCTTGGAGAGGGTTTATTTTGTAAAGTGTTCATAAGAATTTCTGTCCAAAGTCCAAGATGCACGGATATCCAACTAGTGTACAAGACAGAACGATTTGAGCACCATGTCATTATTTAAAGCATAAAGTTTTTTAAACAACAATACATCACATGGCTCGTAAGAAGAAAGAAAAAAAATGCCCCTGGTTGAGGGGAGTGCAAATAAAAATTAACCCAGGGACAAAGAAGCAAGCATAAATGGAAAAAAAGTATGAATTTGTTAGCAAATCAATCAAATGTCAACTAGTTAGTTATAAATTAGTTATAAATACAGTACACAGAATGACTAAATGTTAACTTAAAAGATTAAATCAGTTAAAAAAAGGGGGTTATCTTACATTACAGCTTTTGTAGGCAGGTTAAGTCAACACACAGATTAAAAGCTGCAGAATGATCAACCGTCTACACTTTTCTTCAGGACTTTAAACTACTGATATGACCAACTACTCATTTTACAATTTGACATTCACCAAATGTGTTGAAGTATTCAAGTCACATTAGTAGTAGGTACAGTAGGTGCCGTATCAATGTTGGGAAATTGGATGGTTGTGCATCCTGACGAGCTAACAGTGTCATTGGTGGACACGTTTGCTCCCCAGAATAACAAATCTCAGATGCACTTTGACTGCTACAGGTGTGTGTTTAACTCTGGACTCTCCAGGTTGTTGTACTGTTATGAACAGCTGCAAGCTTTTTTAACAGCAGATGTTTGGGCTCACTTGCTTGTACTGATGGAGAGAAATAAAGCATGTATAGAAATACAAAACTGAAAATTGAGAATCGTTTAATAATAAAATCGCAACCCTCTGAATCGTTATTGAATCGAATCGTGAGGGGACTGAGGATTCACAGCCCTCAAAATAAGTTGTTTGTCCCAAAGCAATATATACACACACACAACTCCCCTCCAAGAGCAAGAGAAACAAAAACAGGAGAAAAAGAGAGTCAGGATGGAGAGAAAAACAAGACAAAAACACACACAAATTCCTGGTAAACTTTGAAACGACAGCTCAAATCCAAACTGCCCACTTCCCTGATACTCCTTCCTGCTTTGGTTTCTTACAGAGGACAAACACAGACTGTGGAAACACTCCTCTGGTCAAAAGAGGACGAATAAAGCAAGGTGAGAATTCACACCAGGATTGCAGTGATAATAGTGTGTCACCTTTTTTAAACTCTCCACACCTGCCTCCTAAATAGACAGATAGATGGATACCCAGATAGAAGTGGCACACACAGACACTGACGATCGACACATGTGGCGTAATAAAGGATTGGTCTCAAGGTTTTTTTTTCCCTTTTCTTGCGGCTTTCTCTGTGGAGCGTTATCTGGCGCAGCCCATTGTTAGTGGCTTCTCAGCACAATAATTAGAATAACTTTTCCTTTTCACTGGAGTGGAGCGCAAGAAGTGTTGTCTGCGTGTAAAAAAAACGGCATAATCACTGTGACTGAGAGCTCTGACAGCGTGAAATGAAACAGCAGAGAGGGAGAACATTACTCGTTAGCTTTCCACACTAATGCAGAGCAGTGTTTCATTTCACAGTCGTCACGTGTGGCGGCAGTGCGACAAATGTATAACCGGTTAAAGTAAAGCAGCATTCGTCATTCTCCAAACACTTGTTATTTGTCACCGAGGGCCTGCCGGGACCTTGTAGCCACCGCCGACACTGGCGCTAAAGCAAATAATACATGTTAGATAACCACTCCACTGAGCGCTGCAAGGCTCCGAGTTTGTGAGACGCTTTTAAGACCTTCAAGATAAATGGATGTTTCCCCTTTGATGGTGAAACATGAAGAGAACATTTTGATCTCTCGTGCAGCCTGACGCGCAGCACAACTTCCTTTTGATCCGCAACACTGGGTGGAAAGCGACAAAAAAAAAAAGAAAAGGAAAAGGGGGGGTTGCATTAGTTTCCCCGACAATGAAAGATGCCCACCTGCCGAACACTAAAACCCATGTTTAGAGTTGTATCTTCGGTTAGCAGGGGCTAATAGCTCCACGTGGCGATGCATATGATTAAAGCTTTGTCATTTCCTGAATGCTGATTCGTGCCGGGTGTTTAACGCCGCTGCTCTGCGGAGATTTAGACAGGGACCGGCCTCATGGCTAACGGAGCACCTGCAGGGTTAGTCATTCGTTTGGGGGGGGACATTACCCATCCCATTTTCAAACTGTCAGCACGGCAGATGTAAAATAAGGAGAGCCTGGGACTTAAGATTTAAGAATTTCATTACCAATGATTGCTGATGTAATTGTTGTGTAATGACAATAAATTCTTGAATCTTGAATCTTGAATCTTGAATAAAGATGAGGGTTTCTTTCAATTTCGACTCTTTGAAGACATGTCTGGTTTTGAATAATGGCACCTTGTCAGACCTTTAATTACTCATCACCCGCTCATCAAAGAGCCTCGATGATGCCAATTTGAGGAAACCTTTCTTCTTTTTATTTCAGCAAAATATTAAGATTCATTTCTAAATAATAATTTAGAACAAGCCATGTTATCGTACTTCATCTTGTATTACAGATGCTTGTATTTACCACCTTTCCTTGACAGTGACACCTCACAGCTGAAGGCATCAGCGCCCACACAGCGATGTCTGATTTATTAGAGCTTGGATTTCCTCGGGCGAGTTGGATACAGAGGGTCAGAGGTCAGCTCATTAATCGCGGGGTAGCGAGGGGCTGGATCTATTCTAAGAACAATTACAGTTAAGGGGGTAAATGGACAGACAGTTATGTAATGCCACCGCCCATTACAGCCCAACGGCCGTTTTAATGGCCGTTAAAAAAAAAAATGAATGGTTCTGAGGCACGTGTTCCTGCTCAGAGTGCATCTGGTGGGAAGCTGGATTGCATAATTCAAATGTAAAAAAAGGTATAAAGGATTTCCAGCAAATATGCAAATCATGCACAGTTATTGCATCTGATGTGACTCAACGGCAGCGATGGAAAGCAGGAGTACAAAGATGCAGGCATGCTAATTTTCAATTCAGTTCCCAAGGGTCCTGTAGTATTATCTCAATAGTGTCAAATGTAAAATCCCCCCCGACATCCTGGAACATCTGTGGAGTCCGACGTCGCCTCATGGTCGCTCCCTGATTCGAGTATCGGAGGCTCATCCGCATCTCGACAACATTAACAGTCCTCACCCGCCTCGGTATGGAGGGCGAACAACGCGCAAGAGTTGACAGGTTATGTGGGTTTTTTTTTTACCTGGAGGGCTCTTTAGCGACGGGATCAAAGACAAAAACTGTTATTTGATCTCGCTCGAGCTTGTCAGGTGTTTGGGGACGTTTCGCTGGCGTTGAATTTTAATCAGGTAGCGTCTTGAAGAATTAAATTATCCGTAATCACCTGAAAAAAAGCACCCAGCGTTTGAAGAATCGCGAGTACAACCTGTTCAGGCATTTAAAACATGAAGAGAACAAAACTGTTACGCTGCTAAGTGTCGGGTCGTTGCCATCATAACGTGATGTTGCAAAGCTCGCTTCGTGAAGCATCAGGCGGAGGTGACTCGGAGGGGAAACGTATTGATGTAGGTGGCTATAAATAGATGTTTTACCCCATGGGTAAGAGCGCAGGAATCCTCCCTCATTACTCGTCTTCCTTCAATTGATTTGTCTTGACAGAAATGTCCAGCTCATGAATAAGCATGACGTGCAATCACACTTAGACCAGCGGGGGAAACCTGTGAACCTTAAAGTGTGAAGGTTTTAATCGTGGCATTCAGAATGGGCCTGAAGCAAGAGAGATGTAATTACTCTATTTGAACGTTGAACGTTTAAGGAGAATATTATGGAGACTATTATACTATTGTTATACTATTATAGAGACAGTGTTAGCCGCTGGTTCAAGAAGACATGTTTATTCCAAATTTGTGTTCTCATTTTAGTATAATGTTAAAATCAGAGGAACATTATGGCTACCATTTTCAATTATTTTAACTTGAACACTATAATACCCACAGGCCTGCTTTTCTGTGGAGAAGAAACCAGTAAGGAGGAGTTCTTGCGTCTTGGTCGCTTTATTCGTCCAAGAAATCAAAAAATCAATTCATTTGAATCGTATTTTATAATGTTATTTATGTTAAAGGTGAAATCTTCAGCTTCCATTTATAATTAGTGGCACATGGAACAGAATTTTAAGCTTGCCGAAATGCACCTTGGGAGTTGTAGTCACCTCTTTCCTGAAGTTTTTATGCATTAATCTTTATTTATCGAAAAAACAGATATTTTCTTAAGTATTTTGTGTACTGTTGATTCAACCAGGAGTGTGTCATGTCTATCCAAGCCTGATATTGTCACTTAACATTGTCTTTGGAGAAAACAGATGATGTTTTTACACAAATAGATCTAACAGAGGACAGGAAACGTTAGGGAGCGGCATATGGAATAACGTTAGCTGGTGTTGAATCTCCTGATGACGGAGTCATTTGTCTCCAACGTTGACATTCAATTCAACTCACCTGAAAAACATTTAGGTATCTTCCACCCAGACGAATGTCATTGTTTTCTCCATAAAGTCTGCTTTCTATTGTTTGCCCGACAACTGCCACTACAGTTGGGCGGATCAATGAACAAATTACACCTCAGAGACTTTGCTATTTGTTCACAGTTGAGGAGGGACCACAGAATCCATCTTTCCTGACTATTGCAGGTGTTAAAAAATCGCCTATATTTACAAAAGACACCAACAAGATCCTGTAAGATTATATGAACCTTAATAAATAAAATAAATAAAATGTGGAGGCGAGATTGGTGGGCATTTTTCCCTAAGATGAAGACTAAAGCTTTTTAAGGCCTCTTAAAAGGATTTTCTCTGCTGTTTGAGCGTCCCTGCTGCTCCGTATGACTCCTGCACTCGTATTTAGCCCTGTTTCAAAATTATAGCGGTAATTAAGGCATCGTGAGAAGGGATACAAGAGGCTTCAGTGTGGGTCCAACAGGTGTGAGCAGCGGTACTATCATCAGCGCCGTCACAGTGACGGAAGACGTGGTAATAACAGGTTGGGAGGAGACGGGTCGGCTTCGAAACAGGCCACTCCAGCTGCTCTGCTGATTTACACGACGAGCAGAGGTGGAGGAGTCAGCATGAATCACCCCGAGAGACGGAGGGGACGCAGCGGAGGATGTGAGCTTGAATCTAAATGTGGCCGTTTATCAGATGCCGCTCATTCCGTCACAGGTACGGCTCACCCGGCGTTGTGCGGCGATTCATAACCGGAGACACGTCCCACGTCCAAATGGAACAGGTGGGCAGGGACGTGTTGGGAAACGTGTGACTGCAGGACACGTGAACACAGATACAAGTGTCAGACGTCCTGCACAAACACAAACAGTCGTTTCAAGGCGATGAACAAACACAGAAGAAAAAAAAAGAAAAGTCTTCAGGGGGTCGACATCACTAGCATGCTCATAATCTGCAAGCACCTTATAAAGACACTGCAGACACAAAATCTGAGGATGTCACCTTGAGCTTTGGGAAACACTGATCAACAATTTTTAATATTTTCTGACATTTAATGTACAAAACAACCAATCGATTAATCAAGAAAATTAACAGAACAACAGATGAATCAGTATTGAAAATATTTGTGAGTTGGAGTCATCCAAAGTTTGTTTTTTTATTGTTCTGCAGTCGTGGAAAGTAGATATAAAGAAAGGTAATGGTTGTGCTTCAACATTACAGTGCTAACATGCTGATGCTTAGTAGGTGTAACTTTACCATATTAATCATCTTAGGTTAGAGAGCTTGCTAACATCAGAGAATTAGCACAAAATTCAGCTCAAACTAGTGGAAATGTTTGGAAATTAGTTTGGCTGTTTTTATTTTTGTCATAAACCAAAGTATGCTGCTAGATGCAAACTCGGAAAAGTGATTATAATTCATCCTGTGTCCATAGGTTTTGCAGCGATCCATCCTGTACCTAACGTTTGTTATCAATGGAGCTACACTGCGGGTAAAACTTCAGCGAGGTGCGATTACCAAACTGAATAATTACTGGAGCTGAAAACACTTTAAGACAAATCCACTCCAAAGTCCCCCATTAGAGCTGCATGACCCTGCTGAAATGAACAAAACACTACAAAATAAGAGTTTTAATTAAAAGACTTAATCCAGCCTTGCTTCATGCTTTCGGTTTAGATTCAAACCACATCTTCCACTATATATTAGTTCTTGTTTCCCAGCTCTACTGCCTCCTTCATCTCTGCACTTTTACAGTACGTACAAGACGTTCTGTAAAAGATTTGGCATTTTCTCGATATAAGCGTTGCTTGTCCATTAACTGGCCTGATATCAACACTCTGTGCTCTGGACTCTCTTAACACCTCTAAATAAATTCTGGTGCCGTGTTGATTTTAACGCCCGATCGGCCACAGAGCTCTCGTGAAGACGTCACATCACGAACTCTGCCGGCGTGTCTCAGTCTGAAAAGTCTGGTGCTAACGGCGGCCGGCAGATGTGTGATGTCGGTATCGTATTTGAGTTGTTTTTTTTCTATGAATGAACAGCCTGAGCTCAGTCGCACTCGGGGGGATGAGTCATAGTTTTGACCTGCGTCCTTCCAGTGTGTTTGTGGGCTGTGCTCTGTTAGGTAACCGCATGGGTTTATATTTATAGTGTTTCCCCGCGACACATGGCAAAACACACCACACACACACAGTCGAAATGACTCACCCTGTATATCCTACAGAAGCGAACCAATTTAAAGTTCAATACATCTACATTTCCGCACACGAACTAAGAGCATCGACTTTGTTCGGTGATTCTCTCAGAGGTTTTATGGCTTCATTATCTAGTCTTGGAGCCGATGTGAATTAAAATGTGCTGTAAAAGCATGAAGCCGGTGCGCCTCACTGCTTCATCAGCTTTGTGGTGACATTGAAATTGCTTCATTCAAAGACAGCTTGACCAACCGTCACGCACCAACCGTGTTCAAAGGTCAAAGGATGATGTGGTTTCTCAACCTGGCAGGTCAGGACCCTGACAAAGAGTGCAAGATGACTGTCCGCTGGGAAATTAGAAAAACCTACAATCTGATTTCACATCATTGTGTTTATTTATGGAAAACAGAGTAAAATAGACTGTCAAGTATTAAGTAAAAGAAAGACATTCAAGTCGCATTACACATTAAAAACAGTTCATGTCAAAGTCTCATCAGTTACTTTTGTGTATATGGATGGCACCTGGGATAAAAGACTTTTTAAATAAATTTTTAGTGACCTGAGGGGCTCTGTAGCACCTCCCGGAGCTCAAAGGCTCAAGCTGGCCGAAAAAAGGATGGGAACAATCTGCCAGGATACTCCTCACCTTTTTTGTGAAAAGTTGAGTTAAGGGCTTTTGGGATTTGGAAACTATTCTGCTTGCCACTGACACCAGCCTTGAAAGTTTGTTCTTAGATCTACAGTTGTTTTTCTTTCCAGACAGGAAGACAAAAACATTTCAAACTGCTCCCAGCTCACAGACATGGACAAACAAAAAGGTTGGAAAACACTGACTTGAACAATGTTTTTTGCTATGATAGCACAAAAATCTGATGCCAATACTGAGTCTTTTCTGTGAGGACTGATTATTTTTTAATGTAAAGAGAATTACACAATAGTTAAAAGTTTTTCGCTTAAAGCAGCTCAATGGAACTTTTTATGTTGTGTTGATTTTGGCGGTCCCTGTGGCCAAAAGCAGTAGTGCTTGCATATATTTTTACATTTATGCAAATGCATGTACAATATTTGTACACAAAAATATGTTACGGAGTAGTTCCATTTATACAACTGGCCTTTAAGGGCAACCAAAATGCTGATGCGGCCCGCGGTAAAAATGAGTTTGACATCCCTGGTTTACATGTTCCCTCAGTTCCACTTCCTACTGCAACGTGAGTTCTTCACCAAGAGGGGAGCAGGCTGAAGCAACTCAAATTCAGCTGCAGAAAACCCCAACGTCATTTTGTCTGATGGGACGTAAAAAAAGGGAATAAAAATAACCTTTAAAAAACAAGAGAAATCATCAGTCTTTTCAGTGTTGGTCTCATTTGCTTATGTAGGTACATACAGAGACATCAGGATGAAATCTCTTATTTTTTCTTTAATCTCTGAACTTTAAATGTACAAAAAAGGAAGAAATTGGCAAATATCAAAAAGCGTGGGAAGCAATTTAGGAATGAACAGTATAATGCATCATTTTGTCAGCAACAGGTGCTCCAGGTGAATTATGGTCAGTCAAAAGGAAAAATAAAGGAAAAGCACAGTTTTCACCCCCACAGAGGAAGACTTTAGCTTTCTTGAATAAAAACAAGGAGCTGTCACATTTCTAATATAAATACGAGTTATTCATTTGGATTTTTTCTTGTCTCCAAAGACTTTATATTAACATTATATTAATATATGTATACTACATGTAATGTATTCATGAAATTCATGTTTTTTGTTCTGTTTTTAACAACCTCTGTGATGTGAGCTTCTTTTAGGAACAATAAAGTGAATGCAAAATGCAAAAAAAAAAAAACCTAATACCTCTGGTCACCAATCTTCTTCACAGTGTGTTGTCATAAAACAGCCAAATCAATATTTTTAATTTAGCGGCAGCAGAGGTCAGAACCTCTTCAGATGAGGCCACTTGATAGCTGGGCCTCAGCTTACGAGGGTCTGCTTAAGCACCAATTAAAGATCCTGGGTTACTATTTCTGGATGAGACTAATCGCTGCATTCCACCACAGACAGACACTAAAGCTATGTACTCATGAAGGGTTTGCGACGGGGCGCTGATGGGATGCACGGCGACGTTGAATCTTTATACGGCCGCAGGGATCGGGGGCTCGAAAACCTTGCAGGATGCTGAGGAGGTGCGGAGATTAATGCCCTGTCGGATAGGCTAAATCTCTTTTATACCTCTGGCTGCTACCAACTCCCACCTCAATTTGGAGGAGGCTGGAGATAAGCCGAAACAGCACTGTCTCCGGGGCAGGCTAATTTATCCACAGGCTAAAGGCATCCAGAGAGCCCCCCCGGCTCTCAGTGTGTGTGTGTTTATAAAAGTACAGCACACTGATGTCTGTTTGCTGTAAAGAAACCACCTGTCAGACAAAGGTAAAAAAAAAAAAAAACTCACTTCCTCATCTAATAAGGCGCCATGTGGCAAAACCCTCCAGCTCTCAGGTTAAATCGTGATTATTACTCAAGCACCCAACTCTCTGCTTAATTAATAATAAGAGATGTAATACGCTGACCACTTGTGTGAAGTGAAGTGATTAATGTGTTGGTTTAAATCCAGCTGAAGAGTGCTGGAGGAAATATTCAGATCTTAAAGTAGAAGGAGCAGAAGTTTCAGCTCGTAGACTGCACTGTTCTGATTCACTTTGAGTCGTTTTCAGAGAAAGAAACACCTTACACAACCGCACACAGTTAATGACTAGCTGATGAAAATAGTGGAGTATTTAGCAGCTTTAGATCCAAATATTTCCCTCAGGATTTGATAGACTTCCACTCGTCAGGTAGCTGGATGTGTAAAAATAAGCCTCATATCAACTTCAAAGGTGATATGTCGGTGTTGAGTTTATAACTTGTTTCTGCTGCCCCCAAGTGGTTAAAAAAATCAGTTATTGCATTAAAATTAAATATCGAATAAAAATAAATGGTAATCATTATGCAGAATGTCCCCTTTTACATTAGATCATTATTATCGTTGCATGTAGGCAGCATTTAAATGATGCAGCTAATGGATGGAGCTGGTTGAAACAGCTGATTGATGAAAAGTAATCAATAATGACACATTCTATAGTTTTAGCTTCTCTAATGGGAGGAATTTCTGTTTTTCTTTTAGCTTTTATTGTCTTTTATGTCATCGCACACTGAATCTTTTTGGGGGTTTTGGACTCGAACATTTGAGGACATCACCTTGTGATGGACATTTTAGAGAAGAATCATCAATAAACTAATTGATAATGAAAATGTTAATTCGTTGCTGCCAAAGCATCATCTTTAAAATGTACATTTTTTAATGTAAACACACAAAAAAAAAAAACCTATAGTAACAACAGCTGTCGGGAAGAAGAAATGGAAATACTCAAGTACAGTGTAAGTATCTCAAAACTGTACATAATTAGTATACTTGAGTAAATGTACTTAATTTTTTCTACCACTGTTACCAAATATCAGACGTTAGAGCATTTCTAGAGACTGTAGGTTGTAATTGTATAATAAATATATATTTCTCCTCCTCTACAATGTTTATCACTGCATTTGTACCCAGAAAAACAAACCTCTCCGCTTTGCTGTCTCTGTGGACTGACGAGATCGACGAGGGAACTATTTCAGAAAAACTGCCTGCCTGAATTTCTGAAATAAAAGCTGAGATAATGTGACTATTGCTGCTAATTTGCTAGATGTTCACCACTTTCATCACTTGATAAAACAGATATTTTTTTTTCTGTCAAAAAGCCTCTTTGCACCAAAACAAGATAAAAAGAGAAATATTTAGACTTCAGTAAAAATGGAAAACCCTGGAGCAGAGGGGTTTTCTGTATCACAAAGCGAAGGAGTCTGAAAATGTGTTTTTATCTCTCATGGTGCTCACCAACAGGCATAATCTAATTTAATTCTCATTAAAGAAAATAGTAAATAATTAAAAGGAACCGCGAGCGACTGCATCACACGGGCTCCTGACAGCCATTACACTGGATACTGTGGAGTTAAATACACACTGAGGCACACATACGGGGCATTTAGACATTATGACTGAATCAAGGAAGACATCACTTGTACTGTTTTGTTCCTCCGTGGCTACATTTACATGCAGGCAGTCGGCCCGACCAGCTGTTGTTTATATTCAGGTCGGTCTTATATATGTTCATACAAGAGCTATTTTTGTGATTATGCCTCCGTTGCGTGAGAATCAACTAATTAACCGCAGATGAAAAACGAGCTAAACCTCCTTGTATCTTTTTTCTTCCTTCGTGACTGATAAATCTCGGTTGTTTCTTCTGTAATACAAAGAAATTATGATCATTTTTAGAGGAAGCGTGAAAGCAGAAAGATGTTTCCCTGCTCAAACCACCTTGTTGAACAGTAGAATAAATTACTTTTCTATGATCTTAACCAGGTTTTCCTGCCAAATGTCTCAAATCTTTATAAGCTGGACCCACAAAAAACTCATACAAACACTTTTTTGTTTGAGGAATTATGATAAACAATATTGAAGCAGTATTTTTGGGGGGAGTTTTGGCCTCCCAAAATGCCTGTGGCATCATCATTATAAGCAATCCATTTTACATCAGTCATTTAATCCACTGGTAATATAGAAAGAAACACGTTACTCGATCTTTAAAAGCACCATACAGTCATGATCTCTGGATGTAAAAATGTATAAATAGAGGAAATTACACTGTTTCATGTTACAGAAAACGTCATTAAGGAATGCTGATACTGTTTTAGTCAGTTTTTCCCAGCTGCAAAGTATAAATTATCATATAGAGGTAAAAGTAATACTCATAATACTGCAAATACTGCAGCCAGACTCAAGTACACATACAAAACATTTGTCACGTGTTTACATCTTCAAATGACCAATCTCTAAACAGCAAAAACATCATGATGCAGAAAATAAGACGTCAGCTGACAGGACTCTTCAATCTTCTCCTCGAGCGACTCGCTTGTTAAAAATGTTCATCATCTGTCAGTAATTTAGATGAGCACAGAGCTCTGATGTCTTATTTCACTCAAACTGAAGTTTTTTTTTTTTTTGCAGTGGTGAGAGAATAAAATGAGAATTAAAAAAAAAAAAAAAAAAGGAAACTAACTTGTTACTGGATCTATAATGCATCTGCAGCACTCTCTAATTGAAATACAAAGATGGTGTGACTGAATCAGGTAATAAGTTCCTGGTCTGAGTTGAAAGTGTGGCCCGGGGACTGTCCATCATGCAGCGCTTACATTATCCTCTAGTCTCTGCTGGGTACTAATGAGCAGACAACGCCCCCCTGATGGGCCTGCAGCTGCTGTTCTGTTCCTGCTGCACACACACACACACACACACACACACACACTCTGACTCCATTAAGGTGCACGCTCTTTTTCAGACCTGAATCCAGCAACAACTTGTTAGCAAAATGAACTTCAGCAGCAGAGTTTGGGGAACGTCTTGTTCTCCCCTGGTGCAGCATGGGTAGTCGATTGATGCAGTGGTATGTCCAGACGCTGTCTAGTCAGACATCCTTCACCGCATCATCAATACAGACCTTCCTTCCACCACACACACACACACACACACACACCTTTAAAAAGTGGTGTTGTGCATGTGCAAGTGGGCGTGTTGATGCCAGAGGGAGGGTGGTAGGTGGAGGTAGGGGGGTTTACAAGGACCTGATCGTATAAACGGCCTCTCCCCCAGTCTCTATGGCAACCTGTTGGCATCCTGCAGCGTCTGGAGGACTTTAATGGCTTGTCGCGGCCATGAGAGCAAAACAGCAGCATGGCATTGACAGTCCAAGGCCGACAATCAAAAACCCTCAGGGGGGGAGAGAGAGAAAATTCCCCACACGTCGGCCCGCCATTTGCTCTGCAGTTCACTGGCCTACTGGTGTTGAAGAGGGTGGCGTCCCTGCTGTGCACTGAAAAACTGTAAATTGGCCAAACAGCCTGTGCCCACTCAATGTAATGGTCATACCTCGTGGATGCAAAGCCTTTCCAAATAGTTTCAAATTCAAATTCAAATAGAAATACATAACTTATGTATAAAAATGTGGTTGCCTGAGTTGAATGTATAATTTAATGGATGAAAAATTATGCATTGCACGCGTCCAACATTTAGTTATGTACTGTTTCCAGAAGTGTGTGCATTAAAAGCTGCTAGAGACAAACTGGAGCTGTAGTGCCACCTAGTGGGTAAAATATCTCAGTGCTGTCCATTCATCTGACCTAAAGCAGTGTGATATTTAGCAGTTCAGATCATTAATTTAAGCCTTTCAAGTAATGAAATTGGACTTAATCTACATAATCTACATTTGCTTTTCAAACAAATACTGTTATTTTCAAGGCATTTTTGCATTTATTAAATGTTTAACTACATGTTGTCAAAACTCAGATGTAGGGATTAAGATAATTTTGATGCCAGAAATGAGAGTTGTGATCCTACAGAGGTTATAATTAGAGTGGTTTTACAAACAAGAATTATCTGATAAAACTTAAAGAACTTGTGAGGATGGGGGTAATATACTGCCAACGCTTAAAAGTCAAAAGAACGATTTAATGTTAACGTCGATAAGATAAATTGTGTTCACTAGCATTTGTTGTGACCTCTTGTATGCTGTTTACCTCTTGTAATCCTGTTTTGATGAAGAAAAAGGAAACAGATATAGAACTTTTTTTAAATAAATAATAGCATTTTCCCATTTAGTCTGTCACTTTGTTCTATCCAGTAACACACGAAGAGTTTTTTAAAGAACTGGGTCTTGTTGAATGCAGTTAAAAACCTTGAAGACCCCCATGCTGTTGCTGCTGCAGACTGTTGAGGTCGAGAGTTTGACCTCTCAGTCAGCAGTTGGGTCTTTTTGCTAAAAAGGCTGCAGGCCTACACTGCCGGTCCTGATCCTCACAGACTGAATTAGCTCCTTAAAAAGTCAGCTGTGAGACACCTGTTGCATCTTAATACAACCCTCTGTGACAAAATGACTCTTTACAAGTCATTCAATTAAGTATTACAACAAAAAGGTTTACCACCAAGACATTTCTCAAATAACAGCAGAGTAAGTATTGAAATAACGTCACTTGACTAAAGGACATTGATTTAATGCAAACAAATTTAATTGTTGCTCCTCAGCTGAAGACTTTAAACCCTCAATCGCGACTTTTAGAATATCCTATGGTAAGTTTATGGGCAGATAAAACAAATTCTTAACAACTGTACAAGTGAAAATATGGTCAATATGCAAATAAAAAAGCACGCTTGAATGGAGGAGTGAAATAATTAACAGCACCACACATCCAGTCGGATTTAATAAAGTCTTCAACTGCAGCTTGTGAACAATCACATTCGTGAACATCATAAAGATAAATCAGACATTTATACATCATTCAAGGTCTTATGGTTCGATCAACTTCATTACTTCAGTTTCAAAGAAGCAGAGCTTTTATGTGGGATTAAGTGGGAAATGGGAGCCAAAATAGTCCAGTTGCAACGGGGCGGCCCTCACTTCCAGGAGCCAGACTTGCCTTTGGCCCCGCGAGAGGTCTTGGACGCCTTCGAGCCCCTCTGGTGGTCACTGACTCGGTTCCGGAGCACGTAGATGTCATACTTCTGCCTCTTGAGCTTCTCGGCCAGCTCGAACTTCTCGGCGTGCAGCTGGTGGAGCCACCGCCAGAGGTCCTGCGCCTTCTCCGCCAGCTTCTCCTGGTTCAGGTGGTCGATGTTGAGCGGCTTCCGGCGCTCCATCAGGGCCTTCTTCTTCTCCTCCCGTGCCGTCAGCTTTTTGCCCCTCTTCTGGTCCACCTTCTGCAGGTAGCCGCCGAAGGACTTGTTGGTGAAAATCTTCTTCTTCTTGGCCTCCTCCTCGGCGCGCAGCTTGGCGGCCTCCTCCTCACGCCTCGCCCTCTCCTCGGCCAGGCGCGCCTTGCCGCTCGCGCTCCTGCTCGGCCCGGACGCGCTGCTGCTCCGCCCTGTCCGACCGGCGGCGCTCGATGCGGTTGCAAGCAGGGCCACCAGCTCCTCCTCCTCCTTCTGGCGGGTGGAGAAGTGCGACTCGATCAGGGCCTGCAGGTCGTTGAAGTCCTTCTCCACCCTCTTGCGGTGCAGGTCATCGAAATCCACCTTCTCGCCGTCAGGGAGCTTCGGGGGAGCGATGTTGGGCAAATAGGTTGTCTTGTGCCGCGGCTTGGACTCCTCCTCGTGCTCGTTGTCCTCTGCATGCTCCTCTTTCTTCTCTGCCTCGCCGCCATTCTGCTCCTCTTCCTCCTCTTCCTCGACTTCTTCTACCACCTCCTCCTCCACCTCTTCTTCTTCTGCTTCTTCTTCTTCATCCTCCTCCTGCTGCTCGTACTCCTCCACAATTTCCTCACTGTCTGACATGGTGGTACCTCGGAGGCTTTCTAAGGCAGAGAAAAGCAGGACGAACACCAAGACCAGCTGGTGTCTTGCGCACGAGTGACGGCCGTGGTCTCGGGCGTGGAGCTCAGAGGGGTTTTTAAAGGTTTCGCCTTCACCATGTGACTGTAAAGTCTCCAGAGTGTGGGTCAGCAGCGGGGCGGATTTTGAGACAGATGGAATAGTCTATTTATTTCCTCACCAAAGTCTTGTCAGCCATTCACACTCATCCCCTGTAGACCCCCCCACTCCTCCTCCCCCGCTCTCCACTCTGACCCCGCAGCGCTCCTCATTCCTTTGTAAGGATGAGATGAGAGACTATTTCAGAGACACAACAGATGCGCGTGCATGCTTTTGCTCTCCGGCCCAACGCACTGCGTCATCCTGAACAAACAGCATCCACACTTTAAACCGCTGCTGGTCGCAAACGGAGACACACACAGGCTTTTATTTATTTTTATGTTGAAATTATCTCTGTCTTAACCTCTTGGAAAGCAGAATTTTATTGTTTCCACCTGTTGTGTTTGTTTCAACTTTAAACAGAACTTATACACTTAATACACTGTATTAGAGTTTGAAAGTATTGAATTAATTTACATTTTAAGAGCAGCAGATACAGAAATGCTTAGTTATTTTGATAGCACATTGGTCTTATATGGCACAAGGTGTTCTGTGGTCTCCAATATTTTATTTTTTTTTAAGTGCAGCTGGTTGAAAACAAGGCATTAGGTATTGTTTGGCCACATTTTTCAAAAAAGTTCGGCCACCCCTTCGCTGATACACCCAAATCCTTTAAAAGCCACCGTGGCAAAGCGTGTAGTGTTCAAGCAGACTGCGATCTCTTAAGTACGGTTAAGATGAAGGGAAGTTACAGCTGTCGCATTTTCCAAAATGAGCCATTACCGTGAATATCTTGTGCCCTGCAGTACTGACAAACCAAGATATTATTTATGCTGTAATAATGTAAAGATGAATGGGTGCAGAGTTAAACTATATTTACATTCTTATAGATGAATAAATGTAAGCTAATATAGGCCATCTATCTATCAGTTTATCTATCCACTCTGTCTTCATATCTGTGAAGCACTTTGTGTAGTCAGTCAGCGCATTTTAAGTGTTGGTAAATGTCTACCGACAGTTATTTTTGTAAGGAACATCGACACTAAGCGCCACAAAAGGCCTCCAGTAAGAACAATGACGTGCAAGATGAGCTTTACTGCCTCGGGCCTCGTCTCCACTTTGGAATGTAATTAAAACATTCTTGCTATCAGAGGTCTTTCTGCTTTCAGCGCTGAGTGGATTAAAGAGTAATTGCTCCCACGCTGCACCGTTATAAAACATTGATGTTGAGAATTTATGCTCCGGAGTCTTGAGTTATCGGCGGAAAGAGGACTAAGGCGGTTTTTAGACGCCGAGATAACTGACAGGGAGGGACAGGTGCTCTGAAAAATTTAAACGTGTTGCATGCTCCTCCTTGGGAATAAGGTCTTAGATGTTGTTGTGCTGTCTGTACATGCACATGGGGGGGGGGGTACATGTCAGAAATATGAATCTCCTGTAGCTGCAAAGGTTAATTGTGGCCTCAGAGGACCAAAAGCAAACAAATCCTGATGCCTGTGAGAATGAACAACGCCCGGAGCGGACTAAAACATGCCAGCGCACAACAAGAAGACAGCAGGTGGTCCCGCTATAATCAAAGCACTCTGTGCTGCTGGTGGCAAGGGACAACTGTGTCCATCAGCAAAGACGGGCAACAAATGACGGGGGGCTATAAATATCCACACCCTGTGCTGTTTAACTCAACATGAGCAAGCAGAGTGATGCAGTAAAAATTCTGCGGGCTTAAACTAAATGAAACTGGTTTGCCATCAAATAGAAAAAAGAAACAAAGACAGTGAAGAACATGGGACGTTAATATAATAATATAAATATGGAGCCATCATCCAGAATAAAGTAACAGTTTGTCACATCCTGATAAAAGCAGTCCTCTCCACAGAATCAGCGCTTTTTCAATCTTTTTAACCACTCAAAGCGCTTTACAATACCCACCATTCATCCCACATTCACACACTGATGATAGAGATTAACATGTGATGATAGAGACACACACACACACACACACACTGATAGATGCGCTGTTCTAGAGCAGTTTGGGGTTCAGTAGCTTCAGTAGCCCAGCACTGATCCTCTGATTTGTGGAAAACTCTGCTCTCCCTCCTGAGCTACAGTTGAAGCTTTAGACAGGAAAAGTCTGAAACTCTGGCTGAACAGTGACCCCTGCTGGTCAAAATCATGCAGTACAATTCAGTGTGTCTCAGTGTCTATTTAAGGGACTCCTGCAGTAGATACTGTCTGCCATATTGAGGATATTAATTGTACATGCTGATTAAGGCAATAAATGTATAGATTATAGCTTTTAATACTATTAATCATTAATTAATGTCTGCTTTGTTCCAGAATGTCACAGCTTCAGACTTCACATCAACATTTCCAGCATTGGTGACAGTGAACGGTTTTATCCTGAGGGTCTTTTTTGTGCTAGCTTTAATAAGAGACCCATCAATACTTTAAGAGTTTTATCAAAAAGAATATTTCCATATACATGCATTGACTAAAATTGAAATAAAAAGAAAGTGAATTACTCACCCATCACAACACATGCAAAGGCCAGGAATGAATCTGCACATCATGTCTTCTTCTTCTTCTTCTTCTTCTTTTTCTTCCAGAGTTACCTTTGTGCTGGCAAAGCAAAATCATTCATGTAAAACAGTCAAACTGACGTCTTTTTATGATATTGAATTTAACCCTTGGGTTGTTTAGACCTTTTACTACACTTATCTAATAATATAGTTTATTGTTGTTTTACAAATTTGTATTTTATCTACGAAACATATGAAGAAACTAGGATGCATTGTAAAAAAAATAAACCAAACATATATATAAAAACTGATCTTAAATGATCAATAATAATCAAATAGTTGATTAGTTAACAAACTATTCAAATTTGGACTAGATTACCCCAGAAAGGCATCAAAAAACACTACTACCATAACATACAGGTTTTTGAAAGTGACTTGATCCAATGTGGTCTAGATGCATTTTAACAAATAAAAAAAATCAAATTTTTCTTTAACTAATCTTGGACTTTTCTGGATAATCTAGTCCAGATTTCACAAGTCCAGTGTTTTTTTTTTTATCTTTACCTGCTCCAACATGGTCTAGGCATAGAAATATCTTCACAAAAGTACTATAGATTTCTCAGACCGGAAATTGTTAAGGCTTCACCTAAAACTACAAAAAACTGCAACTTCCCCTTAAATCATCATAAGGTGAGGATTGACTTCACACAGACATCGCTTCCTGAACACAGCGCCTTTCTACCTGTGCATCACGTCACAGCTGTCAGGTGTGATCAAGGAAGCACATCCGGTGGGAGAGGGGCGTGTCTGACTGTGAAGCCCCGCCCACCCCAGGCAGCCACATGTCTCTCATGTGCTTCCGTGACTCCGCCCCCTCCGTCCTCCGCTGTTATGAAAGCAGCTGATGTGGTAATCATCACAGTGTGGGGGAGAGTAACTGAGTACATTTACTCATTTTATGCAACCGTGTAATCCTGCTCCCTCTTTACTTTTACTCCTCTACATTTGTCTGACTGCTTTGGTTACTTTTAAGCAGTGATAGAAAAAGTAATCTGATATTTTATTGGAGTTAAATTAGGAATAACACAGCGTGGAAATACTATATTACATGTAAAAGACCTGCATTAAAAATTTTACTCAAGTAAAAGATGAACAAAATAAAGAGTCACATTACTGCATTGTAATTATTGATGCATTCGTGTGTTCATCACTGTAATATTGCAGCAGGTGAAGACGGAGCTCATTTTAATTACTTTATGCATGATATTTGAGTTGGTAAAGTAACTAAAGTTACCTAATAAATGTGGAGGAGTGAAAAGTAAAAGTGCCTTTAAATATGTAATAGAGTAGAATGAGCTCAACATGAAACAAAGTCAAATCAAATACAACATCCACATTAATGCAGCAGTAATATTAATCCAGAAACATCGGGTAGAATAAAAACACACCGAGAGGGAACATTTTACAATGAGTTCTTTTACTCTGAGTACTTAAAGTAATAAGACATGTAAGTTGATTACAGGACCTTTACTTGTATTTGAGTATTTTCACAGTGTGGTATAGCTACTTTGGTTGTTGGGATCTTCAAAACAAAGTGTCGTTCTGCATAAAATCAGACTTTTTATAATCTCTTTTTACTGGTAAAATACCACATAGTTTTCTCTTTCCTGAAAATACAGAATATAAAAAAAAAACCACTGGTCCCTTCTGCTCAAATGCAAATATTTTCTGTTTTTTTCTGTATCCTTTCAGAATATATTAAATATCTTTGGATTTTGAACAGTTGTTTTGAAAAAGCAAGTTATCTGATTACGTCAAATTAGGTTTAAGGAAATTATGTTTGGTATTTTTGAGATTTTCTTAATTTTTTAACGCCGCTCTGCCTTTTTTAATGGCCATGTGTGCTCAGTGAAAATGCAACTGCTTTTTTAAGCCCAAAAGGCTGCAATATTTGCTGTAAAAAGTTCTGATGCAACAATTTACAACAATTAAAATATTTAGTTCCTACTGAACATTTCTAAAATCTAATTAGGACTCTTTCCAAGTTCACTGTACTCAGAGATGTTCCTTGTTCTCCGCCACAGTTATCAGCGATGCTTCGTGTCACCACCGCCTCGCTGTGCAGCTACTGCCCAAGGATGAGGCTCCTCCTGCCTCCCTCAGCCTCGGCCTCCACAGTGACCTCTCCCACGAAGAGACCGGAGAACCAGCACACGGTGGACTCCCTCTACGAACTGTCGGTGGACATCCGAAAGGTCCGGAAGGTCAAGGGCTGGGTTCTGTCGGAGAGCTCTGCGTACGTATCGGAAACGGCCGAGCTGCTGAGGGACATGGGCGCGGACAGGACCATCATCACCCGCATCCTGGAGACCCACCCCGAAGCCGTCCTGTGTCGGCCGGAGGACGCGGCCGCCCAGCGAGACCTTTGGGTGTCCGTGTGCCCCAACAGGCGAGAACTGATGAGCATCATCAAGAAGTTCCCGGCCTCTTTCTTCACGCACCACAACAACCAGCGGGCCAACATCCTGTACCTGCAGAGCCTTCGCCTCAGCAAGAGGATCATCGGCAAGTTGATGGCGAGCGCCCCGCAGAGCTTCAGCCGACCCGTGGAGCGGAACCAGGAGGTCATCCACACCTTAAGGGAGACCTACCTGGACCTGGGCGGGGACGAGGTCAACCTGCGCCTCTGGCTGCAGAAGCTCCTCAGCCAGAACCCGTACATCCTGCTGCAGCACGCCGAAGCCTGGAGGGACAGCCTGGGCTTTCTGAGGGAGCAGGGCTTCACCACGGAGGAGCTCCTGAGCCTGGTCTCGAGCCTCAGAGCCTCCATTGCGGAGCTGCAGCCAGAGGCCATGCAGCAGGCGCTGACATACGTCGAGGGGGCTCTCGCCTGCTCCGAGGACGAACTCAAGCAAATCATCATCCGCTGCCCGGCCATTCTGTACTACTCCATGCCGGTCCTGATGGGGCGGTTCCAGGGACTGATGGACAGTGGCGTGAGCGTGGAGCAGGTGAAGGAGTCTCCAAACGTCTTGGAGCTCACCACTCAAATCGTGCTGTATCGCATCGAGAAGCTGGCGTCCTACGGGTACGACGTGCGCTCGGGCAGCCTGGACGTTATCGTGGGAACTAAGAAGGACTTTGAGATGAGCTACGGGAAGCTGCAGCTCAGGCAGCAGAGGCCGCTCTTCAACCCTGTCGCTCCGCTCAGGACCGCCGAGGAGTGAATGTCAGAATTTGTTGATCTACTGAATATGCTGTTATATGGACATGGTTTGTGGTTCAATAAAAAGTTTGGTGAGTGATGTTTGACGCTTATTTCCCTTCGTGCAAAATGCATGAAGAAGGAAGGCAGTTTGAAATACCAAACCTCCAGTAATACAGCACTTGGACTGAAAGACTTCATTAAGACACAGATACATTTCAACCTGCTGCCTTCATCGGGGTCTTTTGATTTTATGCTGAGGCTCAATGACACTGTGACATTTTCAAACTCTTAAGTAATATAAGTATTTTATATGACAAATATGTCAAAGAATACTCGGCCAAACAGAGTCAGTGATGCATCCAAATGAACCAATTGCTGCCTGACATTCTTGTAAATTAAGATTCACTACTGTAATTAACAAGAGGTGATAACTGAAGATGGCAAAGGAGCAATAAGTCATCTGGAAATTTGCATGTTTTTAAATTTCAGGATGCCAAACAGGCTTATTTGATTGGGAAGCTTAAATATAATCACAATTTGTCTCTTGTCAACACTTCAGCTTCAAATAATAGACTGAAACCGTTTTTATATTTAACCCAGTTTTAATTAAACAAGCACACTCAGAAGAAACAAGAAGCAAGTGAAGCAGTTCTCTCCAGTGGTACATTTATTGGGGATTATACAGAGGGGGCACCATGATATGAAGACTCTATTCCCATCGCCTTTTCTCAAAGACAATAACTTGACAGTTAACGTCATACTGACATTGCCTCTACAGTGGTAAGGAATAAAATGAGGCCAACTAGTACTGAGATAGAGAAAGAAATGATCAATACACTCTTCTGTTGAAAGATACATTAGATGGCTCAAAAAGGAGAAAACTGGGCAGTGGAATAAATGAGACAGGCAGCTGTATTAGAATAGATACAAGATTTATCACCTTTTTTTTTTTTGGAATGGACGGTCTATAAATGTTTTCTTTTTTTTTTTTTTTTTTATTGAAAAAGAAAGATCCATCCACAATGATTTCTCATATCAAAAATATATCAATGGGTCTATGGCTACACAAAGAGAGAAAACACACATACAATATCCAAATATGTACAAGTTGTATGTGAGCTGAAATTAGCAAATTCATTATATACACAAGGACTCTTGTCCTGGCAATATCAACCCAAAAACACGAGGACAGTGTAAAAGCCGCTCCAGTGATGTCGGCACTGGCCGGCCCGTGCAGTCCACGTGATAATTTACAGTTCGTTACTTGAGAAGCTGTGAGTGTGTTTGATGGTGGCCTTCGAGCGCTCCTCTTGAAGTTGTGTTCATGCAGCAGTGTAGTGCTTTAACAAAAATGCAAGTCTCTGCGTCCGTTTTGTGTTGGTGGCGTTCGCGGTTTGACTGACGGAAAGTCTGCGGACGCACCTGTAACGAGAAAAAGAAACAAACAAAGCAAAATTTACATATCAACTTTACTCAACACAATTGAAAAAATAAACTTGACTAATTTAACCATTTAAATATAATGTGAAGTATTTAAAGGGTCCTGTGAAAAGACCAAAATCTTACTAACATGTAGCGTCTGTGTGGCCCGGAGGTTTAAAGTTCAAGTACATTTCCCTAAGTACTATGCTTGTACTGAGTATTTCCATCTTCAGCTACTTAATACTTCTTCTTCTGTCCAATGAATAAATAACATAAATTATTATAGATTAAGATAAATAAGTGAGGTATTTACACGCCAAACTTCAAAGTTTATATTCTTTTTTTGTAATTTTACCATGACAATCCCTCCCAAAGTTTTCCCATTTAAGTTTTTTTTTTAATTTCAATTTGCCTCTAATGTCAGTAAGAAAGTTTCCGACTAACCGTTCTAGTGGCTACTCTGTCTTTGGACTTTAGAGCCTTTAGAGCCATTCCCAGAGTCCTCGCTGTGTCGTTTTCCACTGGTCTGAAGGGGGCAGTGGTGTTCAGCTCCTAAAAAATAAAAGCGCAAAAAAGAAAAGCGCAGTTTAATATCTGTCCTGAAAATACAGTTTTATTAGTATTAGCAAGTACAGAAAAAGAGGCATAGCTTAGGATAAAGGAGTTGGAGTAGAACTACAAAGGAGATTTATGAACTGAATTAATGAAATCATCAGCTGCGGTAAAAGAAAAAGTTCTCACCTTTCTGAACTGCAGGACCGGGAATCTTCTGCGTGCTCTGGGTGTAACACATCATACTGCTGCTGGTGCCGGCGTAACCTGGAGTGCGAACAAGTTTCAAGGATTAGCAGAGAAGAAGTGTTGGCAGGAAAACATGAGGTCGAGATAAAACAGATGAATTAAATGTGCAGTATCTGAGGCTCCCCACCCTGCTGGTGTGCGCCCATGCTGCTCTGGGAATCGTCCTGCAGGTACATCATGACGCCGCTCTGCCAGTCTCCCTGGGAGTGAACCGGCATCTGATAGCCTGTCGGAACAAAACGGGAAACAAATCCTATTTTTAGACACAGCTTTGCTGCCAGAGACCGAAGAGGAAGCCATGAAGAAGCCAAGACTGCTGCAGGTACAGTGACACGTACCAGATGGAGCTGCAGCTTCGTGCGTCGCCTCGGCAGAGAAACCCATCTCGCTGTTACTGTTTCCGCTGTTGTTGGAGGGAACTGTGGCCAAAAGTCCTGAAGACACAAAACAGTCAGTCGACAGCTGATCTTTTTTTGTAATTGTTTAGTTTTCAAGTTGATTTTGAAGATTAACTCAAGTCCTTGTGCAGCTTCTTGTCAGCCATTTTCTTTCTTTGTTCTTTATTAAAAAGATTATATTTTTGGTATTTGGCCTTAATTGGAAAGCTGACAGTAATGAGGCAGAAACTGATTGTTGAGCTTATGTCGTGTACCTTAACCATTCAGCTGCTTAAGCACCCTCTACAAGTCATTTTCAGGTCTTATTTAAAATCAGACATGATTCATTCTTTATATTCTGAATGCTAAAACCTGCCTGAGGAATTGAAGCTGCTCAAACCTGCACTGTTTGTTTAACTCAGCTCTTAAAACTCACTTATATGTAAAAATCTTTTAGGAAAATGAACAAATAATTTCAGGTACATCTTGTCAACCCTGTTCCGTATTAATATTCAAAGGTGTTTTCTCTTTCTGAATGTGTATGTCCTTACCGAGGCCTCTGTAACAGGAGAGCTGCTGGTAGATCTGTTTCATCCTCTCGATGTTAAGACGGCTAGCCTCCGCGTGGTGCACCATGGGTTTGGGGTAATGCACTCCGATAATGCATTTGGCCGCCTTCTGCACACTCTCCGGAGCGTTCCAGGGATCATAAATATACTTGGCTGGAAAGCCTCTCAGGATGGGCAGGTAGCGCCTGAGTGAAGAGATGCAGAGGTTTGGTGAGCATGTAAGGGTTAGGTGGTGTAATTTATTTTTATGACGAACAAAAAGATGTCAGGATCTCTTCTAGTGGGCTGGAAGAACCTACAACTCATTTGTCAGCATGTCAGTGCCACCCACCTCCCTAATGACTGGTTAGATTATAAAACACAGACAAACTGTTTGTTTTTTTGGTGCCACAACCAGTTTACCTGTTCATGAGCCAGTTCTTGATTTGAAGGCTAAGTACTGTATATCTGAGTTTTAATTATCACTGGTGACTTGTCTGGGAAGGTGGAAACTTTTTTTAATCCAGTGCTGCTGTAAAAAGATCTTTTAGAGGTTTTTCCAATCTCACAAAAAAAACCTGGATGAAACACTACATAATTAAAATGATTAATACTGCGCCACAGCATATTATACAATTAAAAGGATCCCATGTGGACTGGAGTTTATACAGCAGCCAAATAAAGGGCTTAATGTCAGCGTACCGTATGTAATCTCCGTTGGGGTCTGTGCGTCGGCCGAACCCCACGGGGCAGTAGCAGTGAAAGAACTGCTGGAAGAAAGAGCTGCAGGAGAGCCACATCCAGCTGCCTGCGTTCACACTCCAGTCCGCATCCAGCAGCAGCTCCTCAAACACCTGAACACACACGAACGAGCAAATCTTAGTGTTCGTGAGCTGAGGTGGGAAGATAAACTTTTTCTGGCTCTTGCTGCTAGAATAGATATGGTTACTTATTTTTGTTTCTAGATAAGTAAATCAGGAAATGTATCAGAGTTTCTTTTGCATATTGGATAAAAATCTAAAATGACTAATGCAAAACTTTGGATGAAATATGATTTTAAGATAAAATTAGCAGTGCAAGCAGCAGTGAATCTCTAAGGGTCAATTATCTATCCATATTTTCCAATTTCTATGACCAGAAAACATTTCTCTAATATAGTAGGATAAATAGGTAACAGAATAACAAATCAATCTTAATTTTTATGGTAAGTCTTCCACATGTTCTACCTTCATGCCCTCCTCCCAGCCAATCCACAGGTCTCCTCTGGTCAGGAAACAGGCCACGGCGTGCCGGGCCAGGTGGTGGATCCAGCCCTCCTGCCTCAGCTGGGTCATGATGGCGTCGATCCAGGGGAAGCCGGTCCGGCCCTCCGCCCACTTGGCCAGCGCCTCGGGGTTGCGGTCCCAGGGGATCTGAACACAGATGGGGTTGCTCTCCATCTTGTCGAAGCAGGGGTTGTTGGTGGCCGCCGTGTAGAAGAACTCGCGCCACAGCAGCTGACCGTACAGCGAGAGCGGAGGGGAGCTGTTCTTCTTCACCTGATAATAATAGATAATATTTTTGTTACAGTCTCAGAAAATTGTATTATTATTATGAAGCTTATTAAAAAAAGGAGGAGATCATGGCACTTAATGTCAGGAGTGTTCAGGTGGTTAACTTACTAGAAGATCCACATCAAAATCATTTTATTCCTGTTTTTAGGCACAACTATTGACTGAAACTTAAGTTTTTTGGTAGCTTGGACCATTGTGGCCATTGTGTGTTTTCATCCATCTGCATCTTAAAACACCAAATGAGGTACAGAAGGCTACAAGAAAAGGTCATTAAATATCACATGTGTAGGTACCAATAGTGGGCTGACAGTGTTTTCTTAGTCAGTAGTAATTATCTAAGCTACAGGGGAAAGTTTCTCTCTATGTTAGGGCTGTAGCTTTTGAGGATAAATCATTAAACTTACACAACTATTCCTAAAAATAAGAGACATTAGCTTAATACAAAAAGGGGAAAAACAGGTTTTTTTAAGTAATACTTTATATTTCTTGACTGCAAACGTTTGCAAGGGAGTCCGATACAACATCACACCTCAAGAGGGAGCCAGTGCAACAAAGCCAGACTGCTGTGGACTACTCACCCTGTTACATAACAAAGTGGAAACCTTTAGGTGGCGGCATAAACAACAGGAACAGTAAATCACTCTTAAATGTGCTCTAGAAGTTAAACCTGACTATGCTGCCTTTATTTTATTTTGTATATTCTGTAAATACAAAACTGTAGTCACAATGTCAGTAAATCCTATTTGAATCTGATAAGTTTATTGACATTTTTAATAACTGTATTAGTACTGTAGATGAGTCCTCCTGGTTTTGGTTTATTCTCAGCTGTTTGACAGATGATTCAGTTCGCTTCTCCAGTTAAGATAATATCATAAGGCACTGGGACTTTATCTAAAGTTAAATTTAAAGTTAAACTTAAACTTAAACAGCAAGAAAGTTCATTGAAGTTAAACTGATTTGAAGAAACTTACTAGCTGAGAATACTGAGATTACAAACATCCATAAAGCACTGTCTTAACACCACTCTGACTCTGTAGGAGCCTGTATTACCTCCTTTCAAAAAGTATATCTACTTTTGTGAATGTGTTTAGACTGAGATGTTTAATGACTTGCCTTCCTGTAGAGGTCGGTGAGTTTGAAGTAGAAGAGGCGACAGGAGAGGCAGCCGAAGCGCAGGTACGGGCTGAGGCCTGTCGGGCTGGCGAGCAGCGAGTTGGAGTTCATTCTGGGACGTTCGAAGTTGGCCACCCACGCCTGACGACACCACAGACGCACGATCACATATGAAATGAGAGAACAGGGTTTTCTATTAAGGCTGGCACACATGAAAAGAAGCAAACAGAAAATGGACATTAATCTAAAACAAGGTTTTACATGACTTAATGAGAAAATAGTGGAGGAATCTTTTTTTTTGTTTGTTTTTTTAAACAAGATCTTCAAAAATTCCTCATCTTATCTGATTTTACAGACCTTTCTCTCCAAATGCCTCTCAAGTCGTGTGAGGGCTTCAGTCTCTCCTCCCGGCCACACAGCTGAGGACAGACCTTCAGTATCGAAACCTGCAGGGAAAAAAACACACTTTAAAATCCTGCCTATAGTTTTAAATTTCAGTTTGGAGCATGTGTGATCGTGTTTTAATGCTTCATCTGAACCAAAACCACCCCGCTCACCCAGCTCCTCTAAGGAGGGGACCCCAAACTTGTCGTCATGGTCCTCGGACAGCGGCGTAGAGCATTTCCCCATGATTTCAGCCGTGATGGACTCTGCGGGCAGCTCCACCGCGTCCATACGACTGATGAGGGTCTGGAAACACTTGTAGGTGAGAGGGGACTGACCCCCATTCAACTCTATGATCCTGCAGAAGCAAAATGAGCACAGGAAGACAGTCAAAGACCAAACAGATGCACTGATAATGGTCTTTCACAGATGTTTTTAAAGCAGATGTGTTAAGCGGCGACATTAACTCACTTGTCCAGGTCATAGAGTGTGTGGGAGATGCGAACTGTCACCTCCACTCCAGCCTCAGAGGCCAGCTTCTTAATTGCCTCATCTCGCTCTTTCCCAAACGGCTCAGAGTCGTACTCATAAGACAAACGAGAAATCTTCCATTCCTGGAGAAAAACAGGGGATTTTTAGGTACAGTATAGAATGAACAGCGTGTACAGCATGTTTTAAAGCACAGTGGAGGGTTAAGCTTTATGTTTAAATCAAACGACGCCGTCACCTTGAACAGTCTGGGAAAGACATCAGTGGGTTGGCCTCGTATCACGAACAGACGAGAGTTGAGCTTTCGGAGGCTGGAGTCCAAGTCCTCAAGACTCTGCAGTAAGAACCTGGGGGACGACAGAAATAAAGAAAGAGCGGTTAAAAGGCTGAAATTAAACACTGAAAAACATGCTGCAATGTCACAAACTCTTACAAGGTTGAAGCTTGAAAAAAAAAAAAAAAAAAGGGATGTCATGTTCTTTGCAATCAAAGTTTCAAAGAAAGAAAACTCCTACTCTGTTTGAAAGAGGGGTTGATTATTTCAGCTTGTACCGGATTTGACAAGATACAAAGCAGCAGTTTAAATTTGCTTTTTGATATGCAAATTATATGCAGCAAGATTCAGCTGAATCTATTCAGACGACCCACACCAAGAATCAGTTTCCTGAATTAAAATATTACTGAGTTTACACACAAGAAATCTGCCAAGGTTTGAGGATCTGACCCAATTAAATAAACTCTCCTTTTTTTCCATGAGTTGACAAAAGGGGAAAACAGACGATTGCTTGTTCCTGTTACAGAACGACAGCAGTCACCTGCATTCAGATTCGAAACAGGAATATGCAGATTTGATTCCCTAAATTTAATTCTTACTTAACTACAGGTAGTTCTTCCTTTTGCACTTGTGAAACACAGAAGTGTGAAAAAGTCACCAAAATAAGGATGCAGCTAAAGGTGCAGTCTATGTAGTATATAGATTGTATTTACATTGACAATTGATGACGTAAAGAGGAGCTTTAATTTCCTTTTAATAACTGTTGCACAATTGAGAATATGACAGAAGAGAGATTTGAGATTTGGATCCATCAGCGGTGCAGTCGACTAAATCTACAAGCACTGTGTTCATTAATGTTAACGTGAAGTGAGAAGCGTTTTAATAAAATGTCCTGCCGGGGGATGAACGTGTGACGACAACACGGACACTCAACAATGTTTCTGCTGTGTGAGTCAGCAGAAACGTCCGGCCAAGCTGATGTCACGTTAATGGAGATGAAGCAGCCGATTTCTGGTAAATGTGCCGCTGATGGTTAGATAACGACACCACAGGCTCAACAAAGTGGGTACTGGACTGGACAACTATTACAAAACAAATAAAAGCAGCTGGCAATGCCCTGTTGTAACACCGCAGACCGGCAGTGGGTTTTTTTTTCCACGACAAGAAGAGTCTAAATCACATACTTAAAGGAATAATCTACCTATTTTCCCATATTCAAGACTGGACTTGGGCAGGATGGATAATATAATAGTTTTTTCTGGGAGGAAAAATAAAAATTAGACGTAGATATCAGATGTAAGTGCAAATGTGTAAGAGAATCAGCAGTAATCCAAAGCACAGATCTAATCAAATGGACAACATTTCAATGCCACATTTAAACAGACGTGAAAATCTGTTGTTGGCTAACCCAGTGAACTAGATATCTGACACAATCAAGATACTTCCTTTCAGTCAGTGCTCACTGATGTGCAGCACTGTTTGCAGTGTAGCTGTGTGACCAGAGATAATAAAGACAGAGCGACCAAAGTTAAAACAGAACAGCAAAACCTCACAGTACATATCAGCGTCTTACACAACCACTGTAAAGAGTACTTATTTGAATAACATCATTTCAGACAATAAGCAACTATCTAAACTATTTTTTAAAGCAAATATGCCCATATTTCCCTGGTCCCTGAAGTTGAAATGTGAATATTTGCTCCTCCTCTATGATTGTAAACTGAATATATTTGGATTTTAGATTATTGGTCATTAAAAAAGCTTTTAAGACATCACTTTGGGCTCTGGAAGAGAATTTTTTTCTAAACAGCTAGTAAATTAATTGAGAATACGACTCAGATGATTTGAAAAGTAAATTGCAGCACTTTACAATTTGATCTGCCGTGACAGCTTCATCACAGATAACCAACCAAACCAATCACTTTCTCTGCCTTGATTTGTGTAATATATAACCTGTGCTCCGACTGTGTGATTGAGCGCTTATGTCCACCGGGCTCTTTATTAATTCAGATCTGCTCTGTTGCATAAACGCTGCACTCTATTAAAATGTATGAATTCATTTGAGCGGATGTTGCTTTAGCTTGAAGCACGGACACGTCCTCTTATATACAATCTGAAAAACGCCTCTTTACATGAACTTTTCTCGCTTCACATGATTCATTGTTCCTAATGACAAATAACCTGAAACCAGCAGCACTTCAGAGTGAAAAGATTATACTTGAGGGCACCGGTTTTTATCTTTGTTATCCCAACAGCCTAACAGCCCAATTTAACCTCCTACTTTGGGTGAATAAACAAGCGTAAGCAGGTTGCTGTGCTCAGGCGATGCAAAAGTAAAAGCACTGACAGCGATACACCAATAATTTAAAAACGACAAGCCTTGAACTCATTGTTGAGGCTGAATCATGCAGACACAGGATGAGTCAACCAACCTGCATCCACTTGAGTTTAATCATCACTGTTCATGACGTCAGCGAGCATGAACAAACCAAACGTACTGACCCCGCCAATGCAAACAAGATTTTCTCTTACCTTTGAGAAGTCATCACTGCGTTTCATCTTTGTTTTTCAAAATCACAGAACTGACACTGTGCTTCTGATTTGAATCTTTCTAAAAATAAAGAAATACAGACTGTAAACATCAGAGCACACACTCCCACAGGTCCACACAGGCCTGCAGATTGAGCGGCAGTAATGTGGTGCTTCCCGTGCTGTTGCTATAGGTACCAACGTTCGTAGGTGGAAGCTTCCTGTATCCCCCTAAACGTGTCTTTTATTTGATATGAAAGCCAGGTGGGTGTAGCTTGGCTGCTGTGACAACTTTTCACAGATGGTGAAGCGAAAACACCCAACTGTCAATATTTCAGTTAATAAATTCTACCATGTTTCTGTCTTATGATGCAGCAAATGTCATAACTGTGCAGCTGTACATGAATCATTTTTACGAGGCTGGATGGTTGTTGCTCTGTTATTCATCTAAGGAGCGTCACAGTCAAATGTAGAAACTGATTCAGTAAAATCCAAATCTGATAATATTCATTTTGTAGGTCATGAATCAGAGTGTAGGTTCGCGTTTAAAGGCAAATCATGTGGCTGAAATGAAAAATGGCCTGACGTTTGAGGATGGAGAGAGCGCTGTGCACTGATATGGACTGAGGTTTTAAGAAAATCTGGCCGCTCATAACTGAGGTAAGGGGAAACCTGGCACACAGCTGCTGTAGTTTAAGCAGGTTTTTCTGAGGTGCTGTAGCGCAAAGTACAACCTTAGAAGAACTGTGTGATATTGCTGTTATTATAGTCTGGGTGATTATCCATTTCTGAGGCTGAGTTTTAAAAAAGGACTCCTCAAAACATTTAAAAGTTGGTAAAGTTTCAGGACATTTTCCATACTTTGGATTAGATAACTGTCTCTAAACCGCCTTTAACTTAATGTTTTCTTATTTGTGGCTGTGAGTCTCAGTATCAAGAATAACTGCATCTACAATAGGCTAATATTATAAAATTTAACTGACATTTAACTCAATGAACAAAATCAGAGTAGTTAAAGTTCTGGACATGACTTAGATTGTGATATTACAGATAAAAATGTCAAAGTGATCACGATGCTGCAATACTGTCACACTGACTTCTAAAATGGGAGATGTTGTTTGAGCAGAGCTAAAACAGATTTTCTGGAGTAGCCACGTTTGGATGTCAAAGCTTTTTCTATTGTATGTGAGCTTCTCAGTGCTGATTTCCTCTTTTGAACAGTTGGGAAGTAGTTGAGTGGATTTTTTTGTTCACTTAACATTCGCTGAGTATGTTGTTTTTCCAGGAACACCCTGCTCCACTTTCAAGCCGTTACACTGTGCGCATTCACGTCTGGAAACTGTTACAACCACAGTCTTATCTGATGGCCACTGAATAAACCTCTCATATCCCGGCCCGGATTTATCAGCCCCGTCCAGGAACTGAGTTTCTGGTCACATGCTATGTTGTTAGCTGCCTGTGAAATACAGACCGCCCGACTCCAAACAGAGAGCAATGAGCTTAATCTATATTCATCTGCAGTGTTTGGATAAAGACAAAGCTCTGCTGCAATGCACCAAAAAAAAAAAAAAAAATCATCTGTGTCTGTTTTTTGTTATTTTTCCTCTGTCATGGATACTCCCACTTTCCTCCTGCTTGTTATAAACACTGTTTTATGGAGCAACTGCACACTAATTACACCCTCGCAGACATTTTCACTTGAATAAAAGGGACTTTTGTGATCGTGGACCACCCGGCAGATCTCGGTCATCGAGCATGAACAGTTTGAAGAATAACGCATTGACGGAGACATCAGATGGAGGCAGCTGTGTTGGGATTAATGCTCACAGTTGCACATCTCGCCAGAGATAGTCGGGGGTCTATTGCAGCAACAGGAGAGCAGAAGTAGGTCAAATAGATGAGATGGGTGGGATGTTTACTACTAACACACTGACCTACTTGCGCCACTCGTGGAGATGTTTTGGGGGAGGGAAGGCGTCAGGAAAGTTACTGTGATTATGTCATCTGTCTCTGACCCACCTCCTTCACTGAAGATTACACCCCTTAGATCTCAATTAAATCAATTAAAAATGACTGGAACTTGCTGCACCATCCTCCTGACTTTGTCTTGGTTTGAGCGACGAGGCTTAGAGATATGAAATCACACATAAATGTTGCAAAGACAAAGAAATATCACTAAAGCTGGAGAATAATACATAACTGCATTATTCTGACCGGTATTTCTATCATTTTGACTGCCACATTGACGTCAATGAGGGAAGGCTAAGTAACAGCAGCATCTTTCTATATAATGTATAATCAGTGTAAACTTAGCAACTGGCCCACTAAATCTAAGCTGCAGCGTTTTATGTTAAATTAAATCCATTATTTGCAACAACAGTTAGACGACAAAGAAGAAAAAGAAACTCTTTTGACTCTCAAAATATATTTTCTCTGAGCACTGTAACTGGTTTCAGACATGAAGGTTTTTTTATTTAATGTACATGTCTGATGTGTGCATAAAAAAAACTAAATAAAAGAGAGTGAATCAGGGCATACTGGGTGATCTGCGTGTGAGCTCTGCGTCACCCCGGGCTGTTGTTGCATAACGGTGGAGCCATAACATGGATGCTCCATAACAGGCGCGCCTCTGCAGCCTCTGCCCTACTCTCCCAGTGACGGCATGGGGCCGCGATGCAAACCAGAGCGCACGGCGGGAGAGGAAACAACAACATCCAGCGGCACACCTACTGTAAGGAGCTCTTTCATTCGGCGGCCGCGTGTGGAGTCTGCTAAATCTGAAGTTTCCACGAGGGAGTGAGGGAGCTTACCGCATGCACAAATTTGTGGAGCTGTGATGAATAAACGTCTGGGTCATAGACCAAGCTGGGTAAAAACAGGGACAGGAAAAACTCACCACGTAACGCTGAAGATTTACTCGGACTGTCTGCTAGACGGGGTAAAGTCAGCGGCTCATACGCTGGCAAACTCTCCTGCAACCATAACGGTCCTCGCTCTTATCTCCGTCACATGAGCCTGTAAAGCTTTATATACTCATTTGTGTCAGCAGACTCAAACTGATCGCCCCTATCTTGCATTTGTACACACACAAACACACACACGCTGGCTGAATATCTGAAATGTCAGTTATGTAAAATGTTAGTATCAAATGAAGCATTGTCTCTACGCTAATGAAATGTGAGGATACAGGTCAAACTCAAGAGATTCAGAGAACAGACATGATTAACTGGACCACTTGATTTCATTTTTCGACATCCAAACTCTTCTTTTTTTGGGTGCTTCTGTCCAAATGTAAAAAACAGACAACCTTTCATTACTTGGAAACAATGTAAAGAGATTAAAACAAAGCTTGTTAATTCATTACTTGCAGCTCTGGCAAATGCCGTGGACGAATTAAGTCTGGAGACATTTCCCTATTTCTATCTCGTGGCTACATTTTCAAACGTCTTAGTCCCTGAAGGTATCGGAAAGGTCCATCTCTGCCAAGTCTCTAATCCCTGTGGAAGAAATAACTAATGATCTGAATGTCATTTACTCTGCCATGATGTACCGTGAGGACTGTGGTCTGTAAGAGGCTGGAAAGATAAGGAATTGTGTCGTAATGAACCATTTAACAACAACAAAAAAAAGGCTATAAAGCATGTTAATCTATTTTCACAATAATTACAGTCTAGCAGGGAGGTGGAGGTAAGGCTCAACAAAATAAAGTACTGTTTACCAATTTGAGATCTGACTCACTTTTTTAAGAGATGAAAAAGTAATATTCTAAATTGTGTGGGATGTCGGCACCCATAATTTTATTTTTGCCTCCTATAATCATGCGTGAAGGTATAATTGATGTTTAGTTTTATGGTGATTACAGTTTGATTCATGTCTCATGACATAACAGGAGGAGCGCAAACTGGAAGTACATGTATGTGTGACATAAGCCAGATAATATAAACCAAACAGTTTGATATTATTTGATCTAAGGTAGCAACTCCTGTCCTTTTTTCACAAAAATGTAAACTCAAACCTGTTTGACAATGTTGTGTAAAAGTTTTACATGATTTCTACATTTTTTATATCTTTATATTACTGCAGGCTGTTCACAACGGTACCAATGAGTTGCACTTAAAACCATCACAGTTAAAATACGCTGATAAAGAGACAAACTAAAGCATGACATTAAATGGAAATGAGGGATTAGGGCTGACACCAGCGATTACTTTCACTATCAATTAATCTGTTGATTACTTTCTCGATTCACCATTTAATCCCTTTGTCCAAATCTGTCAAACAATGATGGAAAAATGACAATCAGGTAACGTCTTCTAGTTGCCTGTTTTACCTGACGGGCAGTCCAAAACTATTCAGTTTGACAAAGAAAAGCTGCAAATCCTCCCACTTGAGAAGTTGGAAGCTGTAATTGTTTGGCACTTTTGCTTGAAAAGTGACTCACACAGATCCATTGATGATCAATAACTGCACATATCTTATCTGTCAGATTTTCAGAGTAATCTTTTCAGCTTAAAATGGGATGTCAGCAAAGAAAAATGCACTTTTGGAAGCATGCTCAATTGCTCAATGCATACAACTGAACCCCAACACGTAAATGGCATATTATATCAGGGCCAATTAATCAATTAGTTGATGATAGAAAGCTTTAGATGATAATTTAACATATATATTCAGCAAAAAAGTCTGAAAAGTTTGACACTTTTCTTGGTCTTGCATTATAATAAACTTTTATTTATAAATTTTGATTTGGCTATTGATTAGACAAACCAAGGCATCTTCTGACTGTTTTCTGATGTTTTACAGATTACTTGATTACCGGAGACAACAATGAGAAAGTTACTCATAACAAAAAGTAATCATATAACTCAATAAAATATGCAGGATACAATACAGTATGCAGCATACAATAGATGCATGATGCATTTCCCACCAAAACTTGCAACATGCAAACATACTTGCAAAGAGGTGAATAAGTGATGAGTGCAAATGATTTTAAAAAGCTGTGTTATGAGATTAAATCAAAGCAGCCACAGATGCATGGATCCCACAGTGGGTATATGAGTGTGTGTGCATGTACGTGAGTGTTTTCTCACCTCCACCTGTTGATGCCAACGTTGGAAGATCCTGCAAACCAGGGGTCGAGGATGTAAACGCAGCGGACGGTATCCGCTCCCAGCAGAGAGTCCTTGAGCGACGGGTTGTCGTGGAGCCGCAAGCCCTTCCTGAACCAGTGAATCGTATTAATGACCATTACTCAACTGGACGACTCCTTTTTTGTCGTTTTTGAATGACTGGGAAAAAAAAACCCCACAAAACAGGAAAAGTCTCTTGTTTTTGGTTGTTTGTTTTGAGCTCGCTCCACAGAAAAACAAAAAAAATAATAAAACGTATATATCCAAGGGAATAAAGAGTAAGAAGTCCAAATGTGCGTGCAGTCCAAGTTTAACCTTGCTCTAACAGGATTTTTTCCATAATGTGGATGGATTTGGAAACCGGCGGCTGCTGCACCATTTGGCCCGGAGACAACGTGACAGCCGGGGACGCGGCGGGCTTTAGGACCCGGTGGCGCGGCGGGTCGCGGCGTGGCTTGTTGTATAACTTGTTTTTCTGAATGGAGAAAAACCGCACGGCGAAATAAAACTGCGCTAAAACGCGTCGGCGAACATTATTAACGTTTAACGGGTGAAGTAAAGAACCGTCCGTGTGTAATTTGAGGCAGCCGGTACCGACTAACAACGGTGTGACGCGGCGACGCGACAGCCCAAAGCGGACGCGCGAAAGCTGGTTATGTAAATACAGTTTACTGCCCCGATATCGTCAAATTTGTCGCCCTAACTTGGCCCGTGTGGGTACTTAGCTGTTTCAAAGCCCCTTCTTTCGCTCCGTGGGTCGCCTCTCGGTTGTTTTGCTGCCGTTTTACGCGTCTTTAACGGAGCAATCTTTCACTCCAACAACCGCGAATGACCGCTCGCCGCACCTACGTCCGTGACTCCGCCCACGCGAGGACGCGCACGGCTTCTCTGCGCTCTGATTGGTCCGCGCAGCAGAGTGCGTGTCTCAACGTGGTCACGTTTCTGCAGCGTGCTTTCTTCCCTCCTGACCTAAAAAAAAGAGGCGAGGCCGCCATAAGATAAAAGGCACACTTAACACACTTTTGCTGATATATCTGAATTGTGACTTCTTCTTTCGGCTTAAACCACCCCAGTGTGTCAGCAGGGCAGTTCACTTAAATTCGGCTTTAAAATATCGCCAATAAAAACGCGATTATGACATTATTTTGGCTTTACTACACGAACAGCAGCGGGTTAAAAATAAAACATGAGCTGTTAGTGGTTGTATAAGATGTGAACATAGGTTTAGGAGATAAGTGTTGACTGTGAAAGTGCAAACTTTCAGACAGCCCAGCTGCTTGTTTACCATGAAAGAACCCGGATAAGCACATGAAGCGTGGCATGAGCGGCCTCACGCGTCACAGGGCGCGCGCGTGTGAGTGTGTGTGTGTGTGTGAAGAAGCATGGTAGGACTCCTACTGACGCATTTGATATTAGAAATCAGTACTGCGGTTTGATGAAGCCTCCTGTCAATACTGTTTTTTGGAGGATGAAGCATTACTTACAGAGGACTTTATACTGTCTGTTTATCGGGCTGAGCTGCGATCAAAGTTCATTTTAAGGCGTAAATTTGCACTTTTGTTACATTTTACCACGGCTTACGCTTGTTTTGACGTTTTTTAAAAGTTGTTTAAATCCATTATCAAAACTTTTATTCAGTGCAACTCCTTTTAAATCGTAATTAAACATGCATACTGTTAAAAGAGTATCTTACCTCAGCCTATATAAGTTGCATGCATTTACAGTATGTCTACATTATATTTATAGATTTATATATTTAATCATAATTAACTATAATTATATTGTTATTACAAGTAGTAATGTATATCATACTATCTTATCTTCTTCATATTTGATGATCCTTAATGTTTAAATAAAACGTGCGTCACAATATTCTCTTACATAAAATGGATCGTAATTATGCAAGCTGTCAGTTGCAGCCCTGGACTGTGGTGGCAGTGCTGCCTGTAGGCCGCTGGGTGGCAGTACAACATCACGCCACTGACACACCCCTCTGTGTGTGATCATAACTTCATCCATACGTGATAATATGCAGTTATTATAGAGGATGCTGTACTTTTTTACTTTTTGTATTTTACTAATTATGAACTAGTATGTCCACAGAATCATTATTTTATTGTATCATATAACAATAAATGATACCAAATTCAATGTAAGTCATAGTTTTGAAGTACCGGTTGTGCAGGAGAGTCATATGAGTAGAGTACATGACATTTTAAAACAACCAAAAGAAAGAGGCTAACACACTGTAAAGAAATATACTGCAAACGTAACAACACAGAGCACTTCAGACAAAAAGAAAATACAAAAACACATCATTTAATAAATTGCCAGATCAAAAACGTGACTGTACAGCATGACAAAGGAAGCATGCCTGCATGATACTCTCTCTCTGCTGGCCTGGCAAAATACTAACAATCTATCATCCTGCCGGGAAAATCATGATCATTTTGCTGTTACCAGGCAACCAACGCTTAATACGTGAGGACAGGCTTCGGAGGACCACAGAGCATGTAGAGAAGCAGCTGACAGCTGCCCACCTCCACCGCTCTCACCTTAGTTAGTCAGCAAGATATGCTGCATTGCATCAAGAGCTCAAGGCAGACTGCTGGAGATGAACTCAGTTAGCGTCACAGACTGGAGGACGGGATGTGCTAATGGTGGCATCTGCTTACATCGAAAAGAACACAAGTCTTTATATATAAGAAGACTTCTTTGTGCAAATATCATTATTATTGAATAAAAAAATTAAATTAATCATTTTTTCTATGGAGTGCATGCAACAATAGTTCCCCTCTCTTCACTTATCGGACTCTCTCTCATGTTAACAGTTCAATAATTCAATAGTCAGTCAACAAAAACCTTTCCAAACTGGTTCTTCTTATTAAAAAAGTGTCATCCAATAGCATTCAGAGTGTGTTTCCATGTGGAAGGTTTTCACATAAACAGTTCAGATATTTGCACTAAAGCAGACGTCATGCAGTGACGTGATGCTGTTGTTTATCACGTGTCAGCCACATAATGACACTGGGATACTGACATGATTTGTTTTACACCCCCCCTCCCTCTCTTGTCAATCATTCTGCGAGAGTGGGTGTCACATCATCATTTCTGAAAAACTCCAGTGTAGTAAGTTTTTTTTCCCCCCCAGCTCTGGCACTGGTGCTGCAGTGTCATGCTAAGCAAACATGAAAGGGCCTCTGGCATGGCGGGCAGCGTGGACAGATGGTTGGTCCAGCTCAGACGTACAAGGAGAAGCCCCAGCAGAACGGATGAATCATCAGTCCCCCAACTGTTCCTCTCAGCACTGCCTCAGAATCAAACTCCACGCTCTTTGTTTTCACGAGAAACCGTTGCGTTTTGCAGCACAAATCCTGGAGCCAAACCTTAAGCTGATGTTGGAGGTACCTCTGATCTCTGAGCTTGTGCTTGGGGCAGTAAAATATTCATAGGGACCTGACATCAAAGCTTACGGTGTGACTTTTCACCTCTTACTGCTGGACCCAGGATGTTGCATTTCATCTTTTTTGCCAGTCAGAAAACCTTCACTTCTCACATGGGAAGTTCATTCAGAAATGCTGCATTTTAACCAGATTCAATATTAAATTAGATTTAAGTCAGACTTATTAAAAAGACACCTGACTCTGGTTAAACCATCATCACCTGTTGAGGTTGAGGTTGGTTTGGTTCAAGACATCCACTGCACTTTATCTATCTTATACTACCTCAGTATTTTTATCTTTTATTGTATTTTATTATATTTAATTGTATTGTATTCATATCCATGAATCTGTTACCTGCTATGACAACTTAATTTCTCTCAGGGGGTCAATAAAGTCATCTATCTATCTATCTATCTATCTATCTATCTATCTATCTATCTATCTATCTATCTATCTATCTATCTAAAATGTTTGTATGTCATTTAAGTTATTTCTACTTTAGTTGTAGAGCTTTTGCAGACAAATACACCCTTAACTTCCTCCATAAGGGCTGTTGATTATGTGATAAGTGATATAGCTATATACAAAATGAGTGCATGACCTCTGACCCCTGAAATATGGATGATATAAAAACACTACCCCCTCCAACACAATCCATCCTCCCTCATCCATCCCCATGTGATGACGTTGAAGTAAAAAAAAAAAGAGGTTGGATGTGTTGTGTTCATGCAGCCCCTCTCTCTTTATTTCCTCCTCTCTGTCAACGCTGCCTTAACATTTCCACCATGTGTCTCCTCGGTGGGGAATCCACCTCTCCATCCTGACACTGCAGCTCACCGCAAACAACAGATTGGCTGGCGCGGCGAGCCCACGCGTGCGCCCCCTCGTCCTCCCGCAGCACCAGGTAGCCTCGCTCTGAGAGAGGTGAGGCAGGCAGGTTGTCCGCGTCAGTCACGGCCGACGGGGGCCGCGGATTGGCTCGTCCCGGGCCGCGGGGCTGCAGGCTCCTCCTCCCCGCCGGAGCCCTGCCTGCGCTGCGGCGCGCGGCTGAGACGCTCCGTGCGCTCTCCGGTTACGCGTGCGAAGTTGTGGCACAAGCGGGGAGACAGCGGAGACATCCAGACGCGCATCGGAGGAGGAGGAAAAGTGGAGGATCGCCTCTGTCGTTTCACTCTTTAAGCTGGGAGATACAAATAATTAAAAAAACCCTCTGGGATCAAAATAAAAGGGAGAAGACGAGTTTGTGGCGTTTAACTGAGAGACCAAGCATACCCAACAGTATGCAGTGCAGTTATGGCAGGCAAGGGTAAGACCGTCGTGAGGACGCTGGAGGATTTAACGCTTGATTCTGGTTATGGTGGAGCCGCGGACTCGGTCAGGTCGTCCAGCGTGTCGCTGTGCTGCTCCGACACGCATCAGTCCGTCTCGCATGGGGGCAACTGCTGGCATCTGACGGAATCCATGCACAGCCGACAGAACAGTTTGGACACAGTCAACACCGTCCTGGCGGAGGACACGGAGATACTGGAGTGCTCGGGCCAGTGCGCCAAGCTGCCCGAGCTGGAGGACGTGCCATGGAGCCTCGGCGAGGTGGAGGGCGCACTGAGGAAGGACGAGCAGCTGATGGTGGGGAGTCCGCCGCCGGAGGTCCTGGCGCGGCTCTCGGCGCTGGTCAGCCGCGCGCTGGTGCGGGTGGCCCGCGAGGCGCAGCGGCTCAGCCTGCGCTACGCCAAGTGCACCAAGCACGAGCTGCAGAGCGCCATCAAGGTGGTGCTCTCGTGGACCATCTCGGTCAACTGCATCACGGCGGCCCTCAGCGCCCTGTCCCTGTACAACATGAGCACCGGGGACAAGTTCAGCCGGGGCAAGTCGGAGCGCTGCGGCTTGGTCTTCTCCGTGGGCAAGTTCTTCAGGTGGATGGTGGACAGCCGGGTGGCCCTCAGGATCCACGAGCACGCCGCCATCTACCTCACCGCCTGCATGGAGAGCCTGTTCAGAGAGGTGTTCGGCCGCGTCCTGCGCAGCGCGCTGGTGGAGAGGGACAACGGGATCCCCAAGTTTACGCTGGAGTCGCTGGAGCAAGCCATCAGCAACGACTCGGAGATCTGGGGTCTGCTGCAGCCCTACCAGCACCTCATCTGCGGCAAGAATTCAAGCGGTAAGAGACGGAGGCTTCAGTTTATCTGCTGAAATCTAATAACGCGACTGGGCAGGCTTTTGGCACCTTGGTGGTCCACCTTGGTGTTTTTTTTTATGTGTGAGAATCCAGCAGATAAGCCACAATCAGGCTCATCTTTCCCCTTCAAAGCGAGTGAGGGGCCGCTTAATGGAGATGCATGTCCACGTGTTCCAAGAAATACCTGGAAACAAGTGGCTCCACCTGGAGTTTCATGCATTTCATCTGATAGGTGTCAGATTGAGAAGCAGTGCACAAAGTAATAATTGCCTTAGTTGGAGAAGTAATATGACCATGAAGTGTGTCAGTACACTGGGGAATAACCACTGCTTATCCGGTTCTTGTAGTTGCACTCTCAAACAAAAGGGGACTTGACAGTTTGTTGAATATTTATCACCTCCAGCTTAAGACCTCAAGGCCCACCTCTGAAACAGGAACTGTCTCGGTTGTCAGAGCCCCGGAGCAGCTCCAGTCAGAGCAGAGTGGGTATTTATGGTTGAAAGAGATCAAACAGGCCCGAAAAAACTTCTTCTTTGAAGCCATTGTGTTGCCAGACTTTCATTTGAGGCAAGGATGTTCACGTTAATGACTGTTTAGGGTGAGCCCGGTGGTGTGTGTGGATGATAATGTGAGTCGTGATTTTTTTTTTCCTTTGCAGAAAGAGGATTTGTGTTTATATTGTGCTCCGGCCCTCGTTGGTAATGCTATTACTGTCTCACTCCAGAAGGTGTAAGCTGTCAGTGTGGGCTGGCCCTCTCATCCGAAGCCCTGAATGAGTTGGCTGAAACTACAAAGCAGAAGGGACTTGAAATGTTGTTCTCTTAAACCGAGAGCCAAACGTGGCCGCGCAAAAATATTGACCGCATATTGCACGTTTTTTGCTAATTGTTGCAGCGCGATTGTTTTCCTTTCGGCCCTTGAAGTAAGAGTTAATCGAGGTGAAAGACGACAAGATGGTCGATTGTGAGTATTTTTGCAGAAGCAGTCTGCAGAAAAACTGATCTCAAACAGCCCTCATGGGTCCAGATTTTTCTCACACAACAGGTTCTTTTCTGTGATCCAATATGCCAAAATATGAACAGGATACATAACGCTATCAGTCCATTAATGTGAAACTAGACTGTCACTCTTCAGCTGAACCTTTTAATGGCTCAACCTTCTCTAATATGAACATGTTGTGCCTTTGCTTGTCTTACATCAAAGCATGCTGAAAATCCTTGACTCTGGATGGTTGGTTGTGCTAAAATAATAATGAAACCTTGAGCTTGAAAATGTCACTTCTAAAAATATGATCATGAGGTGTGATGGCAGACATTTTTCACCGAACATTAAATAACCGGTAGATTCATCTCTTAGTTGTGGCTTAGTTGCCAGCGATAACTTCAAATTTCTTTCTCAATTGACTGATTCATCATTTTTGGACTATATAATGTGGGGAAAAAACAATTTGATTTTTTTGTCTGTTTGAATGTTTTCTTTTGTCTGATCAACAGTTCACAACTCAAAAACATTCGAGCTGCAATCACATGAAACAGAGAAAAGCAGCAGATTTTCTCGTTTCAGAAACTAGAAGGAAGGAAACGTCAATGTTACTATCATTTCTGCTCAGGAAATACCCCCAAATTGTCGAAAGAGTTCCTGCTGATTAATCAATTGCAGCTCTAAACTGTGTCTGTGTGTCGTCCCTCCACCCCCTCACGCATCTTCTTGCACTTCCTCGTTTGACATTTCGGGGGGGAAGATGCTGCACACGACTGCTTTGTCTCGAAATTGCAGCTGAGAAACAGGTTCCCCTCTGTTGGCAGGATGCAGAGCCAAGCATCCCCCCCCCTCCACCACCACAACCACAACCACACACACACGCACACACCCACACACACACACATCCACTCCTCTCTCTCCTCCTACCCGTGGAGCGCATCATTTCCCGATGGTGCAGAGGAGGCTACAATTTGCACTCACACACAAAACAGCATGATGTCACTCTGTCACAGTTAGGAAGGCCGAAATGTGCCAGAGCTGTTTTTTTTTTTTTTTTAAGGAGGAGGAGGGGACGACATTTTTTTCCCCAATCACACTTAAAGAAGTCCTTAAAATGTCATATTTCAAATTGAATTGTCAAAAGTCGGGCAGGATGATTACGCATCCTTAATCTCACATTAATCAAACCTGGTGGGATGTGAGGTGGGAGAGAGCGGTGTGGCCCCCTTCTGCCGAGAAAACATGCTCTCCTATTTAAAATCTCACCTGGGGAACAAAAGCGGCGCGTAATGACCAAACCCACATCGCTCCCGCCGACCGCACGTGGCAGCCTCCCCGCTCTGACTAATGAGCAGAGCTAAATGGGAGCTTTTCTTCGCCTCCTTTGTTTTCTTTGGTGCACGTTGCCATCCAGACCTGCTCGTTTTGACTATTTTTAGGGAGCTCTAACGTTTGCCGTCACGGGCAATGAGACAGGGCGCAGATTGGAGATGTGCATGTGTGCGTTTCGTGCATCTTTCACGGGGTTTTTTTTTTTCACATGCTCGCTGGTGATTTCAGTGACAGTAATTCTGATACTGGTGGTTAACTGTCTGCAGGTGGAGGGACATGCAGTTAGGGTTGGGCAGATATGTTCTGATCAACAAGTCCTCCTAAAAAATTTGACAAAAGCCCTTTAAAATCACCAAAAATATCACAGGAACGATTCATGTGAGCGTCTGCCACCTCTATGGTTTTTAGGTCTGATGATAAAATACATGGTTAAAAGAACAAACAGGTTTCCACTGTCATACTCACATGTTATGTTAATCCAACAATCCACCACTCTGACTTCCTTGGTGAGAGGTTTTGCGGTCCTATAACGATGCCACGAAAGACTGCATGTCAGGAAAATGTTAAAATTTGCTATTTTTATGAGTTTGAACCGAAAACAGATGCTGTAGCTTTTTTTCCGAGGAGGTCGGTTGAACTTGTTCCGAACTCTCACACTCGTTAAGTCCTCCGCTATGACGTAACCTCGAATTATTGGACACAATTCTTGTTTAACTCTGACTAAAGCAAATAAAACTGTTGTGGTTATCCGACGTTAACCTTTACTGCTACACATGCATATAGCCCCATACAAGTAGAACCACTGTAGGTACAGAAAATGGACGAGAAGTGCAAAAATACAGTTTGGATAAAGCGTGAAGTGAAACATAAGCTATAACTCAGCTTCTGTAGATAGAGATGCAGTAGTTCCATCAGATGCATGCGAGATGGATGAAATAAAGTACACATCTGCTGTGTTGACTGGCCTCTAAGGGTATCAGGACCCATTGTTTTCCTGGTAAGCCTGAACATTGGAGACGTTCTCATATTAGCTTCCTGTATCATCGTGTGTGCTGAGGCTGCCAAATGACGCGACTCAACCGTGCCAAAAGCGTCACGTTTGATTCGGCCTTGTCAGTCGCGTTGGACCACCCGACGTCCGGCGACGTCACAAAACACACAAAACGCGCGCGGTCATCGGCGTCCGAACCTGCTGGGGCGGCGGCTAAATTTGGAAACTCCCGATGACTTGATTGCATCTGATTATGTCTGTCATTTGCTGTGACCTTCCCCAAAGGAGCTGATCCAACCTCCGCGGGACAGATGACACGACATAATGGAATCGCATACCCCGCCATAGTCAAGTCTATTAAATTAGCAGTGGGGCGTCTGTTCTCCCTCCTTCGCCGCTCTCTCGTCTTTCACACCATATTTTATTGTGTTTTCTGCTAGAGGGCGGGCTCGGTGTTTGCATATTTATTCTCCGCTGTGGTTTTTAATAAGCTCGACTCATAACCACATGATTCTGGCACGGCCTTTTGTTGTCCATTCTGTTATTATTTTCCGCCCGGCCCTCCCCTCCTTTGGGGTGGACTCGCAGATGAGCCGACAGATTGCCGTCGTTCTGGTGGAGATTGCGAGCGCCCGGGCAGGCAAGCCGGTTGTGATGGATTTTTATGTCATGGTAATTTCATAAGACCAAAAGGCTGCACCCGCACCCCACCCAGCTTCATTTTCAGCAGTGATCAGTGATTGTGAAGTTATGGGGAGTTGTTTTTTCGAGGCCAAGATGTATTTTATGAGCTGCGCCCGTTGCAAGTGGCTTGTGAAACTACTGACTTTCATTTTCATTTTTCATATGCTTCTCTGTGATTTCACTGGTAGGGATTCCAGAAACAAAGAAAAAAAACAACCCATGACTCTGCTCTGGGCTAGTGGGACCGGCCTGAAATATAGTGGTTTTATTACTTCCATGTCATTGGAGCGTGGATCCCCTTCCATTTTCAGGAACTAGGTGAAAGCACTGGGTCAGGACGAGATAATGAGAGGAGTGCGAGAGCGTCGAATACGTAATGTTGTGAGGGGGTAAAGTGCGGAAAAGGGAAAGAGTGTCAGCTGGAGGAGGTGGTTGTGGTTGTGAGGGGGCACTGGCGCAGGTCCCTCTGAGATATAATTATGCGTCTCTCTTTAATTAACACTTGTGCTTATCTGGTAGTCATTAAGATTAGGAATTAGCAACGGGGAAACGCCAGGGAGCTGCAGAGAACAAAGATGATAATTCCTCTTCATTCATTTTTTAATACCCGTCGCGCAGGTCTGCATGTTTGATCTGATCGGTCTGTGTGGCCGCGATAAAATGTCTTCCAGACATTCAGACCTGTGGCCACGCTGCCACGGTGCGACTGATATCGACACTTTTTTTTCACACCTTTATAGATGTTGCATGCACGGCTTATCAGGAAATTGGCATGAAACGACATGATCCTGAATGCAGCTGACATAAAGAGTGTTATTATGAATTATATCGCGACTGACACTGTCTTTTACTAGCAACATTTAAGAGCTTAATACATTTTACAATTATTTATTGGCCAATATATACATATTTTTTAATACAAACACGTAAAATGAACAAATAAGAAACATATAAGCAGTTTGTATTGTGCCTAAATATCTACAAGTGGGAAATTTTTTAATTGTCTTTAGCTGACAAAAAAACAGAATATACACAGAAGATGTAACTCTGACTACAGTAGACTGGTAAAAAGTGAAATATTAAAAAATAAAATACTGTGGACCTCATATATCTGTCGCCCTAATCTCAGTTGATCTATTAACCTGGTCTAGGATAAATGAGCATTTTAGAAACAAAAAATAACGATAGACAAATTAAAAATTTTGAAAATTATACATAAGGTGATATTAGTATAGACGGGAGCATATCTATGTTCAAGGTCTGATGTTCCCTGCATCCTAAGTTGGTCTTAATTTCTTTCGGTACAGGACACTTTGTCATGTTCCCATTATGTGCCATATAAATGTGTGGGACATCTGACTCCACAAAGGCACCTCTATTGTATTAGCGCTGCATTTGAGACATAGTTAGCCAAAGCACCATTTTTTTCTAAAAGATGAATCCCTGGTGATTTCCCAACAAACCTCAGAGACTCTCGTTCTGACCTTTGAGCCGGAGAACATTATTTCTGCTGCACAGTAATGAGAACATTTTACCCATTTCCTCAAACTGTGACTGTTTGCTGTGTGTTTGCTAAAGTTAGACTGTACAATAAGACAAACTGACATATGTAGAGTCATATTTCTCAGCTAATTTTTGAGATATTATACCTGATGATACAGTGCTTTAGAGGATATCATCTCTGTTGCATCTGCATCTTTCTGCTGATTTTTGTGTTTTCAATATTGTGGTTTTTAAATCAGGCATTGGGTACAAATAGGCTGTACTTTGCTCTGTTTGTACACATATTTGTCACATATGTGCACTATCTTCATCTTTCTCGCTGTTTCTAACCCCATTTTCCTCTCTTTTTTTTTTTTTTTTTTTTACTTTTCACACCCTCACCGTGGCCCCGTTGAGGGACTTGCGTGCAGTCAGCTCCATCTGTTGACCCTTGACCCAGGCTAAGGGTGCGAAGCCGGTGCAACAGGTGGCCGTTCGGTACAGAGGTTAACTGTGTTTGACGAGTTCGTGCTACGCTCGCACCTCGGCAGCTGAGGGGAGGGAATCAATGGGAGCGACTCTGTGGTGTCAAAATGACCTCATTGTGCAGTCATACAATTAGGAATATATTTGGAAAACGCAACGCAACATCCAAGTGATGCCAGCGTGAGATTAGATGGCACACATCCTGAGAGTCTGGACGGGCTCCTTTGATGTCGAAACAGTTTGCGTGACAGCGGCTGTCAGAACATATTGTGTTATTTGATGTTTTCTGTCAGCCGTACACAAAGTTAATTCAGCAGATAGATCCTTCGGGGACTCGTGAAGCACCATCAGCCGTGACGCTACCTCTGCTTCAATTTGAGTTTAAGCGATCACTTTAGATATGCTCTATATTTTGTGCTGTTTTCTTCAATTCAGGTGGTGGTGTTAACAGTCTCACAGGATGCCTCAAAGGGTCAGTTCAACCCAAATTGCAAAAATCACAAGACTTACTGTAGATCAGATGCTGTTTGGCCGTGCAGAAAGTTTGGTTTTACTTTTGATTTCTGCTCACAGAGGGTATTTCTCTGGATTTTTCACTTCTGCTGCACTTCACAAGAGTAAACTAATCAGTTATTAGTCATCGCTTATTGCTAATGTTGTTATGTTTTGCTCTTTTCTTTGTTTTAAACGGTCACGGCACCCAAATTACACAAAGACATATTCTCTACTAAGCCTATAATTGAGATGTTGTTGTACCATTTATATCATGGTACAGTATTTAAATAGTGTGGTTGTTTGTGTGTAGTTGCACAGGAGTTTTGCATCTCGTGTTGATTATTTAATCGGCTGCAGCAGTCAAAACTCACATTTAGTTTTTGTATCTGCAAATAGTTTGTTATTAACTTGAATAATGTCATCTTATACATTACAGCTGCGCCTTGATTTACATTCAATGTCCTTAATGCAGTTAGGCTTTCTGTCACAGAGCGGCTGCAAAGTTTGCCTTTTTAAGCCAGAACATACTTGTCTTTTCTGAACGTTTTCTGACCTTAACCAACTGTTTTATTTGACTAACAGTAAAAACACAATATATGTGTGTTTATAACCACAATCTTTCCATACTGTATGCCTTTAAAATCACAACCTGACTCCCTCTGAGGTGGCATCAGAAACTCAGAGATGGATATCTCCAAACCTTGGCTCATCAAACCAAAACTCTCTCCGTGGCTAGAAACCTGTGGACGTTTAGCAGAAGTGAAGTGAAAGCAAAGTGTTTCAAAATCAAAAGTGAGACCTCCTGTGATGCTGAGTTCTGCGATGCTGCAAGTTTTAAATCGGCAGTTTGCTTTTGCGGTTAAAAACCACACAGTATCTCGTCAGCTATACAGTATGTTTTCTTCCCTGTCAGGTGTCCCTTGGTTTCCGTTATCGCGCCGTACACTCTTGTTGCACTGGCCCTGTGGTTGTTCTTTCACACCTTGAAGCACAAGCAATTTTTGGTGGCAGCTCTACAGCTCACAGGACTCGTGTTTGTGCTCCAGAAAACAATCCAATTGTGATGTCCAGCTGGACTGAAGAGCCACTCGAATTCTTTGAAATCAGCAACTGGTATCAACGACTTCTGTGAAAAACGCGATTATGACTAAAAGCTATTGACCGGTTTTGCAACTCACACATTATTATGTGAGTCAAGCTATTGACCGGTTGTGAAATGTTTTCTGAAATACTGATGTAATTCTTGGACAGGGAATGAGGATGTTGGCCTAAAAAGACTCACATCCTCTGACACTCATTTATTGAGTCAGAGATAGTTTTTTTTTTTTTTTTTTTTTTTTTTTTGTCTGTCTGGGACTTTTTATGATTGCTTTTTGAAGCCTTGGCCAATACACAAGAAGAAATAGTGTTGCTCTCTCGTGTTTTCTTCTCATCTCGTCAAAGAAGGGAATTTTCTAGCTTGCGTCATAAAAAATATTAGCGACTGATTTCCCTCTTGAGTTTAATGATTCATTAAATCAATTGTTAGAAAACAAATATGCAGCGCGGGATGCAATCATATCACTTCGACGACAAGTTTGGTTTGGTTACTCATTACTACCCGGCCCTCGTGCTGTTGAATAATGCAGAGGGGTAGATGACTGACATTGTTCCAGCACCATGTGAGTTGTTTTTAAAAGCAGCAGGCATCAATCAGAAACCCACCACCACCACCCCCTTGTGCTTATTATCATCCTCCCCCTGCTATTATATCACGCTCCTACCACACACTCCTGGAGTTAAAGCTGTTTAGGTGGCGAGAAATGCATTTTGAGTCGGAGGCCGTGAGTGCCTCTCTGCTGAACTGTACTTCAGGATGAATGAAAGTGACAGACGCTTATCTCTCCACTGATTTCTGTCCTCCAGACTATCCCCCCCCAACACACACACACACTTCCCTTAAGAGTCAAAGTGAAATTTGACAGTTCCTGTGTGTACATTTTTGTGTGGGGAGATAAAAGCTGTATTGAAAATGTGGCCATCCGGTGCATCATATAAAATTTTTCTTAGACATAATTGTGCAGACGGCGTCGAAACTTTAGTCGGTCTTTTTTGGTGGCAGGTTGAAAGACGTCAGCTTCATATAGCCTACAGATACTGATAAAAACTAAGAGTCATTGGTAGCTCCCACACACTCAGTGTTTGTCTTACATTATAGTAAAAAGGGGGCGTTTAGTGTGGCTAAATTTTTTATACCTACATTTTTACACCGGTGATATCCGTGGTTGGAGGCGTTATGTTTGTTAGGTCGTCCATCCATCCAGTTCTTGTGCTGATTAAACTTTGGTCATCAAATGTCAAAATACATAAACTAATTAATTTGATTTGGACCCCAAAGTACTCGTATGATTCCACCCTCCTCACTTCTTCTTCCTCCGTGGATGACAACCAGGACAATAACATGTCCACCACACACTCATTGATTTTCCAGATATTGATCTTCAGGTGACTGTTTTTGCACTGTGTGACGAAGCTTTCTGTCAGTCCTCTGTGCTCCGCTGTAAAAATAGAGTTTTAGTTAAGACAGTGTGTCTGGAATCACACATGTCAGCACAGTGATCTTTACACCTTTCCAGGCCCCCGATGTGTGATCAAATAATGTCAGTTGTTCCTGTTCAGTATGTTAAAGTGAAAAAATAATTGTCAGGTCATATAGGTTATGTTGTGCTGAAAAAAAATACTGAACATTGTTATGGTTAATATTTTTCAAAGGCAAAATCAAAAGCATTTACAGTAATGTGCTGTTTGCGATTTAAACGCTCAGTTCCTTGCAGATTCATTTTGTTGTAAAGTTTTTATTCTTGCTGGACGATGGAAAATACTGCAGGATGCTGGGCTAACTGTATTAGCACTGATTGCCACTCTCACCATTTGAACACCCTCTGAGTTACAGTATTGGCACTGTTGTGCTCTTCTCTTCAAGTACCCACATCTTTTGCTTCAGTAAAATTAACAGTATTAAAGTGTAGATAAACTTTAATACATGCATTCAAAATGTGTATGATTGTAGACCTAACCTTAGCGCTCTTTACCTCTGACAGTGGTTCAATCATAATTTATGGTGTACTTAACATACAGAGTAACTGCAGTGTCCTCAAATCACAGATTGGTCCATTTGAAGAGCAAAAAGCAGACAGTGTTGTCCTCCCAGCTGGTTAACTAATTGAAGCAATCGTGCCGTTCACACAGTCGGATTATCAAAACTTCATTCCCCTGGAGAAAATTAATGGAACTAAGGTTGCTGCAGGAAATAAATAAAAGTTAAAGAGCTTCCGTCTGGTAATTACTGCACTGTTTCTTAGCAACAATTTCACATCTCTTTGTCTTTTGTGGTTTTTTTTTTGCAACAGACATTTATTGGGTTGTCTTTTTCTGCATGCACTTCAAATATTACATCCATTTTTCTTGCTGAACACGCGGGGAAGGAAAAAAAGCCCATCTTCGTCCTCCTGCTGCACCCGTCTCCGTCCTGCCGTTCTGATAAACTGACATGTCTTCTTGTCTCCAGTAGACCTGGTTTCCTGTAAATTTTTATGAGCGCTTCCTAAAGAAACAGGAAGTCTTTTATGTCGCTCTGCTTCGCCCGGAGTCTTTTTATCTTTTCGCTTGCGGTGACGCAGACTTGTTTTCGGTTGACCTCAGCTTGTTTGTAGCTTTGTGTCGACGCCTTCCTGCGGGGCTGCCTGTCGGCGTGTCACATTTCTGCTCAATGTGAACGCTGACCGTTAGTCACTGTCTCCCGGCAGCCTCGATAAGCACAGATTACCACAAACTATAACATGATTACTTGGCTTCCTCTAGCCTGTCCCAGGGAGTGATTAAGGGCTTTGCTAGAACCTACAAGAAAAGGTTTTTCACATTTTTTTTCTTTTTTTACACTTGTGCATATTTAGACGGTATCCGATACAGATATGAACTTTTTCACTGACAGAAAACCAGTCCAACCAAAGGGCAATAACATCTTTTGTGTACTTTTATTTGGCTGCAAATGAAGTGTGGAGGAGCTGCAATAAGTTGTGTTTTATAAAGGAATCAAAAAGAGATCAAGAGCTGAGCTTTAGCATTTCTTGCAGTTGATGATTATTCCATAAAAAAATTTAGAAAATAAAACAAAAACACCTCGCATATGATGATGATGATGTCTTTAAGCTGGAGGCCGGTGGTGGTTCATCTCTGCAGGCTTACCAAGAGCATGTAATTTGTCAGCCGGCACCGAATTGTGTAAGTCTTGTGTAATACTTACAAGTTATTTGCCAAGATGGGCCTCTAAATGCTGTATACAGTGTCCTCTCCAAGCTCACAGACTAAAAGTCCAGCTGTTTGAGTAACTGGGATTATGCACAGTTTTTATTTTACTCTTCTCTCTTCACACTTCTGGTTTACTGCTCTCCTTCTGACCAGCACAAGCACCAGTTGATCTCCCTGAAATCGCAGCAACTTCTAGACAGCGGTGTTCATTTTACTAGTCATTCAGCAGCAGGTTAAACAGCAATTCTGATATATGATTCATTCAGAAGTTATTTGGAAATATGGGGCCCACGTCTCCTGGAAATATCCCTGCAGAGTTACGGTGCCACTCTGGAATCAAAGATACAAGTCCGTGCAGGCTCTCAGAGAGAAACTGAAATCTTGACAGTGGCGTGATCAGACTGTTTGATGTGTCGATAAGACTCCCTTGAAAGCAGAACTGATACTTGGGTGTAAAAAGTAAATTAAACTGAATCGAACAGCTTTCAACTGCACCTCTCTGTCCTCATTCAGCAAATGGGAGGTTTGCTGAAGTCAATGTGAGCTGCACTTTAAAGCCCTGAAATGTTAATAGGTGAACTTTTGAGCTTAGTTTATGTTATATAAATATCTGTGTTTTTGACTATTAAAAGTGGCATTTTCCACCATTTTTAAAAATGTTTACAGGTCTATATTATTAATCATCACTCTGTGGAATTGTATTAGGACAATATTATAATATTGTTTTATTGTTCTACAGCATTATGTTTAATTTATGATGGCTAGTGTATGATAGTTTAACACAATTCATCAGACTGAACCTCATTTTTTTATTTTTTACTTTTATTCAGAAATTATTTAACCAATGAGATGAAAAATCGGCTTTACATAACATGTAACTTTAACCGTTTTATTAGGACGTCTTCCTACATTTCTCATGTACATATGCATATTTTTGAGAAAATACTAATATTGTGTTAAGTTCAGGACATTTGTCATGTGTGAAGAAATTACAGTCACAGCTCCCTCTAAAAGTTGTCATATGATTGGTATAAAAAGAAGAAAGTCATGCAAGTAAAAGTAAAAAATGAGAGGCAGAGACATAAAATAGCGCTGTTAATTCAGGACTGAAATATAATGTATACATAAAACAAAATAACTACTGCGGAAAGGCAGGTAATTTCAGACAGATCCTTCAGATAAAATTTAATAGCCGAATGATTCATGTCTTAATAAAGGCTCCTTTTTTTATACCACAGTCACACCCACGAGTCGCCGGAGAGCGGAGGGTTACGAGGAAAGAAAGGCAGGGTGGGTGTAAAAACGAGTAAACATCGGATGGAGGAAGGCCTCCCGACCGCACGTCCGAGTCCAACGTGTTCGTGTTACAGGCAGCTACAACAACTGCACGCCATTACAGCATCTAATTAATGAGGGCTGAGCGCGGGATCAGTTTCTGGCTGTTCCCAGGTGGTGGTGGGAAATTAGGCTCCTCGCTTTGGGGAGAGCCATCTGGTGCCACGGTGACAGAAAATAGGCCGATGACAGGGAGCACTCTGAGTAATGCAGTTTGAGGGAATACCCCTTGTGATTAAGACCCACACTTCTGCTAAACTTGGACTCGAACGCATCCTCCCCCACCGTGTTCCCCTTTGTCTTCCGACTCTGCCACTTAATCCTGACTTGACAAGTGCGAACGCCAACTCGCTGAGCTCACAATAACAAAAGGGAGTACCATTTTTTTATATATATATATTATTGTTTTTAAAGCCCACAGTTACATAAGCTGTTTTTTTTTTTCAATGACTGCTCATTGAGAAGCAACGACAGCAACACAGTCCCGCTACACTAGTCTTGACACTCGGAGTCGCCGCAACTTGACTCATGTGAAGATGCAGCAATTTCGCTCAATGCCGTCGTGTAGGCAGGAACGCTTCCTCCCACCGACATGAAGCATTTCATAACGATTACAAGACAGACGTTGAAAAGAGAGAGCTACGAGGAGAACTTCTGCTCCGTGCAATCAGATCAGGGCACGGTTGCTGCCCTCACCGGCTCCCCTCGGCGACTTCTCCTCAAACCTTTGCCTGCTTCTCATGCGGACGATATTTAATTACACATTTAATGCCTGATCTCTTTCCCTCCTTCTTTAATAACTGCTGTGTTCTCTCTGAATGAGGACAGCTCTGTTACATTTTAAAGTGAAAAAAAAATGACAGTTTGCAGTTGCCATGAGGCGAAATTGTAATAAGAAATGTTAAATGTATGCAGCTAAATCTGGCATTTTTGTGTGGGAGATTGGTTTGAAGTAGCAGGGTTCTCCGTTTTCATAGGAAGTGATGGTATTTGGTGACTGGGAAGTGGGGGGGGGATTGCATACAGCTTATGAATATGTGGTTACTCATCTAAAATGGCTCCAGAAATATACCTGGCTGCATTAGCTTTCCCGAGGCGATGCCATTTTCTCTTTAAATGTATGAACCTGTGAAAACGCTCTCTCTGACCTGTTACCACTCGACATGTCGCGCCGAGGCGTTTGGACGGAGCGCTGGAGGAGATAAACGGCTAATTTGGGTGTTTATGTGTAGGTTATTGATCAGGCTCGGACGGACTGTTTATACGGAGAGAAGGAGAAGTCATGAGGGTAACAACTGAGGATTATGAAATCAATAGGCAGCAGGATTCTCTGAGAGAAAATGCAAACAAGAAGTGCCACTCCACCCCCACTGAGACCCTTTTTTTGTGAAGTTGAAAGTGAAACTGAACAATTGATTGGACAGAATGTTAATTTATGTAAAGCAAATATTTTCCCACCCATCACTGCCAAGCTCGGCTCCTCTGTTTACATAGTTTCCCCTAATACATGTGTACACCTGTAGCTTGGACGCCATATTAAAACAATAACAAGTCGTTTTCTTTTTTTTTTTAATGTTCCTCGCCGTGCCACCTGTCTGGTTGAACCAGCTTTGCGTCATCCTCTGGCCCGCTGGCCGCTACGTGACAGACAAGTTGAGGCACAGCGGGACGCAGACGGGTTGCATCACGGCTCTGGTTTTACCAAATCCTCATTCATTGCCAATAACCAGCTTAGTGCGGGCATGCAGGGTGACACACACTCACACACACTCACAGGTGTCTGGGCACTTGTTCGTGTTTGTATTACTGCACCTGTGGGAGTGTTCGGTGATACAACGAATGTTTTACTCCTCTCTGAACTCACCCAAAGGAGGGATGATTTGCAAAAATATCCATCGCTCTGAAAGTTTGTACAGTTTGTACACTCTGTCTTGGGAATCAAATAAATACAGGTGGGTGGACTATGGGTGTGTAAGGGAAATTATTTGCTTTTTTTTTATGTGTTTCTGTAAAATATTTGACGATAAATTGTTATTAGATGTCTTAAAACCCTCAAAACCACCCAGTATATATAAAGTCAATAAGTAGATATTCCTTGCTTCACAAAGACAGAAGTGTAAAAGCACACACACACACAGACACACACACAGACTGAGGCTGTGAGCGAACAATGCTGCTTTGTCACTCACCTGTTGATGCCGCAAAACAAAGAAAGCTTGTGTAACTTACAGTATCTGGTCTCTGTCTTCACAAAGGCAGCCTCGTAACATTATCGTCCTTTCATAACGTGTTAATGTAACCACAGCGTGTCGTTAAGTGCAGGTGTAGGTATTCATGCATGTCGCGCAATGCCAAGATTATTCACCCAAAAGAACTCACTCACCCGTGCTAATGCACACCTACACAGCCGCATGATACCGCGTCGCACATTTAAAGTAGATAATCCTCAGGCTTCACGGCAGCAGATTTTTTTTTTCCCACACTCCCAAAACAGACTCTCAATCTCATCAGTACCCACAATCCATCATAATGTCTCAGAGGCTGCCTGGTACCGTCATCAAAATACAGTTTGTGTTTTTTTTTCTCTTCTGGCTTGTTTTTTCGCCCGTGAATGCATCATCAAGGGGGGACGGCGGGGTGGTGGTGGTGGTGGTGGCAGCATCTCTCTCCCTCCCTGACCCAAGCATTTTGCTCGGCGAAAGCTCGGCGAAAGCTCGGTTTCAGCGTGTGAGTCAGACTGAGTCAATGTGAGTGTGCATAAAATGTAGCATCAGAAAATTATGAATATGTATAAGCATATGGACACATTTAGTCAACAATATTTGGTGTTTTTTTTTTTAATTGATTGATAAATTAATCCACTAATTGAAGCTCCTTTTTGCACATCTTCATTCCTCAACTCTTTGATAAAACATCCTCCATCTACTTTGCTTCTCTTTATCTTCACTAGCTGATTGTTGTAAATGAAATTAGGCATAATGGTTTATGATTCAATACATCAGTGTGCTTAATAGTTAGCTCGGGGGCCCTTCGTGTATCATACACGCGGTCGGTAGCGAATCATGCTGCTGGGTTTTAGAAATGTGAATGCATTTTTTTTGTCTTCTGTTCCAGACGTCGCTTGGCATGCACTCCGGTTTAAGTCACTGTGTCTCCGTCTGGTTCTGTAAAATGCTCACATGAAGCCACATTAATTGTTTTTCGTTGCAGCTTGTTTATAAAGTCGACACGGCGAACTTGTTAGCAAAAAGTCGCTCAGTTTGCTCATCCAAGCGACGCCGAGGAGAATCGGCGGTCAATTCGGAGTCGTGCTTCTCTGCGCCTGATGAATGCTATTCACACTCTTTTTTAGCACTGTTTTGCCCCCCAATGAGCTCCAAGGGGAAACATCTGCCTCTGCAAAATGCCCCTTTACGTTCAGCTCATCACTAAATTTGTCTGTTTGCTGCTCGGTGTCGGTTACGGTGGGTTTCGTCAGAGCTTTTACGCTGAAAACTGCGCCGTGCTAAAAGATTAAAGTGCACCTTTCACATTCAACCCACTGTTATTGTAAGAATATTGACTTTGTGCAGCCCGAGCATATAGCTTCTTTGATTCAGCTGTTTGCAGACAACGTGCAAACTCACAATCACCTCAAACACAGTCAAGTTCTGGCTCCACGGCGCTGTCAGCTCGTCTCTAAACAAAGATGCACCTGACTTCGTCTCCATGGCAACTGAGCAAACTCGAGAGATGTGGATGAAAATTTCCATATGTTAAGAATGAAAAATATAAATTACATGCAAAGATTTTATTTCTTTTTGTTTGTTTGAACGACTCCAGCAGTGCACAACTCAAGCAAGTTTTAGGAGTCTGTTTATTGGTTTTCATACCACACAGATGTGAAACAAATGGGTTTTTGGGAACAGTAAGAAAAATAAGCATCCAAAAATGCTAAAAAATGTACGGCAAACTTTGAGGTATGCATAAGATGTGGCAAAGCAGCTGAAATAAACTGGGATCATCCTTTAAAGAGAGGATTTTATGTGTGATTGATGGAGACGAAGGAGAAAATGATATTCATTAAACTGGTAAACTCCCACTGTTAGCGCTTAACATCTCATTTCATAAGTCGCTGCAGACTTTGACATCTTAGGGTGACTCAAGATCATTTCCTTTAAGAGTTTTTTTTTTTTTTTAAGTGTGAACAGTCGACAGTTGTCCTCTTTCTTTCTCTGCTGGAAGTCGAAGGCTGTGAAATTGCCCAGGAAACATCAATCATGCCTTCATTTCCCAGGCTACCCCAAACACCCACCCCTACCCCCGCCTCTGGTCGACTCTCCGGCTTTTTCTGTCCCGGCTGTTCTTACGCCGCTATCATCTCGAGTGCCTCCTCCGCCGCATAAATCCCCTGCATCCTCACGGAGGAAGGAGGGCGAAGCCTGATAGAGTGCCTCGATAGAAGTTCTCTTTACAGTAGGAAGGATCGGGCTCATCCACGTTTTAGTGCAACTCAGCGCTGATATATTTATGTGCTTAGAAAACCTCATTCCAGAGGTTAGCCAGTGTTGCCGAGCAGAGATATGTGACAGATAACTGAGATTTCGCCTGCTGGGAGATGGATTGGATGTTAGATTTTCATTTTATTTATTTATTTTTTTAAAGCCCCCAATTGGGAAAAGCTTTGAGAGGTACATCAGGCTATAAATGTTGTAGTAAAGTGACAGTAAATTAATGTCCAATGCTGTGTATCCAATGTGGTCCTTAAAAATACTACTGAAACACTCAGGTAAGTTAAGTAAATTTGAATAATTTATTGATTAAGAACCCTGCAAACAATTTAAATAATAAATAATGTTAAAAATTGATAAATGATCATATATACACATATATCATTTATGTATGTATGTATGTACGTGTATTTTTAAAAAATAATTAATAATAAATAAATATTATAATGTGATATTGTTAAATAAAGTAAAAAAGTAAATAATATACATATATAATAAATAAAAAAGATCATAAATCTTATAATAAATACCTATTAAAAATACATCTTGAAACTTTAAAATACAAATGTAAAATAAATAAATAAATATAAAATAAATAATAAAAATTACAATTACAAAATATTTTTAAAAAAATAACAGCAAATAGATATGTAAAATTAAAACCAGACAAAAACAATTAATTTCAAAATATAATGTGATAGTTTAAATGTTTTAAATATATTTAAAAAATCGGCATAAAAATTAAGATAAAAATAAAAAACTTCAAAATAAAATAGATAATTGAATAAATATTAAAAAATTGAGCACTTCCTTCAGATCAGATAAAATACGTGCTGTCCCTGTCTTTACCGTTTCCTCTCTGCGGAGACAAATGGCGAGCTGACCAGCCTCGAATAATTCTCGTGTTTATAGCGAGCTGTCAGAAAGGTGACACAGGAGACGGATAATGTGATCCGACAGAGTAAATTATATGCAGAAGAGAGTTTACTGTGTGGTAGATGCAGCAAAATGATGCTCCCTGTGGACCCGCTGTTTATTCTCAAGCTTGGAAATAAATATGCTTCCCTCCCCCCTCCTGTCCTTTCACATCACCGCTCAACTTATAAAACTTTAATGTTTGTCATCAGTTTGTTTGTGTGAGGAATCTTTTAGCATGACAATAAGTCTTTTCTGGGACCGGATGTACCCGTCGACCAATTCCTGCCGCCATTGTTGGGCCATCCCGAGTGTCGGCCCGCTCTTTGTCGCCATCATTGTGCGTGCTCATCTGTGCTGATACTTGCTCCGTCAGACATTCAGACATTGCGGCTGACACTGTTAATCACTGAAGTATGCACGCAGACGCACAGACGGCCTGATGTGCATTCACGCAAAGACGAGTCCATCGGGGGAAACGAACGAGATTTCCTCGGTGGAGAAAACGACAAAAGAGCTCTGATCACCTTCCTTGTTGAAAAGCGAGCGTCTGAAATGTTCCTCTCTGTTTATCTGCGGAGAAATCTGCAGAGGCGGGATTAATTGAATACACACTCCTGTCACATTTCGAGATGACAGAAGAAAAGGTTCGTGTCGCACAAAAAAAAAAAACGAGGCTTTTCCCCCCGAAGACTCATCAGACGCACAGACTCCTTTTGATCTGACACAGAAAAGAGTTGTCTGAAATTTAATGTTGGATTAATTCAGGCATTTAACTTTTATATGAGACAGCAGAGGATTATTCTGGATGTGTAATGTTGTCTGTTTTGACTGTTTTTGACTGCGTGTTGTGACTGCAGGTTTGTGTGTGTGTGGTTTTAGCTTCTGGGGATTGGCAGCTTTTCTCTGTTTTAAATCACCACAAGTTGAATATTTTTGGATTTCGTTTGCTGGAACCACAATGGACATTTCTCACAAGGTTTTGACATTTGTATATTTGATATTGTGTAAGTAATGAGTAACTATAACAATTATGTATATGTAGTGAAGTAAAAGTACAAAATAGTACCAGAAACCATGAAAGTACTCAAATAAAGTGCGTCATTATAGTGCTTTAGTAGTAAATGTATGTAGTTACTTTGCACCATCGTTCCTTATCAGAGTAAAAATAGATGAATATAGTCAGCCTAAAATAATAAAAAAAAAATTGTCATTGATTAGGTGCTTGAAAAAGATTTATGTTTTATTCTCTCTGAAGTTTGTTTTGTTTGATCTCTGAAGCACCTGATTCTGCCGGATGACACGCATGACTGTCATTTCGCTTTATTCTCCGTTCGCGTGGTTACAGAGTGATTTCTGTCAACAAACATACTGAACAACATCTCGTGATTTATTTCCTCTGTGACCCCCGAGCACATGGCAGTCACCGGTGTTGCCTGTCATGTGTGTTGTGGGAGGAAAAGGACGTTTCCTGAGTGGTTTCGTTATTGTGTGGGGAATTTCTGAATATCACTAAAACCTTTTTGCCACTTGTAGAGAGGTCATTTAGCATTAAATAACTTTTCAGTGGATTTAACTTCATCTCAACTGTGGCTGAACTTGATTATGCAACAGATTTGTGAGACATAAACGCAGGCTTACAGCGTTTTTTGCAGCAATGCATTTATCCAACTTTTTGGCTCCTGATATTGATTTTAAAACCTTAACTTATCAGTCAATACTGAGTATCTAACACTAGTGCTCTTTCTTTCCTTAAAATATTAAACCTTCGTGGAAACTTCAGGGATCGTTCTCCTGCAAGATAACCTTTAACTATGGCTGGAGATGTTCATGCTTTTACACATTTTTTAGTTTTCATTGTCATATTTTTAAAATAATTTATGCTCTAGATTTTGAATTTTTTTATTTTAAGTGAAAGAAAATAGATATTGTAGCCATTTTTAGGGATATCGGTCTGTTGGTCGGTCCACTGCTTTGGTCCAGACTGAAATATCTGAACAACTATTGGATGAGTTGGCATGAAATTTACGCTCCTCAGATCCTAACATGTCCTAAATATATAACTAATATCATAATTATCAATGATTTGCTGACTTTGCCTCTAGTGCAACCATAAGGTTGACACCTTCTTTAGTTTTGGGTGAAATGCATCAACAGTTATTGAACAGACATACTATACTATGACCAATTATCAATACTGCAATACTGACCAATTATCTGGAAAACCAGTGACATCCCACCTCCATCATCAATTAGCACTAAACAGGTTTACTTTGGCTTTGGTGCTCTAACACCTGCTAATGAGCACTAAACAGTAAAAGTAAGCTCAGCTTTAGTGCTAATTAGTGAAATGTAAGAGCCTGCAAGGCTGATCTTTAGCCTTGTAGTTATTAGCTACAGTCATTTGTATTTCTCTTGTATGTGTTCACCAGGAATAAACACTGTATTTTGTATTTTTAGAGATATTTATATTTTATATCGTTTGTGCTTTGTATCTATGAGGATATGCTGCATAAGTTACATATTCAATATAATGTACAGTATTTAGATACCAACCTGGTGAAAGAAAAACAGCTGAAAATATTTTATTTTATTTTGTAACTTTTATTTTTCTTCGATTTTTCTTCTAACAGTTTTATTTATTATATTACATATGTTATATTTATTATTCTTCTAACAGTGATATATTTAGCATGCATCAGTTTTAGTGTATTGCATCAGTGCCCCACGAATTATGTGAAAATGTAATACTGCACATACAATGGGGCTGTGTGGTTTTCTTGTATTCTTTCCTGCGTTTGTGTGGGTTTTCTCTCTGTGCTGTAGTTTCCTCCCACGGTCGAAAGATGTGCCGCTGGACCGAAATATGTGTCCTGTAACAGGCTGGCGAACCTGTCCGATGTGACCGGTGCATTTTGGGATAAAGCTCCCCTGTGATCCGGTTAAGCGCTGGTAGATGAATAGATGGGCTCAGATCAAACTAAATTGGATCTCCAATATATTTCCTCCGTTAATGGTGTAGCACTTCTCACAAATAGCCTCCAGATTGTACTTACAGAAGATCTGCTCCGGAGGAGGGGGTAGCGCGGCATATATCTAATTTGCTTTTCAGATCGCTTGTTTCCTCAGAGTACCTCTTTGAAAATCTAAAGTCTCAAACATAATTACGCCCAACGGTGGAAAACCTCTACCTAACGCACAAATTGACAGCCTCAAAAAATAATAACCTCTCCGTCTGGTGAGCTAATTTGCTACTGTGTGTGTGATGATCTGCGAGTGTTAGCCAGCGTTCGTGAGTCAGCACTGTGGAGAGCGGTAATTGGGGCCCGACTAATGGGGAATGACTATTCTGACATCTAGTTAAGCAATATGTGGGGCAGCATGAACACGGACATTTCAGTGTATTCTTGTGTCAATTTAGGGAGCTTACAAACCAGCCACTTTTAATATAAGTGGAATGACTAACAGAAATGAAAATGGTTCATTGAGGCACATTAGAGGTAATTTTGTATACTATTATCTATGATTATGTTGAGATTACAGGATATGCTATCAAAAATGTGTTAGTTTTGTGTTGCTGTGTGGAAAATTGTGAGCTATCTACACATCTAGTTGATACAAAGCAAGAAAAGCATTTTTTTAATGAAATGTGGTGATGCACGTCAATTAATCAGTCTTCTTTTAGCTCTGTTTTTGGTCTCCACCAACTACTTAGGGAAATATCTAGTTCTTTAGCTGCTACATTCTCCACTTTGTACACTAACTAGTCTCTATCTGTGCCTGTGTGCTGTCTTTTTTGTGCTGTGCAGGTTGTGTACTGTACATTGGGGTTTTAGAGTTTTTTTTTATTTTGTTGGAAACAGCTGCCTGCTGCAGCCGAAAGTGATGCTAATGAGAGTGGTGAGAGGTGAAGTTGCAGGCCAGAAAACAGAAATAAATGAGCTGATGATGAGCAGCAGAGCTGAGAGGGAAACGCAGAATCCGGAGAAGAATCTTTTTTGCTTCATCTCTAAATAGTAATGTGATCCGTTGTTTTGACATTAAATATAGATTATAGCCACTTTAATGCCAAAACCAAGAGTCTGTATGTGTCTCCCACTGAACATGCAAATCATTACAAATGACTCAGAAATATAGTATGATAAGTGTTAGGGGTTTTATTGACACATGAGTAAATACTGCATTTGTCAGGAACTACTTTCAGCTGTGGATTAATACAGTTTAGGGCAGAACGGCGTATATAAGGTAACTCAGAATAACATACAGTGAACAACAATAGAGCTCTCAGATAAATATGATAGCAAGCTTCAACTACACAGACTGCAACATGTTAGTACCATCAATTCATCAACACCATCAATTTTTTTGTCTTTTAGGATGTGTTGACGATGGGAAAAATATGAGTTACTTATCCATTCAGCGCAGATTTATGCACAGCCAGTAGTCACTGGTATCTTTTGCAGTCACTGATCTGCAGCTTCTCTGTTATTAACCTTTGAGTTTTATACATTCAGGGACTTTCAGTCAGGACAGATAATCATCTCACAGCCTCATGTTCTTGTTCCACCGTTCACACACACACACAAACACACACACTTTGGCTGTATTTGTTTTCTTGAATGCCGCTCGTCTCGTTTTAATTCACCTTTCGCCAAACTAATGTTTTTCTGACACGGTCATCCTAGCAACGCAGCTGCAGATAGAAAAATTTCATCAAACACATATCAACTTAATTTCCTCCACATAGCAGCTGGACCCCGAAAAAAACGCAAGAAGACAAAAAAAAAAAAGAGAAAAGAAACGCATTTCAGCATTTTCTGATGGTGCCATGGGCCTACACAGCGTTGAGCTGCACTGACTTTGCTGTCATACACCCACCCAGTCACCCTCATCAAACCCACATGTCGTAGCTGCACATGAACAAGCTCGCTGCAGTTGCTGTGCTCCTCCTGCTGCTTTGTTGCATTCCCAGCGATGTGTCGTGTCTTCCGCGAGACAGCATTGTCAAAGGTTCATGAAAGCAGCCTTGGCTCTCGGGAGCAACAATTCTTTTATACCTGCTCATATTTGTCTGCGAGTGCCTAGAAATCTTGTTGCGTAATACAGTCAAATAACACAGTTTGAGAAATATTACATCCATCCATCTATTCCTACAATAATTTCCTGTTTTGTTTTTTTTTCTGAACACCCATCTCCTCCACCTTCTCCTGATGTATCCTGAGATATTTCTGATGCCTGATGGGATATATAATCCCATCAGTGTGCCCCAGCGTGTCCTCCCCATCGGACGTGCCCAGAAAACCTCCAACAGCGAGGCATCGAGAGGCATGGTAATGAGATGCCTCGACTACTTCGGCTGGCTCCTTTCGACGTGAAAGATCCGTAGACCTGAGAAGCTCCTCTTCTAAACTTTTTCTTTTGATTTGATACCCAAAGTCGGCGTAGGTGAGCATTGGAATATAGATCAATTATTGAACAGAAAGCATCACCTCACCTTCTTCAAAAAGCCCCGGGTATTGTTTGAAGTATCTGGATACTGGAGTTTCTGCACAACTTTAAAAACAGTTATTTTTTTATGCGTTTTTTGACAGTTTTTCTGCATTCTGTACAAAACCTTTTTATATTATTCACAAAATAGTGCAATCTTTTCAAATGAATCATCTCAAAATACTCGCCCATGCAGAAACTTTGCTTTACGTTGTTCAAAACAACAAAACAGACAAAGACTTTTTGGTCAAGCCAAGCAGCCTGATTTGCATGTTAAAACCTTGCCTTCTTTTTCACTGCAGCACGCCTGGCGAATCGCTGTATGAGATGGACGTTATTGTCAGATTCCCTTTTTCACAAATTTACAGACGTTGTCGCATGCATCAAATATTGAACTCAGGATACACTCATACATTGTTTTAGACCCTTTAGACCTTCAGTTTAGCATCAACATAATGTGACGTCCGCATTCACCTCATGAGTCATTACTACGTTTCCACATATTCTGGCTTCTCTGTATTTTCTACAACTGTCTGGACTGGAATGAGGGAGGAGATGTGGTTAGGAAGGAAATGTTCTAAAAAAAGTTGCATTTGTACAACATGTATAATAAAAATACGAGAAGTAAACTGAAAATATAACTTGAGGTATGTTCCCTGTTTTACCCTCCTGCAAATGATTTTTCCTGCGTGGTTATGAGGTTAAGTAACTGCACTGTATGTCTGTTTTACGGCTTGCAGACGGTAATTTAATGCACTGATGCATGTTTCCCCTCAATGCCTATTTGGGCCATAGACAAGCTAAAGCCATCCGAGTGCCCCAAATGACCACAGTCGCCTGCTGTGCCTGCGTGTGGGTTGTGATCCAGCCTGCAGATGGGGTCGCGACTTCAGCCGAGTGCAAATGGACTGGCAGACAGCGAGGACATGCCTGAGACGACGACGCGGCGCCTCGGTGGGTCCTCCTGGCCTCGTCTGGGAGCTCAAGATATGGTGGGCTAGCAGGACGGGGAGGTGAGGGAAGGCCAGACTAGTTCAGCTTGTTGGTTATGCAGGCTGGGTTTTAAAGTAGGCCAGCTCATGCCTGGGAGCAGCCGTGCCAAATGAACTTCCTTGGTTAGCTGTGTGAGGCGGCGTTTTGGAGGAGGCTCCGGGGAGCTGGGGCTGTCAGGGCAGGGCAATGCGAGGCGCTGGAAATGCAGCAGAAAGGAAACTCGCTCGGTTTGGTTCACCAACAGACCCGTTTGCAGTGCAGAAAGCTTTAGATTTTGTCTAAGAAACCATTTTCATTTTCAATTTTGATCAAATGTTCAGGCTACAATACCGTATGTATAACAGCGTCAAACAATATTTGGAACAAGAGATAAAGACTTGAGCTATTTAATTGATCCACTTGAATCTGGATCCCATGTGGCCCCCATATAAATATAGCAGATAGGACCAGATCCCCAGGAGGTGCTGAAGCAAAGCTTGCAGGTAACTGATGGAAACATTCGGTTTAATCTCAGCGGTAATGTTGGTGATGGGAGAAGGTGTAATTGCGGTGATATTTGAAGAGCAGCATCCAAGGACTGATAGGCTTTAGGTACCCCGGGCAGAAAGATCATTGGTCAGAGATGGTGACGTCAGGATTGTTGTCAGATTTGAGAAGCTCCAAAGTGTTTTAGGTGTTGAATAATGTGAACAATTTGCGATTGTTGCCCTTTTTTGCCCATTTGCCCATCGTTGATAGTTGCTTCGGCTTCACCTAAACCTGCAATAACTCATTTGCTGGCTGCAGAAACAGGCATGATTGTAGGAAAACTTGATAGTCAGTGGTTTATGCATCCATTTGGGGATGACAAAAATAAGTTTAAAATTCACTGTCCTTTTTTCTCCACCAACCTCTGAGGAGAACATCTACGTTTTTAGCTGCAAAATGCTCCATTATGTAGTCTCTAACTTTCGTTGTCTGTGTGCCATTTTGTGGCTGAAAATGATGCTGTAAGAGCTGTGAGGCTGGATCAAAATAGTGAAGTTGTCACCCTGTCTGCTGGGAATAGCATAAAATTGAGAACATTTAACTAAAAAGTGCTTATTTTAGGTCCTTTCGCATGAGCACCCTTCTTTTAAAGAACACACTAACACTAACCTTTTTAAAGCAGCTGTTGGTCACTTTGGCCACCCTTTAAGACATCTCCGCTGTCACATAAATAAAGGATCTGGCGTACATTTTTCACTGTCGCTCACAACAGGACCTGGCCTCCACACTTATTTAACTGTCAAAATCCACCAGGAGAGTCTTTTAACTGTTTCCAAGATGAAATGGCAATAGCTGTTAAGCAGCGAGGGAATCCCATGCTGTCAGACGAAGCTCTTTAAATCAACGTTTCTTCTCGTCTCTCATGAAACGCCGGATTTCCTGCAGCCTGGGGGGGGGGCGGGCTCTCAGCGCATTTGTGGCACACTGCAGATGTATACGTCATATATAAGCTGATCTGTACTGTGTAGGAGAAAGAGAAGAGGTGACTGGATCAGAGAGAAAAGGTTGGGGGGGAGTGCAATAAGTGCGCTGACTGAAGGGGGAAGCAATCGAGGAAGACAGAGGAGAAGTGTGAAGAGGAAGAGGAGGAGGCGGAAGAGGGGGGCGGCGAAGGCCCCGAGTGGCAGGGGCCCGTTCCCGCTGAGCAGGCCGGGATAATCAGAGCAGGGAAATGAGCCGAGTCCCACGCAGTCCTCGCCAACCGCCCCGGAGCGACCGATGACAAGCCTGATGGATGGCAGCGCGCAGTGAGCACACTCCTCTGGGAGAGGAGGGAGGAGAAGGGAGGCGAGGGGAGGACTGTGACGGGAGGGGGGAGCAGGGAGCCGCAGGTGGTCAAGAGAGGTAGCCAGATACCAGGAGATACGGGGAGGAAAAAAGAGGAGGCGAACAAAGTGGGAATGTGTTGATGACCACTGGGAGGACAAGTGACATGTTTGAAATAAAGTTATACAAATATTTCTTGGTGGCAGAGCTGCTCTCCAGGTAGAAACAATCTTATTGGTTGACTTATGCCTCTGTAGCCTGGTTACTGACCTTCAAATCGCCGCGTACAAGCCCCCGGTGCCTTTTACAGTTTATTAGAAAGCAACCAGCGAGACAATCAGGATTTAGACTCGGGGCATCCTATTTTAAGATGGATGAGTTTGACACAGCTTTTGTTGCCGTTGTTGTACATCAAGCTTAGAGAATAATGACTCCTTTTTGATTGACACAACAAAAGTTATGTCAGCTGCTCCGAGCAACCACCGCTGGCATGCCTCTGAGCCGACCGGAAATGGCGTCGATGGGGCTGGATGCGTCAATCATGGGGCAAAATAGCAACCACCGACAAGCAGGAAAGAGGCTGAACGTGATGTTGGAGATGTGACGTGGACACGACCGTAGGCTGAAACAATCATCAGAGTACATAAAAGAAGGATTTTAAGAGCATAAAGGGCATACATATTAATGACTTATTATCATTCAGGCAGGAGAATAAAATTGTTAGGTCAGCACAGTAATTATAAAGACTCACCTGCTGCACATTGCCACAGGCTAATGTGTCTAAAGCGAACTTCAGTGGCCGAGAAGATAATTCAGGTACAGTGACAGCTTTTTCTCTAGAAAGAAAACTTCACTTTCCATTATGACTGTAGTTCTTTGGACCACTCATATAAGCATAGTCCACCAAAACCCTGAGTTTTATATATCACACAATCACCCCCATGAGAGATGACGTCTCTCGAAAGGTTGAAGCATTGTTTTGAATCATCACATGAAAAATCTCAGATGCCTCCTCCTCTTAAACCAACGTTGATCTATTGAGCTGCACCTCCATAATCTGAACTCTGTCCTGCAGCCAAAAAGCAGTTTGTTCAACTGTCTGGAAAATAGTCACACTCCTCTTCCTTGTCCTTTTACGTTTTCAGACATGTTCCCATATAGCACCACCGGGTCACACTCAGTGAAACATAATGTATAAGACGACGGACTGGACTTTGTCGGGGAATCTGAGCCTCACTTTCCAATTGGCTGGACCGCATCCCGGCCCGAAGTGCACCTTGCGGGCTCATTGCTGGGAGATCAGCAGCCAAGAGAAATAACCGAGGCAGTAAACACTAATGGCCGGGAGGATGGCCACGAGGGAGAGCTTATTTTTCACTCACCGTGAGAGGTCTGCCCAATCAAAATATGTCCGACTCCCCACAAAATCACAGCAATCAGTTCACTCGAGGATTTTAAAAGGATTGGTGACAGATAGGGGCTAGCCTCTTAAATTATCCAGCATGAGTTCTGCTTTTATTTTGGAAGGCAAATGATGATTTTGCAGGGATTTTGAGCCACTGTGAAGCAACAAAAAATTAATGAGCAGTTATTAATTTTTTCTTCCTCAAGCAAAAAATGTAAAATATTTGTCATTGCAGCTGCTCAAATGTGAGGATTTTCTGTTTTTGATATATTTTTTAAATAAAATACATTTAAATTTTTAACCTTGGGCCTTTGGAAGTTGTTATTTCCCCAGTTTTTGAGACTTGGATATGAATATTTTGGATCAAATGGATGAAATGACTGCGTGTAATAAAATCACTTCTAGTGGGAGAATCGTCATCTGACTCAGCATTTCATTCAGCTTTAGCATCTTTCTCTGTTTTGTTTTTTTTTTCTGGCCTTTCTCTGCTCTCATCAGGCTGCAGCTGTTTGGCAAAGATCCTCAGGACTTAAAAGAAACAAAAGAAATAAAAAGGACTGTTGCACTTACATTCATTACGTGGACACAGACACAACAGCTGCATATCTGTTGGATGTGTAAATAGGCAATACATTTTCTGCAGTCCGCCATATCAACATAGGAGGTAATAATAAGTCAGTTTGTGTTTATAGCCGCCCCCACGTAGCCAAATAATCACTCAATGCACTCTCAAAGATGAATCAATCACTGTAAAAAAAATGCCAATGCATGAATTGATAGCGAAAACAGTAATTAGTTGCACCTAAGCGCAGCTTTAAGTTATCATATTATGTAGGCTTTCGAGTGTATATGTTTACACGCTCAAAGTCAGACAGCAGAGCATGTGTGTGGGAGGCGAGTGACATTAAATGCAGCTCATATTGGGCGCGAAGTGTGTTGACTCATTAGAGAGTGCGATGCAGATTGCAGATGGAGAGACTTGCCAAAACGGTGTGTGTGTACAGAGGAGTGTGTCACACCGTGGTCAGGACTGCAGGGCCGCACCTCGCCGGCCTCATCTGAAATGCATGGCAGACGTGCATCGACAGGCGCCACTCAGCGATGTCAGAGACAACATGTCAGGGCTGATGAAAAGTGACTGATGAGCATATCAGTGTCCAATTTAAATCCAGCGTATAATAGACGCTGATGAATAAAGCCATCAAAAGTTTGAGCAGGAGCCGGCCGATAGGGAGAGGTGTGTTAGCTCTTGTCACATGTCTAGGAAAGAAAATAAAATCTAACAAAGAAAGTCGACGTGATGCTTTGTCTCCAGACAGACTGACAACGTGGCGAAGCTCTGTCTCGCCGTAAAATCAGATTCTCTGCTTCAGTTTTTTTTTTATTATTATTAGTGGTGCAGATTGATGGTTTTAATTGTTAATTCACTGCAAATCTCCATCTTGTCAAGTCGCATTTGTCAAGACGAGTCCTAAAAGCTTTAGTTGGAGTTAAATTTAACCTGCTTCCAATAGTTTCTAGTTTAATGACTTGCTCTTTTCTGTCTATTTTCAAGATAAAGACACTCATTTATAGAATGTCATCGAAATGTTCATTTTTATTGAGAAGATAAGAGGTTTAGGTACAATATGATACAAAACGCTAAGTGGGAAATGGGAACTAAACATAAAGAATGAGGATGATGTATTTGGTCACAAACCAAAGAATTAAAATGGTTCAGCTTGATGATGGCGCTACAGAAAAGGTTTGTTATTTGTTGAGATATTTCACTCATAAACCGCACATGTCAGTAGTGTAATAGGAAAGGTCAGAGTCTCTCCAAAGATCCTTTTGGAGGCCACAAATGTCAGTGAGTGTCTGCGTCCACCACCATGACTTTTCTTTTGCCAATCCTTAAAGCAGATGTTGAGATATTTAGCTGGAGGAGTGTAAAGTCTGACCTGCTCCTGGTTCTGCAGGAATAGTCAGAGGATCACCAAAGTCATTAGGATTCATTGTCTGGGCAGCATGAACGTCTAAACCAAGTTTTGCTGCAGTGCATCCAATTAAAATTGAGATATTTTTGTCTGAACCAAAGTTGTGGACCGACCAACAAACCACTAGATATTTTCATTCCCCGAGCCACGACGCTGGAGTGGTTAAAAGTGATGTAATCTTATTTTTAAACTCTCACATTACCATAGTATAATATATATATAAGTTCAGACACATGCAGTGTTTGAAGGGAACCATGTGAGTTAACCCTCTCCACCACATCTACATCTTCCATTTTCTTAAGTCTGCATGACAATCAGGGAAAAGTGTGTGTGAGTGTGTTTGTGTGTGTCACTTTTTTTTTTTTTTTTAAAGTTAGGTCTTGAATTATAGAGAGATGAGGCTGCTTTCCTTCAGGGAGTGTACCAGAAATAGTTTGTGGAGATGCGAAAACTCCTGGGTACCTTAATCTTTTTTTCAAGTTAAAAATAAGTTTTAAGTTTTCTATCAGGGAAATTCAAGGAGCGCATGTGGTGCTGTTTCAGGCCACCATATTGCTTCAGGCCAGACATGCACGCAGCGTTTTATTTTAGATGGCCAAATTACTTTAAATGACTTTACTTCAATTTTGTTAAACTTTTGCAAACATGTAGTCTGTCAATTAGCGTATTTACACAACCACTACTATACCTGCATCCTCATTTTGATCACATTTGATCACCTGGTTATTCACATCACTGTATATATGATTTATATGAAGCGTTAAGAGTGAACTGTTCATACACAAAATAAGTGAGCAAGCGGTTTTCATTCATGATGCATCAGCAATATAAGGTTGTAGTTTGGCTCAAGCTGTGAAATTGACAAAATGTTATAAAATGTTATCAGGAAACATAACTTGATAAACCAATAAATAATACTGTTAGTTAACTTTTTTCAGACAGAGGATAGATAAATGATTAAATGTGTATAAAAACAATCACATTTTAATGATTTGATTACTGATTACTAACCCTAACCCTCTAGTACTCATATATATTTTTTGATAATTTTTGACTACATTTGGTCATTTCTGTGTTCATTCATAAATGAAATGCACTCATAGGAACATTGATAGATTGCCGAACTGAAATTAATTAGCTATAACCAGCTGGTGGCACGTAGAAAGCACCCCATGTCTGGAGCTACACAGTAGAGATGGATTTAAATTGTTGGTTTGAGCCACTCTACCAAATGATACGGTGAAGGTGAAGAGGCCGGCTCACTGGTGAGAGCCACACCAGGATATTTTCAAAGCTGAGAGGCTCTCGCCGAAGAGTTTGGCGGGTCGCTGTAACCTCAGAGAATAACCTTCTACACCAGCAGTTAGACCGAGACGACTCCATTTCTGCAGGACAAATGTGCAAAGGAGATATAAAATTCAACAACAGCCATCGCCACCGGCCTGGTAGTGCAGAGACCTGTGGGCTCCAGAGAGCCTTATAAATAAATGAGCGGAGCAAAACGACCCTGCCTGACACTTCTAATTCTCTAATTGACCAGAACACGGGCCCCAAGGCCAGCTTCTGAGATGATGTCGCCTCTTTGTTCGGTGATACTCACACCTGATTAAGCATGCGTGTGATCTTTACCGTGAGTGGCAAGCGCGGCAGCCGGGTCAGCGCGGCCCTCAGCCGGGTCACTCCGAGCCGATCTTGACATTTGCGTTTGTTAAACAAAATCACTAAATGGCTTCGGAATAACACGGACGACATTTATTTGGGTAGGTCACGGAGACGGGATCTTTTTTTTTTTTCTCTTTGTTCCAGTTTCTTGTAAAACAAGCAACAGAAATGGTTGCGCAGGTGGAATGCAAATTAAGGCTGATTAGCTAAAACTACACACAATGCATGAACGTGGATTGTATAAATTACGAAAATAACACCAAGGCAGCAGTGCCGCCCATGCAGGTTATTATTATGTACCTGGCATGCAGCTCTAGACGCCCGTAAAAGTGCCTGAAGTGGTACAGATGATATTTTGTATGCTGTGTGCAGAAAACTCTGCACACAGCTGCTTCCAGCTGCGTCTAACCTCTATATCAAACACAAGACCAAATCTGTCCATAAAACTGTGACACTGCAAACACTGTGTGATGCCCTTGTTCCCTTTTCTTACCACAAAATGCAACTTTCACTTTAACCACCCCTCCAACCAGCAGCTTTAGCGACAACATTCAACCTCACTGAAATAAATCAGAAGCTAATGAGGCTATCTGTACGCTGGAGCTGTCATATGTAAGATTTACTGTAGAGAGCATCAACATTGTGGCATCACCAGCGTATCAACAGTTAAAGATACTTCCAGACATAACGAGCACATGAAAGGTCATTTATAAGGTTTTTTTTTACCTGGCGTGGGGATAGTTGCTCACGCTCGTGATTAGACCGCTCTGCCGGGCGCCTTTAGAGGCTTCACCAACTGACTTCAGGTGGGTTAGATTTATATTAATGTTACTAAAATCAGCCAGCCATCACATTCGCTCACCCTTCAGCAGGTGCAGCGGTGTCAGCCTGAGGACTCAGACGATGAAAGCAGCAGCTTGTCGGAGGAGGTTATTTTATATTTTTAGTCCTTTAGTGTCTTGGTCTCTTTGCATTTTTATGTTATGAGTTCTCTTATACAAGTTGCTCTGAGGAGGAACAACTGCAGAGGCCTGAAGTGCAAAAATAAAACATAAAACAGGCCACAGTGCCGCACTGTTGCTATAATTTGAGGACTAATTTAATTTAATTTCATTTCCCAGTGCACCTGAGACATACTCTGAAAGCATTATGGCTACTGTGACATCTGTATAATGACAAGTGCAGACATCATTAGTCCGATAATGATGACAATTTTGAAGGACAGCTTCTCTAATGTAAAGATTTTCTGTCATTTACACTGAACTTTTGTTGAAATGATCAATAATCAGTGAGCAGCTGAGCAGTCAGTTAGCAGTCAGTTGTTTGTCCGTCAAGAACAAGACCAGGCAGCAACTCTTTTCACACAGTGGTGCTTTAACCAAATGCTAATGCTAGCACGCTAACTTGCTCACAGTGACATTACTGATGTGCTGATGTTTAGCAGATACACTTTTTACCACAATCACCATCTTAGTTTAGTATGTTTGCATGCTAACATTTGCTATTTTACACCTCTACATTAACTTCAAATACAAAACTCCAGCTGAGGTTGATGGACACCTCATGAGTTCTGCAGGTATTTAATTGTAAAGCAATAAAATTCATCCTCTGTGGACCATGAATGTCTGTGCTAATTTTCATGTCAGTTCGTTAAATTTAGTTTGGACCAAAGGGGCGGACCAACCAACCAATCAGAAATGGAGCTTAGAGCCACTCTACTAGCATGTCTAAAAGTTAATCAGTATTCTATCAATAGAAAAAGAAATTAAAATGTGCCGTGTCTAAAATTTATTTGATTTCCCACTTTTGCGAAATGTTCTTCTCGCTCAGAGAAACTGAAAATGAAAAGAAAATTGTGATAACTCTGCCGTCTTGTTCACTCCTTCTCATTTCCAGATCCACAGGCCTTAAACAGGAGCCAGATTTTCTCCTCCATCCTCCTTCTTCCCCCCCCTGTACTTTCCGCTCCCCCGTTGCTTTTCCTCCACAAAAACTAAGCCATACAGAGGCTTTCGTGTACCTTGGGGACCGACATCGGCGTGCAGGAACGCTGCCAAGCTGGTACAGTAAGATAGGCACGCAACTCCCAGCAGATAAGCCCGCTGAAAGAAAGCAGCAGAGCGGCTGAGTCTAGCATGCTACAGGGGTCAGTGCCTCGATTATCTACCCACTCTGAGGCCCTCCATTGTTGCCGAGGGCCCATCTTATCTCCAGGCACTACATCTCTGACACAAATGAATAATCACACCCCTTATCGCCACGTGGGCTCAATCCATCCCAGGGATACAGCGCTTCATGGGAATGTGGAGAGCAGTTTTTTTTTTTTTTCTGCAGCGGCCCAAGTATGTATCTGCGTGCATCACCCTTTGAGTGTGTATAGGGAAGTATATAGAGTACAAAACGTGGGGATTTCAGTGGGGTTAGGGAGAGCGATGAGCAAGTGGCGGACATTTGTTAAGGTAATGGTAATGGACCTCTGTGCCCTGAGCAGCACCCCAATGTAATTTCCCTGCTGGTCTTTTATTGACTGACTGTCACTGTGCTCTGCAGCCCTAAAGGACCCCATCTGTCATACATCTAGTTGTGCGGTCGGACTTGCCACACCGTGGCCCGTCCCAATTGAGTCATCTGCACTCGCTTAAGCAGCCATAGATATTTGGCGGCTGTGCATGGGGCTAAACTGTTTAATACATATTGCCCACACTTTCGCTAACACCACCGGATTTCACTGTCTTTTTATGATCGCTGCGTGGCATCACGCATGACTTTTTCTTTTAGTGTGAAAATGCACCAGAGGCCATGCTGGGACATCGCCACCTAATTATTGCAAATGTTTTGGTGCCGCTTTGGACACCACATACACACACACACCACGGTTCAACTGTTTATTTGCTGGCCTGCTTCAACAGGACACATCAAAAAAAAAAAAAAAGAAAGAGGAAATAATTGTGTTTACTTCCACAATTGTTCCACTTCAAAAAACACAGCAAAGAGGTAGAAAGATTAGCGTGACAATGGAGAGCCCCAATCATTCACAACAACAAGGCGGCCGGCAATCAGTGGAGTTTCTGATTAGGTGAGTCATTTTAACAAGGGGAATCTTATTTTTCACAAAATACTAAATTCGCTGTCCGGGAAATAAACAGGGAATATTTCTCAGCTGCTTAACATACAGCTCCTATTTTACTTGATAACAAGTTTGTGTGGAGCGCTGCACTGGTGACTGTGGGAGCTCTGATTTCCTCCCACATGAGAGGACGTCCATGCTTAGGCGGCCCATTAGGTATTTTCTCCTGCTATTGCTCTTGAAGTATTATAATATATATAAATGCCCGAATCCACCTGTGTTCACCTGCAGCAGTTGTGTGAAATCTACATCTTGTCTCTTAGAGACAAAGGGAAATTACATAAAGTTGTTTTTAAAGCTTCGTAGGGAGGTCATCAGGTGGATTAAATGGTTAAAAAACTGTGTGATATTTGTTTATTTCCACTTTGCTGCCAACAATCCCTTAATGTGTCTTGAGATACGTTAGATAGATTCTCTAACTTACATTATGTAAGGGTGCTTTTGCTCCTACACTAAGTAATTTAGTCCATTTTAATCGAACAGTGCATGAAAACCATAACTTATTACAACCACAGCTTGTTTGATATCTGTGGAAAACACATCGTAATCCCTCTCTTTCATCAAGGCTCAACTTCTCCTTCGTTTCTGTCTCGCTTGTCTATATCATAGAAATAAATGTTCAACCACTCGCTGTCTTGTCGGCTGCTCGTGTTGTTTGCCTACTTGTGAAGCCTTCTTCAGCATTTGATTGATGGGACAACCATGCGTGTAAACTTGGTGTCTGTCAGGAAGTGTCGGCAAGTTTCAGTTTTGGCCAATAGACGAACGATGTTTCAATCTTGGATATTTGTTTACAGTGTTTGGTGCACTACAAGTATAGCGTGAATGCGAATCCAACCAACAAGAAATAAATGCACTGATGTTGCAAGTTCACCCCCAAAAAGCACTAAATCTACTGAACTACAGGTATCAAACCATTCCTATACTCATTATGGAATAAAACACCTTTTAAGATATCTTTTCAGTGAGTGTTTTAAAATATTAAATGTCCAAAATCTCCACATGATAAAGATGTATTTGTGCATGTAGAGTAGAGAGGTACAAGATGCACAAGCTACTGCATGATATGAAATCCGACTTGTCTTTAAGGTATTTAAGTGGATAATTTAAATCAGTCACAAAAAAACAGCAGAATTAAGTTTATTGAAAAAAAAAAAGGTTAGGTGTGAGTCCACTATCATAATATGGTTACTCACAAGGAAAAAACTCATAAAAAAACAAGGCCAAAGAAAGAGATGAAGAGATGAAAGGCAAATACAAGGAGGAGAGGAATTAGAAAGCGAGGCAGAGGGAGAAGCAGGTAGCTGGATTGATAAATCGAGCGATACGAGAGGGCAGAGCGGCCTGTTGAATGAGCCTGCTGAGGTGCAGAATGGATTCTGCCATAATGAAACTATTACCCTCGCAAAGGACCTGGTGTGATGGAGAAACAAAGCAATTACGTCGAAAGGAAAAGGTCAATGTAAGCGCATCTGCATTTAACCTGGCAACCCGCTAACAATAGCGCGGTGGATGTTGTTCAGTCATTGTCTTGATGCTTTGAAGATTTCGGCGTACGGAGGAGGATGACATAACCATTAGAAGCATTTTCCTTAAGACTAAAAGATGCTGAGGATTGTTGAGTTTTCTTGTTTAAAAGCAAAATCAACACGTTGTCAACAGGACAGCGGCGGTAAACAGAGTTCTGTCACTCTTCTGCCTTCAGCTTCGCGTCGGTAACAGACAGTTTGTAGCTCCTGATGGCTTTTTAATTAAGTCTGGGCTTAATAAACCTCAGCCTATTTTAATTTGATTAGAGCGTGTGGAAGTAAAACAACATTAGACGAGAAAGACACTTCCTGAAACCTCTGTTGGCTCTTTACACAGTTGAATCACTCGACACGAAAATAGCGAGAAATGTTATGGATTTAAAAAAAGCAATGAAATGTCTTCTCTAGAGGTCTGTTGATGTCATGTTATTTTTTTTTATTCATATTTTTTAGACCATTGCACAACCTCAAGAGCATAATATCTGGGGTTAGGGATGTGATGCTCTTTAAAGATCAGTAGGCTATGACCTTAAATCAGCAGGATGGATATTCACTCAGGAAGCCGCTGCCTCGACCACGACGTGTACACAAACTCAGCTGACGAGGCGACCTGTCGACATCGCAAACAGACAGCTCTCGCGGAAATGTTTCCTTGTGGCAGTTTCACACACGCGAGCGGCTCTCCGGTTCTGGCCCGTCACATGCTTTCACAGCGCCGAGCCATCACATGCAGTCGCTTTAACCCCTCGTGCGTGGGTTGCCAGGTTGCTGTAATTGTGTGTGTAATTGACAGGCTCGTATCGCGCGCATACACACATCGACCAGCAGTATGACCAGAGGGGTATCTACTAAAGGGCTTCATTGTTTGTTCACTTTACAGCGTGTTTGTTCAGGGTCTTGGGGCAAATCAATGACAACCTGGGGTGGAAAAATCAAACAGATGTTGAGTAGGAATGATTGCTAGTCATTATAAAATGCATTATTTTTAATGTTTAATTTTTTAGTATTCGAATATTACAGCATCTGTTTTACAGTAATGTGAAATCAATACTATATATACACACACTTGCATCAGCATTGAGCCTGACTATATGGTGTAAATATGTGTTTTCTTTTATTGATTTCATCAGTAAAGCTGCAAACAAACATCACAGCGTATTAACACTTATAAGTGAGCTGAGAATTGGTGCTCATCTTGGAGAAAAAGAATCATAAACACGGATTAAAAAAACACATGATATCATATGATGCAGTACAACAGCACTAATCTACCTAGTAGAAGCATCTAAAATTGGCTCCACATTGACATTAAATGCTTTTACATAAAACAGAATAATGCTTCACTACTTCAAGTAAGATGACATAAGATAAGATCAACATTCACTTGTTACAGTAGCTCAATTGTAAGACAAATATGAAAAGAAGTACGAATAATAGATATACAAAAATAGATTAAAATGACATAAATACACTACATACATCCCCCTATATACAGATTGCTATTGCACTTTAGCACTTTTTATAATACTTTTGTATTTTCACTTAAATAGATACTTTAATTGTAATGGAGTATTTTCAGACTATTTCTACTTTTACTAAAGTGGAGGATATTCAAAATTCAAATTCAAATTTATTTATTTAGAGCCCAAAATCACAAACATTGTTTGCCTCGGAGGGCTTTACAATCTGCACAGTTGTGACACCCTCTGTCCTTAGACCCTCGAACCGAGTCAGGAAAAACTTCAAAAAACCCTTTATGGGAAAAAGAAGAAACCTGAGGAAGAGCCACAGATGAGGGATCCCTCTCCCTGGGACGGACAGACGTGCAATAGATGCCACATGTACAGAGAACATCATCAATCATATTATGGAATTATACATGAGTCGTAATAAGCTGTAGCTATACTGAGTTCATTGGTTTAGTCCATGTGTGAAGGTATCACAGGTAATGGAAATGAGTCTGTGAGTCCAGGTGCATCTCTAGATGTCCTCATATGGAGCTCTGGGCCACTCGACCTTCTCTCCACAAGCACAGACACAGATCATGTCCCCACCAGGCCAGTGAACCTCAGACAGATGGACCACAACCAGAATCAGTGAGGAACCTGCAAGACTGGAGAGAACAAAGAGGACCGGGGCTCCGGCAGTAACATGCACTTTACAGGACATAAGAGTATTCACATTAACCTGTTTTGACACTTTAGCCAATTTAACTACTTTAACCAGTTTAGCCACTTTAACCAGTTTCTAAAAGTGACTCCAGTTTGCACTACTACCATAATAATGAGTAAAGGAAGCAGAGGAAGAGGAAGCAGAGAAAGAGGAAGCAGAGACAGAGGAAGAGGGAGAGGTGCCCGATGCATCATGGGAGCCCCCCGGCAGTCTAAACCTATAGCAGCATAACTAAGGGCGAGCCTGTGCCCACCCTAACTATAAGCTTTATCAAAAAGGAAGGTTTTAAGTCTATTCTTAAACACTGACACTGTGTCTGCCTCTCGGACCCAGACTGGGAGCTGGTTCCAGAGAACAGGGGCCTGATAGCTGAAGGCTCTGCCCCCTAGACTACTTCTGGAAACCCTGGGAACTACAAGTAAGCCTGCGTTTTGGGAGCGCAGCGCTCTAGTCGGTTGATAAGGAGTTATCAATTTATTAAGATATGATGGTGCCAGACCATGCAGAGCCTTATATGTGAGGAGTAGGATTTTAAAATCCACTCTAAATTTTAGAGGGAGCCAATGCAGAGAAGCCAATACTGGAGTAATATGGTCTCTTTTCCTGGTTTTAGTCAGCACCCGAGCAGCGGCATTCTGGACCAGCTGTAGAGTCTTTAACGACTTGTTTGGGCAGCCTGATAAAAGTGAATTACAATTACATATGACATCACTGAAACCAAATTAAATTTAGCTTTCTAACATCGGATTGAACAACAACTCTTTTATCTATCTATCTATTATATTATCAGTGTTCTGAGTTGTGGTTCTATATTTATGTAACTCTTGATTTTTACAAAGACCTCTCCTAGAAGTCAAAGCAGGATAAAGAAATAAAAATAACTATACATGATAAGGGATGGAGCTGTGAAAATATTCAGTAATGACTATTATGACCGGGTGGAAACTGCTGAATAATTTATATAATATCTATATTGTAAGTAGTAAATTTGTAAAGACAACTTTCTATTCGAAGTCTCTTGCACTGGTTTTGTCTTGGTCTGCAGCACATGCGATCGTGTTGCTATGGTGACTAAACCAGTGCTAAGATCCAGGGCAATTATGGGAATGTTACCTTCATTACTGAGTGTGGGAGTAAAGGCATAGTGGGTTTGGGTTGTGAGGGTCTGATTTGATTTAAAAATGGGGAGTGAGTGAAATCTGGTGGTCTGTGCGTTCATCGCTGTCTTTCTTTTTTTTTCATTCAAATTGTATTTTAAAAGAAGAATTTTAATCAGATTATGGTTTATGGAGAGCACAGCGGTGTCTTGGCCTCGAGAAATGCCACACATTTATGACTCCAGCAGGATAAAACTCAGCTGCAACTCTTTGTCTCCCCGTCGCCGTTTCATACCATTCTCAGCAGATTCCCTTCAAAATTTATGGGCCTGTTATGGCTCCTTAATTTGAGTCGCAGCCAGTCCTCCTGGCCATGGCGCTGTGCCTGTGGGGGAGGCCATTACGGCTCAGCTCTGGGTTTAGAGATGACCCGGGTCACGGATGACATCAGAGAATCTCATTCCCCTCGCCAGAGTCTTCCAAACTTCGGCGACCGAAACGAGGTGGCGGAGCTGGCAGAGCATCCTCCTCTGCTGTCGTCATTTTCATCTCAGCTGAATTACTGCTTTCAAAAAGGAAATCTCAGAGCTGGAACTATGCAGATAAAAACTTTCCCGGCGGCAATTAGACATACAAAAAAAAGAAAAACACTACTGAGAGAAATAATTATTCTAAGATTGTTTTAAATAGACCCCAAAAAAATAATAATTTAACAATGCATCTGAATGCTCGGCTTGCTCGCGCTGCACTAAATTGAACACAATGTTATCTTCGGTCATCATCTGTCACTCTGCTTCAGGAAATAGACTGTCACAAGACACACTGGGACAGGTTTAATCCCTGTGGTCAAATTGGGGATTAAAACTCACCAGAACCTCATAATACCCCCTCTGTGTTTCACTGTATACACTCCAACACACACATTTCTGCACTACCATTTTTGTGAGGACTATCATAGAAGATTTTCATTTCTTATGCTGCAACCTAACCCTCAGTAACACCAACATTTATCCATCCCATAACCTGGACCTAATTGTAACCTCGAGAAACAGGTTAACATTTCAGGAAATTCACTTATTTGCTTTTTAGAGAGAGTTAGATGAGAAGATGGATAGCATTTCTGTGTTGTTCAGTAAATATGCTACAGACAGCAGTCTGGTTAGCGTAGCTTAGCATAAAGAGTGCAAATAAATGGAAACAGCTAGCCTAGTCTGGTTGGATGCAGTGACTTCCTGGAATCTCAGCTGGTTGCCTGGCAGCTTCGCCATGATGAGAAGACTCAAAGATGTTACTCACTCATCTTAGCCTAAATGCTAAGCTAAGCTAACAGCTTACCTCCTCTCTTTAATGTCACCACGGATAGCCAGTTCGCAATAATCCAAATGTAATCCAAATTTTCAAGATTATTACTTTAAACTAAATGGGACTCCAAAAGGTCTGGAAAAAAAAGAGGTCCCCACAAACACAGAGGCACAAGAACACACAAACACACACTCCTCCCTTCCTGTACACACAGCTCTACTCATCCCTCACCATTACATCATGCAATTAAAGTTGAACATAGGAACTTTGGCTGGGCTTATTTCCAAACACAGTGTAGCTCTGAATTGATTTCCCCTCGACACGACCCCACATTGGCATTAAAAGCAACCCTGTAGGGTTTTTTTGCGATTCATGTGGCAGACGGGAAACCACCGGTGCCACAGCGAACGGACATCCCACCACAGGAGACCAGCCATCATAATCAGACGAGTCGCAAGAGGGATGAATTATGGGTAATTATGAGGCTACCACAGCCCGTTCAGAGAACACTTAGAATCAAGTCTCTATTTATGAACACTTTATGAATATTAATAGTTTTGTTCATGAATCAGAGGTATCTAGGTGAAGGACTCATTAAGCGAAACGAATTCCTCGGAGGCTCTGGAGGCTAAAATAACTAATTGGTGGCGTTAAATAGGTTAAAGCTTAATTGACAGAGCACAAGAATCACTGCTTGATCGGCAAAGAAACTTTATATTGAACTTAACCTAATGTTTTTCAGTCTGAAAACAATACTTTTACATTAAAAAACTTTTTTTTTTATCTCCCATATAAACACGGTTATATAAAGCATAAAGCTGTTTGTGATCATGTCTGCTTCTCTAAGTAAGCATGTAAAGATACTGTATATATTAAGGTATAAACAGGCAAAAATTCAGCTCTCTATGGCAGAGACAGAAATAAATTTCTCTTTTACCGATACCCTCAAACAATCAGACCAGCAATAATCCAGCATCACATAGTTTAACACAAATTTATACAACTACTTTAGAATAATAACTGTCAAAGGTTTGGACCTAAAGGAGGCTTTTGTCAACCCCATTTATATCAGTGAGACTAGAAATAATAACAGAAACATCTCTGTATAATGCAGCTCAGTTCAACACAAATTGTAGCCTTCAAAATCATCATAATGTTGTATCAACACCTCTGACAACAGAAAGCTTTCATGAAGTTGTGAATGAATGCATTGATTTGTGCAAGCTGCACCTAATAAAGTGTATGTCAAACCAAATGAAAATACTCTCAGGGGAACAGAAATCTTTGAAAGTGCTGTGTTTGGAGTCCTTTCATATTTTGTGTTATTAGGGGTTCAGCACTTGTGGGATGCAGGGTACGGAGTATATACAAAGAAACTGGAATGAATAGCCGTGGATTTGAGGAGGGGCCCATAGAGAGTACCCAAATAAAGAGTCCTGAATTTTGTGTTACGTCCCTTTGTGTTATCCTGAGAAAACCATGAGCTTGACAGACAGACATCTTCTGTAGCTACCTGAGACTATTTTGTCACTAACTGATGAAATGCTGTGGAGCTATTCTTTGTTATGGATAAAAGAAAAGCAAGGGTGCATTATTTTGGTGCAGCATCCTTCAAAAAAAAAAAAAACCTGTGGAGGTATTGTAACAGTTTTTCTGATGAGCCGATGTAAAAATTGGTTTGTATCTCAGAATAAATAGAAAACTGCTTGCCAGTGTGAATAATGTAGGTGTGAAAATATTTGAAAAATGTGATTTAAAGCTTTATCCTGGCTCTATATTGGAGCACCTACCATGCCTCCACGTATGAATTTCATCTTGGCGAGATTCTTCCATACATACAGCTGCATTGTTTAAGAAGCGAGGCAGCACTTGCTGATTCAAACAGCACAAGGACAAAGGATCTTGCAGCCCATATAATGCAGGAGTAGACAGTGCAAGACGCCCACCAGGTATGGCTCCTTGGCCGGTTCTCACTTATTAGGATGGCTGGCTGAGCATGCAGACGCCCTGAGGGAAGAGGATGTTGAGATGGTGGGTGGTGCCGGGTGGATCGAGCCACTTCAGTATTCCTCGGGATAGTTTTTGTACAGCCCGGTCGGAGGTCAACTGGCAGCCCGACCTTTGTTTTTGGAAGAAGTTGAAAGGGAAACAAGCTAGGCTGTGACTGGGGATGGATGCATGCTAGGGGTCATTTGGAGGTCTTAGTTCTTGCTCACTTGTTAATATTTCAGTGTTGTAGTGGAGATTTGTTTTAGTTTTATAGTAGTTTTTTCTTTTCAGGTGCAGTACAACAGTTATTTGAGCAGCTGTATCATACTGTCTTCTTGTTTTTGGCCTTTTTCTGAACATCTCTCAAATTTTGGCCCATTTTTTCCCAGCTGCTTTTCTGTTACATGCAGGTTTTTTTTTATATTTCTATCCATCCAAACAACACGGCTCTGTGGACTGTATGTCTGTTCATCATCACCACTGTGGTCCAGACTGAAATATCTCAACAACTACTTCACTGATTTGCAGGATTTTTTGACAGACATTTGGTGAGCTCCTGACTTCCTGTAGTACCAACAGCAGGGCAAACGTTTCGCTTATCACCCAAACACCCACAAGATGGATCGGCGTGACATTTTGTACAGAAATTCGTGGTTTCCAGAACATGTTTTCTAATCATTTTGGTGACCCTCTGGCTTTTCATCTAGTGCCACCACGAGGTCGATGCCCCTCGCAGGATAAATTGTGAAAACTTTTATGATCTTCTGACTTTTAAATCTAACACCATCATCCGGTCTAAATTTGAATTTGTCCAATATTTTGACCAAATACTTACAAAACTAATGAAATGACATGCTGAATTAGATGGCGACGATAGATTACATTATACCTCCTAATCTTAGCATTTAACTCAAAGCACTACTGTGCAGATTCACAGAGCTGCTGACTCTTCTTTTGTTCATCTAATGGGAGAGTTTTTGGATATGAGCATATTTGAACAGCTGTATCATATTGTCAGTATTTCTGTTCCTTGATTTTTTTTTCTTCGGCTCTGCATGTCCTCTCTGAAGATGTTTGCTTTGTTGTTCCCCAGCTTTTATAGAAATGTGTGCCTTTCTACATTTTTCTCTCCTTTCAGGTCATTGTGTCGGCCTGCAGCGCGGATTGAAGTGATGTGCGCGTTATTTTGAATTAAACAAGGTCAATATATGCTCTCTTGATCTGGTTTCAACGGAAAGGGGGCCGTGTTTACTGGGTGGTGCAATAAGTGCGCTTGCTTGAGTCAGTCCAGAGGAGAGCAGATGGGATCAGTTATAATGCATGAACAGCCAAGATAACGCTGGAATTTTTTTGGAGTCAAGTGAGACAGCAGAGAAATCCAGTTAACAAGTTAATTAACATAAAAAAACTGTAAGCAGGTAAACTACTGCAGCACTGAGGCAGTGTCTCATTTTGGTGCAAACACAGCAACACTGAGGCTAAACTCTAATGCAGAGTCAGTAAATAGATAATGGCATGTCTGGATGAAATAATGAAAGACATGCTGGTAATTAACCCTCCCTGCAGACTTTATGTGGACCGTATCGGTGACCCAACAACAACAGTGATCAATGTCCCATGTGAGTGAGTTTGACATTACTACCTTTGGGCAACTGGCAGCAATTGCACGTGTCCAGTGCAACAATAACAGAGCCGACGGGCCTCTGCGCTGAACACGGAGACATCATGAGCAGCGTTTAACAGCATTTATTTGGAGGTAGACGGTGAACCCCAGAGGCAGTGGTGCAGCGAGAAAGTGACATGAGGTGTGTCTCGTGTAGCTCACGGGCAGACGAAGGCGTGACTGAGGTGAATCAGGAACAAACTCCTAATAAATGAATAATTAGTAGTTCCTGAATAATTCAGATAGAAAGATTATGTAGAAGTTACTTTAGAGGACATTTGTGAACATGTGTTAATGAGAGACCACCTAACACATTAAGTTAATAAAGAAAGTCAGTCTGGATGCTGATCGCTTTCTAAACCAGTCTCTCCAAATGAACTCAAGCACACTAACTGTTCATTACTTTCTTTTCTGTACATATAAGTTGCCATTTTTATGTGCCTTTAAGTTAAGTTGACTTAATTAGATGGAGTCTTTTCCATTACCGTTTATTACAAAAGGTGCCACGAAAGACAACGAACTGAAGATCATCAATATTACTATATTTATTTGAGTACTTTACAGAATACTAGTTGCAAAGGTATTCACTGAGCATCTATGAAGACAAGAATGATAAATAAAATATACAACAGTTTATAGGTTAATGGGAGAAATAAAGTAATCACATGAAAAGACAGTAAGAAATATCAGCTGGAGGTTGTAAACATGAAATGAAGGAAAGTGGAGAAAAGAATTGGGACATTTTCATATGAAATCAAAGTAAGCATCATCGTGCCCAAACGACAAATAGCTCCCAATTTTTTTTTGTTTTTTTACAGAAAGTGTCATCGGTTTATGAATGACACAAGTCAGAGACAGCTGATTTGTCACAACGGAATCATTACTTTTTAACATGAACTTGAACATGAACTTTAATGTCCCTTTCTTCCAAACCCTTACTTTTCTCTCCCTCATGTCTAATTCCCAAGCTAACTAGTAACCATATACACCCAGTTTCATCTTCATTCGGTATGCCTACTCATGGATGCAAGTATTTAACTTAGTGCATATAAGCTTGCAAACCTGCAGCATGTTGTCACCTTGCTTTCAATGACAAATATAGAGAACTACTACTGTGACTGTAAGTTTTTTTTCCATAAAAATCCTGACAAAATAGTGTAAGTCTGGAGTTTCTGCCACTAAAGCTTCAACTTTTGTACTTGTTTGTCTCTGTTGTCTGACTCCGCGGTCGGCCGGCTCAGTCTCAGTCAGAGCTCAGTGGAGCGTGAGGCTGGTTCAAAAGACGGGGCTACTTGGGATCCCGCGTCCACGGTGTCCCAGCTGGCCTCACACTGAGGCAGCGGCCCTTTATCTCTGGCGAACTCCAGCTAACAAGCTCAATTACAGCAGCCGCGGCTACAGTAGCGTGGCCTCAGGTTGGATGTACCTGTCACGCTCACAGTAGTTGGCTTCGGTGGGGATGTTTTGACCTTACCGGGCTTTATATTTCATCGCAGGAGAAGTAAGCGGGATGAAGGTGGTTGCATAGGTGGGGATTCAGATGTTGATTCAGGTGTTGTCTGGTAATAACATAAATGTTGTTACTTTAAAGGGAAAGTTCAACCAAATAAAAAAAACGTATTGCTCATATTTTATCATTCACCCCCCCCCCTGGGATGGAAATTTATCAACACAATTGAAAAAAATATAACCATGTTGGCTGCAGCTAACCAATATTTTCAGTATTGATTCATGTGTATAATCATTTTAGGATGTATTAATTGACTATTTTGGCTATAATATGCCAGAAAATAGTGAATAATTACACCTCAGAATTTTTCACATCCCAAATTAATGGTCCAGTTTCCATTTATTGTAAGAAAAACAGTCCAAAATCCAAAAATATTCATTTTACTGTGTTATACAAAGAAAGAAAAATACTAAATTCTTACATCTGAGCAGATGGAAACAGATCATGTTTGGTATATGTTCAAGATAAATAACTATGAATCTATGATGACAATATCTGTCAATCAAATAATCAAATAATAAAATGAATTATTTCAGCTTAATAGGGGTCAAAAGTTAACAATATTGTGAAAAACTACCTCCGGCTGCAGCTATGTTTGTATATTTGTAATATCCATCTATGAGTTTCATTTGTGATCACAGCAATAGAAGAATCTGAAAAAAACTCAATTCTCATTCAAAAGCATCATCTCTTTTCAGAAAGTGTGAAAAATCAATCGCCTTTTTCTCTTTGGAAAGACATTCAGACAAAAAAAACGATGGAGATGAGATATTGTTAAATCTTGTAAATGGCATTATGAGTGCTGTGAGCATCACAAAGAAATTCACTCACCATCATCGTGGTGGCGAGAAAGCAGAAATCTGTCTGTATTTAAAAAACTTTCAACCACATGTCACAGTCAGCCTCAGTCAGTGGATTTGTCCAGTTTGGTCGAGTCGCACCATGATTTTTTTTTTGTGAACTGACCCGTTAAAGGCATTCACAGCAGACGAAATGCAGAAATATACAGTGACAGAGAGAGAGAGAGAGAGAGAGAGAGAGAGTATTGCAGAATAAACATCACCTCTCTCTATCTGCACTTCTGATCGGCATAAATCTAATGTATCGCAAACTTTGTACTGCACGTGGCTATGTCCTCGTCATATCAATGCCCCGATTCTAAGAGAAAGCTGCTGGCTTTGTTACCATCTCGGACAGTACTCGACTGAAGAGTGGAGGTTGTCTGAAGGTATTTATACAGTTTAGGGGGAAAACTGCCAAATTCGCTCATCAGCAGCGAGCAGAAATCGTGTTGTCAGCTTGTAGGGTTTGGTAAGGTCAGGCTGTCATTCCTTTGGTCTTAAAAAAAAAAAACAGACACAACCGCTGCACACAGAAAGCCACGGGGGGATGCACAGACACAGTACCTACAGTACAGTAGAGCCGTCTCTGGCAGTGATACTGGCGCTTATCTCAGTCTGTGGGGCAGCAGACTTGCAGGTGCCCTGGGTTTTAATCAAGAGGATGACAAATGCGGTGTTGCACATGGTTCCACAGTTGCAGTATATCACAAATTAAAGTCATGTTGTGATTATTTTTACATTTTCCATCCCAGCAGAGAGACGGGAGAGAGAGAGGATGGAAATATTTGGAGATCCCCGGACAGATTGATGCTCTGCGTGTTGCAGCCATGTGATAAACATCCAAAAGCGAGAAATAATGTGACGTCTTCACCGGGGTGATACAGCAGAAATAACCATTTATAATGTCAGTTATAGATATTCATTGGTCTTTTGACAAAACATACTCACCTCAAGGTCAGTTTTTATTTGCTTAAAAACAGAAATTCAACAGTTCCCCCAACTCTGAGCTAACACCATCTGCTCATAAGAATTTACAATGTACAATATAAAGTAGTCAGTGTACAGCTTGTATAACAGTGTAAATTTGCTGTCCCCTCAAAATAACTCAACACACAGCCATTAATGTCTAAACCGCTGGCAACAAAAGTGAGTACACCCCTAAGTGAAAATGTCCAAATTGTGCCCAAAGTGGTCAATATTTTGTGTGGCCACCATTATTTTCCAGCACTGCCTTAAGTCTCTTTGGCATGGAGTTCATTAGAGCTTCACAGGTTGCCACTGGAAATCCTCTTCCACTCCTCCATGACGACATCACGGAGCTGGTGGATGTTAGAGACCTTGCGCTCCTCCACCTCCCGTTTGAGGATGCCCACAGATGCTCAATAGGGTTTAGGTCTGGAGACATGCTTGGCCAGTCCAGCACCTTTACCCTCAGTTTCTTTAGCAAGGCAGTGGTCGTCTTGGACGTGTGTTTGGGGTCGTTATCATGTTGGAATTACTGCCCTGCGGCCCAGTTTCCGAAGGGAGGGGATCATCATACTCAGTATGTCACAGTACATGTTGGCATTCATTGTTCCCTCAATGAACTGTAGCTCCCCATTGCTGGCAGCACTCATGCAGCCCCAAACCATGACAATCCCACCACTATGCTTGACTGTAGGCAAGACACACTTGTCTTTGTACTCCTCACTGGTTGACACCATCAGAACCAAATAAGTTTATTTTGGTCTCATCAGACCACAGGACATGGTTCCAGTAATCCATGTCCTTAGTCTGCTTGTCTTCAGCAAACTGTTTGCTGGGCTTTCTTGTGCATCATCTTTAGAAGAGGCTTCCTTCTGGGACGACAGCCATGCAGACCAATTTGATGCAGTGTGCGGCGTATGGTCTGAGCACTGACAGGCTGACCCCCCACAACCTCTGCAGCAATGCTGGCAGCACTCATACGTCTATTTTCAAAAGACCTCTCGATATGACGCTGAGCATGTGCATTCAACTTCTTTGGTCGACCGTGGCGAGGCCTGTTCTGAGTGGAACCTGTCCTGTTAAACCGCTGTATGGTCTTGGCCACCGTGCTGCAGCTCAGTTTCAGGGTGTTGGCAATCTTCTTAGCCTAGCCTCGGCCATCTTTATGTAGAGCAACAACTCTTTTTTTCTAGATCCTCAGAGAGTTCTTTGCCATGAGGTGCCATGTTGAACTTCCAGTGCCCAGTATAAGAGAGTGTGAGAGCAATAACACCAAATTTAACACACCTGCTCCCCATTCACACCTGAGACCTTGTAACACTAACGAGTCACATGACACCGGGGAAGGGAAAATGGCTAATTGGGGCACAATTTGGACATTTTCACTTAGGGGTGTACTCACTTTTGTTGCCAGCGGTTTAGACATTAATGGCTGTGTGTTGAGTTATTTTGAGGGGACAGCAAATTTACACTGTTATACAAGCTGTACACTGACTACTTTACATTGTATCAAAGTGTCATATCTTCAGTGTTGTCCCATGAAAAGATATAATACAAGTATTTACAAAAATGTGAGGGGTGTACTCACCTTTGTGAGATACTGTATGAACCAAAGCTGCAGACCTGCCTCTAAATAGACTTTGAGGGGAGATTGTTCTGTCAGCTGCTGTTTCCAAGGTCAAGGCTGAACTCTGAGATTGTTTTCAGTATTTATTCATCTGTTGCACGGACAAAAACAGTCAAGTCTGCTACAGAAGATAAAAGAAAACTGGAAAACTGCTGTTTTTTTTCCGTACCAATCAATTCGTTCTGTTTTCCCACCAAAGCTTCACCCACCCACAGTGAAACAAAAAAATCTCACAGTGACCTTGATCAATCTTTTAAGACACATATAATATATATGTAGTAAGGACTTTGAATTTAATAAAAGGTATTGAGTGTATTTGTTGGCAGAGTGGAAGTTATCGCTAAATATTGACATGCATGATCGTCGTCATCATCTGAATCTCAATATCTGCAAAACCAGTGACCTTGTGGTGGACTCCCTGGAGGAACAGGAGGCCCCCTGTCATCCAGGGAGAGGAAGTAAAGAGGGTGGACTCGTACAAGCACCTCGAGGTCCAAATCAATAAAGTACTGCCATAAAATGGATGGACAGATAACCCAAAAACAAAAATGCCTCCAGGCATAAAAACGTGACTTAAGAGCACGAATTCTCGAGTTATGGCCAAAAGCATGTTTTGTGATCACTTCATCCTCGAGTCCCAGTGGACGTTTTTGTCATATTCCCTCAGGGCTCTCCTTAAAATATTGCACGGATGAGATATAGTCCACATTTCTTCAAGTAGTTTTATGACAAAGAGACATATTTAACTGCATTATTACAGTCAAGGCCAAATATGCAAGATGTCTATAGACTGAAGGATATAATAGTTTTTAATGCATGCAGAATTCAACTGTGTGCCCTGGTTCTTTTCCTTTGTAAATTTTAATATTTCACTCCAGTTTCGCTGACTCAGCACAGAATACCTCAAGTCTCACATCTTTTTTGGAAAACTTTCCCCCACATATTCAAATCTTACTTTTGGACTTACTCAAGCATTACCGGCCAAAGACCTGTGCAGAAATGTCCTTTATCCGGCTATTCAAAGCTACTCTCTGGCGCGGACGGGCTGGAAGCATCAAAGCAGCTAAAGTATCTGCCATTTTTGTGATTGCTCTTTCTCTTTGGTTTGGTTTCAATTATGCAGGCGAGCAGAATATTTCACGCCTCATTGGTTTGATTCAGGTGGGAAAACCTTTTGCTACCCTAACCCTGTGTGTGTTGATGGGTTTCTATGAGCTTTGCTCCGTCTCCGGCCGTGTCTCGGGTTCAACCAACCTCCTGTACCTCGCGTTTCTACGAGCAAATCTTTGACCTTCGGCTGATTTATTAAGGCGCCTCCTCAGTGTTTCCATTTGCACTTAGTATGCAAGTCTCCTCTCAGGCCTGTCTCCTTGGGTACTTTCTGCATCCACAGGGAGTTAAGTAAATGTCATTTTTTTCTGGGAGATAATTGGACGCCGGAACATAGCGTGAGGGATTTTCTACGTGCTTCACTCTGACAGTCTGACATCCAGGCTAACGTCTGTTCACATTCTCGGCCCTGACACGGACGATCTGACACATCTGGGGAGTTTTTTTTTTTTTTTTAAGCAACGTGCTCTCCTTACCCTTTTCAGTCAGTTCACTCATTGAAATTCAGAGCTGATGAATATTACAGAGGTGGATAAACGGATAAACATCTCTTTGGGACTTTTCGCCTGAGGTAAAAGTTCCTTCAGCGGTCAGACATTCAACAGTCTTGTTAAAAGGAGTCTAGATGAAGGTTGACATTAATGTTGAGGATCTATTTATTATGATATTTATAAGCTCTAAACTGTGCTTAGATGGACATTTTTGCATTTTTCATAAGAAAAAAAGATGATAAACTTGATTAATGTAGCGCCTTTCTTATTAATGTTGCAAAGTGCTTCACGCAGAGATGAAAAAAAACAAAAAGGGAATAAAAAAATGTGAAAAGAAAATTCACACAGAGATTAAAGACTTTTTTTAAAAAAAGACTGTTTTCAAAGGAGATTTAAAAGTGGAGAAACTGGCTGATCTTGCTTTTAGGAGCAGTCTGATAGTCGAACATGTGACTTCTCTGGATGTGAAGGGACACTTGTGAGCTTTTCATATACTATGAATGTTTGTCCTAATTTATCTTGCATAAAATATCTGCTCTTGCACAATCAGCATAAGAATGACAATTGTGTTTGTGCTTTCAGTTGTGTTGGAACATGTTTTAATGTTTTTTGAGGTTTGTATTTCACAGCAAACTTTCATTTTGTGTTGATGATAGCAGCCCCTGTAGACTAAAAGGGTTTCACCACCGCCTCTGGTTGTAAAGATCTCGATCTGAAAGAAGGAACTGTAATATGACAACAGTAAAGTGACAGTGACAGATTCAGTTGCTTGGAAATATGTTATTAACATTCACTAGTGACTTTATGTCCTCTTAATAATAATCCGACTGCAACATATAGATCCATAGCGAGGCCAACAAAAAATGTTTTCATGTTATTCCAGTTGTATTACAGTCCACGTCCAATGTTATACCTTCATGAACTGTAAAACCACATCTCACAATGTATTTAATTAATAAAATAAATATATTATTTGTGTGTCTCGGAGGAAGGAGGGCTTTCCGGATGGGTTTTGAACCCTTTCAAATACAGCATTTCTCTTCATATGCTCCATAAACGTCCCTTTTAGGGTTTCTTTGTTCTTCAGTGAACTCTTTTCTCTTTCTCTTTGCTGATTCTTCCCCTGAGCTACAACCACAAAATATAACATAAATAATCAAATTTGCAAAAGAAAAATCCAAGTCTGCTCCCTTTTAACTGGCTATTATACCACTCACTATAAAACTTTGCCTGGAGAAATATAAATATGGGCTCTTCTGGTCTGCACACTGTAACTCGTTTCATCAGACTTTCCAAAAAATCAGGCTTTAAGAAAAACTCTATAGAAACATCCAGTCTTCTCATTGTTGGTGTGGTTTGCTTATATAGGTTGGATAGAGGCATCAATCTTTAAGAGATCTTTACATTAACATTAAAAAACCGTGTAACTATTTGCCTTTCCTTGATGTTGCTCTGAAAATGCTAAATTGGTGATTGTCAGGTGCATTTAAAAGCCAACACACGCTGTAAATTGGCACGCCACCTCAGCAGCCACGCTGCGATTCAGTTACTTCAAAGTTTAGGTCCTTTTTTATGTGGCGTTATTTCATCCTTTACTTTTATTCCCCCAGAATAATTATTTTTTTTACTCCAAAGGTGTCAGTATGAGGAGTGTTAATGAACCTTGACGGTGTTTCTGTCTCTGTTGCACATTTCTCCTCTACTCCCCCACATCATCTGACCACTTGATTGACAGACAGGCTTCCTTTTATTTCAGTGGGTGGCGAGTTACATAAGGCGGAGACTGGATGGAGGGATGATTGCCCTCTGTGCTGCTTCTTCCCATACAGTCCTCTATGTAGCTTTGGACATCGATTAATACATTTTAGTTGCGAGCCAACGCACGACATGCTAGGAATAGGAGCCTTAAAGATCATAATTTAGCTCTAATGCTATACTATTAACTCAAGTGTGAATTTCTTAACAGCTGGATGTTACAAAATTATTCTGCTTTGTTCAGTGCTATAATTTTTTTTAAAGTGGAAATTGTGCTAAAATGACGTAAAAACTTTTAGTGCAACTTTTATTTTTTAGCATCAAAGTGGGAGACCATCCTTAAAATGTTGCTGGATATCCTATAGGCTGATTCCACTATGCTGCAGCCTATTCTTTATAAATTTGACTACTTTTAGGTCAGCAAAATAATAATTATTAAGTATTTCCCCACCAGGATTTTTCTCCTGGCAGTGTGGAGTCAGGGCTGGATTCATCTGCTAGCAAACCCCGGGGGAAAGATGAACTGTAGGGCCCCTGCTGAGCGCCTCATCTTTCCTAACTTAGTAAAAAAGTATTTAAACTAGGTTATGTCACACGGCCCCTCTATAATACCTTATTTTTGTACGTTTTATAAGACAAAGTGACACCATCTTCTTGCAAATGTCTATCTGAATTTGTAAAGAGTAGTTTTTCTGACTGTCTTTACTATATTGAAGTTCATCATTTGATGCTGCTGGATGCACCAGGATGTATATTTGACAAAACTGAACACACACTCTCACTTTTTCTTTGGAGTTTTCAACCTCATCTCACTAATAAGTGAACTTGATGTAAGAATTGTAAGATAAAAGTATTTTCCGAGGTCAAGAGTGGACTTTTATGCACAAGAATGTTGTTATTAAGACATGTAGCTCTAGGGAATCTTGGGAAATGTAGTTTCAATGTGTACTTTTGGCTGTAATTAATACTTGTGGCCACAGTGGGCGCTGTACAGCAAAGAGTCTCAATCGTCTCACTTTGAGGTTTTTTTTGTTTTAGTTTATACTTGTGCAGTGCTGTTGGAAAAGGGCTGATTGCTTGGCCGGAACCGCTCATCCAAACAACTTCAACTTCATCACAGCACTTCCTCGGGTCCTCAGCAGCACACCTGCCAATTTTGAAGTCGATCGGATGAAAGGTTGTTGTTAATTCAGGGACAGACGGACAGAGATTCCTTCCACTTCTTGGAAGATTATTCAGTTAATCAGCGGTGTTTGTCTGGCAGTTGTTGACTCTGAGAAGTTGTTTATTGAGCCTTGTGCAGAGATTTTAAACAGTATTTGTGGAGAACGGATTGAACAGTTAACTAAAAAGTAAAATGAAAACTTGTTTGTAAAAGTTTGTTTTTTTTTGTCTGGTCACGAGTGTGGATGGTGGACTCGGACACATGACCTCAGCGTGTCTAATATCCTTACAATGGCCTCGCATCCATCCACTTTGTTGCTGTAGCAACCCAGAGAAAGAGAAAACCCAGTGTGTACAGTACTAAAAATGGACCGTTGGAAATGTCATTGGAAACTCTTAGAATTCTCCTCCACACGTGCACGTCTTTAAAAATCATTACCACTGAAATTAGAAAAGTGGAATAATTCATTGACATGGTCCGGGCATTTCTTTGTTCCGATTATGAGCAGTAATAGCTTCCTCGGGGGGCCTTAAATAGAAAAACGAGGCATCCATCAACCCCTAATGCTTATGGTATCATTGAATAGATAATTGCCCCCCAGGCCATTTATGTGCCATCCACTTGGAACAATCGCTGAGCAAATTCAGATGAGTTTATACACACTTAAAATATAAATTAACACCTGAGATAACTTAAATTACAAACTTTCTGTGACTCTTATTGATTACCAGAAAATATCCAGGATTTGATATGAATTACCACGTGTGTCTGTATCCTCAGCTGGACTTAAGAGTGTAATCCTCACTAACATGATTATCTCTCTCCTCCTTTCCATGCTGCTGCACCTGATTGCCGCCGCCGCTGCCGTCCACTACAGGTAAGCCACTTTGTGTTGCAACGTCGTGCTCTTTTACTCGCAGCATAATGGTTCGGGCCGCTTGCCAAGCATGAAAACAATTTACCGCGGACTAACAAGTTGTGAAATTGGAATCTGTACATTTTCCAACTGTATTACAGCCAGTGGATGTCCTGGCTTTATTTCATTGCTCCGAAAAGTTGGCAGCATAAAACGCAAACGTTATTCTGTCGGTGTGTTGTGTAACAGATTAGAGGAAGCAGCAGATAGAAAATCCTTTTTTTTTGTCCTTAACAATTCGGTGTATGTGACATCTCATTATAGGGCTGCGGCTGATGATTCCTTTTATTATGTTTTGTTCTTTTAACAGTTAAGAAAGTGTGATATCTCATTACCAGTTTGCTGCTAGTTGGTGATTGTTTTTTTTTTTAACTCTCGGGTGGTTTGTTATTTAATTCATGCTTCAGTGAAGCGCTGCACTTCAGTTCCTACCTTTCAGACTGCACTCTTTTTATCTTTTTACACTTTGTTATTCTCTGCATCTAAATACGCATCATATTTCCCTCGGTTTGTTTTTTATCTCCTGTCTCGTGTCACCTTGTTTGTCGAGCTGCCATTCAATATTTTTAAGTGTTATCTGAGAACGTCGTCGCTGGGTCTGATGTAAAACCTGCCTTTTGCACACGACCTGTTCTTATCAAAAAACCTGGGCCACCTGTGCTCCCTAAATCACAGATATTTTAAACTGCAATCAGCAGAGCACATTTGAAGAAAATCTTTGAGGCTGGAGTTAGTTGGGAACAGCTGGTTGTGCGTTTTATCTCCAACTTATGAAACCATTAAGTGCTCGGGGTGCTGCGCAGGTCAGCTTTGAGGCAAACCTTTCTCTTTCTGCATCACTTCTTCTGTGCTGATGCTCTTTGCTGTTTTTCCTAAAGTCTCCCAAGAAAATGTTCTGCATATTTATCTGTGGCTTTGTTTGGAGATCTGTTTCATAGGTCTGATATTTTTTCATCTTTGCTTTGAAACAAGTCAAATCTGCAAGAGGAAAAATGTCAGGAATGAAAATTTAGCACACGTTAACCCTCCTGCTAACCTTGACCCTTAAGGAAACATTAAGTCATGACCTTTGGCTATTTCATAACTCTAACTATTTGAGTTTCCTCAAATGTAGGCCTACAGCAGTTTGGAGAATGGAAAACCCCTTTAATAAGTTCCCACAATAGCCCACGTCATATAAAGTGATTACAGAGCTGAGAAACATAGAAATGACTCCCCTGGGTGGCTACTATATCATGTTGTAAGACAATGTTAGCGATTCTGGTCTGCTTTTCATTGGATTGGGGGAAGTTTAGACTAACTTATTATCCACATTTAGCCAAAGACACTGGTTCACCCTCAACTGAAAAGCCTTTTTAAAGCCAAAAGCAAGAACCATAAAACACACTTTTGTCTTTCTTTACAAAGTATGTTAAGTAAACATCCAGACAAGACTTGTTTGAGCTCATCATGCTTTAAATATTTTAATACTGTTTCTTTATTTAGCTTCAATCTTTCAGCAGGATATAATGCATGCAGCCTTAAAGTGCAGATTTTAGACTTCTTGACCTGTGTAGGATTTCTGTTACTACAGGAATCTATTGGCAGAAATAGAATATAATGGACTGCAATCTGCAACCTCACCACTAGATGCCACTAAAACCTACACACAGGTCCTTTAAATAAAGTCAGCTGGGATTTAAAAAGTCAGATGAGTTTTCAAACCAACTCATGACGCTAACATAAGAAAACATATGATTAGCTGGCGTTAATAACATCTGCTAGCATTAGTTGTCATTTCAGCAGCAACAGTCAACAGTTCCCGGCTTGTTATTAGTAGATGGCTTTTGTCTACCTCTGCTGGGAATCAGGCACGCATTGTTTGAGTGATAAATCTGCCTCCATTTTTATCACAAACTGCATTATGTGCTGTGGGAGAGCAGAAAACTTGACAGGCATAGCAACAGTAACTAAGGGGGGGTGTTGCTATCATTACCCACAGCAGGTCAGCTAAAGATGCAAACCTGTGAAACTCGCTCGCAGGCAAAGATGCAATCCGGCATATATAATGCATTTACAAGAATAAGAAATAATAAATGAATATCAACTTTGTGGAGCAGCTCTCTAAAGGAAACTGCTCACAAACTCAAGAAAACTGATCTTTAAAACATAGAATTAGGACCAAATTACACATATATTTACAGCAAAACCTTTTGGACGGTGTTGGGGGAATTACAGACGTGTGAAATAAAGCTCATATTGAACGAAACGGAGAAGAGCTGCATGTTAATTACGATGCTGTTTCTGTTTCAGACATTCATTTTCAAGCTCTGTCAGTCGCATGTCCCCGGTTAGGATTCCCCTTTTAGCTGTTTTGAATGCGACAGAGTGTTTCATGTATTCGCTTTAATGTGTCTTCCAGAAGGGATTTGAGGCTTTTGATCCTCCAGCAACACTGCGCTCTGGCCACCGCTCGAAATTATTGCCCACCGAGCGCCAAATGCAGGCAAAAATTGGCTTTGGCGGGGAAAATCAAAATGGGGTCACCGGCTAGTTGGGTGGTTATTTATTTTGAAATTACTGCCAAGGCTGAAATTGCTGTGTTTTTCAGTGATCTGACCTGCGGAGATGGCGTTGGAACAGTACTATGACCCTTGTATGACCCAGTAAAAGATGTGAGGATGTGAGGAAACTGAAATGATAAAAAAAGAGATAAAATAGCTGTAACAAATCTCAAGCTCTGCGGCAGATGTATGTTTCACTCCACAAAAACAAACATCTCAGCAGAACAAACAACCAAATGAGGATTTTTCTGTTTCCATGAGAGATGATGTGCTTTAATGGCCAGTAAAAATATGTTTGGATGGTAAATTTCTCAGTTTACCTGTCACTGGCAGATGGGTCAGAAAGTAAATTTTGGCTCCTGGCTCCGGCTGTCGGGCAACATGCCCCTGCAACAGGCGTCTAAGCATCAGATGGCTGAAATTAGCATGATGAATGCAGCATAGCCATTCATCATAGCAAGAGGCCCTCTATCACGGTGTAATTACTGCTCTGCCAATGTTTGCCGTTCGTGCAGATCAAAAGGAAAAAAAAGCGATTTTCAACCTTGAACTTCCCCTTCATGTTGTAAAATGATTGGTGTCATATTCATCCTGCTTTGACTTTAAAATTTCACTCTCGCTCATGTTGTGTGGCTTGTTAGAGGATGAGGAAACTTTTGCATTATTCAATCTTTCGAGTCTGTGGGTAAATAGATGCCCCAAAAGACAAATTTTAAATGGTTGTGACATTAAACAGGACATCCTCAGCAGTCAAATGCTGGAGTGGTAACCTACACTGATAATTAATTAATAATTAATACTTAATAATAATAAAGTTCAGTGTTGTGTTCAGTGTTCAGTGTCATGTGTTTTTCTCTGAACTAGTAAAGTTCAGTTTCCAGGCAAAAATTACACTGTTCTTGCTATATGTTAACACCGTGCATGCACATTATGTCGCATTTCTATCAAGCTGTTCCAGGTACTGTATGCATGCAGCTTGGACTAAATACGGAGAAGCAGAAAGAGCCTGTTGTCTATACGTTGATGTATACAGTCGCTGTAGGAGGTGATAAATCATGCCTCTTCCTGCTGTAATGACATTATAGCTTGTGCCACCATAAATAAACCAACAATGGCACGCCGTTCGCCTCCACAGACCACCTTAGCTTTCAATATGATCGACATGAAGAATTCATTTAGTTTATGTTGCCGCCTGACGAAAGCCAAAGAAATTGTTGCATTTTTTAAATACCCGTCTAGAGCAGCACTTCAAGAAAGTAAAAATATATTTTTTTACAGAAATGCCTTCTGGCATTTGTAAGATACAAAGAAAAGCTGCGGCACAAATGATATATGACTGTGGCTCGTTCGTGCATGGCTCATGAGGTGTCGCTGCTCACACCTTTATCCCAGGTGTAATGGTGTTTCTCCTGGTGACCCCGGCCAGCTGGAGTAATGCTTGAAAAGCTTCAGTATATTACAGTAAAAGTGATTTATCATTCCACCCCGGAGGAAAGGGAAAAGGGTTAACATTTCCCCTGATGTGAAATGGCATTAGAGGACTGAATTTAGTTTGGCTCTCTCCCGCTTCCCATTATTCTCGTTTATTCTGAATTCTTCCAGCCTAATGGCATTCAAATAGCACAGTGAGATCTTGATTTCATATGTGCAGCAGGGTGCCTTTTCCTCCCCCCCCCCCCTTGTCGCTATAGGTTGTCTCATAGTAAAAAAAATCCTGTTAGTATTCATGTGGCTGCTGCCCTCTGACTCCTGCGTTTGTCATTTAAAGGATATAATTAGCTAATGGAGTGTGTCTGACTCAGGTCAGTTCGTCTGAGGCAGAGTTCTAGTCAAAAGATTCAACCAGGCCCTCAATTCCATTTAGCCTGAATATGATTTAGCTCGATGGATGTTGGCCGCTGTTGCTTTTGCTTTTAAAGAGCCCCTTGAATAAACGAATGCCAGAGCACGCAGAAGACCAACTGCTATAAATGATACAATGAGGATGAGACTAAATATGCTTTATTCAGCCGAAATGTTTGGTGCTCTTTATCTAATATTTATGCACCTTTTTTTTTAAAGGCAGAACTTGTTAAATAAATCCTCTAGGAACTCCAGCGTGCTGTTTTTTTAAGCACTAATTGCTGCAGTGCAATCATTATTCTTATTATTTCGCCGTTCTCCACCTGTTTCGAGAGCTACCTGCGTCTCCTCGCGGTGCAGCTCCGCGGACCACAGCGCTCCGCATCTTGTAAACAAAGTTACGTAACGTGTCAGGGCGCAACAGAGGGAGCCAAAAATCTGCAGAGCATTTTAAGAAGCATCTCTGAAGCTTGCTCTGTGAATAATTCAGAGCTGCTACCATGAAGATGCATAAGCCGCTGCCCCCCTCCCCGTGTTACGTGTTCGCTGTCATGTTTCTTCGCGAAGGACAAGGGCACGCCGGCCACGTGGGGAGGAGGGGGAGGAAGCGGGGTTGTTCACGGCGAGATCCCCCCCTCTGCCAGGGTTACATGAGCTGTTTTTGGCTGCAGAGCGAGCAGACTTAATCAGTCGGGATGTTGTTGGACGGCCGCCTTTCGAGGGCCAGCGGTCAAAGTCATGAAAGCAACTTCTGCTGAAAGATGCAAGAAAGGGATGAAAGATTTATAAAGATGTGTGTAAAAAGTGGAGTCTCTTTGGCTGTTGCAGGTCTCCCTGAACTTTGTGGAAGGTATTTATTAGGCTCGCCATGCATCATTTAATCCAATCATTCCTAGCAGAATAGCATAGATAAGTTTATTTTTCACACACTCGCTTTTTATGGGCTATTATGCATTCAGATGGCTGTCGTGAGTCAATTAGGCACAAATAGTAGCTGAATTTATGAGAAAGATATCCTGGGTTTAAAATTAAAAGCTTTTTCAGATTTCAGTTCCTGGTTGATTTGGCGACGCCGGTGGTTACTGTGGTAACAGCAAATGTGGATTAGTACCACAGAGGAGCAGCTGGTGTGTCCGTTTACAGTGTTTACAGTACACTTTCTGTTCCATCAATCTGATAACCAAAAAAAAAAAGCCAAAAATGGAGTTGTTTTTTTTTTTCTTCATACACTGCATTTCTTGTGGCTGTTTCACAATAAAAGCTTGTTTTCATCAGTTGCCGACGTTCAGTGCGAAGCAGCAGCAGAAGGAAATGTTGGGTCAGCTTCAGCAGCAACTTAAAAGAGAGTCAAAATCAGTGCATTTCTTTCATCCCTCTCCCTGAAAAAAACATGTGTTTTGCTGGAGTTTGCTTTCCACATCTCCATATCAATATATCAATAATACCTGAGGCAGACTAGAACCCACAAAGTTCAGGAAGAAGCTCAGCTGACCAGGCAGGCAAGGGTTAAAACCAGAAGATCGGTCCAACAGGGGAAACAAATCCGAGGGGGATCAAAGGTCCAAAAGGCAGGCCGGGTGGTCAGAAACAGTTTGCTGGGAAGCTATCTGACAGGGAGTGGATGAAACTGGGCCGGTATAAGCAGATGGATCTACAAGAGTGAGCGACATGGCATGAAAAGCAGAGCAGGAAAATATATGAAACGTCTCTGCTGCAGCGCAGTTCTTCACGTCATCGTCCCTCGGTTTCGTCCGTAAATTTCATCTCCATATAATTAGCCACAAAACGCTCTCTGCAAAAGTCATTTTTTAAACTTTCTTATGGGAAATGATTTTCGCTCAAGGCTGCCAAAAACAGCAATATTGTGCAAATAACAATATTAAATAAATAAAAGATAAAACGACAACTGCCATGTAAATATAGTAAATACATTGATCGACTATTGGTGAAGCCGACCAACCACGAAGAGTCTCAAAAACGGGGTTTGATTTAATGAAAATCTTAAGCATAAGCTACTCTGCCCATATTCTCAGCATGTTGTTGGAGCCGAAGCACTCAGGGAGAAGCCGGCCTCTTCCCAGAATGCCCCTGTGGCCTCGCCTGCTCGTCCCTGCACTGGGCCAGGCTGTCAGCCCTCCTCACATCAGCGTGGTGAGCTGCGAGGTCACGGCTGGACAATCTACTGTCTGCACGTCTCGGCGGGAATGTGCTGCCTCCTTCTCCTAACTGTCAGGGAAAAAAAAGATTAAGAGGTGTGTGCTTTATTGCATAAGTGGAAACACGCTGACACCTAAACCGACTTTAAACGTCTCCATTTTAACCTGAGAGTGTGACGTCAAATGCTTTTTTTTTTTTTTTTAAATGGAACTGACAGGAAAATCTCACTGCTTTCTAGATGTAAAACTTACTGACATGTCTCCAGAGTTTTCCTCAATGAAGTGTCATTTTCTCAGTAGTAGTGCAGTGATGTGTCTCTCGGCCATAACTACCAGTGAGGACACCGGGGTCATGTCCTCTGCAATTTCTTTTGTCACGTCCGCTTCCATTTTTCACACAAAGCTGAGATTTGGCTTGATTTTTGGGCAGACTCACACTGAGAGCATATACTGTGGAGTATGTGACAGGATATCCATTTTGATTTGAGTTCGGGATGCTCCATGAACCAAGTATATCAGGACACAATCTGATCCTGCAGTGGTAAGCATACAGTATGTTGTGGCCAAACGAATGTAAAGTTGAAAACTCTGGTGTTGTTTCAAATTTGGGAGGCCGCGTTCGTGTGAAATTGAAGGATTTACGCTTCTCTCTGTTCCCTCAAAGGTCAGCGCTGTCAGGAGGATTTGCAGCCGGTCGGTAGCTCAATTTCAGCCGTCAAATGTCTCACAAGTTGAAGTCGGCGCTATGTGAATTTACAGCACTGTTTCGTTCAAATTAATTGGTTTTGCTCCACTGTTATAAATGCTGATGTGACTGAGCCCTTAGCCAAATCTGAAATGAGACTGGAAGGCAGTGCTGATGCCACAACCAACAAAAAGGCAATTCTTGATCATTTGTGCTTAACAGTTTAGTTAAGTACTCAACTAACTGTCAACTAACACATTAATGTGCATGTAGTGTGAAGCTGGAGCAGTATTGATATATTGACTATGTATTTCTAGCTATGCTCTATAGATAGTGCTGTTGATCCACCAGTTTGGTTCAGACTTAACTATCTCAACAACCAATATATGGATCACTATGAAACTTGGTACAGCTATACATAACGCCCTAATGACGAAACCTTGAGACTTGACTCGTGATCCTTTGACTGTTCTTGTAGCATCACCAGCAGGTCAAAGATTTCACTTGTCCCTTGAAATATCTCCACATCTCCTGTTTAGATGTCCCACAGACTTTGGTGATCCCCTCACTCTTCCTCTAGCTTTCATTTATGTCCAAGGACCTGCTAAAAGAATGACATTTCCATTATCCTCAGCTGTAATTCATGTTTAGTGCTAATTAGCAAACGTTAGCATGCCAAACTTCTATTTGTTGGCCATTTGTTCAGAGCAGAGATAGTAGACTCTTAGTCCTGTTTTAGATTTATTGTTTGTGAATCTACGTCAGTTTTTGCAACAAGAACAATGAAGCATTTCATAAATGTAAGAAAAACTTATATTTATACAAACAGAACCATGTCCCCAAAGTATAGACTTGAACAGTGACACCCACAGACTATTGCCAATACTGTGGCCAACCTCAGTCCTGGTTACCAAAGTTGTTTTTAAAGAGTAACTTACAGTAACACCCCCCACTGGAAATCTTGTTTTGACAAGATCCAGTGGTTTGAATTCTCCAGGACCCCCATGACGGAGCTAGGAAGTGAAAAACCAGAAGTGTTTTGGGACCAAAGATGTTATAAGTTCCTTGGTCTTGGATTTTGCTCTGTTTTTGCTGCGTTTCCAGTCCTTTTAATGAAAAGGCCTAATAATGAAATATTCACACCATGTGGCTCTGCATGATCTGCCTGTCGCTGTCTTGTGCCGGGATTTTATCAGGCCAGATCTTGAGACTTGAATGCTTTTGCTCCAGTTTCAGGTCAAGTCAGGTCTTCAGGGAGTCAAGACTAAAGTAAGTCAAGTCTCATAGCAGACAGATTGGTCTGAATCAAGTGTGAAGTCGTCATTTTTGTGACTTTGGGCTTAACTGAGTTGAAATCTCGCATCTCGTGTCTACAGCTCTGATAGTTCCTGACCTGTCATGGAAACAAGAGCAGTTATCTCATCTGATTATCTTTGATATCAGCAGAAAAATAAGACATTTTAAAGCCAGATATAAAACTGAATCACATATAAAATACAACTTCCACTTCCACTTATACTTTCCACACTGATAGACAAATGTATCCTACAGATTTACACCCAGAGGAGCGCTAAATAAATGATCTACTCTGAGGTATATCTCCAGACTTTCCTTGTGCCCTAACAAGACCTCTCTCTCTTCCTCCACTGACATAAACCTCCTCTTTTATCTCTTTGCTTGTCCAATCTCTTAATTATCCTCTGTTGCTAAGGCAGCTTTTTTTCTTCCCCCTCCTCTTTACTCTTCAGACAAGTGATCCAACAGATAAGGCAGCTAAGGAATAAGAGATCGATTGGAGTGAAGCGCTGCTGCAGGGGCTAAATTAGAATTTGTCGCAGTCCCCCCCTCGCTTTTCACTCCACGGCGTGATCGTCTGACACAGACACACCGGGACAGACGCTCGCATCGAGCGGGAAATGAAAGAAAAAGAAATCAAATGGAGAGAAACAATCAAGTGCAAGCAAAAGCGAAAGAAAGGAGCTTGTTTCCTTTGCTTGCTTCCTGATCGTGTTTGCGGTGAAGTGAGTTGCTGGTGTGTTTCTTTAGAGGGGCCGAGGGATCGCTCTGTATTTCTGTGTCAGTAAATCAGGCAGCCGCGGCGCGTCCAGCAGAGGTATTAATCAAGAATCGCCCGCCCCTGTTGGCCTCACTGAGTCGGGATTGACTCTCCTGAAGGGGATCAATTGAATCAGCCGTGACTCACGAGGTCTCACATTGCAGTGATCAGGGAGTCGTCGTAGCTTGACTCGCGGATTTAGAGAGGGAGCGGCGACAACTCCTCGGAGGGAGGAGGCAGCTGAGAGAATCAAGAGGTTTGAATTTGCTCTGAGGATTTTCATTTCGGTGGACTTTTTGAAATATGCTCTGTTAAGCTCTCATATTGATCTGAGAGTGCAGGGGAGGGCGACGACAGTGAACAATGGCCTTTTTTAAAAGGCAATCATAGAATCCTTTAGTATGCTCCGAGTCACCTTTTACCTGACTTTATGGATTATCTGAAGGCCCTTTATCTTGGAAAGTGATTGCTGTATCCCTTTCCCTTATGCACAGCGCTGTGCAGGGTCAACACATTACTCTAGTTTGTGTCCTACCTGGTTTTCACAACAAAAATACAGAAGCACAACATTGCAGAGGAAGGTCATTTTTTCAGCAGAAATTGATTTTCTGCCAGTTTCTGGGCCGAAAATTCAAATAGAATCAACTTATACCGACTTACCGACTTATACTGACCTATAAAACACGTCTCATACTGAAAGCGGAATATTATCAGCATAAAATTTTACCACAAAAGACAAAAGAATACTATTTAAGTGCATTCTCTGTCTTTGCAGAGTAATTTGTAAACTGTTTATAACTACAATGAACAAAAGTAACATTAAGAGACATGTAAGCTGAACAAAGGTATAGTTTTACATGTAACTGATGGACACCCCACTTAAGTGCGCCTCAGTCTTATTCAGTTACTCCTTCAAAGACGTCATTTTCACCATGAGCCCTGGCGTAGGCTGTAATTTGAGTCAAACTGTGCAGCTTTTCTAACAGAAACATCAGAAAGTCTGCATCACAGACTGAAGATGTGAAAGATGCAGATGTTTACCAGTCATGAGCTAACGAGTGTCAGCGAGTTGCACGGTGGAAAATTCAGGATCCAGTGTTTTCAGAGCTTCACAGCAGCTACAAGTGAGGACGTCTTGACTTTTATCTTAGTCTGTCTGTTCCCTAAGTTTTATGTGAAAGCGTATTTCAAATAGTTAGCAAATAGCAAATAGTTCACGATCAAATGTCCAAAAGTTAGTGGACACCAGATTAGAAAATAAATAATGTATATATATCTATATTTTTTTCATTTAAAAATATTTCAGGGTTTGGAACAGCTGATTGCGGTGGGCGGTTTTCACACTGTGATTCTGTGATTAATCTAGTAGCCTGCAGTGGTGGAAAGTAATCGAGTATTTCTACCTTAAGCAGCTTATACTTCTACTCCTCTACATATCAGAGACAAATATTGTATTTTTACTCCACCTCATTTGTCTGACAACTTTAGTTACTTTTTGTAACCTCCTAGTGCAGTGAAAACCATGTATTTCTAACTATTTAAACCATCCTTGGATCAGCTGGAAAATTCATCATCATAAAGCTAAAAACAGTTTTTCTGACTCTTTAGAGATGCACAATTCTTACAGGACAGTGACACTACAAACATATAGTGATCTTACAGACCACGATGCATAGATTAAACTACCCAGCCTTATATAAAGTAGTTCAAATGACCTCAACCTCCATCATCTAAAGCAGTGTGTAACAAATGTGTAACATACATGCCAATTCAGCAGTAATATTAATGCAGGAACATAAGATATTTTAGAGTTCAGATATTAATACTGTTTCTGTACAGTGAGTACTGTTACTTTAATACTTTATCTTGCAGAAAATACTTTTGCAGAGCTGAAGTTTTGAGCACATCATCCACAACTGACAGCCTGCATTTAAGATATGAAGCTGCTGTGCATCAATTTTAACACTGTAATGTAATAACCACATTATTCATGTCAGTGCAGGTGCGAACTGTTATGTTGATTATGGGGCTGGAAGACTGGTCAGCCTCAAACTATAATAATATATAGATAAAATATCATTTATAGCACACATGGCAGGTGTGTGACCTACAAATAAAGATTTTCTAAATCTGTGTTGCCTTAGTAATCACATGATGTATTTGTGCATTGGCGAAACAAAATATAGATTATGTTTATATTGCTCATAAAGCGACACTAAATGCCAGTAATTTAAATGATTATTCCTACAGTATCTGCAATAATAACACCTATGTCATTGTTAAGGTTTGGTAAAAATTTAGGCTTTTATAAACATTTCATTCAAGAAACACGTCCATTCACAACTCCGACCTCCGCACCTTCACTTTTCGCTGCATCGTGTGGCCCAGCATTGTCACTGAATGGAGTAAATAAGTTAAATATAAACATAATTATTCACTATCACCTTGCCTTCCAGTCTGCAATTAACCTAAGCTCGACCCAGCGGCGGTGACTGCAGCTAGCCCGATAATCAGGAGTGAAAAATAATCTCAGCAGCCAGGGCGGTGGATGAGCCAGGCAAGAGGAGCGATTATCGATCTTGCACGGCAAAAATCATTCGGCCCATCCAGCCAGAGTGGACACCGCCCGGAGGGAAACATGCATCGATCTCACTGTACCAGCACAGAAATATCATCTCTAAATCACAGCTTCTGACACAAACGCTTTCTGTCCTTAAATATCCATCGCTTACTGGGTTATCTAACTGTTTTAGTGCAGTTACAATAAGCAGATATATTCAATTTCACCAAGAAACGAGTCAGCAGAGGAACTTCAGAAGTATAGTTTTGCATGTAACTGATGGACACCACACTTAAATGAGAATTAGTCTAATTCAATTACTCCATCAAAGCTGTCGTTTTTCACCACGAGTCCTGGCGTGGGCTTTAATTTGAGTCAAACTGTGCAGTTCTCCAACAAAAACGTCTCTCAGTTTTTTGATCAGCGGTGCAATTAGAGCACAAAATGAAGAGCCAGACGAAGAAGAGGATGTCTTCCTGCTTTCATTACTCGGGAAAGTTTGGAGCCATTTTGGTCGGAGACTCTGCCAAAGACTAAATCACCATGTTTAGCCGAATGTTGCTCAAATGCACACCTACACACACACTCACACACACACACAGAGTGACCGTATAGTATAGTCCGCAGCATTAAGTAAGTGGGGGCACTTACCTCTGAGAGCCGCAGATCAACTCGAAACAATTTAATTAGTCGGGCTTTCAGATGAGCTCTAGTATCTTGCAATGTTGTTTCAAAGGCTTTCGCATCATTTTGATCTGTTATAATTACAATTTGAATTACAATTTATAATTCCATTTTTATAATGGAAAAAGGTTGAAGAGGTATGGGGCATGTTTCCCTATACCATTGTGTGCAAAAAGCTTCTTCTTAGTTAATATTAGTGATGGAGTAAATATTCAGATTGTTTATTTATCTCAGTGTAAAAATACTCCATTATGAGTAGAAATCCTGCATTTCAAGTGTTACCTCAGAAAAAGTACCCAAGTATTAATGGCAAATTGTCCTTAAAGTGCCAAATGGAGAAGAATTGCTCCTGTGAGCGTTACTATAAGAGGCAGAGCTAATTTCAAGTATTTTGTATACTTTTGTGTGGTTTCATCTATAATAATTCATCTTATTTTATGGGCTTGTGTGTTTTGTATGATAAGATATTTCCATTTGAGTAGAAAAAGTGTAAAGTAGCAGAAAAAAGGAAATATTGAAGTAAAATACAAGTACCTCAAATTTGTATTTAAAGCAACTCAATAGAATTTTTGTGTTGATTTTGGCATCCTCTCGCTGTTGGTCTTGTTTGCTTATGGAAGTCATATAGAAGCATCTACATTAAATTGAGCCTGTTTCATAACAGTACAGTACTTGAGTAAAAGTACTTCAATTGAGTCCTTACAGTCTTATTGGCAAGTGATTCATCTTGATTCTTGTACAGCATACTTCCTTATTTCAAGATACAGACAGAGACAGAGATTTCCATTGGAAAAACCTGAAGCAGGTTTCCACAGTTTTTCCCGTCCTGCTATGTTGAATGCTTAGATACAGACTGTGAGAGAAAATTTTCCATATCGGGTTTAGAGTTTGAAAATTTTAGTCAGTAATTGAGTCCTTGCAGTTTTATTTTCTTATGTCAAGTGAGCAGAGATGCAGTGAACAGTTCAACCTCAGTTCAAGTCGTTTTTTATTTATTTTTTATTTTTATTTTTATTTTTATTTCTTTCTATCATTTTTTTAGTGTTTCTAGTTGATATTTTTGAGCATTGTCTCTAGGGAACATGAGATTTAAGAGTTTCATTGACAATGATTGCGTGATGTAAATTGTCATGTGCAATGACAATAAATTCTTGAATCTTGAATCTCCTCGTGGAGCAGCAGCGGCGGAGGTAAAGGCTTGTTCTTTATAATCCCGCCCTGCCCTGGCTTTAGCGGCTCCTGTCAGCCAGAGTTACGGTCCAGGTTTATGGGGGTGTCCCTGCATCTTGCCCCCCCCCCACCTCCTCTCTCCTGTATGCCTTAGATCAGCCTGCGTCTTTATGAGCTGTCTCTGCCCTGTCTACCTCCCTTAATCTCACAGCAGCTATTAACAGGGGCAACTCTGGCTCCAGCCTTGCGTAGCAACACCACTGTCTAATCCTGCCGCTGCTGTTTGGAGGGATGAGGCTGACGGCTGACGCACTGCTCAGGGGGAGAGAAGGAGGGAAGGAAGGAGGGATGCTGGTTGTGTCTTCTGAAAAGGATAAAATATGTTTTTATCCTTTAATGAAAAACACTTTGGATGTGCACTTGCCGCTGTTAGTGTTACTGTGTTCTGCAATGTACCGTTGCCGTATAGACAAGAACCTCAAACTCCTGCTTCTGAGTGCTTTAATTAAATATAAGCCCCAAAAATAATAGCAAAACTCTGATTTCTATTGGTTACATTTTCTTGATTTCCGTTCAAAATGCAGAACAAATGAAAACGACAGCCTGCGCAAACCGTGAAGAAACTTAAATATAAGCCTTGAAATATCAAAACCACATAAGTCAATTTCGGGCTGAATCTGGAGCTCTCTATGCATCCGGTCAGCATGTGTGTGTGTGTGTGTGAGTGAGTGAGTGAGAGTGCATGTATTGCACAGCGGGATGAGTAAAGCCCCCCTAATCGGATTATGACACAAAAGCACGCTGGTGGAAACAGAGCTCGATAATTAGCAGGATTTTTGCAGATTTCAATGGTCTATTAAATATCCTCGTCAGTCTGTCTGTTGTATCTCTGTGTGCCATCCCGAGATAGCTGAAAACAAATGGCATGCAATGGTTAGTTAGCGAGCCAAAAGTGCATTTCATATATTTTAGAGCTGCGACTAAAACCATTATTATCTTATCTATAATTAATCTGTCCAACATTTTGCAATTAAGTGTTTTAATTCAAGAATCCAGAAAGTTTTATCAGTGTTGTCTCAGATAAAGAAAGTGCAGATGCATCTGGATTCATGCGCCGAGAGCTCAGTGTACGACACAACCACATAACAAATATAATGACGTTAAGTACACAGAAACACTGCACATTGCACTGAAAAAACACTCAAAACTGACGAGGCCACAAGTTGTTGTGGCTGCAGGTCATGTTATCCCAAACACAAGTGACACTCAGTAGAGAAAAATACAAGGTGTGTATCAGCGCTAATATCTGAGTCATGCAACCTGAATGTTAAAATCGAACCTCAAAATTGTTTGCTCGTTTTCGAACATCATCGGTCGGGCATTCATCTTCAGTGTGTTCTGTATTTGGTAAATGGACTGGATTTATAAAGTGCTTTTCTACTCTTCTGCTTCTCTACTAGACAAATCGCTGCAATCTTGCCTCTCATTCACACACTCAAAAATCAACAAAGCTGGGCCTCCCATTGAACCATCAAACTGGGGATTACTAGACATGTGCATTGTACATTTTTCTGCATATTATTTTTATTATTATTATTATTAGTAGTAGTTGATATGTTAGTGATTGTGTCACTCATTATGTCTGTTATCGTTCCTTTTTAGAATTGTATTTCCTAAATGTCAAATTGGCAAAGACGTTTTCTTCTCTTTCTCATGTCTTTTTGTCTCTTTGGGTGTGTTTTCTTAAGCTGCACTGAGTTGATCTCTCAGGGCCACCGTAGCTGAGTCATCAAAACATAAACAGAACAGCAGAGGAGACCCAAATAAACTTTAAAATTTAGCAAAAAGGAAAAAGAGTGACATGTTGTTAAGATTGATATCAGTGTGTCAATATCTAAATCGTTTTGTGAATACAGGAAAAACATAATATTACAAAGGAATAATGGTAATAAAATTAGATAGGAAGTGTGGAATAAGGACATTTAAAGTTGTTCTCCATGCATATTAAACTACATGTACGGTTCAGTGCTATGCCAGAGGAGTACAAAGAGTATTTGGTTTATTAGTCATTTGAATGAGCAGTTGTTCTCTTCAAGGTGCTCTCGACTCCAGACGTGTGAGTAAAGACGTTCTTGCGTTTTCGGCACCAGAAGGTGAGAGGTTAAAGAGATGATTACCGGCTGAGTCAGATCTCCGATGATGTTCGTCACCCTCTTTGAGCCGCATGAGTCATAGGTGTCCTCGCTTTCAGACGAGCGCACCCCAACGATGTCTGAAGCAGCTCAGAATAATTGCTGCAGCGCTCTCCGGTTCAAAAGGTTCCCACAAACCAAGGTGACCTCTTGAAATGGCTTGTTTTGTCCGACCAACAGCGAAGAACTGAAGAATATTCCATTTAAAATGTCGCAAATAAGAGAAAAAGCTGCAAATCCTCACATTTGAGAGGCAGGAACTGACTAATATTTGTCATTTTTGGCATTAAATGACTTATCATTATCATGGACGATATCAATTAATGTTCAATTGGCAATTAATTAAACAGTTCTTTTTTTAAGAGGGTTGTGATGAACAGATTTGGCCCATTGTTTATGACTGTGTTTGCTACTTTAAATTAGTCCCTTTACCGTGTCCCTTGACGCCGCTGTGGGGCCACTGGGTAAAACACAGAGCCAATTTTAATAAGCTGGCTTCCCAGAACAAGACCTGATGTGTTAAATTGCTCTCTCCTGAAAAATGAAAAATCAGCAGGATGTCACTGCGAGGCACGGCGGCGCAGGCCCATCTCATTTTCTTCCCACTAGTGTACGGCGTATACCGCACCCACTCCTATGGGTTAGTTATCGCACTCTGTTGTTCTGCACCTGTCACCGCAACTGTTAATTATTCATGGTTAATAACCACCTGCATAGGCTTAATTTTGGGCCATGACATTTCATTAGCTAATATCAGGATGCCTTCATTAGTTTTCGGGTATCACAATTCAGGATATTAAGTTGGATGACATTAACTTTCACACTGAAATTTATCTGATGAACCTTGTAAATTGTAAATCATGTCATATTTCACCCACTGGAAGTGTAATTTCAGGTAGTTTTTTATTACGCATTCAGTCTCTGTAGTGTGATTTTTTTTTTTTTTTTTTTTTTTGATCTGAGCGATAAAGTCTGGGGTGATTTTGTGCATCTGCTCAGGGTGCTTTTTAAAGCCCATGGACCGTTCATCATCTGGACCCCAGATGCACCGAAGAGCCCCGGGGAAGAGGCAGCCACATTGACAGAGGCAAAGAAGGGAAGACAATCTACGCATCTCAAAGTTGATCTTTTTGCACTAAATTTCAACCCCAACTTTAAGAGTCTTCTGCCCTCTGGTGAAATTACGCAACGGCTGACGAGAGGATTGGCAGCTCCGTATCAAGAAAAACCTCTGGCGCCTCGTTGCATAACTAAAAACAAAATCTCTTCATTATTAGTGACGGCAGATATGATTCATCCGCGTAAAAGAAATATCTAAAGCTCTCTGGTTTAATTGATTTCTGGATTAAACGAGGGAGCTTGTGTGAGAGAAGAAATCCTTTGCCACTGAGGGGGAGTTCTGTTTGACTTTGTCTTTTTGTTTTTTTTCTGTCATACTCAAACTTGCATTAATTGATTTGTTTGGCCACTTAGCGCCGCAGCACCAAGATGTGAGCACGTCACCAGAGAGACGTTGCTGTGTCAGTCATTCAGAGTCATGTGTCTGGTGCTAATATTCACTCTTCTTTTAGCTTTGTTTTTTCCATCACCTTCTGAGGAAAATATCTCTCTTTAACTCCCAAATTTAGAGGTTGACTTTAGGTTAACAGTAGGATTTAAAAGCTTTGTCAATGAAAAACCAAGTGTAAATATAACCAAAAAGCATTAGAGACAGATAGCAGTGTGATTCCTTGAAAGTTAGTTTGAGACACATTACAGCCACATGTACACCTATTTTAAAGCAAAAGCTCATACCTGCTCTGAACTTATCATTACCATTTGCCAGACATCAACAAGGATTATGCTCACTGACAGCACATCAAACACTTTCTGTGCATGGCAGCTTGATTAAAATTAGGGAAAGATCGCAATTTTCTTAATAGAGATGGCAGCATTAATTCCAGGTCTGTGACATGACTCCGACCTCCCGCTGACAGTCTGTTGTGCTTCACACTAATAATTCCTGCAGTGGCACTGGATGTTAGTAGTATTACCTACTGACAGGGCCTTCCTGCTGTGATGATGGCAGCTAAAGTAACTCTGAAATAAGCCTTTTCCTGTCCCCGTCACATTAAAACAACAGGAAGACGCTTCAACACAGAAACATGCTGCTCTTGTGTTTGACTGATTTACATTCAGTGCTTATCCTTCATATACCAAAATAAAGGTAGTGATGGTTGATTGGTGTGTTGTGTGTCAGACTGATGTTTGTGTCTCTTTCATAGGGCTGCAATTAGCATTTACATTTCTATTAACTGTGACTACAATCTTTCCCTTTTATTAGCCTAAAGTTAACAATGCATTAACCCCAATCTTTGCCTAACCTTCACCAAAAAGTACCAAAGCCAGAATTGTAAAAACACTAACACATAATGTTAAAAAAAAAACATCTCCTGGAATGTGATGCATTCAGGGGTTTCAAGGTTCAGGGTTCATTTATTGATCACTCTACAAAGCTGATACTTTTATATTGCTTGCCGCTATTGTATGTGGAACAAGGTGGACCAAAAATGCATGAGAAACACAGGAAGCACATGGCTGCACAATGTGCATAACAAAGCTGGAAAGAGACAAGAACATGGAACGAGATATGACAATTGCAAAGAGAGGGATAAATGGGATCACAAAGAACAGTGGGAGGGGGAAACACCAGGAAACACCAGAGGAAGGACCATCATAACCACACAGCAGCAGGGCAAACGGGCTGCAGAGTTGTCCGGTATCAACCTTCTCATCTGGCGATCCTCTGAGTGATAAGTGTAATGCGGTGTTGATAATGCTGCTTTAACCCCTGGACAGGGCCAACAGTCTGCCAGAGATGATTTTGGTGTTGACCAAAGCCAAAAAAAAAAAAAAAACACAGGCACCAGTGAGATGAACTCTGCAGCAGGTAGACAATTTCTCTTCCTGTCAATATCAACCATTCTGGCTGAACAAACTTCGCCATTGTTGCGAGGTGTCGGATCGATCCGGCCTTTCCGCGAGGTCCCGCTGAGCTTCTGCTGCGGTCGGGCCGACCTCGCCGCGTGTTTCCTTTTGATGCTCCACTCTGAGCGCTTGAAAAAAAAAAAAAAAACCAGAGGTGAGGGAGGGGAACCGCGTACTCTGATTAAAAGTAAGCTCCCTCTGAGTTGTGACCTGGCCTGACCGTGGTAGCGCTCCAGATCTGCTGATGAAGACGCTTCATGGCGAGGCAGGCCGTCTCCCTCTCTCTCGCTCTCTCTTTCTCTTTCTGTGGACTGACGAGGGGGGTTTTCTGTCGGAGGCGTAGCTCCTCCGTCTATAAACATTTTCCCCCATCAAGTACAGACCTCTAATTCACCTGGCAGCTCACTCAGCATTATATAAGACATCCCAGTGTTTTTACTGTAAAAGTAAAAAGCCGTAACCCAGCGTGCCCGGGGGGCTCTTATGAATCAAGCAGCAAAAAAAAAAAAGGATCAGCAGAACTTGTAAGTGACTTAAAGGACACTAATACTGAGGGAGATCCTAAAATCAATCATCCTCTGTAAAAACTCAGAAATACATCCCTCTAAGTGCACAGGAAAGGCAGGCTGAATTTGTCTTTGCTTCAATGAGAACGAAAATATTTCTTTTAATTAGCAAATGAATTAATACATGATTCTTGATTGTCCTTGTCCTGTAATGTAATAACACGCATCAGTACCTGCCAAATAATTTGTGCAGACTAATTTAGATTTGGGGGGGAGGACTCAATTTTGAGATGGAAAGTTTCGAAGTTTTACCCGGCGCAGTCTGGGAACTTTAATCGAGCTCCAAGGTTAAAATCCTGCCACGCTTCTGATTTCCCCGTTTGCGGTTTGTGGTCTTTTGCAGCCTCTAACCTGTGACATAAGAGGATATTTAGGGAAGTAAAAGTATGTTGCAGGATCCGGATCTGTCACTCGGAGCTGATTAGAGGAAAACAGATGGAGGTCTGCGTCAAATTAAGATGTTATCATTTCTGGGGAGTTTTTGCTGCCCCATGACGTGGACTAATAATTTCACAAGTAAGTGATAACACCTACTGAAGTGTTGTGAAAATAATAGACGAGGACGAGGTAAAGGATGCCTCCGACGTGACGCGGTTCGTGCACTGCTGTTGCCATGGTTACTTTTAGTTGAATATGTGCCTTGTTCAGTGATGTGTATAACGTTATGTCTGAGGTCAGAAACGGCCATTTTTCAGAGGCTTTTCTGTCGAGCTTGAATCATTAGGTTCTTCATTTTCTGTGAAGTGACTCTCAAAGCTTAAAGAGGGAAAAAAAGTCGCCTGAAAATACTGTTTTTAACTTGGTACTTTGCTGCAGTGATGTACAGATGCACTTCAGGGTGTGTCAGTTCGCCGTGACATCACAGGTGGGCGTGGCCACAGGTGAAAACACCCAACAGTGTCAGGTTACAGGTTAAAAAGGCTTAACCAGAGAGATCACTTACTGTTAATTCGCTTTTAAATGTACACTTCAGGCCAAAAGTTTGGAAGCAAGATCAAATTTGTACAAAAAAAGATAATAGTTTCATTGGTATAGACTGCTGATTTGTGGGACGCACTTTTCCTGACTGATCGATCCAATTCATCCCACACAAGCTCAGTTGGAGAGAGGTCTGGAGACTGAGGGGCCAAAACCATCTTTTGAAGAACACCTTCCTCTTATTTTTTGTCTAGGTAACATCAATGTATACCTAAAGGTAAATTGAGGAAAATGGTGCATATCAATGAAAGCAAAGTCTGATCATGCAGTAAATACATCCCAAAATACATAATAACTCATGCTGGTTTTTAAGAAAGGCATTGTGAACAGAAACTTGAAGTTGCTTCCAAACTTTAGGCCTGTAGTATATGTATGTCAAGTGTGTCAAAGTCCGAAAAAAACCTGATATACAAGCTACGTACTGTGCAAGAATTCACAAATGTACCCTCTGGGGATCAGTAAAGGATTATTTCAAGTATGTGTTGAATAAAAGAGGGTGAAAAGACCAACCGATTTGTTCAAAAATGAAAACCAACACGAGAGTCAAACACGCAGCTTCGTCAATAAATAATACAGAGCCAAACCAGAGTCTGGGTGAAGTCTGTCTGAAATTAATAAGGCTGTCAAAAAACGTAAATAGTTGATTAACACTTCAAGGTCTATTTATTAGCTGTTCTGGCGCTTGCACTCACTCACTCCATCCAATGCATAAAATGTGGACGCTCAGATTGGATCTATTTTTTCTTTGAGCACTTGTCTCCCTGTCCACGTTGGACTAAAACTTTAAAGTTAAAGTTCATTCTTGATCTTGGGATCAGCAGATGTAGTAGTTCCTTTGCAAATTTATTCAAACCCTCTATACTGACCTGGATTTTACCTCACCGCCTTTAAGTGCACATCCCCTGATAATGTGTCAGTGTACCATAGTTGCTCTTGTTAAAAACTAAATTGCATTTTGTGTACCGGAGCGTCGCCGGCGTCTGAATACGATGACGCCGCTTTGATCTGCTGTTATCTGTTCGGACAGGAGGGCGCTCAGATCAGAGGTGGGGGAGATAACAAAGACTTTCTGAGGAAGAGATCGAGTCCGCAATCAGACACTTCTTTGGCAAGCTGAACTCGCCGTGATGGAGCAGAAGCAGCTGGAGGCCGGCCATTTTATCATGAGCTCGGTTTAAAGGTTCAGTACAGATGTTGCTGCTGGTCATCAGGGAACTCCTTTTTATATTTGGAAAGAAACTTGATAGCCTGTTCTGTTTTTTTTTCCCGGTTTCGCTGTTGACTTGAAGGGTTTTTCTACGCTTCAGTTGCATGGCGCCGAGCCAAGCTGCTGACACAGAGTACGTCTCCACCGCCGCCTCACAGGAGGTAGCTGTCGTGGTCGCCCTTTAGCTGTTTCCTCAGAGGCTAAACTGTGACAGAAAGCTTTGTGTAGCCTCACCCCGTGTTCCTGTGTGTGCTTTTCACACATTTACTGATCATCCGTGTTGGTGAAGGTACTGCTGATGCAAACAGATCCCTTCCTGCTGCAGAAAATCACAGGAAATTAATGTTTGCAGAGCTTCGTTAGCGGCGCTATTACTCAGTAAAAACAGCTCTCATCAGCCTGATGTGGAGGTATTCTGAGCTAGTTTGAAATATTGCAGGGAGGACACAATGAGCTGAAATAAATATGAGTTTTGTCCCTTTTTTTAACTTTTCAACTCAGCTGGATTTTTTGGGACTATCTAAGGTAGTTTTGTCGCCAAATCTAAAGTTTTTGTACTCAGAATGTTGGCATCTACTTTTTGGTAAGTGATAGAAAAGCTTAACTTTGTGATATGCATTTGTCAGTACCAGAGCAAATAAATGATATCAGTGTGGTTTGGAGGGATTATATAATGACAGTTTCAGAGGTGATGGTTTGTTTAACAGAGAAACTTCCTTCACTCTGCCTAAAGCAGCTGCCAGTTCACTGTGAAGAATTTCATTTAAATTGGTTTCAATGCTGAATAAGTGCTGTTTCTGGGGGATTTTCCACTTTTTCCACAACTAAAGTTCAGTGCTTTTAATTCTTAGTTACACGAGAGGCGTCAGTTTGTCCTGAGTGCATATTTGATGGATTTACATTCGATCTGGCACAGACGTTGGTGCTTAAAAGATGAACGCTGATCATTTTGATGATTCCCTGAAAATCCGCCTTGCGCTGCTGGTCAAAGATCTGTTTGATGATGTAAGACCTCTAAAACTGAATGAATCCCTGCCATCCTCAGCTTAAATAATTATAACAATATGGCCTTACTTTATGCCAAACTGCATGTTTTTGGCATTTAAACAGTCAAATATAAGACACTGAACACACAAACTTCACATACACGAAATATTGGCAGCTTACAGACAAATACATACGGCAGCTCTTACTGTCTGAGGAATTTGCTTTTAAATACGTCTGTGTCTTACATGAAAAACACACAGATACAAGACGTAACTGGACACACGGTCATATTATAGATTCATGCATCTGCATAGTGTGTATCCAGACATACACTTTCAAACAGAAGTTAACCTGCCAACATGCGGTAATGTGAAGAGCGAAGAGATAGGTGTGATTTACGATATGATTAGCTCATTAAAAACTCATAACTTTGTCTGAACAGAACTTTTCTGTCCCTCCGATGGGGGAAAGAATCAGGTCACATCATTATTCAATATAAAAAACAAAACCAAAAAAAAAAGCATGCGATTTTCAATATCTCAAAAAATAAATGCGTGATTTCCATTTCTCGTTTCTCAGCCTATGAAACAGCCTCATGAAATTCTCATCTCTTTCTGATCTCAGATATAATAACATCTGTTTCCAAAGCGCCCGTCAGAGGTGAGCTCCTGATGTGTTCATTACTGCCGCTGAAGCAATCTGCCGCCGCCGATGAGACCCGGGATGATTAGATTTCACATCACCTGTGCTTAATGATACACCCCACAAAGTCTTTTTCACTTACATTCACTCTGTTATACTCATACATACTATTCATAAAGCGGGGGGCTTTGAAATCACCGGAGCAGCGATGGAGGCCGCAAAAAGGATTCTTCTTGTCATTCTTCATATCGCACCAGCTAAAAATGAGGCTCTTTCCACTTTGCAGAGAGGAAGTTGCCAAACCGCATGGAGATTTTTCTCACTTTATTCCCGTCCTCCGCCGACCGATTCAGCCGATTCAATCAAGCACATGCTAATCTGGATTGATTTCGACTTTAACTTTAATTAATCTGTATGACCGAAATCACCAAGATGATATCTCAAAGGTCTCAATTAGTTCAGCTCCACTTTGTCCGACAATCGTGTGACGCTCATATATCCTGTTTTATAATAACTGAGAAGAGATTCATCTCGCCTCTGCACTTTCACAGTGACAGAAGCTTAAATGTTTTTCAAAAATTTCTGTATTTTACCTCTTTGTTAAAGCTTGATGTGTCCAAACTACTTTACATGTTATACACTGACTGTCTCAAGTGCAGATGAGTGATGCAACTAACTACTTTTTATTTTTTTAAACTCTTTTACTGGCATTTTTTCCTTTATTTCTAGCAGTACAGAAGAGGACAGGAAATCTTCACAACACACAAAAAAATAAAGATTCAAACTGGAGCTGACAGCTGAAGAAACTATTTTGGGGGATCAATAAATCTTTTTTCCTTTTCAAGCAAAAATGCCAAACATTCGCTGCTTCTCTTTGCCTTTTGTGATGGTAAATTGAATATAGTTTGATTTCTGGATTGTTTGTGAAACAAAACAAGCTATATATTGACATGAACCAGGGCTTCTTGCAATTGTGATGTGCATTTTTCACAATCTCCTGACATATCATAGACCAAACAAAACTGATTTACTCTAAATCAAAACAAGCTGGCATTTCTGGTCAGCGACGGGGGGTCTGCGCCGTCGCTCTTTGCAGATCTGATCAGCTGGGAGCTGCAGTGGCGTCGATAAAAGACTGATAAGAAAGAAGCAGGAAGGTTTTACACAGTTGGCCTAGGTTAGTTTAGAGAGGAAATAAAGGTGGATGTTTAGCGGCTTGGATAATTTGGCGAATGCATCAGCTGGTTGCCACATTTCCAGATTTTTGATGACACTTTGGAGACTTTTTTTCAGATCTGATAGAAATGACAACCAAGTTGTAATAAATTAGGCGTCTTGAATCCTAAAAATAAAGGTTTGTCCACAAAAAAAAAAAACATGTATCGAATTTGCCTCCCAGATGATTTTCTCACACCACTTGAATAAATGATTCCAGGTGCTACCCTGGCTCCAAACAATCATATCTGGAAATGAGGCACAACAACAGACGGCAGAGGCAGAATTACGCAAGAAAAAAGACTGTTTGGATCGATGAAACTGCTTTCGGGTGGCGTTCCCGAAGGCAGCGGTGTTTTATTCAGGAGGTACCTGCAAAGATCCTGCTGAGAAAAAAGTCTTTTTGAGAGTTTCAGTGGGGCAACTTTTTGTTTCTTGAGGAACGTACAGCAAACCTCGAGGGTCCTTTATTCATCTGGGCTCAGGCTGCCATAAACCAGCACACCAACAAATGGGATTAGTGCAGCATTTAGAGAATTAAAAACACGTTCTGCTGAAAACTGATTGGGATGAAAACAAGATAACTGAAAGAGCCCCAAACTAGACACCGAACCCAGCTAACGTTCATTCTTTCATCCTCGTAATTCGCGGCCCGGAGGCGAAGATGCGTATCTGAAAAAAAAAAACAATATCTTGTCCTGATACCTCTGATGTGGACAGATTTGAAAGAAACATAACAACGCCTTGTGTAAACGCTGAGGAGAAGAGCTCGAACCAGGCCGGGGGCTTCCTCCTCGTCTTCGCCTCCAGACTGATTAATGGCCACCTCTGAAAACACAGACCTCCTTGTTTTTTCTTTTTTTTTTTTTACACCAAAATACAATGACCAGGGTTATTTGAGGGATTTGCTCTATGTGGGCCAGCTGTGGTACATTTCGAGCTGCTCTCTCGTTCCAGCGTGTGTGTGTGTTTGCAGAGAGAGTGGGTGTTATGTAAAGCCTCCACCCATTTGGGGTATGTAGGGGCAGATCAGTAATAGCGGTGGATTTAGGACAGGAGCGTAAGACGCAGGCTTGAGATCCTTCTGGAGCGAAGATGTGAAACCTTCAAAGTAAAATATTTATACTCCAGGAAAAGATAATGGCGCCACACCGTTTCTTTTCAGTTCCTGCTCCAGCCAAGTCAAGGTGTGTGTCCAGTGTCGGCGTCATTTAAAACGAGCACAGACGACAGCAGCCTTTAACTTCAGCAGCGTATCTCGCACGTCTGAAACACAGCGGGGTCATGTCGCAGCACAGGAGGGGGCGGTGAAATACTTCAACACCTTATGCAAATGAACAAAAAAAAAAAGGTCTGTATTCGGTGTACGGCGATTGAGAGAATCGGCGCCTCATTAAAGGAGCTACCTGTCTGCAGCCTTCCCCGGCAATTCTGGGGAATTGACTGTGTGTTTTTTTTTTGCGAATAATGAGGTGAGACGCTGGCAGTGAATTCATCTCGCGAGCAGCCCACAGCAATTTCAATGGAGCTTTTTGTTTCTCACGGAGGCTCTCTGACCTCAATAAGAAAAAACAACTCGAGAAGCAAGTGAGGTCGGTGAGTCAGTGAGTGAAGGGGAGTTTCTCTGCTGGAGCTGCTCAGGCATCTGCTGTAGTCCATGATAGTTTGGACTATCTAAAACACTGACCATGCATCCGTTAAATCAACAGTTATTTTAATATTTAATTAACTGGACAATTATATTCCTTATTCATCGTTAAGTTATAAAATGTTAAATGATAAATGACCATCACAGGATCCTTAAATGCTTAAATGATATCCTTGTATTACTTTAACCCACCAAAAGCCCTAAAAACAAACATTAATTAAATTATAATGACATAAAAACCAACTATTTTTCCCACTTTTGCATACATTTGTTAAAAAATTCAAAGAAGAGTCCATTACCCACAGATATTGAATTTAATGTAAGACAAGACAAAGAAGAGAAGCTCATCTTTACACTCATAGAAATGTTTTTTGAAAAATAATCTTCCACTTTAGCATTATTTTCTACCCATGGGGGCTGGATAAAGTTAACCCAGTAATTTTACATGTGGTGTTCACAGGACCTAAAGACAACATCCCCTGTCGGAGCTGCATCTTTGCAGGCAGAATAATATGAAGAAATAAACATACATTAGGTTGCTGCCGATTTCCTTTCGATCCCCCTCTCCCTCTCCAAAAGCCACGTCCCTGACTTCTACGCTGTATATTTAGCGACCATCTATGTATATCTTATGCTAACCCAGCGGCCTTCCTGTCCACTGCTGCGGCTGGAAGTTCGACTTGTGCCACTCGCATTCAGACGCCAAAGTGCTCTGAGTGAAAGAAAAGAAAAAAAAAAGGGCAAAAGACCAGCCGCACCCTGAGAGGAGAGCCGCTGTATACGGACGGCTGGTCCTCCAGCTGACACAGCTCCTTAATTGGATGCCGTTACATAAGCCGGACTCCCCCAGTGCACTTGAAGAAAAACACAGCAAGGATGCACAGTCCTTGAGTGTATCGTGGGGTGTACATTGTGATTCTAAAAAAAGGGGGCTTCAGGCGAAGATTTAAGAAGAAAAATTGTGGAAATTGTGTAGTTTTCCACAGCCGATGAGTACACAAAGCAAAACAAAAGCCTTACTATGTTATTTTTAAGCGTCGAGCCTGATTGCGTCTTTCTTTTAATTGGTAGCAGTGATTCCCTCAGTGGGCAGTGGTTGTTGTTCTCGCCAGCAGCTTTATGCTGCATTCTTTCTCTCAGTATTTCAGAGGGTTTTGCAGATAACTTACAATACATTCTTAAGTAGCACCCCTCTATAGTTTTAATGTTGTCTCTGAATTCAGTTCATTAGTTTTATCAAGATCCGCCAGCCTCGCAGCTATGTTCTACTCAGAGCTCAGCCCTTCCCCCTCCTCTCTGTTTCATCTAATCAGAAGCTATCAGGAGAGTCATCACGGGGCTAATTTTAGGATAAGGTAGTGTGTTTTGTGGGCTGGAAAGCTCCCGGTGTTTAGCTTAAACCAGTTTGAGAGGTCTATACTTAAGTCTGTTCAAATTAACAATATTGCTTCTGTTTAAGAAGTTTCCTGCCTGTTTATTTCACGTGTGCAAATATCTCTCATACACAGTCAGCACACAGTATAATGAGTCTTATCAGGTTTTGAGTCTATAGTGTGTTGGAAAAGTGACAAAAGTGAAGGATACTTAAACCAGGCGGCATGCATACTAAACACGGTCGATCCATAATCACCCACAATGCAATATAGGAAATCGAGGAGCTGCTCACAGCTGGGAAAAAATCAATAAAATGTGGATTGTGGTGAGAGAACTTCAGAAATATCTAAAAAACTGACACTTTGGACACAAAACAGTGACATCTTATCACCTTTTAAAATGACGAACATGTTAGCAAACACTTTCACATCCAGAAGACACGGAACAACATTATAATAATATGTGATATGAAGTTGTGATGCTGCCTACTTGTTGGATGAAAGTCCAATATGTAGTCTTACATTAGCTCTGTTTTTGGTCTCCGCCACCAAAAATATGCGGCTCTTTAGCAGCTAAAAGCTCCACTATTTTCCCAAGCTCATCACTTACTGTGTCTGTCTGCTGTTTGGTGCTGAGCAGGTCGTGCACAGCGGGTTTATTGGAGCTTTTTCAAACATCATATTATGTCAGTGAACCAGAACGGCAAGATTAGACGCTGTAAAACCAAAACAAAGAGCTGAAAGACACAGAAACGCGACACAGATAACGTTAGCTGCAGAGTCCGGTGATAATCATCTGCAGGCTCACCATTACAAACGAACACTTTTACACACAAGTAGTCATGTGATGTATTGTTAATATAGAAATATTTATCCTAACCGCCCTTAGAAACATATTCAATCAGCAGGAACATTTAAATGTGGGCGTTTGATCGATATCACTTTTGCAGTATGCAATATTGCAGTATGGAAAATCCATTGCTAAAGCCAAACAGGTCATGTGCATTTGACATATTAAATATTCTTCCCCTATTATTATTTATAGTTCTCACATTACAAAATATGAAGTCGTTAAACACAGATCGTGTAACTTAAGTTGGACGATGACAAGGTGAGAGACACAGCCAAAAAGTAATACAGCTTTTCTCATTGTAATGCACTTAATTTTCTGTTTTTAAAAACCTGGCTGTATCCTCATCTTTATTCCAACGACACAAAGAGACTCTGAGCCGGAAATGACAGTATAGTATTTTCTCCAAATATCCACTGCTGTTATTTACTTGTTATTATTTACCCTTGAACTGGCAGGCTTTGAAAGCGAAAGAGCCTTGAAAGTTTTTGGCAAAGCTGCAGCCACAGTGCAGGTGTTGGTGGGAGGGTGAGAAGAAGGGGGGGAAATAAGAAGCTTTTTTAGGCTTTATGCCTTTGTGACTAAATATTATTTTCGAATGGCTCCGAGGGATGGTGATAGAGCCTCCTAAGTGCTCAATTACTCCCTCAGCTTGTTACTCGAGGACGCTTGAGTTTACAGCAGCACCCTTGCAACATCTTAATCCGTTACACAACTTTGAAGTCGTCTCCACTCGCCGTGAAATCAGTTGTGTGATGATATAAAAGTCTGCAGGAGGCTGTTGGTGTCATGAATAAATAACAATGGAGGAAAGTAGCCTGAAGGATTATAAAGTATAGATAGAAGCGGGGATTAAAAAGGTAACCGATCGCTTTGATATGTCGAATTAAAATCGCAGAAGGCAGCGTCTGTTTACAAGCGCTGGCTCTGGTCCAACATGTGGGGAGCAGGCGGCGAGGGGAACTACCAGATTTCCTGGACCGCTTCACGCTTAGTCGTGACTTTGCAGCTGGGGAAGAAAAAAACTTAATTCTCCTGGTCACAAAGTAAGCGGTAAATATAACACAGCAATTGGGGGAAAAATTCCCAACTTTACCTCGCCTCTTTTACGAAATGAGGCATGGGTTTTAAAGCTGAACAGACACGCTTAGCAAATGACAACAAAGGTGAGGCGGCCGCTCGAGCGCTGCGGTGACATCCTTTTCGAGTCAAAGAGAAAGCAAGGACTCGGAAATGAGGGATATTCTGGCACCGCAGTGGAAGGGAAATTATCCCCAATTGTTCCTCTCAGCTCGCCCTGAGCTGTCCTGATTTACTTTCAAATCAAATCATTAGTTCTGCGGCCTCATCAGCGTACACCTATGGCACGAAACGAATCAGGGCGGCGGCGTGGGTTCATCAAGTTGCAGCGTTAAAGGCAGGAGCACAGTACGGACTCGAGCTCTGCCTTTTCGCCCGGAGTATTCAGTAATAGAAAACACAGAGCTCTGCCAGGCTCATTTATTAGAGCACTACTTCTCGTCGAATTATAGTGAATGAAATAGGTCATCAATTTTCACGCTTGGTAAACTCTTTTCATCTTGCGGCCACCAAAATGAGGAAAAAAAAACAATAATGGGAGGCTGTACAGTGCTACGGAGGTGGCTGCCAAAGGGCACCTTTATTAATGACAACGAGAAAACAAACTGCTGCGTTGATGAGCTTGAACGATGGACGGAGGCCTCGTCGGGGGGACACGCTGAACAAATTGATCCCATCTAAAGATTCAACCCCATCATTTTCCCCCCACCTAAAAAAAAATCCTCTCTCCGGTGGTCTGTCAACACTTTCTAACATTCAGATATTTATGGCTTTACATTTATTGATCCGAAGTGAAAGCACGTCGACTTTGATTTATATTATAAATTCATTTATAAATCGAATAGAATTTTTAGAAAATGGGCCCAGCAGGCAGAGAGGAACACATACAAATATAATACAGACTTCCATTACTGCCCACAAATAGATGAGTATAAGGGGCGATAAATATATAAAAACACAAACACATCAGATCAACATAGAGCTGTGGTATATTGGATTATAAAGTCACAAGGCAAACGTGGTGAGCAAATTATTTTCTAAAAGCAGAAACCAGCAAAGTGCTCCACGACCAAGAAATACTGTAGGAGAGAGTGAACTTTTTTATACCTTCAGAAACATTTAACATAATCATGGTTAAAGAGGTGTTTTATCACCAGGTTAACTGTAGCTACAACAAATAATTAAGACCTCTGAATTACTGTAGCACAACTCTCACCTGTTCATCCTGGATCACAGGTGTGAGGGGGCGTGGCCTGGAGAACAAAGGAAGGAGAAATGTTTGGGGGAAGGGAGGAAGAAGTTCATGCAGGTAGACAGAGGGGTCACGGAAGATCTTGGCTGTCTTTAAATGGACATGGAGAAAAGGCATTTAGCTCCTTTTTATTTTAGTATCTCAACCATGTGGAGCTTGAGCAGAGGGCTGGAGGCTGAACTAAACACTACCAGTGAGTTTGATTGTTTTTGGAAATGAATATTTCAACATTTTTTTTATTGGGACGTTATTTACTCCGAGAGCTAGATTGAACCTTGTGTTGAATCATTTTATGTTTGTCTACTGAACAAATCTGGACAAATAGTTTCTGTTGTTTTGTTTTTTTTTGTCTCTTAGTACACTTCACTTTTCCGAGAAATAAACCTACCTGGGTGTAATTAGGAGAAGAACAACAGTGGCATTTTATATTTGGTTACTTATGCTGTTCTGCTAAGAAATAAATATTAATAGCGCTCATTATTTTCAAATTTAGTGATTGAGTATGGTCATTATTTTCAAAAAGACAGTCCACGGCAAGCTGGATAATTAATAAAAATGCGCTGTCGATCACACATGTACCTGAGATGAAGGTATCTAATGGAGACAAGACGTATTATAACATCCGCCTTTTCATGTATATGCTAATCGAGCCGGGTAATGCAGGAGGTGTTACAATCTCCGTGCGTCATTTGAAAAGAGCCATGAAATCAATCTCCGGGCACGTCGGCCGGCCTCGTGGAAATCATGTTCGAGGCAATTTCAACCTATTCCACCTCGATAAAGCCAACAGAGATAGCGGGAGATGCCTGTGAAAATGATTGCGGAGAGGGGTTCCCTTTAAACATGAGTGAGCCTCTGACAGCGGGGAAGATAATACAAGAGGACTAATAATCACAACAGAACACAATAAGGGTGTTGTGGGATTGAAATCTCCCTCTCGAGGTATCATATTAGATCTAATAAAATGCTGCATGTATCGCTTTCCATGGCCTGTTATTAATAGCAATCCCATTCGCCTCTGTGCGTCTGTTTGATTCCCCCGCCGGGATCCTGAATGACTGCGGGTCATTCAGTTAACTATACGTGTCAGTTTGACAATAACAGCTAACTTTCTGCACCCAGGTGATGAAGCTGCACGTTTCTCTCCTCTGACTTTTATGAGTTTCTCCCTGTGCTTTTTGCTTTGTGCTTTCTAACCACATAATCCCGGCAGATATTGTATGTGCTTTTTATTTCGGCTATTTGTTGTTTGAAACAATTGCAACGCAGACGTGCAAACCCTGTTCCCTTGACATGGTTTATATTTCAGCTGTAAAATGCTCAGTTCATATCTCAGTCTTTTAAACCTGCAATAACATATTTTTTGGCCACTTGTGTGCAGCAGCAGTAAATTGATACCATGAGTTGAACATGTTAGCATATTTACACATCATTAGCATTAATTTGGAGCAAATGAAAGTCTAATATTTACTCATTTTTAGCTCTGTTTTTGGTCTCCACCACCTCCCGTGGGAAATATCTGGCTCGTTTAGCTGTTAAATGCTCCAATATGTGCACCAGCTAGTCTCTTACTGCCTGTCTGCCTTTTATTTTTTTTTTTGGCTGGATAAGAGCCGCGAGACTGAACCAAAATAAGAGACTTGTGCACAGAAAAAAACACTAAAAATCAACCGAAAAGATGCAAAGTCTGTTGATTATCCTTTGTGGGTTTGTCACTGTAAGCGAACACTTTGGAATAAAAGTGCTGATTTGATCCATTGTTAAAACAATATTAAAAAAAAAAGAAAATCTAATGCAGCTACTTTAACCAAATTGAATGTAATTTGTCAGTGTTGCCCAGGAAAAAACTCTCAGCCGCCAAAATACACCCACTGCAACTTGATTACATCCACGTGTTTTTAAACGCATTTTGAATTTGTGCATATTAGAAAAATGTTTTTTTCAGTTGAGATGCAATAAAAAGGAAAAGAACAGATTTGTTTTAATACATGTTGAGGTTCCTTCCATGTTTGTTTTTCCTGTTAAAGGGATTTTTGGAGGGTTTTTCTTTATCAAAGGTTTAAAGAATAGACGGCCTCTTATAGTGTGCAGACTGTAAATCCCCTTGAGGCAGATTTCTTCTTCATGATGTCGGCTGTACAAATAAAACTGACTCAAGAACGCAGGTCTTTTTTGTTTTCTATTATACTCCTTGACTGTATATATACTGTAATAATAGAAACACATCTCTGTGTAATGCTGTATATTTTGACAGCACCACAAACTGCATCCTCCAAATAGGATCATACACTTGAATCAACACCTCTTTAAAACAGTTTAAATAAAATCTGAACAACCTCCATGAGGGTCAGATTTATCGCTGCTCTGTTGCCGATCATGATATTCATTTCCACCACGGTGACTGTTTGTGTTTTCTCTCACATCTCCCGTTAGAATAAAGCAACTTGACACACTTCTTCTCTCCCTCCTGGTAAGCTCGGTAGGTGTGAAGTGGTCCCCACGTTGGCCCACGATGCTTCACTGCACTTCTGCAGAGCCAGGTAGCTAGGCAACAGCCCTGTCGGTCGACAGAGGTAGGTTTGCAGAGGATGCTGCAGGGAGACTGTGACTTTTGAGATCCTCCTATTGCGTCACTCCCGCACTACAAGATGCACGCCGAGCTGAGTGAAAGGAGAGGGGCTTTTACTCGCGGCTGGGTCAAAAATCCAACGCTTTTTTTTTTTTTTTACTTTGAAGAAGGAATATCCTCATATCCTCATATCCTCACCCTGCAGTCATATCATAAATCTACAGGCAGACTCTGAGCCTTGTCGTTTTCTTGGCTGTCCCAAACTCCCACCTCGACTCCCGCAGAGTCGGGCTGCCTGCCACCTGGTGCTGGGGGGGGCTGAAAAAGAAGAGCGTTGAGGGAGTTTCTGACGAGAACTGGGTCACTAAGATTTCTGGCTTATGATCAGCGAATATCCGCCCACCTCAAACTCACCTTTACCTTTTTCGCGCCGTTTGATTGATGATATGAATTTATACGATATAGCAGCATTAAAGTACTGTTATTCGCTGAGCAGGTGGGGCCTTCTAACGGCATAAATCAGTGCTCTTTTGAATAAATAATTGATTTCAGTTTCCTCTGGGGATTATTTACCATATGATGATAGCAGCGTAGGCGCAGTGTACATCACCTTTATATTTACTTCTGCCATTCCATACAGCTCTGTGTTTTTCCCTCGGCGATGCTATCGGGTGGGACCGTCCGTTTTGTTTGTTTGTTAGTTTTTAATGAAACTTGAGGGAGTGATTCATATCGCCACGATGTAGCGTTTACTGATTAGCTTAAGGGGGGGCGTCACAACTATAGGTCACAGTTATGAATTTTAATGAGCGGTCGCGGCCGCCCCCGCATGCTGGAATAACTGAACACATTCAGCTGTCCATGCTCGGCAGTGTTGCCTCCTGTGCTGCACGTCATGTTGAGTCTTTGACCGTCTCACCCAAAGGCAGTTGATGCTTTTTTCTTTCAGACGTAGGCTGACCCACAGTGTGGCTGCATCATGCGTTGTTGCGGTGACAGGTGCACTTTTTACTTTTGCACCACGTTTGCCTTCGTGTGGCTCAGGTTGTTTGCGTTTCAGAAGGTGTGCGCTCCGAGTTCCTGGAATTGTCTGTATGTTTAATTCATGCCGGGGTTCATGTATAAACCAGACTGCCTTTGTCAGGTCGGCTCCTCCCCTTCCTCTTCCTCCCGGCCGCCCGGAGCTGAAGCCGAGGCAGGAAATGTGACCGGGCAGGTCAGTTTGATCCGCCTACGATGGAGACGGCTTGTGAGGATTTAAAGTAGGTCTACCTGTCAGTCCCAGCTGTCAGTCAGTCACGAAGGTGGACCGGTTGCCTTCCTCTGACTGAGAAACCGGCAGTTCACGACACATTTACACAGCTTCAGAGAGTTCTGCCTCAAAAGTTGCACTGACAAACAAACTTTGCACTTTTGTGGCCTCAAGTGGTGCTGAGAGAGAGAGAGCTGTTTGATTTCTCTTTTTTCTTTTTTTTTTTAAGTTTAAGAGACTGAAAACCGGTGAGTCCAGGTTTTACTGCGGAGTGTTGTTTGAGATTTCATATCAGTGATTATGCTGGATGCTAGAAATAGATTTGGGCAGATTTGAGCAAATTTATGGTATTTTGAAGTGCAGCAGATTGTAATTTGGGCTGATTGGATGGGTTTGTATAAAAAAAAAAATAAATAAATAAATTCACAATAAAAATACTTTCTTGGAGATTTAACCCTTTCAGTCCTGTGCTGCATTTTTGCACGTCCATTTATCTTCAGATGTGGTTGTATTATTTAAAAAATGAGGAAACATTTGATTTGAATAGGCACATTTGACATTTATGATGGATTTTATTTCGTCTCTTGGAAGAGATGCCGCGTGGGGAGGCACAGACTTTAAAACTGGGAAGTTCAAAAGAAGCACGTTCCCCGAGGCGATTCGACGCTCGAATTTTAAACTTCTGACACGTTACGCTTTGTTTTCATCTCCCCTTTTACATCCCTGTCATTGTGTGCATTTTAAAGAGTTTTATGTAAATGATGGTTTTATTAGTACGATTTATTCAATGATGTGATCAACAGCTGGCAAGTAGCAAATAAGTTTTGTAATAATGCCAGCATTCACTTATCCTAATTTAACTTTTATTAGAAGTGTCAAATAGTATGACTAATTTCAGAGCAGACAAAACACTGATATCTCTGATGTAACTAACCTACAGTGTTACAAACATTCACAAAATTAAGTGCAGTTAAACTTCGTCACTAACCCTGACTTTATAGGGGTCAAAGGTCAACACCTACAGTCTAGATTTTTTCATTTTATAACCAATAAACAGTATAATTAATTAGTTTACAGTAGTGATAGCCACATTTTTACATTTTTCCTGTTTTTCCACTGTAGGAAACTGGGACAAAACTGAAGTTGATGCACACATGTTGGAAAATAACTTATAAATAATCTGAAAGTTACTGTATGCTCATGATTTATATGTTGTTCCTGTCAGATTCATTGCTCAAATCTTGAAAATATTGAAGTTGGAATGATAAAAAACAGAGAAAATGGGAATGTTGCAGGTTTTATCTTTCTGTTCACTGACAAACTGAATTAATCAACTCATCTTTTTAGCTATAGAAACATGATTTGCCATGATGAAAGTTTAAATCAAAGCATTAATGCTGATTTTGCTTGTGAGGACGAGGACTATTGATCATGTTGACTGATATTGAGACGCATCAATCAGTTTACTTAATGTATGAGCCTCATGTAAACTATGGACAGGGTTTCAGTATTTTCAGTATCTCTTTAGTCTACATTACTCAACAAATGCAAATATTGCACTGAAATCAGATTAGCGCCTGTTTTGTCCGTCTGTCTTTGCTCGTGCAGCGATGCTAAATCATAGAAAATGGACAGAAACAGCCTCTGAAACACAGACAGATGAAGACAAATTAAGTCACGGTGCCCTTTTCTGATTGTTTTCTCTTTGTCAATTTAGAGATTCCACGGTTGACAGCAGTCGCACCTGCTGCTGTGCACTCACCATCCGCCATTTCTGCACAGTAATTGTCTCATTTTGCAGCAACGCCAGCCAGCTAATCTGGGCTGATAGCAGCAGGACACTGACACAGATAGAAGTCAGGAGAAGGAGGATTTCAGTCTGCTGCCCTGCAGATTCATGACCCCCCCTCCATCCTTTTTATTTGTTTATCTTGCGAGGTCATTTCACAGGAACATGTCAGGTGTGGGTTGATTATCCATTAAAAGGTGACAGCGGAGGTCAAAGGTGACTCGCACGCCTTTCTCCTGGTTGTAAAGGCGCGGCTGACAGCACGCCATGTCACCCACAATCCTCCCGGGTGGCACGGCTGTGACAGTAAGTGGCAGACGGAGACGGTGCCCCGATGTGACACCCGCTGGAGCTCTGACCCAGGTTCTTGGGCGGCCCCGGGCCTCTCCGCGAGTCAGCACCGCCCGTCACCGTCCGCTGTCAGCCTGACAGGCGAGCTGGCTTGTCGCGGCTCTACGCATCCTTGAGCTGAGTCTTACTGCGGGGTTAAAGAGCTGCCCTGTGGACCTCAGATAACAAAAGAGCATCCTCGTGAAGGTGCTGGAGCGGCGATCCCAAACCTTTCTAGCTTATGACCCTTCAAAACAAAGCACACCTCTTTGTTTTTGTTTGGAGCCGCTCATCGCAGCCTGAACAGTGAACAGTCAGAGTGTGATTGTTTATTTGCATGGTCTTCAGAGGTGAAACTATCCAAGAAAAATAACAAGGACTACAGTCAAATCTGGAGAAAAGCATCATTTAGCTACAGATGGTCCTCTAGTCATCACTGGAATATTACATTAGGAATAGTATTAGCATAGAAATGTTGAACTCTGTTTTCCCTTATTGTAGATTTTACAGTTGCACAGAAAATGCACAATAATCATTGTACCTTGTAGGGCTGAGTGATTGGGTTGATATAAATATAAGGTTTTATATATAAAAGTATTGTGGCAGAAGAAATACATGCAAAAAACAAATGAATAAAATAGTTCAATGCAACAAACTCCGCTCCACTGTGTAATTAAAGCTGCATTATTATATATTTTTTTGCCTCTTTTGGGGTCAACAATACAAGTAGTAAATGCAAGATTGACACATCATCACCTGATAAAACATTACAGAATAGCTTCTTATTTACACATCCAGTAAACATGAAGCAATATTAGCGGTAGTTTGCAGTCTGGAGCTGAAAACAAGGACGAAGAGAGATGGATTAGTCCCAAAATACAAAAACATAAAGATGATAAATGCCCCATTCAGCTGAAAGGGACAGCAGGATTCTTGATTTGTGACTCATTTGCTATTATACATAAGTTTTAGTCTTATAAAAAATGTAGAGTGCAGCTTTAAAGTTGATAAAGATTTAGTCAATAAAGGATAATACAGATTTATTGTAGAACCTTTATGTTTCTTTAGAGGCAGCGAGCCCTGGAGCTAGACTTATAATGATGCATTTTTCAAATAAAGAAATGGGTAATACTTTTTTTTTTTATCAGCAAGAAATTCTTTGTTGTTATCTTGAAAACTGATAGTCTCTCTAACAACACATCCGCTGAGAATCCGGCCTCCGGGAGTCTTATTAGCCCAGGTGGGAGCAGACCGGTTACCATGTAACTCCACTCCTCCCGTCATGTTCATGAAGAGCCGATCCCAGGCTTCGAGGCTCCGTCAGAGCCAGACACTAAGCTCCTCATCTCTCCTTCTTCTACCACCCATCTAGGATTTATCTCCTTTCTAACAGACCACGAGCGGCGTGTCAGCGCTGCAAAGTCACGCAAGGGCGGCCGTCAGAGGGGGAGAACAGGGAGCCGGTGCAGCCTGATTTCAGATTTCAAAGCACAATATTCATGCCAAATCATCTTCCCCTCTGCCTACTATGCTAATCTGACATGTGATACACACAAAGGAGGCTTTTTTCTTTTTTTTCTTTTACTAAAATCACCCCACCCTCCCTCCTTTGGTGAGAGAAAGTAATTTGCCTCCAAGAAGAGGTTGTAAGGGGACGGACTAGACACACTCCAGCCGTCCTGAGGTATAATTACACCACAAAAGCTCAGCCTCTGTGGCAGCCAGTCGTTCTGTGCCTCTAGTCTCACTTGGCTCTTGATTCTCACTTTTAAAGGGTGTTATGAGGGTTTGGAGGAGAAGGTAGAGAGGTCCGGGGTGGGGTGGAGGTTACTACCTGATTCTCAAGTGACAGGCAAGCCACCGTGAAAAGCACACACACACATGCACTTAGTGCTCTGCTTCACCGAGTTTAATGTCTTTAACTTTAACTTGCAGAAATTCAACGCACAAGATGTAGACTTTTTTAAAGTTTAAAGATAGTTTCCTATTTGTTTTTCTATCTTTTGTCATTTGTTGGACACAGAAAGAGGGCGAGTCAGGAGAAAGAGAGGTATGAGATGCAGCAAAGGTCGTGGTGAAAGAGTGAAACTTGTAGACGTTAAATGATGTGCATCTCAACCACGTAGCTGCTTTGTTGGTGGAGTCAGACTTGAGTAAATATCTAAGCTGTGACAGCCACTGTGGTTGGAAAGAAAAACAGAAGAGCATCATAAACAGAAAGTCCTTCAACGGAAGATGTCGCATTAGTGATGATTGAAAGGTGAAATAACTTGCAGGCACACAACAGAACATTTAATAAAGAAAAGTCACAACACCAGTTAAAGTTCAGTTTTTCTACTTCAGACAAGTACGATGCATGGAAAGGAATATATTAACGGCTTATTGTACACGGGAACTTTACGCAGTCTGACACAGTATAACTAACACGAGTCCGCACACTCAAACAAGCAGCCACACAAAACACGACCGCTGCGGCATCTGGGGGCTCCAGTTGAGAATAATTGAACATAATTGAACCGGGAAAATGGAGCAGAGCGAGTGTCTAAAACTTTTAGCAATATCATCGCGCTCCCTCTGAGGGAAGTGAGGCGTAATAATACGACCACACCTGAGTCCCTGAAGACACGTCAGTTCTAACCGTGTAATGGGGTGCAGGGCGCTGCTGTGGTTTTGTGATGATTTGTTTCTGGAGACTTGCACGAAACCTAAAGACGAGGGCGTTTTTCCTTTTTATCTGCAGAGCGCACATACACTTGCAGAAACACCCCGTTTAAGTCACAGTGGCAGGAAGTGAATCATATCTTTAAGAAAAAACAGTTGAAATAATTAAAGTTTAGTTTTTTTTTGTACTGTGAAAATGAGAACAGTTTTCTCTGATTTGTCTTTAACCAAAAACATTATGTTGACAACTGTCTGATTCATCTTTTCTGGGATCTTGGTGTCACGCTGGCTCTTGTTTTGAGACACAGACTGTTGGAAACAAGAGGAAATTTTCCATTAGCAGTTTTTATAAGTTGGTGCAGACTAAAATATCTCAACAAATATCCAGTGGATTATTATGAAATGTTGCACAGACGCTCATGGTCTCCAGAAAATGAATTATCTTCACTCTGATAATCTCTAGTTAGACTTTTCGACTTGCAAAATTCAGGCATCGCCATGCATTTAGTGTTAGCTTGCCAACAAGACAAGATACTACATCAGCATGTTAAAACTATTGGTGACGTTCCCTCCACTTCCACTGTATAGCCAAGATGGCGACCACTGAGGGCGAGACCAGTCCAGCATCCCACACGCTTTTTAACCGCTATGAATGCACCATCCAGGTACTTGAGGTGCACCGCATGTTGCAGTACTTGTCAGTGTAGATACACTTATGCACTCAATAACAAGCAAAGAACATGGCCTGAGACACAGCACTTTGTCTCTTCTGGTCTGGTCTTTTCAATTTCGAAGTTACTCTCTCAAGGTTGACAGTCTAATGTTTCTGGCATGTGTCCTCTTTCTTGTAATGTAGCCCTAACTTAAGACACTGGGTGGTATTAAGTTCTGGTTTTGCACTCTTCAGCCATGGATGAGTTTGTTTTGTCACCCTGAACGGTCACATGAATCGGTTTCTTCCATCTGTTGCACCCACAGTTGCTAGGATCTGTCTAAAATATTCCTGAGAGCAAATGTAGCTTTTTACACCCCCAAAATAATTGTTTACTTCATCTTCTACACTTTTAATTTTAGATGTAAAAATGCACATGAGAAAGTGACAGAGCCTGAGTGTAGTTAATAAAAGCTAAATTAAGTTAGTTATCAGGTGGCTGATTGATTCAAGATAAATCATTTAAAACTTTCAGAGGAGTTTTCATCTTCCACTTTCCATCCTGCACGTTTTATTCGTTGTAATGATTTTTTTGGCAGTCAATACATCCCCCAGATTTTTTTTTTTTTTTTCCTGTCGGTGTACACCAGTGAACCCATGCATCCGTCCGTGTGTGTGTGTGTGTGTGTGTGTGACATGATCCGACCTGTAGTCAGCCGTGACTCTTCCTCAGGTGTCAGTGTCTCTTTGTGGCGTGCAGCCGTTTGAATCAGAGCCACCAGGACTGTAATTGCAGTAAATGCAGCCGGTTCGTGTTCTGCACCGAGGCATGCTTCATCACATCCCTCTGACATCCCCCCCCGCCCAAAAAAAAAAAATAAAAATCACACAACACTCCTCAACCCCTTCTATCTGAATGAAAGTAGACCTCCTGTCTATAATCTTGTTTACTTTCCTGTTGATTTTTTTTCTCTTTTCAGGACATTTATTTGCTGTTACCTGTTTGGATGCCTCTTCTTTGTGAGAAATGGCTGCAGGTCGACTGTTGTTAGTCTCTATGTGATTAAAATTTATACTCCTGCCCACCTGTTGACTTAATACGCTGAAAGTCTTTCATTACAGCACACTGACAGGAGATTAGAAATACATGTAGGTCTCCTGTAGGTTAATAAGACGATTATTTCCCTAATTATTTGGTCTTTTTGAGAGAAGACATTTTGTACTGTCACAGTTGGAAAAAGCACTGAAAAATAATAAAAATGAATGACGGCTGGATTCCATTCAGCTGCCTCAGTTTCGAGGTCTGGTGTCGTGCAGGCCGGCTCACTGTCATTACTTCCTGAAAAGGATGGCGACATCGTTAATGTGGTTAGAAACAGCCATGCCCTTTGTGCTATGACAAGCGAGAATAATTGCTGTAAAGAAGGTTTTAGTTGATAAGAAGTCAGAAAATAGTGAAAATGACCCATCACGAGATCCCAGCATCCCAGGTGACTCTTAAGGTTGTTTCGTTTTTTGTCCAACAAGAAAAACAAGACTCAAAAAGACAAAACAGAGAAAAGCAGCAGATCCTGAAGAAACTGGAAACTGCAAATGTTTAAAGCACTTGCATGATATTTGACGTAAAGATGCACACTGGTAATACTGGACAAATACTTTGAGCATTGGACAACCCAAAAGGATCAATATCAAATGATCATGTTGTTTCTTTGTTAAGTGAAATCAACATAGTTGCTGTCATAAATCCTGATCCTTTTTTCTGTTTACAGAAACATACGTCATGGTGACATTTTACTTTACATGTTGGTGCAACGATCTTACACGTTTTAAACAAAGCCCTTAGACTTTATTACGTTATTTGGAAGAAGAACCAAAATCATGCAGAGTGTCTTCCTCTTAATTTTTGATCTATTTTGGCTCCTCTTCTAAATAAGTGCTTTAGTCAATATGAATAATTTGGCATTTATTCAAAACACTGTGTAGTGATATTGCTTCATGGCTGCTTCTCAGAAACAAAGTTAGTCAGTAAATCTGTGACAAATACGAATGATTGCCAAAAGTTTTTGAAATTACAAACAAAAAAACAGCTAAACATGCTAAAGGTTTCTCAAAACTGGAATTATTTTCATCTCCTGATAATGTCAACACTTATTTCAACAAAGTTTCAGAGTAGAGAGCTTGTGATGTCCTGGTATAAGATGATGAAGGCTGAAATTTTCCACAACGTTTAAAACAATAATCGACACCTTATTTTGAATTTTGAAGTAATGAGCCTAACAGTGTTTTCTGCAGTCTTATGTTATTTGCACATAACATCAGATGTTGCCATTACACACCCACAGCAAACGCCAGAGGGGCACATGGGTAAACAAACGATGGCGCTCGCAGAGTGCGCACACCCTCGCCCCTGCCTGCTCTCTTGTGTTCCCGGCTCGCTGTACGTGGTGAGCGGACATATGGCGACCATCTGGGCCGTCCCAGGGATGTCAGAACATTGTGGCTGGGTGATATTCAGGGAGGAGGGGGGGGCGCAGGTCACGTTAACCCCCTCAACGGCCAGCGAGCGAAGAGAGAGAGAGCACAGACGGTCGACTGTGAACGGGAGCTAACGCCGGAGCAGTCGGCCGGCCTGGGAATGGCAACGTGAGAAGAGTCGCCGCCATCCACAAACTATTACACTTGCTCTTTCATTTCATGTGAGACGGCAGCAGCTTGACGTTACTGGAAAGAAAAAAAAAAAAAGAAAAAAAAAAAAAAGCCGGGGTTTGACATTTCTGTGATTCATTGTCCTTCACTCACCCAGGAGCACTCGTTCATAAGAGCTGCGTCTCCCTGCAGGAACAGGAGAGGTACATCACCGTCAGCGGCAAAGCCTCTAATATACTTGGTACTGAGCGTGCGTTCATTCCTGCATCATCCTCCCCCAGTTTTATCTCAAATTAACCCAAAACTGTGGGAGATTTACCTGAAATTTGTTAAAAGGTTTGGAAACAGCTGGTATTTGGTGTCATGGAAAACCAAAGCGGGTCTCTCATTTTGAGCCGATGGACGTCAATTTTGTTGACGCTATTTAACGCTAACTAATCTGGCAAAAACCCACTTTTCATGCTTCCATCTGACCTGGTTTGGAACGAAAATCAGGGTCTTAAATATGCATTTGAAGCTAAAATGATGAAATTAAAGCCAACTCGTCGCATGTCCTCACTGGCTAATAATCCAAAATGTGGAAATATGAAGCAACATTGCTCTTGTGTAACGGGATGGTTTGTCAGTATAAGTATTAAAGTAAAGTAAGCAAAATGTGATTACAGCATAATTTCACGCCAACAGAACCATGTGGATGCTTACTTTAGGGAAACATACTTGAACAAGCAACGCTGAGCTTTATTTAAACATTAGAATTACTCCATTGACTTTGCAGAGCTTCTGATCTGCTGAATGACATTGCAGTAGCACTGACACTTTTTACTGGACGACTCTTTGTGGGGTTTTTTTTTCTTCTGCTGGAGCTGGTCACTTTCCTTGAGGCCAGGAAGAGAGAGGATAAGTCCTCAGAAAGATAAAGACATGACTTCCTGGCTCGCTGTCTCTTTCCTGCACTCACAGCTTCCCTTTACAATCCCCGCACATCAATCACTTTTATTCCTTCCCATTTTATTCTCTTGCTGAACATGTCTGCCTCTGTCTGCATCCTTCAGGTTCGCTGTAGCTCTTCCCCATTGTTCTTTCACACTCTCTTGATCACCTCTTTCATTGTTGGGATCAGAGCGCCGCACCGCCGGCGGGACGTGAGAAATCATCGGAGGCTGGCCTCTGGGCTTCAGCCAGTCACAGCTGCGTAACCTCAGCCGCGTCGCAACCCGCCACGACTGGCCGCGATGCCCCGCAGCCCGCTGACCTGTGAGCACGCCGTGTGGTCACATCAGCCATGTCGGCAACCTTAACATCAAGACTAAGTCACATCGCCCCCAAATATAGAGCTGCCAGTCCAAATCTGCATGGATTTTTTTGACTTGCGTCACGGCTATTGTCTCTGCTCAAAGTGGATTTTCATCCCCATTGCATTTTAAAATATCACCAGAAGAGAAGAGACTGCTGTCTTTAATAGATAAATAAATGTGTTTTTTTTAACTATTCTGCAGCAGATAATGACCATCTGTGGCAAAGATGATAAGGTTGTTCAATATTAGTAATCACCACAACCTTTATTATCTCGACCAGCTTTCATCATTTTGGCAGACTTTCTTTTGTAGTCATTTCTTTTGGGTATAAAAGCACAAATAAATTCTTTTTTTCTGGATCCAATTTACCAACTCTGGTCATGAAAAGGGTGAAATAACTGTTATTAGTTCATTATTTAAAATGTGTTAGCCACGAACGCTTGTGTTTTATTATCTATGGACGTCAAACATAATCATAAAAGTCCATTTTTCTTTTACTTTTGTTCAATATTGCTTTAATTAGCTGGTTTAAATTCATCATGTAGTATAGAACTGATGATTTTTTCATCAATAAAAATTTATTGACTCAGGTGTTTTCAATCCTCTGGTTGATGAGACCTCCAGTCAGGTTGACGTTAGCTGGAAACAACGTCACAGAAGGAGATTTAATCAGGCGTAAGTGAGTTATTGTACTTTCCGGATTGTCAATATCCGGGCCGTAATTACAAGTGGGATACATTTCTAAAGGCTTGCGTGTGCAAACCAAACAAACATGGCTGTTCGAGGTAATTAAACTCGCATTTAATGGAGTGTAAAATCGAGCCTCACAGGACCAGCTCCGCAGTCACACGAACGTCTTGAGTTGTCTGATGACGGGAAACCTTTTAAGCAGTAAACATGAGAGTCTTTTGCATTGATGCCATCCTACCCATAAGATTACTAAAGAAATTCAGCTCTTCTTCAGCGGCTCCCAACCTGTTTTGCACCGCAGAACTTTATATTATCAGTATGTCGGTAGGTCTCAGGTAGTGCTTAAAGTATTGATCATTTATTTCAATTAAATATCATTTTAGTGTTATTGCACAACATTTCAAGGTAATTACATTAAAAATCTGACATTTTTCAAGTCATTCAGCAACAAATCATACCATATTATTGGTTTGGCTAACACATACCTTGCACATAGATCAAAAAACACCCTTTCTATAGGTTTGTTTTTCCTTTCTCTGATCAGAGTTTGCAATTTCAGGCTTAGATATCATTAATTAAAATGGCACGACAATCCCTATGAAGGATGGTGCTGTGAGTTAGCGACCAGTCTTGAACTAAATCGCAGCTTCAAAAGTTAAAAAGTTCTTTTTAGGCTCCAAATGAAGGAGATGTCACTCTGAGCACAATAAATTAGAGCAGGAAATAAATATATAAAGATGTAATTACAAGGTTTCTGGAGCTTTAAATCTCAGTTTTTGCTTCCGAGGCGAAAAAAAAAAGAACTTCGGCGGTAGTTTTCATGATAAAAATTATTCTAATTAGCCAGGTTTGCTCATTCCAGGTCTGACTTTATTGCTCGTCTCATTTCCAGGCTGCTGTAGCTCACGGGGATGTGAGGTGGGCTGAAAGATTCCCAGAGGCTTTTGTGGGTGGGAGGACAACTTTGACAGATGTTTTCTTTATTCCTACAGGTTTAGCAGAAGTCTTAGATTTTTTTAATATCCTTTGGAAGTGCTTTTGTGCTGTGGCCCCTCTTGCACCTGAAAAGGTTTAGGATCTTGCTGAAGGGTACCTTGATTGATATGGCCGTGAGGGAGGATCAAGCCCAAGCCCTCTGTTTTTGTGTGTGGGGGGGCGACCTCGGTAGCCAGGAGCTGGCCCGTCTCTTTCAGCATCCCTCGCAGTGCTTCCGCTCTCATTCGAATGGCATTTTGGAAGAATTACCCGATCAATAATCATCCGTTTTGAGGGGATTTTTTTTAATTGTTGTTTGAGTTACACTGACTGATGCAGTGTGAGAACATCCAGCTGAATACTGAGAACAGATCAGGTGTTGTGCGGCGGCGGCATCAGCATCCTAATGCGAGGTCGTTACCCTTCCCACAGGGCAGAGGATCCAAATGTCAACATCGCCCCTTGCCAAATTAGAGACGTGTTTTATTTGGGTACACACTGCGGCACGGAAGGGGCAGAATGATATCAATCCACCTCTTTACACCTGCTGCACCGTTGAGGCAGCGCTTTGTGAAAACAGCCAAATTAGGTGGAAAAAAAAGGGCCAAAAGACAGATTCCTGCAGGTAAAACCCAGAGGAGGGAGTCTCCTATTAAAAAAGGTGTAAATGTGATCACTCCCTACCTTGAAGCTGACCATGAAATTTAGTATTTCCATTTGATGCAACTTTATACTACTTCTCCACTACATCTAAATGTAATATTGCACTTTTACTCCATTACATTTGTCTGACAGCTTTAGTTACTTTTCATATTACAATTTTTCATACCATTTCTGTCCAGTGAAAAACACATATCTACAAATTTGGTGATTTTGAATGTTGAAAAGTCAACTTTTTAGAGCTATGTGGCTTTAACAGGACAGCTAGGCTACAAATACGTTATATCATCATGATCATTTTATAAAGCATGATGCAATTCTGTAAATTTAAATACCCAACAATATATGAAGTAGTTAAAATGAGACCAACCCAAAACATCTACAGCAGTAAAATGCACCATCCACATTAATGCAGTGATAATATTAATCCAGAAACATCAGATATAACAGCAACTCACTAATAGGGGACATTTTACTGCACAATGAGTACTTTTACTTTTGATTTAAGTACATTTTTTGGTTTAGTTTCAGTGTGTTATTAAGATCTTAATACTTCGTTACTGCCCTGCAGGATCCTTTGACCCATCTTAAATTGAGATGCTTCTGCCTAAAAGCACCTCCGCTGTTCTCTGCATCAGTCTATCAGTCTGTGTAATGCAAATCCCCTCTAAACAACATTATCGATCAGGTAATTCTGCTAAAATGCCGTTCGATCGAGAGCGGAAGTGCTTTGAGGAAGTCCTGATGTTAGAGGCAGCCGAACGAGACGACACCGTTTTCCCCTTTTGTTTCCAGTTACATGGCTTCAACTTTGTAAAAATCTCATTAGCACATATGTATTTTGCAGTATATCATTTCAACTCTTCATTGAAACTATAAGATGTTTACATTAGAGGTGGTCCCATAAATCAGCTGATTGGCGATAAATCGTTCATATGTCGGCCAATGAGAAACAAAACACAAATGCCACAGTAGGTTAAACGGAATTTAAAATCAGGGTGTCCATTAAAAGCAAAATGCATTGTTCATGTTATGTCCCAAATATTGAAATGATATCAGTATCAGCTTAAATCTATAATCAGTCAGGCAGTGGTTCACATTAATGTTTTTTGGTGCACCATCCTTTTAACTGAAGATACTTTTATTATTTTATATACATTTATGATGTACTTGATATCTAAAATCTAAAACCAAATGGGTGGATGGATTTAAAAAAAGTCTGGTATGTTTTTCTAATTGTCGAACCCACCATTGGTTATCTGAAAACTTCTTAAATCTTTGAATCTTAATCTTAAAAACAGATTGATCAGATTTGATCAACAGAGCTGACAAAACGAGGAACTCCGCCGCTTTCATCGTCACATTTTAATTTCTATTGCCAAATCCAAATTAGTGCGATTAAAAATAAAATACATTTAAAATGTAAACACAGGCCGGTACTATAGGCGTCTGTGAAATTCAGAGTAGTTTCTGAGGTGAGCTCCGTGTTTCTTTTGCTTCATTTTCATCCGTGCAGATGTTGTTTGTCTTCCTCGGGCAAAATCGTTCAAGCTTGAACGTATTTTTATGTAGGTTAACACAAGGACAACCGGAGTCGGAGGCCCACTGATTGAATGGGTATTATATTATATATAATGGGTATATTTTGACATAAAAACTTCTTACCTAGACTTATTTTCACCTAAATATTAAGTTTGACATTGTGTTCATATTAGTTTTTTAAAAATGTTTTATTCTTTATTGTTTGTTAAGTTAATCGAAGAATGCTGCCGATTTAAGAGGTTTTATTTCCGCAACCCTTCTTGTTTTATATGCCGTCTTGCACTGGAATATTTTGTTGAAGGTTTTATTCACCTCATAAAGGAGAATTAATTGTGGGATATTAAAGTTTTATGTAAACAATATGGCCGGGAAAGCTCCTAAATCATCAGTTGTGTTATTTAACCGCAGTGAGTTTAACTAAAATTATGATTTATAACATGAAATTCAATTGAAATATTTTGTTGTTGAGAAACTTTCTTATTTCTTTTCTGTTTAATAGAGCCACATCAATACATAAAGGTGTGTGTGTGTGTGTTTGTTTGCTTTTTCATCTTAAAACCACTTATCGCTGACCCTCTTTGACACCCCTGCTGTTCTTCTCCTCGTCGCCCCTCTTGTTGCGTCTGATTGCATTACGCTGCCCCCCCCTCGTCTCTTCGCCCTCGGTGATTGGGATGAGTCAGACGGCTCCATTGAGAACACAGGCTGAACCTCACACGCCATCTAAACCTGCAGGGGAATGCGGACCACTCGTTTTTTTTAATATCCAATATCTGCATAACGCAAACAACAGACTGGGTGACAAGACAGTCGGCACAAAGGAGGTTGTGCGCCAATTTTATGGCCAAAATATGACCCCCCCCTCCCACCTCCTTGGTGTAGATGGAGATTGTAAATATAGCGAGGCATCTGGCGTGCCACCTGCAATCCATCTGCCGTGGTAAGACAAAGGTGCCCAGACAATGAAGCATTGAGCTCTTCATAACGCTGAGAAAAGTGCGGATAACAAAATAACCTGCAGAGACAGACAAGCCAAGTCTTCATGTTGTTTTTTTTAGTGTGGATTATGACACAGAACATGCAGGTTTATCAGATTAAACACCAACTTTACTTAAAAGAGCTTTCCGATGCACTGCTTGCTGATTCGGCACAGGACCAGGAAGTTGTTTGGAGCGCCATGTGGTGCAACAAAAAAATACGTCTCCTGCGCTCGGTAATTGCTGCAGCAATTAGTGTCAGGTAAAAAGTGAGGCAAATTAATATTTCAGGTTTGAAAGTTTAGAGATCAAAGTCGTCAGGGGAACTTCATTTCTGCACACCATATGTCAGTTTAGTTTTAGGGGGCATTAATATGCAAAAGTTCATAATATTAGCAGCGGCTAACAAGTCAGATTTCATGTTATCTTCCCATAATCGGAGCCAGAGGTTGAAAATACAAATACTGGATTTAGGAAAAGTGTCAGTGTCTCAATATTGTAATAGATTATTTCTATTATATGCTACTTTCTACCTCTACTCCACTGCATTACAGAGGAAAATACTGTACTTTTTACTCCATTACATTGATTTGACAGCTACAGTTACCTTTATATATTATAAGTTTATAAAAGACAAAGGGAAGATGTTAACAGTTCCACCAACAAGACATTTCCCATCTAAACTTCTCACAGGGTTTAATTTAAATAAATAATCCAGAAAGATTACAGGAAAGACCGAAAAGTAAATACAGATATATGTGTTTCTATGTATAAATCATCTCACAACTCCTCAGATTTATCATCGAACTAAATTTCCTTACTGAATATAAAGTAGTTTAAACTACCTCCACTTCCAGTTACAAGAGTGAAATACTGCCTACACACTGATGCAGCAGTATAACAATCTGATAATATCAATAATATATCAGTATATTAGTAATTTCTATATAATAATTTATTAATAATAATATATAATAATTATATATTATTATTATTATTATTATTATTATTGTTATTATATAATTTATATATTAATATATATAATATATAATAATTCAATAATTTAAGTACTTTGGCTCATTATACTTCTGTGCTTTTACTTGAGTAAGATTTTCAGTGCAGGAGTTTTACTTGTATTGGAGGATTTTGCATTGCTATACTGGTACTTTTACTTAAATAAATCATATTAACAGTTCTTCTTCCACCACAACTCAAAGCTCATGTCACCAAGTCACATTTTTCACAGAACAAAAACTTGTGCATTTCTGTTAAAGGGTGCTTTTTCTCTGCGATGGCCACAGAAATCAGACCTTCAGCATTATCAGGCCACCAGAGGTGAAAAAAGGCTGCGAGCCACAGGGACACATGTGCGATGTCACATGACATGTTGTGTTACGTATGCAAGTGGCCACTCAAAACGTGCCTGTTCAGAAAGGAAAGCTTGTTTGGCCTTCCTCGCAGCTTTCTCGGAAACAGTTCGTCCAAACCGCTTCATACTTGACACTTCACCTTCTCCAGTCCACACCGTCCACGTGTGAAGCCGATCGGATGAACAGTTTCTAGATAATCGAAGGACAGAAAAACAGACAGAATCCTTCCATATTACTTAGATGTGCAGTGGTGGAAAGCCAATTAAGTATATTTATACAAGTGCTGTATTTAGGTGCAATTTAGAGGTACAGTTATGATTCTGACAGCTGTGTTATTTTTCCACACAAAAGACACATAATCAACAGATTAATTATGATGCTTTTTACAGATTAAATCTCCCAAATCTCCCTTTTTATCAATTGTAATTCATCAATCTAAAGAAATGTATTTAAAGTAGTTCAAAAGTTAGTTAATTAGTTAAAGTAGTTAGTTAGCACTAACGACAAAATTTAAATGCAGCTTCTTTGTTAAGACACATTATAATTACAATAAAAGAGAATATACATCATAATGTGAGTTCATGAAAGGGGCCATTCTTCTGGGTGTGTAAATAAATAACTGTTTGTTCATAAGTTTGCCATCTCAACTTAACAGATGATGATAGTATGTCAGTGTTGTGCTCAAAACTGGTTTCCGCTGGCCCCAAGTGGATGAAAAAAAAATGTTCCTGCAGATATCAGTAAAATGTTCAGTGCAGGACTTATAATTACATTTTGGCACTGAGGTTGGGGGAGTTTCTGAGGAATATCTGAATATATTGGTAAGGAAATCTGGCTAGTCTGAAACTACTTTCATGTTCCTTTGGAGGATTTTCAGGAAATTTTCACTCAGGTAGAGAAATTTGTAGAGCTTGCTTCCTTGACAGGAGGAGTCTAAGGGCTCACACATACACACACATAAATTGAAAAAGAGACTGCAGTGATGCACCTCTGAATATGCAAATCAGTCGAGAAGAGAAAGTCTGCAAACACGCAGAGAGCATCAGAGGAAAGGACAACAAAGTTTCAGCGTTAGTGAGAAGAAGCCGGTTTGTGGTGGATGAGCTCGACGCTGCAGAATCACTCCGAGTAAACACTCCTGCATGTGCTTCCATTACATGGCCGGATACATTTTATTTGTTGTGATTTATTTATGAGAATGTGAGGGCCCATCTTGTTAGAAGATATTACACTGGAGGAGAGGGGGAGTTTTTTTTTTTTTTCGCTGGAAACAAGTGTGATGAAAAACAATAGATCATTCGAATGCTAATGAATGGATGAGGAAGTGTTCTGGTCATTGAGCAGCGGCAGAAGATTAAGCAAGTCTACAATTATAAAGCCACGCTAGCGGCCCCATGAGGCTGAAATTCTTATTACACAATAACGTGCAAAACTATTCGGTGATAAATGGAGGGGAAACTTTACTTTAACAAAAATACACTGGTTGGTTGGGTGTCTCTGACCATGTCATTCCCCATAAGGAAACCCCAAGTCTAGCACAGTGGGGGGTGAGGAATGATGATAATAACTTCCCCCAAAGGTGAACATGAAAGTCAGCATGCTGCTACCAAATATTACCCAAAACTTTTAATTAGTCTTTATTTGCTTGCTTTCAAACTTCACCACAAGAACACAACACAAGAAGCCAAGAACACTATATACTTTTATATACTTATTCTCAACTGTTTTAATCTCTTTTTAATATGCAAATAGGTTTTCACACAATTAATTAGTGTCACCATATGGTCACTCCTCACGAGGAATCCCCAAGTTCAGCACAGCGGGGCGTGGGGAGTGACGATAACAACACCCCCACCAAGGTGAACACAGACTAAAAAGCACGTCTAATGGATGCGTGGGTGGAGGTCAGGTATGCACAGCACTGAAGACTTAAGGGCAAAGCTAAGGAGCCGTGCTTGTGTGAGTGGGTCCCCATTTTCTGCATTAGTTTAGCGCTATTCTATTCAATAGTGGAAATGTGTGGAAATGTGCAACTAAATACGCACCAATGTGCCCCAAAGTCAACGAGGGTGAAAACTGCAAGCTAGCAAACATGAAACATAAACATTGCACAACTTTAAAGTCTCAAAAAGTTATCTTTGCATGTTTTATGGGGAAGGAAATGCATTCAACGGGACACAACCAATGCATCTGATTGCAAATAGACTCCACTAAACGCTTTTTAGTAATGAACTGTTGACAAACTGGCTGCAAAGTCACCATCACCGATATTTACATCTGAATAAAATCCCCAAATAACATTCATAGTAATTGAGTTTGTTTTCAAAAAGAGACATGATAAGATTTGTGTTTGGTTTTGGTTCGCTACTGGTTTGAAAAAATGAAAAGAAAAAGTTCATTTAAGGCTTCATTTAAATTTATCTGGTTTGACAACGAGGCTAGCAGTGGGGCTAACAATTTGGAACAATGCCTGAACGCTTCCAAGTTAGAAAAACAAAAGGTTAACAGGTCACAAAGGCTTCGAACAATCCCATTTTTTTTAGAGTGGTGGCTTCTGGGCACTTAAATGTTGAAAATGGCTGCTTTCGCTGCAGGTTCACCTATCGTTGGTGAGTCCAGCATCTTCACTGATGTACTGAGAAACCTTTATGCTTTATTATGTTATCTTAACCCAGAGAGAACGGGACATCTCCCTTCCATTATTCTTGATTTAAGGTCAACTAATGTCAAATCTTGTGCTGATAACTGTTTTCTTTTATGATGCAGCGGATTTTTGTTAAGCTCTGATCTCCACTGAGCTCTTTTTTACGTTAGCTTCAGCACACCCCCCCCTTTTTTTAGGTGGAAGAACGCCGGGAACTTCCATTAAGAGCTGCTCTCACCCTGCGTGAGGAAGATAATAGTCGCACTTTCCCGGACCCCTTTGTTCGTTCGTCTGTCTGCAGAGCAAAGAGGCAGACACTCGGCGCTGAAAGCCGGCGGAATAAACGTTTATAAGGCCACTGTCAGAAATATGGCATCCACGCTGAACTGAACTATTATCCCACGATGAAGGGCCATTTTTACATTTTTTCATACACAAACATTAGGTGGAAGCAGAACAACCTTGGCCTATAATCCATTCATTTAAAGGTCCTTTATCTTGTATATGTTGATTTTTGACGAGGATATTCAGGATCATGAGAGGCTAAATAACTTTAGACAGCTACAGATTGCTATTTTTGTGGTAACTTTAAGTCTGTTTATGTGAATTTACCTTTTTCAGTGGGTATCAAGATTGCTTGGTCTCATTAGCTTCCTCTTCCTCTCACCTTGCACCTTAAAAACAGGCCTTACTCTGATGCTAGATGGCCAAAAATACCTGTTTTATTTATTCAAGTTTGGTTACAAAGCCCCTGAAGTCCTTAAAGATTACGTTCTTCATCTTGTGGGAATGAGATCTTATCCTGTGTGCACAAATTATTACCTTATCTACACAAGTTTTATATCTAAGGCGAGTTATTTATAGGCGTGCATGCTTCTATAAAATAGATCTGATAACCCGCAGGTGACTTCTTCCTCTGTTGGCATCCAGTGATTTTTTTCCGCGAGATGTCACACAATGAAAGGTTTTTAAAGGGAGGCTACGTAACTTTTGCTGTACTACGATCACCGGTGACTCATTGAATTTGCCTGCATGAGTCAGCCGATTTGAAAACATCGTCATCACAAGCAAAGTCAGCAGATGTCCTCATAAACTTGCACAGCATCCATCCAAAGATTGCGAACATTAGCTCCCATAAGTTACGCAGTGTTTTGTTGGAGAGAGTTTGTGTGTCACACAGACATACATGCCACGTATAACTTCCTCCTAACTGTCTTCTGTAAAGTTGTTGCCATCTGTGCCTCAGTTAATTGGACTCCTGCTTTTTTTTCTTAACTTTTATGGTAATTTTTATGAGTATTCATTACTTGCCCAAGCTTACTTCCGGGAAAAGTACAGAGCAGATTATTCCTGCAGAGGATGGTTCAACGCTGCAGTGCTAAAATGGCGAGATTTTCACTGTATGACGCTGAAAATAAAACTCAATTTACTAAGTTATCTGTGCATCTGCGTGGTAGAGAAGTGTTTGCATTTGTGGTGAGTCACTGAACAACTTTTTGAGGGAGACATATTGATCTTGCTTGCACAAAATAAATAACAGATTATTTTATTCAGGCAAGTCAAACAAACTTCAACACTGGATGGATTATTCTGTGAATGTAAAATACACTCAGCTTGTTGGGCTCCCGGACTTTGTCTAACCTTGTCACTGCCCGCAAGGAAAGGAAAGGAAGTTCATCACAGCAGGCGGTGGGGAGTGATCAGAATGACTTGCACCCCTGGAGTGAACCTAAAAGTCAGCATGTACCCACCAAATATTATTCAGTCTGTCAAAGTGGGAATATTTATCGACTTTAACTGAAACTCAACTTTTGCAAACAACCTTGCACTCAGGCAGGTTTTCACAGTTATTCAGCGCTGCCATGTGGTGAAGCCCGATACGGTGTCTATATTTTGACATGAGACGGTACACACTGGTTCAGCTGCTGGCGTCCATGAGCCATGTGGTTCATCAGTCTTTACGGAAGAGATGCCGATCAACTTGGGAGCCACAAAGCTCAGACCACATTTAAAAATTTATAACTAATTAGACCTTCATAAAATGCAGGGTTACAGTTATAAATTCACAATGGGGCCATGGTGAATCCAGTTTTTCTTCCTCCGGTGTCCACTAGAAGCAGTTTCCCCCTGCACTTTTCAGGGACTGCTGTGGGCTTCGACCAACAGCTGGGTCATGGATCTACGGCTGACATTTGCAGTTAGCCAGTCGGGTCGGCCGTTTAATCATTTTGGCCATTTCACTGCTAATGTGGTCTGAGTCCCAAGTACATTCATTCATTATTGATGAGAGAATAAATGTCTCTCTGGTACACTAGATGCAGCAATTACCCAACTGAATCATCCCCCTATGATGGGATGCTTTTTGTTGGATGGCTGGTCATCTGTGTGGATGTTGCTCAGGGGCTTAAAGAAAACTCAGAGAGATGCTGAGTTTTCTTGTGTATGTGTGTTTTTTTTTTCCTTACAGTAAAAGAAAAGAAGAAAAAAATATTGCTTTTTTTTTTTTCAAGCTCAGGCAATCACTGTTAGGCAGCAGTCTCCTGTTGCCATGGCAACTACCTGTTAATATTCCAGCAGAGTTTTCTCACTGACAACAAGGGGGAGAGCGCCACTTTCTCGCCACAGAAAATCGATTGGACATTCCTGCAGAAAACGAGGGAGCCCGGCCGCCTGGTCGGCGCCGCAATACCTGCACGTGCCGGAGCTGGCGGTTCGTCGCATCCAAGTGACCTTTTTGACCTTGACTCGTCTTTTAGAGCTGCAGACGCTCAGCATCATTGCGACACTTTAGTTCTCATCGGTCGTTTTCTTAGGACTGTTTTGTACATTTAGCGGAGATTTCTCTCGGGGAGACTTGTTCAAAGGTCGTGCATGAAGGGTTCGGGCTGTCTTTGCTCTTGAAGCCGTAAAGCCCATCATTCAGAAGGGACTGGCCGTCTATCATGTAAAGAGATGGCATTGATCACGATTCCCATTATGCCCTGAGCTCGATCTAAGACAGTCCAGACAATCCCATTTCTCCTCTGAAAAGGCCTTCTTTTTTTTTCTTTTTTTTTTTAAATGGTGCCTTTCTCATGCGAGAGACAGGAAAGTCTGCATAATAGGGTATTAATTACACGCACACACACGCATATACACACATATAAGCATCTACCATGCAAGTAAAATTCGTCAATCGGCAGAAAATTAATTGGTAGCCATTTTTCAAGCAAAACTGCCAAAAGAAATCACTGGTTCCAGCTCCTTAATTATGAGGATTTCTTTCTTGTTTTTGTGTTTTGCGACAGTAAAATTGAGTATCTTTTGATTTTTGAGTGTCGGTTGGACAAATAAGCAATTTTAAAAATGACTCTTTGGCTTTTAGGACATCTCTGATTGCCCCTTTTCACTATTTTCTGGCAGCTTGAAGACCAGACAATTAATGGAGAAAATAAGGTAGTTGGTTGGTTAGTTGCAGGCCTGCTCATATGCAAAAGAAATATAAGCGATGACCTTATTTTTTTTACCACGGAGTGACATATAAAAAAGGTTAAGTTATGTAAGTGAGAGCAGGATTGTCTGCAGCAGAGGTGCAGGGAGGCACGATTCATGGTCTTCTGGCTTGGTAAGAGCACCGAACAAGGATAACAGAATAACAAGACAATTTCCTTTGAGTAATGAACAAATATAGAAATGTTTTTCACCTTGTGTTTCTGGCAAGAAGCGTCTGGTGTAGAAAAATAGCTTCGGATTCGAAATGTCAAGGTGTGCCATTAAACCAGCAGTGTTTTTCACAAATCGCTGTACAAAACCACATTGAACTATCACCTGTGAAGCCGGCGCCTCTGAAGTTGTGATAAAAAAGTCTCCTTGGTGCTTCTTGGACTTCAGATTCATCCGTCTCTGTGGATGTGATGGATCTGGAAAACACTTGAGATTCATCTGAAGTGCAGTCGGGCCATTAGGGCTTCTGGAGCTGATTGTCTTGTTTTCGTTTCAGCTGCTCCTCCGTCGCGCAAAAGCTTTTCAGGAGCCTCCGGAGAGTTCGAAAACGTTTTCCCTCCCGGGGCTGAAGTCACGTTTGTTTTTCTTGTCATCCTGGAAAGCAGACGCCGAAAGAAGATACTAAGTCATCGTGTTTATTGAACGAAAGCACAAATCTGGCAGGTCACGCTTACGTTCACCTCCATCGAGGTTCAGTAAATACGATGTGATGATTTGTTTGGAGGGTTTGCAGCCTTCGCTCTGCTGAACTCGTCTCGCAGAGCATCTCACAGCGTAACTGCTGGATTCTTTCTGAAATTTTGGAGCATTTTGTCTTGATGTTTCAGCACTTTGCATTGTGGAAAGGGCAACAATTTCATACCGAGCGATGCATTTTTACAGTGTTTTGTTCGTATTTGTATTTCTAAGTTGTTTTGGGGGAGATGCGCAAATTTTTATCAGCTTTCAATAAAAGTACAGTTGAGCATTTTAGAAAGTGTCTGTGAAATTTAGCATAGCTTAGCATTAAGACCGACAGCAGTGGGGAAACACCTAGCTCCGCTCTGTCCAAAGCTAAAATATGCACCAACCAACACCTCTCAGATTAAATTTAAGCATTACTGGGATATTTCCTTCTGGTTTCTGTTGTTTTTAGCCATAATGGTAAGATAAGTTATGTTATACTGTCTCCTGCTTTGTTTTTAAGTCACAGCTGTGAGTTGATTTTCTCGTCTACAACTTAACTATTCCTTTATGGGTGTTATGGTGCAATATTTTTAGTTGCAAAAGCATGATAATATGAATCACAGAGCTGAAAACGTGATGTATCAGCTAAACTTTAATTAAACTTTGTGTTACAGCTAATCTGTGACTGATTTCAAAACTTATCAGGAACTACAGTCACTACTTTTCCCTCTCTCGGTTGTGAACTGAGCCTGTGTTGTTACAGTCACACCCTCAAAACCTCTTAAAAAAAAAGAAGCCGTGTTTGCGTTGCTCCTTCTCGAAACCATTTTCAGCTCATCGGGCTCATTTAAACATCAAAACCTTGGTTTGGTCGAGTCGTCGCTTCATTAACACTCCAGCGTCCGTGGGCTTTAAAAGCTGGACGATATCAAAGAGTGGCGTCTTTGTTGCGTGGATTTCAAGCTGCGAGAGTCATATTAATTGCTTTGTTCAAGGCTAGGTGATGTTTTCTTGTTTTACAGTTCTGCTTCTCTGCAAAATGTTCCAAACCTTTTTTTTTTAATTATTTTTACCCCCCACCGCCCTGCTCCGAATGATCCATCCCCGCACAGACAGCTGTTGTGTGCATATGCCCGAACGGCTCAATATTCCCTACATTATTTATGACGGCTTCGCGCGAACGGCTGTGTTTCTGCGGAGATGACTCAGGGGAGTTTGGTACGCCGCTCCGAGCTTTCAAAGTAGTCCTGTCCCCGTGACCCAGTCTCCGTCTTCATCTTGCCCGACGGCGATGGATACAAAGGGAGCCCCAGAGGAGGAGAAAAAAAAGAAAAAATGCAGGTTATATTTGTTTAATTGGGATTAGACTATTTCTCAAGCATACGTGAACGTGCTGCTGAGCTCATCTGGTTACCTCCTAGGTCACGGAGAGATGCGGTTGAGGCGATGCAGAAATATGAGGTTATAAGGGAACGCTCCGGCGTCTCATGTCGCTTGTCATTTTTTAATCAGGTGTTTGTGTCAGCATCCCTTCCCCCCTCCCCATCTCCTCCTGCTTTCTCTACCCCTCCTCTCGTCTCCAAGGGGCCAGACTGACTTCTTTCTCACCTCTGATGTTTATTACACAAACACCAAAAGCACCTCAGATCAAAAATCTTTTTTTTTCCCTTACCCGGAGAAGCCAAGTGTTGGTGAGAGATAACATGTAGAGGAAGTGGGAGGTGGGGAAAGAGAGAGAGCTCCAGACTTGTTTATATGTCTTGATCTGACGGGATGAATAATTCAGCGGAGACCTCCATAGGATTATATTAAAAGAATAGTTAGGGCAGTGGGAGAAAAATATGAAGTTTGGGTGACAGTAAAGATCGGAGGCCTTGATTACGGGGAGTGCTGTGAATTATTTAAACACCCCCCCCTCCCAAAAAAAAAAAAATACACAAGTGCAAAAATCTCAGGCAGAATAAGGCGTGAATGCCAATATGGTTATGGTGATTAGAGGACGGCGGAGAGATTTCTCGGCTTCGCTCTGGGACTGTAGCCGGAGAGGGACTGACATCGTCCTTTTTAGCCGAGTTTTGAGGAATCCCTTGCTTTTGCATTTACCTCTGAGCATTTTGAAGTCTTCTTGAGACTTTTTTTTTTTTACTTTTTGGTAGGCTTTGCTGTCTCCAGACGTTTTGCAGTGCCGTGCATATTGCTGCAGGGTAACACTGGGATGTTGTTTACTTTGCAGTTTCACTGACTTTTAAAAAAAAAAAAAAAACTTGATCCCTGATCTCTTGTTTAGAAAAACATGCATTAGTCCCAAATTAGCTCCATGAACTCATTGAACGAATGAGTCATGTCTTTATTCATATTCATGGGATGGATTTAGTCTGTATATACTTAAAGCTGCTATAATCAATTTTGTGTTCATTTACATTAACAATAACTTGGGTGCATACATGAATGTGAAAGCCAGTGATAAACCCACATTGAAGAAATCACTTTATGGAGTTTAAATTTTATGGCCCACAATTCATTGTTTCGGTTTACTTTCACCGCTCTTTTTGGTGTCTTTTGAAGCCGTGGTGGGATAAAAAAAAGCTGTGCTGCACCAAAAGGCAGAAAGACAAATTAGAAACTATCTGGTGAACACAGCGTAGCATTTATCAGGTGGATTTTTTTCCCCTTTAGGAGCTGGTGGAGGGCAGCTTACATTCATCAGGTGTCCAGAAACACGACTTCAGCCGAATGCAAACGCTGTATGTATGCCGGATGTGTCGGAGCAGCTATTTGCTAACACGTTCGCTATATCAACTTAAACGGCGCTGAAATATAAATGTAGAAGAAAAAAAAAGCCTACACTCTCACCTCTCTTTCTCACTTTCTTCACCTTGCCACCTGGTCACGCTGGATGCAGACATGGAAAGTTAGTTGGATTTGCTCTCGATAGCCGTATCGGGGTTATTTTATTTTATTATTATCTTTGGTTGTGTATCAATATCGCTGAATCTCTTAATTACTTTCCTCCCTCTGATAAATTACCATCAAGCGAACGCACAATGCAAATAATCAATCAATCGCATGCTGAGCCGAATCAGAGCGATCCTGAAGCATCATCTCTCATTATCAGCGCAGTTATTAGATGATGATTTATACTTTGAGCTCGCTCATTGAATGAATGCCGTTTGCTGTGTGATGTAGCACCTCCGCTTATTTCTCCTAAAGCTCGATGAGCCTAGGATTATGTTTTCAGGCGCTTATGAAACTCTGCAGGGAACTGACCTCATAACTCTCACTTTGACCTTTGAAAACATCCAACTAAAACCCAAGAATCCTCATTTTATCTAAAATCTGTGTAAGAAAACGAACCTAACCGCTTAAAGAGATGACAAAATACCCTCAATTTAGATGCTCAGTAATCTAAATTAGATGATTTGCAGATGAAAAGATGCTAAAATGAACTGTTAACTGAGCTAAATATGGTCTAATGTTCCTTATTTTAGATGTCTTGATCACATATAATCATTTCAAGAGCCTTTAAATGACTATATTCCAACGTGAAGTTGCTCCAAACCTCGAAACATACCTATTTAAATACTGTTGAAACGGTGGGTAGATGTCAATTTTCACCTTCCTGCAAATCACAGCTTAGAGGCGAGTATTTCCACCCTTATGTAATAAAGAAACGCCACCACAAACACCCATTTTTCTTTCAGCATCACTCTGGAATTTCCATTTGAGACACACCCTAATCCCAGCTGTTCCATCAGCACTGCTCGGTGGTTAAAAACAGTGATTGAAAAAGCTGCTGTGATCATTATTCGGAGCCTCCAAATAAAGCTGACCTCCCCGGAAAGGCTGTGGGAAGAAGAGGGAGCGGGGCCCTGACTTGGGAATACTGGAATTTCTTGGGCCGGACACTGTGGGAAGAGGACGTGTGTGGGAGGAACCTGGAGATGTGTTCGCTGCGTGGGTCTCTTTTTTTGTGTGTTTTACGTGCCGGCATCACACAGAGACAAGTTGACTAAGTTCCTCCGTGTTTGTAATTACTGTTTGTCGAGAAACGGCGTATTCCCCTGCGTCGTGTCATTAGGATTAGCACTCAGCGGGGTGTTGCTTTCCATTCTCCTGTAGTGAAAAAACTCAATATCCCATCTGTCACAAGCCATTCTCCGCAGCTAAACAAAGCCTAGCTGCAGTAACGGCGTCCAAATGGATTAATCCTCTTGAGCCAACATTATCTACTGCACTTTGTTTGCAGGGAGAGGGAGAAAAAAAAACACACACCTGCAATTACAGCGAGATGCACGAGGAAAATACACAACCCAACGCCGTTAACGTTCAAGGTCGCACTTTGAATTTACAGCTTGGGAGTAACAAATGGGGCTTGCGGCCTAATTGGCTCAATTAAGGTTCAAGCTATGAACTAAAAGTCGGGCAGAAAGCCAAACGGAGAGCGCTATCAGACTGCGAGAGGCCTCAAAATTCACAGTGGAGACGATTTATTTCCGAGGTTCTGCTACTTTGAACTTTTGTGAAACTTTTGTGTATAAGAAACTAAATGAATCAGCATCCCGTTCATTAAAACGTTCAGTCTTAGATTATATTCGGGATAGATGAAGATGTACAGTACAGCATGCTGTTAACCTGCGACTCTGTTTTTAATCATTTAGACAAATGTTTGCTCTCTTGCTGCTGCGTGTAAAATGATTTTTTTTTTCATCCAGCTTACCAACACTGTTTTGAATATTTAAGTGAAATTGTTGATTTGTGTGTTCTCTGGCTCTTTTTTTTAACAGTTCCCGTGTTATTTCACAGAGTTGCTGATCAATTTGAAATCAGCAAAAGCGCGAGGCCAAAATGTGCTGCAGATGGAAACTTTATGGTAATTTTCATGCATATATCGTCCCTGTTTTTGACCTCCGCTCTCTCCTCTCTGTGCGGTCCGTCCACAGGTGTGCTGAGCCTGCCGGAGAGTTTGAACCTGCACCGGGACCAGCAGCGATCAGGGAGGCCCGGCGAGTGTCAGGGATACACCCAGGCCGAGCTCCGCACGCTGGAACAGTCGCTGCTCGCAACGCGGGTGGGCAGCATCGCCGAGCTGAGTGAGTTCATTCTGTTGATCTTACAAGTTGGAGGGAAACCAAACTAACACGAGAGGTCTGAGTTATTACACCTCAGACACACGGCGAACCAAAAAGATGTTTTCAGGTTTCTTACTAGCTTTCTCTGGAGTTTCTTCTTCTTTTAAGTGCTTGTTCAGGGGTCATTACACGACTTAAGACTGAAACTTCGGTCACATGATAACAAATAATCATATATTTGGGGAAGAACTCCTGTTTCTGCTATAAAATGGTGTCAGCTGTGAATGACCAAAGTCTTGTATCATTCATTTACATAAGAATAGATGTACCTCACTATAAAAACTAGTAAAAATCCTGCATTAAAATTGAAGTTATTTTGATAGAGTGTATTTAAAAGTTAGTAAAAGTGCTTAGAAAACACTCCTGTGAGTGTTGTCATTTTCTATTATTGGATAACTATTGATGACTTAACATGTAATCTATACTTTCATATCTTAGTTGTTTGAGGTGGAGGTCATTTTAACCGCTTTAAATACCTTTCAGGTAGATAAATCCATAGCAATATGTATTTTCTTTACAAACTGATCATACACACGTGGACAAAATTGTTGGTACCCCTCCTGTTAAAGAAAGAAAAACTCACCATCATTTTTGTCCTGGCCAGTTTGTTTTTTAAAATGATTTTGTTGAACCACAATTCAAAAGCAATGTCTGATTTTCATTCAGTTCATTTTCAGTGAATTTTTATTTATTATTACTTTTGTCAGTGTCAAGTTATTTCAGTGACCTTTGTGGGTTTTTCTTTCTTTAACAGAAGGGTACCAACAATTTTGTCCACGTGTGTATCTGTATGTAAAATAAATGTTGTGGATTAAAAAAGTACAATATTCTTACTTATATCTGTATAATACTGAATGAAAACTGGAAATATTTGATCATGGGAACATGACGCCCTTATGGAGGCAGGACAACATGAAAAAGTTTGGTGCTTTAATTTGAAAGAACTTGGATCTTTACACGAAATCACCGTTAGATTAGACTCCTGGAGAAGAAAGCATTTTGGAAATATTTTGCTGCCGAGACCCCTGACAGTCCGCGGTGTTACGTTTAATTACTTCCTCTGGCATTTAATGCGTGCACACAAAATATCTTACATTCAGTAAAAAACAAATGAGGTCTGTATCTGAGCTCCGTGCTGCATATTTTCACTTTTTGGAGAGACTCGCATGCTGATACACAATTTATTTAAACCAAAAAAAATTTATCGAATATAAAGGAGCACACAATGTGATCACTGTGAAACTTGTATGTTTTTTTTATTAAAGATCAAATATCATCCATCAGTCACTAAGTGTAGTTAAAACCTGAGATGAAACCCGCCTCCCTCAGTACAAGCTGCTTTTTAACCTCTGCTGCAGATTGAATTCTTAAAAAAGCATTAAAATAGTCCAATTTTAAGATATTAAATACTAAAGTTTTTGCATGTTAAGGCAATATGTATTAGCTCTTAGATGCTAATGTTTGATGAAAACCGCTGTGTGTGAAAGCTCAGTGTGCAGCGTATCATAAATGTGCATTAAAACTGATCCACTCAGTGACTTTTCCATAACCATTCGCCAAATAGCCCCATTAGTGTGAAGGAATGCACACTCCCTGTTCCTGTGGGCCGTCACGGAGGTCTGAGGCCGACCCGCCGCCTCTCCACTGTCCCCTCACCCTTCTCCTCGTCCATCTCTCCTACCCCTCCCCCCTATCATCCACCCAGGAACTGTTCTATTACAGCTGTTCTAACACCTGTTTATGAGTCCCGCCCGGGGACCTTTAAATCCAAGGTCACCGCCTCAGAGGCTTTTAACCTCGGCTTGAAAGGGAGGGCTCCACCTTTTATTTCTGACACCCCACCGCCTCCACCACCACCCCCACCCCCACCCCATCCCCTCCGCGGCCACGTATTACATCATCCTGTCCCCCCGAGACATCTGCGCTACGTGTGGCTTTGTGTCCGCGGCGCATTTCATCCCTGACGAATGTTTGTTTCGACCCCACCGCACATTACACACCAGCGGTTCAGAATGCGTCATCGATTGAAGTTAAGAAATTTGTAGTCTTTTCTTGTAAATGTCATCACTAGCTGCTGTGTCAGGCTATACTGAGGAAAATATCTGCCCTGAGAGAAAGTACGGCGGCCCCGAAGTGCAAATAAAAAAACTACATAATAGGAAAAGTATAACGAGTAGGACTTATTTAGGACACATGTTTCTGATGATCCCATGTCCCAAGCCTTGCAATCTGCACACTGTTATTGGCTGGGGGCTGCACACCACTGCGCAAAGGTTAAAAACTTCCCAAACACACAAGAAAATCAGAAAATGCAAAGGGCAGTGCCTCTGCAGATAGAGACATGGCACACACATCTATTGCTATCCATACATAGTTTTTTGTTTATGAAAATCCTACCTGTTTCACCTTTAAGTCTGTTTTTATTGTCGTTGCACTTCAGATGATGCTTTTTTATATGTGTACAATGTGTTAGGAATAAATCCAATATGAGCTGGTTACATAAGATGAGAAGAGATTTCCACTGTGGCAGACTAGATAAAGGAAAAGACCATCATGTACAGGAATTAATCAATGGAAAGTTCTGGGAAGTGCAGAGGACAACCTTTCTCAATTTCTGGCCACTTGAAGGCATCAACATATGAACAGTGACACATCATCGTATTTTATGTTCAGACAGTTGCCAAATGAGAGGTTTAGATAACACGGGGTGACATTAACATTAATTTTGAATCATATTTGAGACCATCTGGCAGCATTAGCACTCTTTTTATCTCTTGTTTGGTCTTCACCATCTCCCAGGGGAAATATCTGGCTCTTAAATAGGTAAGCGCTTCACTGCGTTCACAAGCTAGATGGGGAATTTCTGTACCTGCTGTTTAATATGGTAAAGGACACAAACAGTACACCATGATGGCGCTCACACTTTGAAAGCACCATTAGCATGCGTGAACAGAACGAGGCGCACTCGGGTCAGAAAGCAGGAAAAAAAGCGGCACAGACTGCCATTTGATTCCCGTTTAATGCGCCGTGTGTTTGATTCCCTCTCTCAGCTGGGCTCCCTCACCTCCGGGGTCAGCCAGTCGAAAAGCGCTGCCAGAGGTTGACATGTGGCTCGCGATGCTGTAGATGCCAGCCGCTCGCAGTCATCCGGCAGATCTCAGCGGCTTCTGTAGCATGGTTTCCTACTCATGTCAAGTTATGAGAACAGATTGATCTGCAGCGCGCAAATCACTGAATAACATGAATCTGCTTATCAAGTTTATGACTAGTGCATCCAGGGTGCAACTTTTAGCATGTCTTCGCTAGAAACTTAAAGGAACAGACTCGTTAGGACTTTTGCATCTTATTTAAGACACTTTCTTTTAACCTACATGCTTTAGAGTTAATAAAAAAAACTGGTGTAACAACCTGCAAGAAGAGTTTTCCCGTCATCTGAGGTGCAGCTGGTATTTAAAGGATAAGTCTGGGGATATTTTATGTTTTCGGATAGCCAATAAATCCCATCAAAAGACTCTGTCTGTCTGTAAATTCAAAGCCTGCTACAGCTTCTTCTTCTGCACCACTACTTTCCAAAAACAATTAAAAAATACATGCATGACCCACACTGTTGCTGCGGGTGACGTGTTCCTTCATTACCATGCAAATAGACACAGTCATTTGTTTTAAATCAGTCCCACGTACGTGCTTCGGCTGCCGGAAGTACTCACCAGAGCAACAGATGTGTATTAATCAAAATAATATGATGTATTAATCTAAAAAAATTGTCCCCAGGAAAGGCAGTGTTCACTCCTGTTTTAGTTATTTTGCTAAAAAACCTCAGTGATCGGCTGCTTTATATACTAATTTACTCTTTTTTTTTAATGTAATACTGTATATTTTTTAGTTATTTTAAAAGAAATAATTCAAAGGAACAAACAGATTTGGACCACAGACAAGTCAGATAGTACCAAGAGATGACTAACACATTGTTGGTTTTGGTCTTTTCGTGACATTTGTTGACATTAAGAAAAAAAAAAAGAAGAATAACCCCAGCCTCACGCTTTAAGAGAGGATTGCTCTCAACTGGGAGAAGATAAGCGCGACTGTGTGTACTTTTAAATAGTTTAACCTTTTATTTTGGGCAGGGTACGCTGGCAGAGCATACGCTCTGCTTCACAGCAACACTTTGTTAATGGCCATGGCGGGATAACAGGAATAAAAGAACAAGGAGAATAACGAGATCGAGCCATTAATAGAGCAGAATAACAAGTGATTAACAAGGTACAGGCTCAGCTAAAGCAGTAACAAGCTGGAAGTGGACTGATTTAGAAAGTTTTTTGTAGAATATTCCTCCGGGCGGCTGCAGTAAGTCTTCACAGGCTGCAATTTCTGCAAAGGACATTGTAGATAAATAAATTCCAGTGATCAGTCAATCTCAGACAGATGTACTGTGGTCGTCTTATTAGAAAGGTTTGTCTGAGCAAAGAAAATAATCGTGTAGCTAAAAATAAAATCACACAATAAGACGATTGTCTGGCTTGAAAGAATTTTCACCGCTCTGCTAATGCACTCACTCATTCCAGACGACCTTTACAAATGTGCATTAACTCAGGATTGTAGGGAGACATCCGCCTTATAATTCAAATAAATTCATAACGTGCAATGTTCTGTTCTTATCTGTCCCTCGCTTTTATCGGGTGCTCAGTTTGTACCTCTTGCCAAAATGATTATGTTTGTGTCATTTTGGTGTTTTAACGCTTCATTCATCAAAAAAAATTTAAAAAATTGGACAACAAAGTCATTTTTTCTTTTTTTCCCTAAATTGTTTCCCATTGAAGAGCATGTTGAAAATAAAATGAACTGTGTGAATGCCCGTTGTCTTTGCAGTGAAGCAAATAACATTGTTGTTTAACTGATTATCATCCTTTTCAAATTAATGGTAGTTTAATAAATATTTACAGAGGTTATGCGAACTGATATTGATAATATTAACTCCATCACATCAGATTTACACTGTGGTACTTAAATATAAATGAAAATTGTCCTTTACTAACACATTTATTACTGATGTTCAACTGCAGCATCCCTTCAGGTGAATATTTACTCTAAATAGGAATATACATTATATTTTTACATAGTTTGCACACTTGCAGTGGTAAAGCTTTTACTATGAGTGCATCGTAATATCTGATCATTTAACAAGCATATCAGCATTTTTATTGTTTGCTCTCTTCTGTAATCTTTATTTTGGGAGAGTAACTGAGAGGATGTTTGTTATTTAAAGAGACTTTAGCGAGGACATTAGACTGAAACTGGAAAAGTTTACTTTAATTACAAGGCTTTTGCTCCTAATATCTGACGTGCTGCCAAAGTCAATGTGGCCTTAATTAAAGCAGTTTTAATTGTTACTGGTGGAGGTGTTGCTTTAACACGCGGAGGATTCACTGGAAATGGCGTGTTCTCATTGACACTGATCTCACTGTTTACAGATCGCTCTCTTTTCACGCTGCTTCAGAGCAGTATTTATTTATTTATCTGTTACTGCTAATGCACGTTGAACATTTCCCATTACCGCTGCTTCAAATTAAAAGCATTCAAGTCAGTCTGACATTCATTCAACTTTTTCCTCTCTCTTCTCGGCCTTCGTGCTGATTTTGTGGTAAATCGATCACCGGACATCCTGTTTTTGTTTGTTACAGGAGTCGGGTTTGATAGCGAAACATGAGAATAAGCAGATTTTCCTCAGCACGTGTGAACATACAGCGCCCGAGGCATTCGATGTATAATGCAGAGCAGAGGCTGATAGAGGCTGTCAGTCATCTCAGCGGTAGCCTGCTTGATTCAGGGTAATTACGCAAACGTTCATAGTGAGAAATAATGCGATAATGACAGACTGATACAGAAACGCTACGACGCACCACCTCTGGTATCACAGCGGAGGCCCAGGAACAAATCGATGACTGGAAGCAGGTGTTTAATGGGCAGACGCCGTATCCCCACGTAAAGCGTTCAAATGCATTGATACCACGCGGGGTTTTAAATTATTTAAATTGAAATCAATTTGGCGCCATTAGTTCAATATCTGAACAGTAAACAAGATTGCTTGAAAGACTACGGCGGCCACATCGAGCCGGTTGTGAGGGCAATTTCACGCCCGACTTGTTTGGTAATTAATGGGTAATAGAAGAGGCTGTTAAAGAGCAACATTCATCACTATATCCATAATTTCATTCTCCTGAGGTGGGAAAATAAGTCTTTTATTTCTGAGGTCACTATTATCTCCCCGCTCGTCTAACCCGCTCGTGTTTCACGTCTTTGTGCGAGCGAGGGAGGAGCAGTTCGCCGGTGGCAGGTTTGGGCAGTCTGCGCTCTGGGTGTTTGCACTTTCCCTCATCTCTCGTGACACTCTGCCGTGAAGGATAACTTTGTTTTCCCACCTCATGTGCCGCGTTGTGTGTGGCGTACGGCCTCCATAGGCGCCAAACTGACATATTGTGACCAGGTGCAACAGAGAGAGGCCGTTCGTCTGTCGGCACGGCGGCCGCCCTCCGGGTCAGAGAGCGGCCGCTGGGCAAATAAACGGTAATGTAATACAGTGCAGGCCTCTAACAATGGGCCCCCCCCATTCCTGAAGCTGGGAGTGCCTCTGCCAGAAAGGACGGCGACTATTCAAAGATTGAAGTTCTGACACTTTTTAATGAAGTCAGTTTTTACTTTTTTTTTACTGTGCCAAGTAGTTTTCATTGTTGGTGGCCGAGAATGCCGCTGCCTGATCGCCGTCACACTCAAGAAGGATTCACAGGAAACGATGCAGCGTTTGTTTTTAATTTGATCTCATCAATATCGGCTTCACTGTTTACTGTTCACTCCTCTGCAGTCGTATCAGATTAAGATGGATGGATTAAAGTACTGCTGATGCAGATCCAAGGTTTCATACAGCTGCTGCTTCACATTAAAAGCAAAACACAGCATGGTTTTTACGTTGCTTCCACTTTTATATTTTGTTTCCAAACTTTTTTTTTAATTTATTTTGTTGTTAGCTGTGAACTTTAGCGGGCAGTGCCATTTCTTTTTCATTTGGAGCAAAAGAAAAAGAAATGGCACAAATTACCCGCAAACATCTGTCATCATCATTATGTTGCCTCACTGCTGGATCCACCTGAGACAGTGAGACGCTGACACTGATCGATCATCCAAACTGTGTCTAAAAAAAACGCGACATCTGTCATTTTTTTTGGACAGCAAGTCAGTTTTAAATATGGCAGGAAGTAATGGAAGAAGATGGAGCAGCCGAAATGAGCAGCTGGATGGAGATCTGGAGGCAAGCTGAGCAGATTTTAAGTGGCTCGCTGTGCAGTGTGACATCCGATCGTGATTGCAATTGACCAACTTTAGAGAAAGTAGAACAGATACAGAAGAAGACCTTCAGCTGTGTTTCTGACAAAGTAGCTGCGTGAGGAGTGTTTTCTGCTGCATTAAACTACTAAATCTAAAGGAGCACATGACATGAAGCAGATTGTCCATTTATCTAGTTTTCATTTGACACCTAAACACATCATTTGTCACTGATTTTATGACGATGTGTAGATGTTTGTCACAGCTTGTGCCCTTTAAAGATCTCGGGCATCACTCTCGCTGTGGATTTTCCTGCGCTGACAATAGCCATCTTGAAAAAATGAGTCATTGTGTATTCTTCTGTGCATAGGCAGAGAGGAAAAGTGCTTATTCTTCAGGGCTGAGTAGGTTTCACAAATTGAGGAATACCTGAAAAGCTGCAGAAGCTGTGTGCCTGTTTGAAAAGGTATAGAAAACCGCACAGTGACGGGATGCTATTTCTCCTTTCCAGGAAGTGATTGTTAGATGAATACCAGTCAATCTAACTATGATTTTGGCAGTTTGGTCGCATGGGAGTGCCACCTTTTTTTGTGACCATAAGCTTCAAATCTCCATCCATACAAGGGTTACTCTCATGCTAAATAGTTGCCCACAAACATGCCCCTCCAAGATTTCATTAACGTCGCCTCTTTGTAAAGCCAAAAAAGTGACTCAGACTACCTTCCCATCATCTCTGCTCCATTATCCCACACTCACTGTGTGAATGCGAGATAATGGGATGGCTTCACGCGCATATGCGGACCGCGGAGATGCACGGGGAGGTGTTACATTTCATCTCGAGACCGTCCGCGGTATTCTCATTTTTCATTATATTAGAGGTAAAATACTTCTCCCGCTTCGCCATGCATCATCTTTCCTAATCTCATACAGGCTGACCCACTTCTCAGCACGGATGATAGAGAAGAAAAAAAAAGGAGAAAAATGAGTCAGTCAGACTTATTTTAAGTTGATAAAAGCTCCTAAAAAAAAAAAAAAGAAGTCATCCAGACTGTAAACATGGTGATGCAGTTTGAGCTATAAGGTTTCTCTCTCTGACTAATGAGCACATTTCACCCGTTTGACCACTTCAGCTGACGGTAATAATCTCGTGTTCTCTCCCGGCGTCTCTCTAATGGACACGTCAAAGCACAAAAGTATCTGGACTCGCTGGTAAAGGTCCCTGCCGTCATTTTCGTCCTCCTCGCCTCACTCTCTCTGTCCTCTCGAGAGCTCTGCGGCGCCATTCACTTCCTCATGTCCGTCCATCTTAGAGACACTGGTTATAAAAAAAATGAAAAAAAAAAGTAAAGAAACAGATAAAAAAAAAAATGTTGGCTTTAAGATGAGGCTGGCTCATTCAGTCACTGGAAAAGGGGTGCGGCCATTTCCCTTATCTATCTCGCAGCACCTTTAGGGGGGGACACCAGGGCCATGCTGACACAAACAACCCTCCCCACAATCCTCCTGACACACTCCACACACATACACACCCCTCTTCATCTCGCACAAAAGACACATGCTGGAAAAATGTTGTAGGCCGTTGCGGCATGCTGCAGTAATTACGCGAGGCTGGATTCATTATTGTATAATGGTTTAATGTCCCTCGGTACCTGCCATGGGAACCCACTCGCTCATAGCGGCTCAGTGCTGCAAAGATTAGAATATCGATTAAAGCTCTGCGTGACGAATAACTCAAGTATTTTTTCAAAAGGAAGATGTAAAACCACTTTTTTTCTGAGTCACTCAGACACTGAGAGGCTTTTTTTCAGTTTGCATTTATCTGTCTGTAACATTTCATTGAGATTAAGAGAGATTTTGTTCATTTCAAGGTCAAACAACATTAAATTAAAGCAGAGTTTTGGACATGCATAACTAACACCTTTCCAATGAGTGTATTTCAGCCACTTATTTTCGGGTCAAATTTTATCAAGGTTAACCAAATAAACTTTCATTATTACAAACAGCACAGCCAAGCTTTGTTCAAAACCAAATAACTTTATTTAAAATTTTAGATTAGATTCTAAACTGACCAAAATAAAGTTTATTGAAATGTTTATATTGTTAAGACACTGCAATTTTTTTTATATATATATATTTTATTGCATTACACATTTATTGGTTTTATGTCTTTTTTGACTTTGTAACCTGTATTTAAAAAGTGCTTTGTAAATACAGTTATTATAATAACTATTGTACATAATGTACACACAGACACAGTGAAAGCAGATTAAGGAGAAGTAAAAAAACGTGCATTTTTACCTTTATTTGTAAAAATTGTGTTTTTACAGTTTGTTCATTCACCCTGACCACAAGCTATAAACAACTAACTACTAACAACACTAACAGACATAAAATGAGGCCGTTACCTCTGAAAATAACTGCTAGTTGTTATTTTCCGGCTGTTTCTTACCTTTTCTCTTGTCTCTGTACGCCCATAAAGTCTTGGGGCAAGCTGAGTCTTTTGTTTTCTTCTCTTTACCTGTGACCGTTAGTAACTCAGTTTACAGTCTCAAAACACGACGCACTAAACACAGAGTCCGTCTCAAGCTGTAAATATGCTCCTCTGTTTGCGCTCCTCTTGACTATCTATCTACTTCCAACAAGGACGCGAGTACCAACACTCTGTTCTTGGATTCGTTCCTCACCTTGTTTCTCTCTTCAGAAGCATTACTTGATGTTCTTTCGTCCTCCATAATCCATCGACATCCTCTCCTAAGGCCAATTTACTATTACAGAAACACAAAGGAAAGAGCAAGGGCAGACGGTGGATAAGGATCTCAGCAGATTACATGCCAACTGAGAATGCATCACATGGCGACTTGGCCGGTGGCAGCGAACGGGGAGAACGAAGGACGGCCAACGATTCACTTAAAGAACGAATCCATCGCGCCCAAACAACTGTGTACTCCATTTTAGAGATCCAAAACAGCTAGAAGTGATTATACAACATGAAAGATTAATTTGCGAGCTACTTTCTCTTCTTCTTGAGAGGTTTATTCCCCGAGGACTTAAACACTGACTGAGGACTCTTGAATTTAATAACCAGCGACTTGCCGTTATTGGAGGTTTAACTGGGTTTACTTTCTTTTCTGTTCATGTGTGAGGTCACCGGCCTCCGTTTACGTCCCTCGTCGATGTGGACGTTCGATCGTGCCTTTGCCACGACGTCGCGCGGCCCTAAAGTGTCTGATCCTAATTAAAAGCATATTGAACGTGTGCGGCGCCTCTTCGGAGAGGCGCAGCACCCACGGGCAGGTGTTCTTCATTAATAGTTCTCACCCACTGACTTCGGCGGCCGGGGGACAAGTCGAAGTTATCCGCGCTTAACATCCACTTTACAGCAAAGTCCTGCTGCAGACTCTGCCTTTACAGCAGAGATAATGCAGGTTCACTAATTGAGTGTTGTGGACAGAGCCCAGAAGTCTAATGGAAGTTTTGGGGTAATAAGGCGGTGAATTGAACAGGCTGCTCTAAGTTCTCACCTCACTGTTTTCCAGCAGAAAAAAAGACACGGCAGCTGCTTGGAGACAAATACCTGCAGCTGTTTGCAGCAGCACTTCGATGAAACGGGACTTCACAAAGAGGCCTAATAGATGTTGGTATCTTCATGATGATAAACTGGCTTCACACGCAGCCAGTTTATCATTGACTCATCGTTCATTTAGCTCGAGAAGGTGCCTCCATTTTAGGTGATTATGGCTTTTCATTTAGCCTTACAAACTGGAGCATTGTGACAAGGTTACTTAAAGACTTAAATGAGGCTTGATAAAGATTGGTGGAGGCGGCTTTAATGAGTACGTGTATAGTACAATGTACAGTGAGAGAAAGTCCAGGTAGGATTGTATTTTTAAAGAAACAGACTATTTTTCTGCTGCTTTTTGGCTTGTTTTTTCCAACTCTAATGGCTACACAAGATCTTTTTGTTATTGCCTTTTCTAATATATCTAATAAGATATTATTGTGCTGAGTGTTTTGACTGGCCTTGAATGTGGTGCCAGCTTTTTTCAAATTCAGAAGAATGACCACACAACATGACCAAAGACAAGAGCGGATGAAGGTGTATTTTTACTTTGGTACATTTTCCAGGGGTTAGAAGAAGAAATGTCGCTCATACAAAAATACTCTAATGGAGCCTTAAATGTCTAAATGTGACTTTTCTTCTCCTGCCTGAGCTTCATCAGCAAACTACCTTCTCTTATCTCCCGCTTTTAATAATTTTACCCATAAAGTTTACATACTGTAGGTTATATTTAATCTTTTAGCTGCTGCTCGCATCACTGTGGACTCTTATTCTTGTAAAATGTGTATATTCCATACTACAGTTGTATTTTGTAGTAGTTGCTTATTATATACTTATTTACTTACTACCCGCACACTTTCCTCTGCATTATATGAGCTGTTGCTTCCATGCAGAGCACACAAGTGCAGAGATTCGTCTCTGTAAAATATACTTTTGATATGATTTGCTGCAGCAAACAGCAGCATTACTGTAATTGTGAAGCACATCTTCTAAAAAACAGAGAGCAAAAATAAGCTGAACTGAAATATGAACGGTGCAGGACTATTTAAGCACATTTGATACAGCGGATAATCAGGACCACACATTGGAAAGTTATTTATTATAGACTGCAGCAGTCTGCAGTAGTGCTTCTGCAGATCTTCACAGAAGAGTCATTAATGTCCCTAAAAGAGCCATTAGACAGAATAAAGTGGCATCCATTTAGAAGTCCCCTCCTGTGAGTTGCAGGAAAGATGATGACAAAAGAACGAGTCAGATACTTTTTGTAATCCTCCTGCTCCATTTCCATAGACTGGAAATATCTGGAAAAACTATGGCAAGATGAGACTAAATGAAGCTATGGTTCAGAAACCCCCTCAGACAGAGAGAGAAGTCATTATCAAGAAGGGTCTCTTATTCTTTCCCCCTGCTTCATAATAGTTGTTAATGAACAGACTTATTGAAGGGATCCCTGGGACTTTTACAAATGAGCCATCACAGCTTTTTTTGGGTCGCTGCACTGGGCTTTTCTGGTGTTGTTTCATCGCTTTTGCTCACAGCCATCAGTCCAGGAGTGGACAGCTGCAGCAGACAGGGGCTTCTGTGCAATAATGGCCAGAAAGGAGGAATCATGATGGTGTCTGCAGCACCAGTATTATCAGATATGATACAGAAACACTGGAAAGACAAGCACTTAGCTTTTCTCTAATGGGATTTCATAATACCTTGCAGCATCTTGCATCATGGGACCTTCACTCCTTCACTCCTCATGTTTAGTGAAGCAGGGGTGAAAGAATGACCCCTGGATGTTTGACCCTGGAGGGATCTGATACTCCACAAATAGACACATGGAGAAGAACATAGAGATTTAACTCACAAGATGTAAACTTTTTAAATGATTTGAATATTTTTAGACATATGGTGATCAAAACGAAATATTTCAGAGATATGTTGTACCCCACTGTTGAAGGATCCTGGGGTAAAACAGATGGCATCATGCTGCTGCTGGCTTCAAGTGTTCCCTTTGAAGTGTCTGCCTCCAGATATATTACAGAATCTTGTTAGAAACTGTACATTACCTAAGATTAAATTAGCTTATCAATAAAGTTATCTACACTACACTTGAAAGAAACATTTAAAGCTGCGGTGATGGATTCTTGGCCACTAGGGGGCAGAAAATTATGATAACAACCTTTTTTTTAGTACATCCTCTAATGGATAGCACTGCATGTATTTAGGAAGTGACAAATAAATCCTTGAATCTTTGATATAGTTATCAACTTAATAATGCTGTTATGGCTAACAGTTGCTTATTGACACATCCAGCAGACATGGAGCAACATTAGCTTTATTGTTATTTGCACAATTTGAGGTGTCTGGCCCATTTTACAGTTCACTTTTAGCTATGTTTATCTCCAACAACTTCTAAGAAAAATATCAATGTTTTTAGCTTCTAGATGCTCCACTTCATAAACTAGTTGCTAACTTTTCTGCTGAAAAGTTTCTAAGAATAAATCAAAATAACGTACCTTTTAAAACAAAACAATTGGCTAGAAGAGACTAAAACCTCTGTAGAGATGCAGAGATTAATGTTAGATCTGAAGGTATCGATCTATATACTATATTTTTCATCTAGTCATTCGATTCAGTAAGTATGAAATTATTGATTAGCAGAGTTAAACTTTGTTATTTGCATGTTAAAAGTCAAACAGAAACAGGATATAAAGTTAATAATGGGTGATATTTTCAGCATTTTCTTTAATGCACATGTGCTATTGAGTTCCTGTGTATTGATGTTATATTTACTGCTTTGCATCACGTGAGCACACACTGTGAGTACTGTATGATATTTTCAGCAGAGGTTCAAGGCTGCACAATGGCTGGAACATCGGCAGTGCTGCGCTGATGTCAGGTCCTTCAAAATGGATGAATCATAGCATTTCAAGCGAGGCACTTTATTTGTTCTCTCTCAGGCCCTTTAGTCTTTCAGGCCCCACCTTTGCAGATGGTGCCCTGCTGCTTTTCCATGTTGCTGGGATGTATTCAGAAACACAAGCATTACTACGAGTTCAGTGTATAAAAAGACACAATGGAAGATGGATCAGTGGTCCCATCGTGACTAACTCTCCCTCTCCTCCCTCCATGGAGCCTGTTCTCCTGTAGAAATGACTCAAAAAAAACATCCGGATGTATTTTTACCCTTTTGTTTCAATCCTGTTTGGCTCATCACCCGGCTCGCAGGTTGACTGGCCCAGCAGGTAAACTCCCAGTACTCCAGATGGCCGCTCAGCCTCTGATTGCCTCCTAGCCCGCTTACCATAAAAGTGTGACTGTATTAGAAAATCACCAAGCCGAGAAGGCTTAAAAGCAGCCACTGTGCCGTATCTGTCAGCGGGTCTCCTGTCTATTCAAACACAGACGGATATCATTGGCTTTCCTTCACATGTCCCATATTAAATGTGTCTACTGGTTGATTAATTTCCACTTGAGCAGCGCTGGTAAAAGTATCTGTGTTGATGATGACATGTCCTGTAATTGACTGTGATTAATAGTTGCCATGGAATTGCTAATGTGCCCGAAAGGCAGAGCTCTAAGTCGGTCGAATTACCAAGTGATGATTAAATGTCCTGGGTTCGGCCCCCGGGGAGTTATAGGCCATGACAGTGTGTCAGAGGACAGCGGAGGAATCTTCCATCTCAGTCGTCCATAAGGGGACACAACAGACGTCTGGCCGCGGAAATCTCAGGTCACATTTGATAAGAAGTCGGCTCACCTCACTTTGTCTGCTCAAATTACAGGCTTGTTTGCTGACTCTCACTTTAGTTAGGGGCAGTGTGCTATCAAAACACTTCTGGTTAAGCGTGTGTTCAATTACTTTTAATACATGTCAGAATCTTTATTGTTAGTTACATTTTTATAAATATGCCCTGTTTAACATCCTAAAGGCCTGAAGTTGGTCATCTGGTATGTAAATGGATGTGATTTGCACATGCAAAGGTTTCTTTTGCAAACATTCAACAGTTATGGACAGACTTGAATGTGTTAAATTTAAAATTCAAAAACATTTTACAAAAAAGAAATATGCCAGGCTCAAAGTGGGGTTACATCCCTATAAATGTAAAGTGTCTATAATCATTATTTTTATAATAACAATTGATCAAATGACCCTCTGTAGGTGTTCCTTGTGATAATAAAACAACAACATTAGCACCTTACTCTAACTCTGACTAAACATTTTAGCATCTTTTGGATCATATTTTTGGTTTTCACTTTCATCAAGGCCAGAAATGCTAAAAGAGGGTGAATATTGGACTTTAAGTGGACACAAACATGACTCCAAATAATAGATAATGTTGCACCGAAACTGCTGGATGTGTAAATGTGTTTGTGTGTAAAAGTTGTACATCTTGACGTGTTCACTTGTTTTAACTTGTTTCTGCTACCCCCACAGCAAAAAGTGCATTTTAACTAAGATTTCAAAAGCTGGACTTTTCATCATAACTGATTATTTTCACATTGTGGTATTGCTGCTTGTGTTCATGGGTGTAAAAAATAAACTTTAATTTTAGCCCTACTCCAGAATAGGTTCTTGCAAGATACTGCAAGTTGATTTTGGGGTTTTTTTGGTGTGCTGTTTTTGCCAGTAACTTATCTTCTGTTCTATCTGTTTTATTACTACACACAGAAACTGCTTTGGAAAAAATATCTAAAGTAGGCCAAGTGTCTCTGGTTTCAAGAGGTCGTCAATTGCAACCATAATTAAGGTTACAGGAATAAATATAGAAATATTCACATGCATAATTTTCATGAAGTGTTTGTTTTGCACCTGGAATTTCCTCTGAGCTCTGAGTGCATTTCTGTTAACTAGAAGTGCTTAAATAGTATGTAGACTTTTATTATTTCCATGCATACTCCTGTTGCTCTTGATGGCCAGTTTCTACATAACCAGAATTACCTATTGACCAAAATTATTTTTGCCCCTCAAGCCTTAGTTGTGTGCGTCCCATTTGGAGAGAATTAGATCCAGATAGAAGAGAAATGTGACTCAAAAGTTAAGCATGCTGCCACAAAGTAGTGTGCACTGAGCCTGTTGAAAGATAAAATGATACCAAATGCTGCTGTGCATCTCATCCATCTCATTATCATTAAAAACTTTGCTCTTTTTATGGATTCAGGCTTTCTCCTTCCCAGAAGGGCCTCCATGCTGTGTAGCTGCAGGAGATGAGTCTCCTGGATTTGCACCCAAATACTATCACAGCCCCCCGTTAATAATTTCCTCTGCTTCCTCCCTATTTCTGCTCCACATTAAGGAGGAAGAAGTTGGAAAAAACTAATTCATCTCAGAAAAGTCCAGAACACAGCCCTTAATTATTACAAATTGTTCTTGAAGATCTTAACATTGGGTTTGCACTCTCAGAAAAATCTAGTCCTAATAGAAATGGGTGAACCTTAACAGTACTTCCACCCCATCATACATGAGCAAGAAATGATTTGTAGACTGAAGGTGGAGTGTATAATTTAGTAATGGCACAGTGCATCACTTCTCTGTGTTAAAGTGTTGGGAAAAGGCATTTCCTCATGCAGAAAGATGGGGCCCATTAGAGTGTGCTCAAGTCAGTGGCGGCAGAGTTTGCACAACCATATTCACATTAAAGCGGCGGAAGGTAAGATTTGGAAATGACTCGACTTAGGATGGAAAAGTTGAGCGAATACTTACTTCAAGTCCCTTCCCCTCTTTCTACACTGCCTCCAAAAGATGCTCCATGCAGCATCACATAGTGGCAGTTTTAGCAAATATGACTAAAACTCATTTGGACATAAGCTTTAACTGCATTAACATTTAACTTAAAATATATGATAAGAAAATAAAACCTTATATAATCATTGAAATACTTTAATGTGGCTATACTGATCTTACTGTGTGCCTTACATCGAAAAAAAATATAATCACACTTTGAATTACTTTACAAAGCATATTATTAGATCTATACTTCGTTTTAAAAATCCTTTTTGGTTTTATGCTTATATATTGCAATAAGATGTTATCACATCTAAATACTCTCAATCAATGTAAACATACTGCTCCAAAGACAATAAATCAAACCACATTTCCTGTGGCCTCTTGTTATGAGAACATAATTACATTGGGCTTTATTGTACCTGTTGCATGGGAGTGCATTTATCGATCAAAAAGCACACGCCGTGAGGTATGTAATAACAGCAGCCTTAAAGAAACCTCAACCTGGCCCTACATACTTACATCATTGCCAAAAACAACAAACCATTAAACCAAAACAACCATTAAAGCTTCAGTCGTTGAGGTGTCGACAGGTAGAAAGTGCACTTAGAGAACCAAGTCTTTATAAGGGATACTAGGAAGGTTGTCTTTAGTTTCTAATGAAGAAGTCTCTTTGAAATAAACAAGTGTATTTCATTATAGTGGACAGTTTTTGCGCTGTTTCACCATTCTTTTTTGCCATGCCACCAATGTAGGTCTGTCCATCCACCACTTCTATATATGTTGTTGGATGGATTGAAGGGAAAATTTGTGCATGAATCCTACTAGTTCTGGTGGCTTTACCTTTAGCGCCTCAGTTAGGTTGACATTTGTTGTGTTTGGTGAAATATCTCAAAGACTGTCAGGTGACTTGCCCCTCAGGAGTAACTGTAATAACTTTGGTAATCGTCTGACTTTTCATCATCACGTCAGACTTGAAATTTATCCAGTAGTTTGGTTTATAATCAAATATCTATAAAAGCGATGTGCCCAGCTTTACTTGTGTGTACTTAACCATGTTAATATTTACACCTTCTACACATCAGTATTTTTTAATTGTTCCTATGACCATTCCTATGCCATGCTAGCATAACAATACAGCCTCATAGATCCATACATTGGTTCTAATACATTAGTGGTAATGTAGCAGATAAAAGCAGAGAAAGACAAAGTAATTACAAGGTTTTCTAGTCGCTGTTTGACAAAGTTTAAAGTGTTGACATCTCGTTATAGCGGGTGTGTTTCGCTCTGTGCTGTTAAACCATTTTTTTTTTCTTTGGGAGTAGGGTACAAAGTTTTGCTCTGTAATGAGTCCTTCCAAGAGGGAAGGACTTGGCTTGGAGAAAGGAAGACACTAAGCTGTCCCCTGTGATTAATTCAAATGAGATGAAGCATGAACCCCATAGGACTCTTGCTTCGATAATTACAGCAAAGGAGACAGGAGCGAATGTTGTCCTGCTGACAAAACAAAGTCACAAGAACAATTAATGAAGGTAAAGAAAGCTTGATGATCGGGGCCTGGCTTTACCTTGGAGGGACGGCAGCGTTTTAACCGTTTGCATGGAGGCAGCTTGTAATGCTTGCTGTGGTAGGACACTAGTTGTGGTCTATTATTTATGGACGTGGTGTGGTTATACTGTTCTGTTTTCGCTCAGCAAAGCTCTGCAAACCCAGAGGGAGCGTCGTCGTCGTTGGAGTTAGTGGCTCTGCTTTGTCTGTTTTATGGTTTGGTGATATTGTTTCCCTCTGAGCACAAAGGAGGGGGGGGGGCAGTTTGTAATGTAAATGCATATTTTAGTCTTTGCTTTATCTCCGTAATCTGTATTAATGTGTCTCTTCTCCACTTTATATTCAGGAGGGTGGCACACTGCGTAAACTCATGCTGAGTAGCGGGGAGACTTACTGATTACCTGGAGTAGAAAGGTTTTCCAGGCTGAATGAATCCACCTGATTAAGGTTTCAAAGCTAAATGCTACTGAGTACCCAGCATGTATAGCAAACACGGTCTGCAAGATGCACAGCGTAGCAAGAAGCCAGTTCCCAGATCACTTTTCTGTGTGTAGTTTCTGAAGAGCTGCAAGTAATGATTGTTGCATTCATTGATTAATGTATTGATTTTTGTCACAAAATAGTAAAAAAATGATGGCATTCTTCTGTCTGGTCAGCAGTTCAAGGCGTATAGCTATTCATTTCACAATCATATTGAATGGAGAAGATCAATAAATCAGTACATTCACATTGGTAAGTTGGCGTTTCTGTGTGCCGAATGATTTTAAACAAAGAATCAGTGAACAAAGCTGTCGTTTCTTTGGCACTGCTCTACCTCGTGAAAAGCGCCAACAAGTCACGCAAATTATCCGTCAAAATGTGTTTTTATAACTGCGCTCCAGAAATGACACAAATAAGTGGTTTCTGATCTGACGTCCCTGTTGACATGATTTGTCATTTCCTCTCAAAAACATTACAAATCAGTTTCAAAATTAAAATACTGTTTTTTATGACACTGTTATGTTTAGGATCAAGAACTATTTTTCTTATTTAAAGCACCTAAAACTTTCAGTATTTTTATAGAATATTAAATATCCATTAGTAAAAATGCAACAATTAAAGTTCATCAAACAAACATCTGTATGCCGTATTTGTTAAACTCAGCTAATCTGCTCCATCAGGATTATGTGGTTTGATCACATTTAATTGACTAGCAGCCAAACACCCCTCTGACATCAGATTCAAACCCCTTCAAACCCCTCAGCAGAGCTCACACAAAACAAACAAATACATACATTTCTAAAGCAAAACGGCCAAAGCATTTCCAGCGTTGGCAGAAAATAGTGTGTTCCTGTAGCTGCATCACTTTCCATCACTCTTAGTAAAAATTCGATAGAGGAAACAAGCTTTCGGGGCCATAATGCTGACCTAAACATGGCTCATAACCTCAACCAAACTATGTTAGTTCCCTAAAGTCAATGAAAACTGTAGCCCCGGCTGTAGGTCACATCCTGCTCAGCCTGAGAGTCGCTCTTCTTGTGATTTCTTTGCCCTGCAACCCCGGGAGCTGCCCCTGCTGCCTCTGGGAAATCACACTAAGTGACCATACCTAATCACGTTTGTCCAATATGTCACCTGGAGATGGGGGGGGCTCATCCCGACACACATTTTTAATCAGTTCAGCACATTGAAATAAGGCACGATTGGCCTTGTTTTCAGTTATTTATTGATGTATTTAATTATTTCTAAATAACTGTCTATGAGGCTCCCCGAGGCCGGTGTGCAAAGCGTGCTGTGAGCAGCGAGCTCTGTTTACGTCTGACTGCCTGTGAACTCTGTCAGGGGCCTTTAGTCTGACAGATGGAGAACCTTGGGCGCAGACTCACCGTGTCATTCTGTCTAAGGAATGAGGTTTCAAGACAGGCCAACTTTCCTCAGACGGCATATTTTTGGAACAAACAATCAAACAAGATCAGAGCAAGAATGTGTGTGTGTGTGTGTGTTGTGACGTGTTTACTGTGGCATACATGCAGTTGCAGTTCAGAGCTTCAGACTTTCACGCATAATGTTTTATTCACATATTACTCATGTATCCAGTAAGAGAAAGCATGAACCTCGAAGAGATTCAGGCCATTTTCCACCTAAACTTGGAGTCCATGTTCTCCTTGCAAACCTGAAATCTTCCAATAACCCAAGTAAATAATTAGATCAATGGTTATTAATTCTTCTGAGCGATCGCCCTTGCAGACACGCACTGCAGTATTTTCCCTTTCAGAGCAACATCGTTATTCTTAAGCGTGTCACTAATGACCTCATCGATAAGCTGCTGTGAAGTTGTCAAAAACCTAAATCAGAGAATTATGACTCTCTAAATGTCAGTGCTGATTATCTGTCTCTGTAGCGCACAGGTATTGCGTTTCGGGCTTTGAAATTCACAGCTCCTCTGGTGTTCAGAACTATTAGATTTTTAAAAATTTCTCCTGACTTTCATTTGTTCTCTGCTCCTGCTGCGTACAGACACAGCTGGAAATGGGTTCATACCAAAAGCAAATGAACCACATTTATCATGGAGGATACCTGCAAGTGTTGCCTAGAGTAAAGGTTTGCTTAATCTCTGTGGCAGGTGTAGTTTTTTCCAGAAAACAGTTCAGCGATAAGGTTTTTTTTTGTATTAGGCAAGTCCTCCAGATCTTGGGGAAAAATATTACACGATTTTCTCTATTTGTGAATAAATTTAAGTTCAGCTTTAGTGAAGTGTTGAAGCTGTAGAAAAATGTCAAGTTTGACTTCTTTTTGTCACTCAAAAAGACCTAACATTAATTCTCTGGAGGTTTGCCCTTAACTATCACCACTACGTGCCAAATCCAGTATTTTTGTCCTTCACTTTGACGGATAATAGCGGCTCATTGCAGCAAGTATCTTATTCTTGTTTTTGGCCGTCAGTCTTAGCAGTTATGATAACATCTGGAAACGTGGTAGCCTGGTTCCAGACCTCTGAATCATCGCTCAGCGTTTTAAACAGATGGTGTTGGTGCCCACTGACAGTCGACAAAACCCACAGAGCTGTGTAGGCAGGATTAAGAATGGGGACGCCGTCCTCCTCCATAGCAAGCAGCAGCAACACGCATGAAAATGAGATGTTTCTAAGTTGCTGCAAGCCCACATGCAGAAAAAAACAACACTTAAATTATAAAAAGTGCCTGACATGAGAAGATTGATATGTCCATTAAATGTGAAGCAGGAGGCAGGAGATGCTTCGCTTAGTTTAGCTCAAAGACTTGCCTGCCTCAGTCCAAAGACAAAAAGGTTATATGGTGCTAAGTTAAGGTAACAGGCTGCTGACTGTAGCTTCATATATAACTGACAAATATCAGAGTAAATTAATAAGGTAATAAATGTAATAAGCAAATTTCCCACACTGTTGAGCTATTCTTTTAATCGACATGTACATTTCAAAATAAGAGCACACTGTATTACTAACTGTGACTCTAGCATTACACTGTTGTATCCAGCCTGTTTGACCTTCTGGCTGCTAATGTTTGGCCACTTTAGACAGAAACAAGGGTAAGAAACATGAACATAAGACTCTTTTTGAAATATTGTTTAACATAGCTACAAAATTAATGCAATAACGCAACAATTTATAACAGCCTGTCTGATCTCCTGACTGCTAATGTTTTAGGAGCTATGGTAAAAGAAACAAAAATCTGATTTATATTTTAATACTACTACAAAATTAATGCACGAACCCTACAATCACATTTCCAATGACAGTAACTTTTAAAAAATGCATTCCACATTCATTTGACATTTTGCACACTGACACAGATATTTTAACCTCTCAGTGGGCATGTAAGACAGCCGGGGAAAGAAAGGAAGAGAAAAACAAGAGCTAAAGATAAAATGAGAGCAGAATAAGAGCTCTGCTTTACTGAGAGAGGCACGATGTGCGTAAGATTTAATTTCAAGGCAGCAATTTCCCACTCAGCAAGGATTGTGTGGGCATATGTGTATGACTAAATGTACGGTGAATCAGAGGGTGTGCAAACGAGGGAGTGTGTCTTTACTTCATCACAGAAGTGCTGCGAGTACTCACATGTCAAAGGAGTGGTGAAAAAAATGAATTTGTGCTCTCAGAGTAACGCGTAGGACTTTGTTATAATGACTAGATTTTTGCTCGCTGTACTACACAATGTTATTATTTCATTTATAATGCGCTTCTATTTATGCGTTTTTTTTTTTTTTCTGCTCCCTGTATCTTTATCACATTGTGCTGTTAAAACCCACACACTCATATATGAAAATATCCTCCAGGTGATTTGGTGTCCCGGGCCATGCACCACCTCCAGCCGCTGACCATCAAGAACCCGAGCAATGGGACTCCAGTCCACCAGAAGACCAACACCACAGTTCACTGGGAGCCCGAGGCCCTCTACACCCTGTGTTACTTCATGCACTGCCCACAGATGGAGTGGGAGAACCCCAATGTTGAGCCATCCAAAGTCACCTTACAGACTGAGAGGTGAGTCTGACAGTAACCCTGGAAATGATGACACTTTAACACATCCAAATCCAGGTAGAGTTTGCTTACAATTTGATAATATGAACTCTTTCTGTCGGCCAAGGAACAATATCCAAGTCTGGCTAAATGAGGAAGTCTCACGTCGTTATTTGTGTTATTGGCATCCATATTGTTAAATTAATATTTGCATGTATACCATCTTTAGGAGTTTTGAATTGTTGTCAAAAAACAGGAAAAATAATGTACAATACATTTAGTCCTGTTTCTCACATAGCTGCTCAGAAATAGTCTCATCCGTTGGTAGTATTTCACTTTAGTACCTGGAAAATATGTCCACATATATCCATGTTACTGACAACAACAAAAATTGGCATTTATGGCTGTCTGGCTACAATTACTGATACTAAAGTGGCTTTAATTTTTAGTTTTTTGGTTGGCCTAGTTCAAGTGATTTACCTAACACAATCATGTGATATTTCATCAAAGATCACCTGAACTCAATAGCTTACCCATGCACAGTGGTTTGGGTACACCGAAGCCTGGAAAGGATTGATTTAGCCACTACAAAGCAGGATTTTAAAAAGGCCTCTGTGGACTCTCACATCATATTAGCCCTTGAAATTTAAACAGTCTCAAAATTTAATTCAGTGTTTCGAAGAGCCAAACAAAGAGCCGCTTTGACAACAATTCCTTCTTTGCCATTCAATTTTGTCAATTAGCTAACTTGTACACTATGATATGTGTCCCTTTGCCTCCGCTCATCGAGCTTTAAATCAATTGGTAAGATGATTTGTATCACAAAACCTCCATCAACCCACATTTCTGGCACGCTGCACACACTGTAAAAGCACTACGTTGTGTGGGCAGCTACTCCAAAGGCTCTCCGTCTTGATAGGTAGACGCGTATATCCTTTCAACCATATTGCCTCTGTCAGTTTGTGGCACACCAGAGGTAGAATAATTTCTGTTGAGCTGTTGTAGAGGTTAGCACAGACATTCCTACTTTCCTGCACAAGTTTTTCGCCCCACAAGCGATCCTGTAAGATGCTGCGTGGGCTGGTCAGCGCTGACACTTCCCCAGGCATCGAGCAGATTGATGGGAACCAGAGAGACTTCACTTGGATGGATGGATGGACAGATATTCCAACATCTTTTATCCTCTCTGAGGAGATAAAAACTCCATCCTGACGACCCTGGGGAGCACAGGGAGTGTCAGGCGGAGTGACATGTCAGCAGGCTCTCGGGTCCCCGGAGAGAAAATTCTCTATTTAGCATTCTGCTGAAAGGTTGAAGACAAGTAGAAAGGGCCTGAATAACACAGCGGGATGAGAGGGAGCCAGAATACGACTAAATGACATAAAATAATCCTTTAGGGTTGTTTTACGAAGCTTCAGATAAACCTTTGTATGGTGAGAAATAACTGAAGGGAGTTAAATCACTGAAATGACTTTAACAACTGAGCTTTAAATATCCACATGACATCAGGACAATCGTTTTTATTCTTGAAGTTTATATGAAAGATAAAGAATCTAGAGGGATTTTAAAGTGGTAGCAGAGCTGCAGTAGGTTATGGTTGATGATGTATTCAGTATTTTAGACCAGACGTTTACTCCTTGGGAGGAATTTTAAACTGGCAGCTCTGGGTGTTGGTTGCTGCAGGCCTGCTGTCTGTATCGATGGATAACATTACCCTCAGTGTTTTCATTCCTGACTGGGCCTCCCCCTTTCTCAAACCCAGAACGGCATATATGTCTTTCAGGAAGCAGGCATCAGTTTCCAGAGAAAAGGGAGGAGGTCTGAATTGTCACATTAGTCAGGCAACTGCCAAACAGCAGTGAAAACCTTGCTTTCTTAGAAACTCCTGCCAGAGTTCAAATTCCTGGCAGACTCTAGGTGTAAAGACAAGGATAGCTTTGGTTGTGAAAACGGGGAGTTGATGCACACGAAATGTAGACTAGTCAAACAGAGTGTGTCAATATCTAAAAGCGGCTGCCTTGGTTAAACATGCGCTTACAGCAAATTTACAGAAGGGCCAGGCAGCTGCATACATGGTAAACATAACAGTCCCAAATGGTTTTTCTCAGTTGGGTTCGTGATTCAGTTTGAAATAATTTTTTTGAGAAATTACGGTTGCCAGAGGGTCATGAAGGAGAAAAGCTCTACAGGGACCTTTACTGATGGATTCCTAATATGATTTAACTGACTATAACATGAAATTAGCCCATTTAATTTTGTGTTTTAAGGTGTTTTAATGTGCATCTGAGACTGCTTTATGGTTTTGAAAGCCTTAAAGGAAAATATTATGTTTTATTATTATCCGAACTAAGATCTGGTGAGTCAGAATTATTCCTAACTCTACCATAATTAATGTTTTTTTTGTAGAATAAGTACATTTGTTGTTGAAGGTATCCTGAATAGAGTTCAGTCATGATGGGTAACTACAACAAATGGGGGAAAAAATCAAGCTTAACATCTGCTTAATGAGAACCTTGTGAAAGGAGTGTCCTATCTCCCAGTGACCTGCTTTGAGGGCCAGGCAAGGCAAAAAGCCCATGTAAGCTCCCAAGGCTGCTCTGTTTGTCATTAGTTCACTAATGCAGAGTAGAGAAAGGAACCATTTTATGAGCCTGAGAGGATCATTATTATGAATGAGTAGGATTTATTACAGGCACACAGCCAGCAGATGGACTCGTAGAAATAATTTAGACCTATGAACTTTATCTAGTCCAGGAGAACAATGAACTTTGTCATTTCTGTTTTGTGAAAGACTTTTTATGGTGAACTGTGACCAGATGAAACAAGAATACAGCTCATCAGACGGTTAATCTACCAGATGTAGTTGTAAATGTTTTATAATTATGTTCACTCTTAGAAATGTACAGTAGGTAAATCAGACATGTAGTCGGCTGAGGTGGCCTGCTTTTGGCTCAACCAGTTCAATCAACGGACAAGGCGGGAGCTAGCCTCAACTACCTATCCTCCTTTACCCCCTAATGTTAACACTGGGTACCAGAATAAGGAGATCAACATGATTTTTTGCCACCCCCGAGACTGAGACCTAAGCCATCTAAGCCGGGTATTACAGTACACCATGCCGATGTGGTCTCCATTGCTTGAAAACATGCATCCGAGTTACAATGCAGAAAAACATGCTTTTCCATGCACATCCACAACGACCTGACTGATGACTTGCACATGAACAGTGTTGAATAGCTTGCCTGGAGGATGATAGGCTCAGTCTATTTTGGAAAATAAGTCTCACTGTGATGCCTGTCTATCTGTATATTGCCTGGCATATTAGACAGATTTGTAGAATTGGGGGACATGGCTGTTTATTGCCCCCATATTGCATATTATTTTTTTCAGAATTGCACATCATAATAAGTTTGCTAAAGGTCAGTGAGCTAGCAAGTGTGTTATCTCTTTAGTTTGGCTAAAAGGCTGGTGCTGTCACTTATCTCAAAATATTTTCTTCAATGTTGGTAATGAACATATACATTTTATTCTAAAATAATATATTCTAAACCAATTAGACCGTTGTAGGTAGGTTTGGTTGTTGTTTTTGAAGCCGCTGTAAAACATCTGTTAGTATCCCAGCTGTAATCTTTATTTTGCAGATCAGTGGTAACAGATTGTATTGAAACAAAAACGCAGATTCATGTGATTACTTCGCAGCTTTCTGTTGATGTTTGAAATTACTATCATCACGCCTCATGTGTTGCTTAGTGAGAGTGAGGCTAAAGCTAAGGTTCGAGAGAGTAAGAGGTAAAAAATAAAGGGATTATTTCTAGATTAAGTGATAGAAATTTATCATGTAAGTAATTTAGATAAAAGATAAATGAAATACAGGATTACTAATATATTTATGATGTATTTATAGATGTTATGAAGCATAGTGGACAACTCCACGATGTGTAGTATCATCTACCACAGTTCAGGTTTACTCTCCAGCAACTCCCAGCCAGTGTTACCATAAAGTACATATTAAGACTGCATTAAACTTGTACATGACAGCATTTTTAAACTGTGAGCCAGGTGTTCCCAGAGTCCCATGTTCATGTTCCCAACGTCAAATGTGCTAAGAGGCAAATTAGTTTAGGATCCTATGTTCCCAAGGTCCTAAGTTCATAGGGTCCCTGTTGTTCCTTGTTTTCTAAATTCCCAAGATCCTATGTGTTTCGGATCCTATGTTCCCAAGGGCCCATGTGCTCAGGGTCCTAAGTGCTTGGGGTCCAATGTTTCCAAAGTCTCAAGTTACCAGAGTCCTATGTTCATAGTGCCCTATGTTCCTTAGTTCAGTATTTTTATTTTGTTCTGCAAACACACATTAGCTCTCCTAATTTTGGTCAATATTTTTAACAAGGATTCCAAATAGCCATATATGCAGAATAAACCCAACGGTTATAATTTTGGAAACATAATAGGAACATTGTCATGTTCCTAGTATGCGCCAGATAACTTTGGGGAACACAGGACCCTGACAAAATGAGAAAAAAAATCAACAGGTCATTCTGCTTGTGAACTGATTTAAAGGGGTTAAACGTCTGATTAATGACTGACCTGAATTTTGTGCACTGTCGGGGAAAAGATAGATAGCAGACAGAGCACCATAAGGGTGTGTATGTGAGAGATTAGGTGATTTACAGGCTATGTGATTAGAGAACATACACACTCACACACACTCTCACACACACATACATACACGAGTCCTGGAAAATAAATGATGAAATATGAACATGTCAGCCAGGCAAGACCCATTACTGATTTTGATTAAAGAAGGTAATAACAGCATTTAGGGAGGTTGCAGCATCTAGATCTCTTTCTGTTCTGGACTATTTGAGTTATAAATTATTAATATTGATTTGGTGTAGCTGCCTTTTCAGTTATCTAAAAGGTCATCTTTAATTAGAAAGTTTGTGCCTATCAGTGTTGGACCAGAGTCTTTATTAGGGGATTTTATTTGAAAAGCAGAGTGTTATGAATCCCAGCAATGCTTTTTAAAGGATTAAGTGATATTATCTGTTTGAAAAATTCATTTTGACATACAAAGGTCACATTAATCACGCTACTACACATTGAAATGGCTTGTAAGAGCCTGTGTGTGCGCTCTACATTTGTAAATGAGTCTTTTACAGCAATCCCTACATCTGTTTTTGTGCATATGACAAACATATGGTATGCTATTTTTCATTTTTTATAATATTCTACTGTTTGTACAGCATTATACATGTTACAGCGTAAGTTTAAAAAGTTAAGATCCCTGAATATTTGGATTCAAATCAGGTATCTCTCCATAAAATTTTACATATGGCAACAACCAAGGTAAACAAATATCCTAAGGTATTGGTAAAAAGGAGTTTAACACTCAAAAACTCAGCTAATCTTCATCATCAGGACTGTGTGGGTGTGATTTGATCAGATTTGATTGACATGACCAAGCAACCCACCAGCTGTCATCAGATTCTGATTTGAATGTCGCTAAATCCCGACGAGTGCACGGTAGCATGTCATATTTCTTTCCCAATGGAGCCCCCATCCACTTCAAACCAGCGAGAAGAGCGCAGAGGAGAAAAGAAAAACTGTAATCTGCTATGTGAAATAACCAAAAGTTTGGTTCACGTGGGATCCCATCAGTCCGAGTTAAGAAATCGATGAAGTTTTCAGGGCGTTCAGTTCATTTTCATGCTTTTAATTTTACCTTTCTGTGCTTTTGTGGCAAATCTGATGTTAAAGTTTTACGTAATCTGATCCCCTGCAGGCCGTTCCTGGTACTGCCGCCGCTGATGGAGTGGATCCGGGTGGCGGTCGCCCACACTGAACATCGACGAAGCTTCTCTGTGGACAGCGATGATGTGAGGCAGGCCGCCAGGCTGCTGCTCCCCGGCGTGGACTGTGAACCACGACAAATAAAGTGAGGATGTGATGTTTGTTACACAGTTTTACTCCGACACGCAAGCTGCTCAAGACAGAAATAATCTCAGGGGTTTAGTTAAACCTCTGGGTGAATTACGGGAAGTCATTTTCATCCGTTTATGGATCTTTTTAATACAGGTAGATGTGAGCGTAGCAGCCAGCAGGAGTGGGTCCTTCTTGTTTTATCATCGTAAACTTTAAACTGCAAGTCCAGCAGCTCAACTCAGAAATCTCTCAGGCCACACAAAAGGACTTGCAATGTACACATCTGTTTGTATATTATCCCAAAAGTCAAGTCTTGTGTAAATCTAGGCCTAACCAAATGTCAGTCCAGCACAAAAAAAGGGCCTTATTTTATTGTATTTTTTTTCTAGCTCGTGGTTGGTGTGGATCTTCGATGTAGTCTTCAGTAAATTGCCACCTCTTGCACTCATTGTACAATAGCAGACGTATTGTAAGAGGTCAGACGCAAGTGTGACTTACAACAGTTAGTCAGGAGCTTAATCAGCGTCTGACAGGTCAAAGTGTCAGGAAATGAAGATGCGTCATGTCATTATTTAGCCTGACCATTCAAAGTTTACAAATGAGAAAGACATGGTGGTTTGGTCAGCAGTAGGCCAATCATTTGGTGAACATTGGTCTGGACTGAAATGTGTGAGATCAAGTGTGTTTGTCCCTTTTTGAACAGACAGCAGCAACCAATCAGCTGGTTTAGGACTTGGAGATAAATCTTCTCTCTGTATGTTTTTGTCTCACTCACCGTCTCTCCTGTTTTCCTCCTCTCTCCCTGCTTTTTTCCCCTCTCTCATTCTCGAGCAGACCTCAGCAGTCACGTTGCAATATTTGTCACGCTGCAGCTCAGTCAGTAATTTTGTGTTGGTGTCAGTGGGTTAAGAGTCTTATCACATTTCAAATACTTGCAGGGAAATGATAAATGAAACACTGAGAGGTGTGAATTGCCAATTAACATCTCCTTACGCGTGTCAGATATAATTGTCACGTAACGTTGGACAAACATCATGAAAAAGTTCCTCCGTGACCCCATTTGAGGCATCAGCTGTGACAGCTGCTTGCAGCTTGGATTAAGAGGCTTTACGTGGAGACATGAGTAATAATGAGTCATAGCAAAAGCCTCACCTGAAGAAAAGCTACTTTAGGAAATGAAGAAAGTCGAGATGCGGAAGCAAGCAAGATGTATTGACGAATGCAAACATTAGCGAATTGACTTTGAATGCAAACAGCTTGTGAAATAAACTTATAGCTTAATTTTATAACTCCCAGAGTTTAACTTGTGAAAAGCACCTCAGTCAGTTATTTTCTCTTTCCTTTCCCGTGTGTGGTGGAGATGTATACCCACAGATCCTCGAAATCCATTTCAGAGATAAGCTCCCACTTAATCATCATAATGGATCTGCTGTTTCTTTCTGCAGAGCGGAGGACTGTTTCTGTGCCACCAGAAAGCTGGACGCCGCCTCCACGGAGGCCAAGTTCCTGCAGGATCTGGGCTTCAGGATGCTCAACTGCGGGCGGACGGACCTGGTCAAGCAGGCCGTGAACCTGCTGGGGCCTGACGGCATCAACAGCATGAGCGAACAGGTCCGACGCTTAACACGCACTCCTACATGTATGTGCAGAGTTGACATCACACGCCCACACCGGGGACAGCGGAGAGCAGAACGCAAAAATGAATTGTGAATTTCGAACAAGAATTACCTGGCAAATCACAAACACACATGCTGGGCACAGACTGCTCCCCATGAGTCATGCGATGTGCTAAATCCTTAAGCTGAGATACAGCTTCTGAAAATTCACATTATTTACAAGATAATGTTTGTTTCTTTGTGTCTGTGGAAGTATGAGGAGGTGTAGAGGAATACAAAAACATTACAAATTTTCACACTTTCCACTTGTATCAGGATCTTTGAGCTCTGTCAAGGATAAACATCCATAGATCCAATATGAAATACTAAAAAAAAAGACACTCTTTCTAACTTCAGATCTCGGCTCATTATGAAGCTGCAACTACTAATTTTCATTATCAATACATCTGTCAAGTATTCTCTCGCTCAAGAGGATGTCATCAGATTGCTTGTTTTGTCCAACCAGCGCTCCAAACCCTCCAAAGACTGTCAGCTTATTATCACATGAAACAATAAAAAGCTGCAAATGCTCTCAACTAAGAAGCCGGAGTTAAGCATCATTTGGCAGCGTTGCATGAAAAATGACTCATTATTATTAAGATAGTTGCCGAATGATTCATTCATTAAGAACTTGAGTTCATAATCATCAATTTATACTGAAGATTGAAGCGTCAAATGCAGCATGACTTTCCGTGATGTCAACAAATATGCTAAAAATGCTCCATATTCAGACATTTAGCAAACTCATCCTCCTCTGTGCATGGTTCGAATATTACATTATGTTATGAATGCTATTAATGTTATATAAGTGAGCTGAACACAGAAAATAAAGCAGTAAACAGTTTCTCAAGCAGCTTGCAGTATAAATCTAAATACCAATATGAATGCAGGTATCTTTGTGAGATAAACAGACTGATTATAGTTTTGTGTTATGTCAGCGAAGAAGAGAGGGATGATCTATTGCACCGCCGTTACCTGATACTGCAACACATTTCCTGGGCTGAGCTTTGATGCGTTCGGTTTGACCGTCGGGTCAATATCTCGGCCTTACTGCATCGAAGCGTTAATGTCGTTGGGGGTTTTCTACCTTCCCCAGTCAATGGAAATATTGGTTATTCCTCGCGCCGCTAAGTGGAAGCTAATGGTGCAATCTGATTTCCCCTGCTCAGAAAGCTGTGCCTGGTTAGGTTCAATTAAGAAAGCCTTGGCAGATCTCCACTTAGATACTCTAAAAAACTCAAGATATGTTTTTTTTTTTTTTCATTTTTGTCTCTAACACTAACCTGTATTTTAAGAAAGTATGCAGGTTTCATGTTTTCCACAGCTCCTGGCAGCTTGATTCACACCACATTCAGTCAGATTATTTGACTGAAACAGAGCTGAATTAGTTCTCGGTGTTTACGGGTCTTTATGAGCGTAACAAATCGCATTGACTGACACTTTCCCCTCCTCACTCCTCCCATAAATAACCAGCCGTGGTGACATGCAGGTATTTTATTCACTTGTAAAAAAAAAAAAGAAAAACAGCTAAATGGTGCGAGGGACCAGACAGCGTTACAGGGGCAATAAAATCAAACGCCGCAGCCCGTCATCGTGGCATTTGAGAGGCTTTTGAACTCATCACGGTGATCATCGGGCTCCGCCGTCCATCGCTCTTTAGCTGCTGATTAACTAGATCGGCATCCAGGAAATATTTAAGAGCGAATCACCACAAAGGGATATCGGTCTTCGACATAAAGAGCGTCGGCGTGTTACGAGCGAGTCGTAAAAGGCCTCTGTTGAACATAACGGCCCAGATCAGACATATGATTGAAGTCTGTTTTATGGAAGCTCGTCCAAAACACTTTAAAGGTGCTTTTTTTTTAAAATTCATGATAAACTGGAAAACCTGGTTGACAATACCCTTCTTTTGTTATTTTTCTCTTACACGCCACCTCTTTTGAAACAACACCTCGACACGGCTTCGCCCTGCAGCTCGGAGCATAATGTGCGTGGGCGTGTCAGGCTCAAGAGAGCGCTCCGTGCATATGGCGGTGGCATGTAGAGATACAAGAGGCCTCGGAGTTTCGCAGCCCACCTATGCTGTCTCCCTCGCTGGAAAGACGGTTATTTTGAGGCCTGTTATGATTACGGATGGAAAATTAGAACCTGCAAGCAACAGCTGGAAGTGTCTCTGACTGATGAAGGGAAAATGGGCGCTGAGATGTGTGATATGTATGAACACTGAGTATATTTCAGTGCTGTCTTTAGTCGTGGGGCTGCTTAGTAACCACATAAGGTTTCCTATGACGTATTCTATATGGTGCTTTAAAGTAAAGAGAGACTTGGAGAATGGTTTTGTGTATGTTTACTACAGAAATGACGAGCACAGCTGTTGCAGAGCCCCTTATAGAATAGTTTAATGGTCTCTTAAGGGGCTTTGCTGATTTTTCATGGGTGTTTGTTAGTCGCGATGAGGAATGCTTGAGTACACTCAAGTGCACTTATGGATGCGTTGGAAGTCTCCAAAACAGATCGACAACAAATTAGAGACAGGACGGTGCTCCAATTAAGTAATTTATTAATAAAGATATGAGACGTTCACTGAGAAAACATCTTTGGAAATTAGTTTAGAGATCTCGCCTGAAAATGTCAAGATATATCTACATATAAAACTGTATATTTTGGTGAAGTCTGGGCAGATATTCATTATATTATATGATATTTTATAGACCTACCAGGGCTGTCGAGTGTCAGATAACATCACATCATCACACAATTATCCCAAATGATCCTATTAATAATTTAAAAAAATATCTAAATGTACAATAATGTCAATGTGACATAGTTTTTTTCCATAATACTGACATGATACAGAGCTGATTGGGATCTATCCCTGATTATTCATTGTGTTAGTATAATGACAGTAATTCATCATGGGAAACTGATGATGAACTGGATCTGCTGTAAATGATCCAAATCATCCTATATATTTCGTAGCAGGCACTTGTAACCTGAAAAATAGTCTTTGTGATGATGTTTCACAGCTTTTGTTTGGTTTAAAGGAGCGCTTCACAATTTTTCACCATTAAAAGACCATTAAAAGATTCCTTTCCTAATGTGCTTCAGTGTTGGTGGACAAAGTCCACAGTCCTCGCTCTCGCAAAACTACACTCCAAAATGTGTCGCAGTTAAACTAATACGAAGCTTCAGCAGTGTGAGTTAGTCAAAGAAAAGTGGAGGCTCCTCTACAGTTACTGTCTTTGTGTTACTATCCCTCCTCCGCAGCTCAGTAAGTAAACACTGTGTGGAGAAACACAAAGAGGGGAGTTGTACAAAAAAAAGACTAACTTTGGAAGATGAGAAAGTGAAGTCCTCAATCTCTTCCAGTGCAAATGTGTCAGGAAGGGATCTTTTAATGACCTATCAGTATCAATGTACATTTTGTTTTAAGACAGACATGAATAAACATCTCAAACTGTGTCATTTAGTTATGTTTACGGTACAAAATGCTCGACCTGTAACCATCCAGCTTATATGCAAGGACAGATAGTGCATGAAGGATCACTTAAAGAGACTTTAATACAAGTAAAAGTCCTGCGTTCAAAATTTTAAGCAAAAGTACCTAAGTAATAGTAGGAAAAATGGACTGTAAGTATCCAAACGTCCTTATATATATATGAAAATTTGGATTATTATTATTATCATGCAACATGCAAGTAGCATTTCTATGCTGATGAATAATGTTTTTTGTGTATAGTTTTCAAATAACTGATTCAAGTAAGGACCAAAAATGACCTTCTGACCTTTACAAAATGACATTGTTGAAAATGAATGACAGACCCAAACCCGGTAACCTCCCTCCTCCCCCACCCCCTCCTGCAGGGAATGACCCCTCTCATGTACGCCTGCGTCCGTGGTGACGAGGCCATGGTCCAGATGCTGCTGGACGCCGGAGCCGACATCAACAGTGAGGTCAGTGTTCACACGAGAAAGGCACCAGCCTCGCACTGATTCCACATTTTTGTTGTTGTCCAAGATGTTTGCATTTTACATTTGTTGTTTGTGTAATGTGTGTGTGTGTGTGTGTGTGTGTGTATATGTATCTCAGTGAAAACGATGAACCCACTTTGTGTTGCTCTCCCCTCTCCCCCTCTCTGTCTTCATTGTCTCACCTGCTGTCGGCATGCTCTCTGTTTTCCTGGCAGCTTATTACATGAAGTGCACTGATAAGCAATAAACGAGGATCATTTGCACAGTAACAATCACAGTTTGTCTCCGCGCTGATACAGAATCATGAACCCGTGATAGTCCCTCGGTGCGGCCTGTTACTCCGTCGCATTTTACACCGTCGATGCTCGGCAGCAGTTTGCATCCTGACGCATCAATAATGCATTACTGTTGTACGAGTGTGTGCACTTAGTGTAACTGGCTTCCATAGACTGTGCATGAAGCATGAACTTTATTTTGTTCATTTATTTAGTTGGGCGAAGAGAATTTAAAGTTACAGTGAGGCCTTGCTGTTATGAATCCGGATTTTTTTTTTTTTTTGTCTCTGCAGTGTGTCCTGTGTGTGTCTTCATGTGTTTGTCTGTGTGTGTCTGCTGCTTTGGGAATATTCAAGAATAGAAACGCTTTGTGGACTCTTCCTTCACCGCAGCGACTTCATTGTTGACTGTTGTGATTGCACCGTTGTTTTAGTGCCTGTATTTAGTGCAGGTGTGCTGACTCTAAAGCAAAGCGCCCACCTGTATAAATCATCTATGAGTTCAGTTTGATTAATAAATGATTAAAGGATCCGTCCACCCAAATTATATAGGAGGATATTTTTTCTCAAGTATATCTAATGGAGTGTGGTCACGCAGATTGAAAACTTAATATCGGGTTATATCACACCAGTACAATGGAGGTCAATGGAAATTGGTTTGTTCTCCTCAAAACAACCACTGTTTCTGCAAAAAATATTGTCCTGGTCTAACGGGATCAGTTGTTACAGGTCTTTATATAAATTTGAAGCTTCCAACAAGATGAAAAATAATTTTAACAAGTACATCTGTCTGTTTTTTTTTCTATATTTTCTAATTATTTTTTCTTTTCTTGCAAAATAAATGTTACTTTTATATCTTCAGGCCCCTAAAAATCTACCAGATTTATACTTGAAAATATACACAAGGGGTTAATAACCATCAACTGCAGATTTCAGCCGCAGCATTTCCCTTCATTGTCAAGCCATATGTTATTTTGATTATACTAATTGTGTTAATATTCCTTCATTTACATTTAGATTCAGGGTGATTGTGAGCCAAACGTTTATTAATATAACTGAAGTTTTACATCCAGATAACTTCTCTTTTGCCTCATTGTTGAATAGCAGACAGCCAGTTTGACATTTCTTCATTTACTTTGGCAGAGAGCGGCGATTGCGGTGGAAATGTCTCAGCTGGATGTTTGTGACTAAAAAAGGAGAAGTTTTCTTCACTCTCAACAACCTCCACCAGCATCAGAAACTGACCAATCGCAGCTCGTAGCAGGTTTTAGCCATAACTTGTGATGAGGAGTCATTTCTTCATCTTAAAGGGTCGCAGGCCGAATCAGATGGAAACCGCTGTGCTAGATAATCCCCATCCTTGACCTTCAACAGATTTTATGGGGGCTGTTTCTTTTGGGGGAGAATGGTCCCAGTAAAACTGCCCAAAGCGAGGTCTGCGGCACCAAAAAACGACTTTCCAATCACCTCCGCTGTACTGAGGTGGCAACAGAAATCTCAAAACCTCAACAATAAATATCTGCATGGTAATTTGGGTGAACTGAACCTTTAAATAAAGCAAAAAAATGATGATGTTGCATATCACAGATCTGCCACTATTTAACACGTTTAGTTAAAATACTCCTTCAGAGATGTGATATTTTAAGATACTGTAGTCAGTGATGGCCTCTGTTTCTGCTTGCTGAAACTGCGTTATATTAGAAAGTGATTAATAATTCATCACTGTGAACACAAAAAACACTAACAGTCCCACTGTTGTTTAGCATCCAAGCTCAAATGAAATGTGACATTACATTAAGCATCTGTCTGAAAGAGGCCTCCTCCGGGTGACATTCAGAAATAATTTCTATAATTTGCTCACTGATAAAGCCACTTTAGAAATCACAGAGCAACATCGGGCTGTATGGCTGTTTGATTTTGCTCTGCCAACGCTGCTTTGTTAGTGAGTCAGCACCACCCCGTCTTGACGCTGTTTGTAGTCTTTGCCAATGTTGTGTTTTCTCTCCGGTTTCATTCCCCTTTGAAATGAAACACTGTTCAAAAGATGGAGGCAGACGGCGCAGAGCGTGGTCAGAGAGCCAAGCACGGGCAGATACACTTTACCTGGTGTCACGTTAAAGAGAGCGAGGACCGAGAGCTAGGAGTCAAGATTTTCTGTGAAACTCAAGAGGAAAATCTCCCTTCTGCCATCCCGCCCTCCTTTTCGCTTACACTTCTCCTGCATACTGCTTCTCGCCCCTCCCACCCCTCCCCTCGCCTCCTATCTCCCGCCCTGAGCTGTGAATGTTAATGGCTGTATATCTCTCTCCCTGAACTTCACCTATGACTTCCCAGGTGCCAAGCACAGTAAACAAGCACCCCTCAGTTTATCCTGAAACGCGCCAGGGGACGCCACTCACTTTCGCCGTGTTACACGGACACGTGCCTGTCGTGCAGGTAGTGATGTTTATAACCATTAACCTGTGGCCCTTGCCCTGACCTTTGCACCAAAATGAGGATATAATGATGATGATTATTATTATGATGCCTCATAATAATAATGATAATGTGTCGTTTTTTATTTCTCCTTCTTGATCCAATCTGTGCAGTAATAATCCCAGTTATGTATGAGAGAACTTGGCGAAGTCAACACCCCAAGTTTGTTTTTTTTTAGTACTGTATGTTCTTAAAGTGTACAGATTCAACCCCCCCTGGATTACACTGGACCTACAACAGCAGGGAAAAAACCTCCAGAGGCAAAGTGAACAACCAGCCTGATACGCAGCCCCCAAATTTCCACTGTTTTGTTCAATTCTGTTCAGTTTTACTACAAAAAAAACAAGCTATTGCAGTAGTTATTGTCTGAGCTGACACTGGCTGAGAGCCTGACGAGCAGCATCGCCCGCAGGATTTTCTCAATTATTAATCTCTTCCACCGCAATCAGAGATTTTTTTTTTTGGAGGGGGGACAGAAAAGACACCATTTTGATTCCTCCTTTCTCAGCTCAGGCAAGTCAATAACCCCCCCTGGCCTCCCTCTCCAACCCTAAATGAGGAAGTGTAGCTAAGAGTGTGTTTAGTGTCCAGAACCAGATGAGGTGGTTTCCAACAGCTTTTTTTTTCCTCTTGCCAAGCCTGAATGTAACACACCATCTCGCCCCCACACCCTACCCTACCCTACCACCACCACCTCGCCTGTTTTTCTCCCTCCTGGTTTGTCCCCCTCCAACCCCTCTCCATCCTCCCTCCATCCTCCCCCCACAGTTGCTGCTGGATAATAGAGCGAATGTGGAGGGCGCCCTGCAGGATGGGGCGGAGAACTACACAGAGACCCCACTCCAGCTGGCCATGCCATATGCAGGTAACAAGCGCATAAAAAATAAAAAACATTTTAAAAAAGCAGCACAGACGTGGATCCCCCCCAACTTTCCAGCATATTTTGACCACAGTGTTCCCGTTCTTGCTCCAGCGTTTCGGGGAATTAGTCATGACATGCTCGATTCTGAGCTCACCAGAGGGCATTCTCACTCTGCTTTAATCACCTAATTAATTTATCACTTTCAATTACTATCTGAGAGTCAGGAACGCGGTGAATTTGAAATGCTGCTTGTCATGATTATGTTGCTGTGCTGTGCAGTGCAGTGCAACCACGTATAAAAACCACCTGCAGCGGGTATTTATTTGTATTTACTCAACCAAAATGGGCTTTAAATGGACTGGAAGTATCTGTAAAAGCAGATCCAAACATGTATTTAAAAGAAGAGTTTGACATTTTTACAAGCTTATTTGCTCTCTTGTTAAAAGAGAGAGAGAGAAAGTTGATGCCATCCTCAGATTTGTTGGTTAGCTTAGCTTAGCATAAAGACTGGAAACGGATGGAAACAGCTAGCCTGGCCTGGCTTGGTTCAAATACAACAAAATCAGCATAAAGCTCAGGAATCAACCAGGAAGTGATTACGTGCACAAACTAAATAGGTCTTGTCATCATCATTAGGTTGCGCAGGCAACCAGTGGCATCAAGGAAGTCACCCCGCCAAGAAATAGTCCCTCATATACACCCTTATAAAACCTAATCAGTTGAATTTTTTGTGCTGGAAAACATAAAAAGACGTAATGTTAGTGAGTTTTAGACATGCAGACAAGCTAACTTTGTTACCTTTGGACAGAGGCAGACAAGCTGTTTTCACCTGTTTCCAGTCCTTATGCTAAGCTAAGCTAACAGGCTACTACTGACAAACATGAGAGTGGCGTCAATCATCTCAACTAACTCCCAAATGCACAAACTGTTCTTTTAAATACATCAAATATTTTGCCCAACGATTGCCACCTTATTAGATCTCCACATCGTTTCCTGTCTTTTATGGATCCTAATGAAAGTTTTTTTTTTTTCTGGCAGCCTGGTCGCCTTGGTAACAAGTGATTAAAACACACAGCCACCAATAATGAGCATCATTAACATTCCTCTCATTAAATAATAAATAATTTAGACGAAATAAAGACCACAATCTCAGAGCTAATTTTGTTGCTGAATAGCAATGAGTGATAGACTTTCGAGGCACAAATTACTTTTATGCATGTTCAGGCTCATTGTGTGACCGCAGCCTGTTTAACATCACATTAACTTCACAAGGAAATAAAAGCTGGGATAAGCAATGCGAGTGTCCAGAAACTCAGTCACTAGGTTTGGTTTAAATCCAACATGTGGAATCCAGCGTGAAAAGGTATCTTGATGATTTATGCTTTGCTGTCATGCACGTTAAGAGCCACTTAAAGAGCCACTTGGCCTCCTTTCACCTCAGGAAGTTGTTGTTTTCAGCAACAACATCACTGGTGCAAATAGTACACAGAAGAAATGCATTGAAGTAAAATTGTACTTCAGTAAACATACAGAAGTAGTAAGATCTCAAAAAATAAACATATTAGTGTGATTTGTATTATGTTACTGTTATATTGTCACTGATACACCATTAATAAATGTACTCAGTGTTGCAGTTTATTATAGTTTAAATTATTTTACTCTCCCTTCATCTTGCTTCCTGAACCCAAAGTACATTTAAGTTAGAGGAAACTTTTATGAGAAAGAAAGTTGTGTTAAATGTTGAGTACTGAGTAGAAAATATATGTAAAAACCTGGTTTCAATCATAAATCAGCATCAACACCTTTATTTCAATAAAAGCAGAAATACTTTGTCTGAAAATACTTTATTACAAGTAAAAGTCCTTTTCACAAAATGCTAATTAAGTAAAAGTATAGAAATATTATCAGTTAAATGTAATTAAAGTATGAAATTCTGATTATTCAGAATGACTAGTTTCAGGTTTATTATCAGTAGGATATTGCATTATTCCTCTTTTATCACTAAAAAATACATATAAGAGCATTTTAATGTCAACGTGGAGCCAATTTTAATTCCTTTGTATGCTATAGGGTAGTTTAATAGTGTATTACTACATCATGTCATATGAGCATATTGTGACCTTTAAGTGTCAGTAAATAAATAAAACTGTCGTAAAATGCATAAAGTGGACATCCTCAAGTAAAGTATAAGTATGTCAAGTCAAGTTTTTACTTAAATACACTACTTAAGTAAATGTTTTTGCATTTTACTGCTGGTAACATCACAAATACATGATTCCTCTCTAAAATGTAGAAGTTACATTAAATGGAAATAGAAATAGAAGTACGTATGTTGAGGAAATGTACTTACCTGAGTATTTTAGTAATTTAGTTGTATGTAGTTACCATCCACCACTGATCAACATTCGATGTAAGCTGTATTTTAGCGAATTCACCCTTTATTTATCTGCTCCCGTCTGTTCAAGGTAACTTTGAGTTGGTGAGTTTGCTTTTGGAAAGAGGGGCCGACCCCATGATCGGCACCATGTGTCGAAACGGCATCTCCTCGGCCCCGCTGGGAGACATGAACTCGTACAGCCTGGCAGCGTCGCACGGCCACAGGTAACACAGCCAGTCACACTCACACAGATATATCCATTACCACAGCATTGATCCATTTACACACTTCGCCATGTGTCCAGCTGCCTCTCACAAAATCCTGCAGTATATGAAGGGCAGATATCTCGGTTTCGCTGTCGGACAGCCGGGGACGATAAGCGCCGCAGTCTGCTTGGTGGCACTTATATCTTCGGTTTGACATTATTTCCCCGCAGCTGTGCAAGATAAAGCCCATTAACATTCAGGGCAGTGAGAGCTGTCAGGAAGTGGAGTGGCAAGCCAACAACACAATGCAGCATTATTAAGACAATCAATTACAGCGTGATGATGATGCTGCTGTGTGCAGGTTCACACGGCATCAGGGGTGGTTGCTGAATGGCGGGGTGTAAAAGTGCTGTTTGAAATGATTATCTGTACAAAAAGACCTCAGTTTGATTATTTCTCTTTATTTTACACAGATGTTTCTACAACAAAGGGAATTCATTGTGTCAAAGAAAGCCCGCCTGTTGTCAAAATGCATAGTCAAAGTTGTATCATGAATAAAAGAATTTGGGAGAAACCTTCGATTTTTTGGCTCATTTATCTTTTTCAGAAATGTGACCTGAGACAAAAGTAATCCAAGGAATGCTATTTGTCATTTTTTGTAAACTACCCTTGTGTGTTGTTTTTATAGTTAAGGCCCAAGGCAGGTTTAACCGAGGTTAACATAAATCTGGAAACAGGAAACAGAGCGGAGCAGCTCCAGATTAGTTTATTTTTTTCCCTTATTGCCTTGTTAGCTTGTAGGCAAGCCATCAGTCCGTCCAAAACTGAACCTGGGTTGGCTTTAGAGTTAGAGAAATGCACATAAAACAGCGGCTTTATGGTAGGACAGAGCTTCTGTGCACCCACAAGGTTAAGCCGTTGTTGGTCGCTAAATAGCTCCAACATATAGACTAACTGCTCATTAAACCAGCTTTGGAGTTGGACATCACTTCTGATGAAGCGACCTCTGCACGAATCCAGCCTAAATACATCGTAGAGTTATTTTATGATATTGATCTTCTCATCTAACTTTAAGTGAGACAGCAAAATTGTATTTCTTTTAACTATTTTCTTATATGGACATTGTGGACAATATTTGGCCAAAAGCATGTGGACACTTGCGCTTGTGTACTTTTCTTCTGGAGCTATTCTTAAAGCTAAAGTATTCATTGATACGTAAGACAATATAGTGCTTCCAACTTTGTGGCAACCTTTTGGTCATGACTTTTCTATTTCAACATGACAATTCCCCTACGCATAAAGCCAGGTCCAGAAAAAAATGTTTTCATAATTTTGTGTGGATGTCTGTGAAGAATATCAGTCATCCAGCTCATGGTAATTTTTAAGAGTTTGAAGAAAATCGACCGGACCTGTTTGAAGTTCTTGAAGACGTTTCACCTCTCATCCAAGAGGCTTCTTCAGTCTACTTCAAGAACTTTAAGCAAATCCAGTTGACTTTCTTCAAACTCTTAAGAAACCTGGTGAAGAGGAATTTGATTGAACTGCTCAGAGTTCAGACCTTGACCCAATCCAGGACCTTTGGGATGAACTGAAACGAGCCAGGCCGTATCACCCACAACCAGTGTTGGACCTCACCACAGCTTTCTTTTTTTTTTTTTTTTTGAATGGTAGCAAATCTTTGCAGCCAGGCTCCAACATCTGGTGAAAACGCATCCAAGAAGAGTTTTGGCTGTTATAGCAGGAGATTAGTATCCATAGTTAAGGAATGAGAAGTTCACCAATCATGTAAAGGTCTAACGTTTGGGTGTCTGCATACTTTTGGCCATGTATTGTGGATCACCGTGGTAATCTACTGACTCACTGATGCACACTCAAACCCAGAGGGACTGTTAGCGGCGATTGAATAACGTTTTAGAAACAGCTTCAAAGTGACGACAGTGAGCCTCCCACCGACTTGTCATCAGTGATCAAACAATCTCAAAAACAGGATGTGATGATGTGTCGGCCTAAACGAGCCCCTCCTCACTAAAGCAGATGGTGCGGTGATGCATCCCCGGCCTGCGATCACACTGTATACGTTACGAGCCGAAGTCCATTCTTCTCAAAGGGGGGAGGGACGGGGGGGGGGGCATCTGTTCCTGCTACATAATCTGCAGATGAAAACAGACGTTGTTTCGCAACATTTGTCAGTATATTTTCTTTTCAGAGGAGAGGATCGGCTCCAGCTTCATATATTTTCACTCCACAGACCAGTGATAGAGGTTCAGAGTACGCAATCACGCTTGAGATTGAGCACATGAGAATATTTTGAGTGTCATCAGAGATAGAGAGCTGCATGGTCTTAATGTGGAGTAAACACAGTGCATTTATGCTTAATTTAGAACTATTATTATCCATTTCACAACTTATCTTCCTACTATTTGACCTCCGGCCATGCTAGACCTTTTTTTTTCACCCCCTCCAGATAACTTGATTACCTTTTTACCTCTTAATCTAACCTTAAAACCGCATCTCATCAATCTACTTTCCATAATTCGTTTTTATTTTCTACCTCCTCTCCTCTCCCCTAGGAATGTATTTCGGAAGCTCCTGGCCCAGTCGGAGAAGGAAAAGGGGGACGTGTTGTCCCTGGAGGAGATCTTGGCCGAAGGCTCGGATCCCGCGGAGAAGAGGTTGGCGCCGCAGGCCAACGGCGGAGGGACCCTGCGAACAGGAAAGGCCAAACTGAGGGCCCTGAGAGAGGCCATGTACCATAGCGCAGAGCACGGCCATGTGGACATCACCATAGACATCCGCAGCTTAGGTCAGATTTACTAATACATGCTTCACGGGCGCACATGCCTGGCTCTGTGGTGCCTCCAGCTGTCCTGGAGATGTGCTCATGCTGTGCCTGTCCTGTCCCGTCCTGTGCTGTCCTGTACACACTCTCAGCTGTCACCGCTACTCATCCAACCATGAAACGGCCGCAGAAGTAGGACTTTTTATATCCCAGGCGATAATCGCTGGGTTCAAAGGTCCGAATGTGACGATGAAAAAGTGTCCTTGGGTAGTCATCAGCTTTCACCCCAACATCTTCCAGTTCATTGGGCATAACTTAATGATGCTGTTGGTTAGGATGTGATCAGGATGAATTTATTTCAGTTTAGCAGCTGTTCAGGACGGCGGTGTTGCACCAGTCACCTTGAACTCATAGACGTTTGTAGATGAAGATTTCAGTTTGACATTTTGAGAAAGACTCTCATTCGCTTTCTCGGCAAGAGTTGGATGAGAACATTGTGTCTGTATGATAAATATGAAGATACAGCAGGTTAGCTTACTTGGCATGAAGACTGGAAATGGGGAGAAACAGTTAGCCAGTCCAAAGGTAACAAAATCTGTCTACCAGCATCACTTAAGCTCACTAAAGAATGAGTAATTTTTTTTTTTGTGTTTCTCACACCAAACCTTAAGTGTAAAAATATCAAGTTATCACCCCTGTGCATCCCAAAATTTGGCGATTGCACATGTGGTTGAAGTGGACGCTTGTTTCGTGCACCATATTCCCATCCTTGGTCCGATTCTCACTGAGAGGTCATGTTGTTCAGCCAAATGCAACAAACCAAGGAGGTCTCCATCATATTCAAGTCTTAACTGTCTCCCTCTGTTTCCAGTCTTAGTGCTAAGCTAGTCTAACGTACGAGAGTGGCAACTTTTCCCTGAAGGACTTCCCGTCCATGTTGGCTTAAAAGCAGAGGTTGACAGTTCACTCGAGACCTTGGAAGCTGATCAGATAAAGATCATATAAAACAGTCTAAAGCTTTGTAGCAGCTTCTAAATAAAACTTATGGTGCGATTGTTTTGTCAACTTCTGTTTCCAACACTGAGATTTCCATCTTAGCTAATCAATTTCAGGCTATAGATGATCAGAAAATCAGAAAAATGTCCATCACAAGTTCTCAGAGCCCAAGGTGACGTCTCCAAATAGCTTGTTTTGTCTAATTAAGAGTCTAAAACTTAAAAATAACAAATGTATGATCATAAGGTTCATAGAGAGAGAAGCAACCACAGAAGCTGTAATCAGCTTTTTTTGGGGGGCATTTTAGCTTGATAAATGATTCCAATCGCTTAACAAAATCAGTTCATTTTCTACTCCATAACATTAACTAATCATTTCAGCAGAGCTGCCGATACACAAAGCCTCCACTGTCATGTCATTATTCATGTTAATTTCACATACACGTCATTCAGCGCTCATCGTATTGTCGCAGAACATTACAGCCATTTTTTAACGGGATGTTCTTTAATCATATTCAAGTGCTGCTTTTGTATTCCCGCCGGAGCCTCTGACTAATCCAACACTCACCATGCAATCGCCCTTCAACTCGTGCAAACGCCACGACGTGATGGAAACATGGTCGGTTCTGTTGCCCTTGAACCTGCTCCGAATCGGGCCGGCTTCGCTGTGCGTTGAGCGCGTATTCACTGTCCGTGTGGTGTCATTCCCAGGTGTTCCCTGGACGCTGCACACCTGGCTCGAGTCCCTGCGCACCTGCTTCATCCAGCACCGCCGGCCGCTCATCCAGGGCCTGCTCAAAGACTTCTGCTGCATCCAGGAGGACGAGTACACTGAGGAGCTCATCACGCACGGCCTGCCGCTCATGTTCCAGATCCTCCGAGCCAGCAAGGTCGCCGGGGTTTTCTTTCATGTGCATGTAAACAAAAAGCTTGTTAGGGAAACATCAGACAAAGTGAGGCGGGTTTGCTGGAAACGCAGACTGTCCTGTGTTCATGTGCAAGGGTGACATTACCACTCGTATTTGCATATATTTAGTTGCACTCCAAACCATATTATCATACATTTGCATAAAACTTTGTCCCAGATAGGTCTTGGAAAACAGAGGTCGGTAAAACTCTAATCTGTGCAAAGTTTTCCGTCCTCACTTGCGTTGGTGTCTGTTTGCAGAATGAGGTGATAAGCCAGCAGCTGTCAGTCATTTTCACCCAGTGCTACGGGCCTTTTCCCATCCCTAAGCTGACAGAGATCAAGAAGAAACAGACCTCCCGCTTAGGTAAGAGAGCAAGTTAAAAATAGTGAGTGTTCCTTCACATTTTCTTGTGCTTTCTGCATTAAATGGAGCCGAGTGACAGGGGAGTGACAGCGTGGTTAGAGAGAATTTGTCTCCAACTTTTGGTGAAGTTGTGAAACTTCAGGAAATTAGTTGTTTTTTTACCTCAGATTTTCAGATCATGATGTTTCTTAAAGTGGTGCTCTGTTCTTTCCTTCTCAGACTTTGTTTTCCAGCAAATATTAAAGCTTTTGTGAGATAATAGTAGTTTAAATTGCTTTTGTAATACATCATTTGGTGTCATTTGATGGAGAGTGGCAAAAAGGAAAATACATACTGATCAAAATGTCACGGATTATTGCTTCGAGCTCATTATCTAACAACACAACATGGAGTTAGTACATTGTTAGGGGATTGCTAACTAACTAACTAATTTTGAAATGATGAAAAACCTCTTTTAAGATAAGCTGTGCAGAGTATCATCAAATCTAGTGTGATGAAAGTTACTGGGGAGAGAGAGGGGTCTTAAAGCATCCAATATCCTAAAAAAAAAGCTCAAAAAACAAACTCAACACTGTTTTATTACCTTTATATTGAAATTAATTACTTTTAGGACTGTTTTATTCAGCACCACCCTTACCTAATCCCTGGAAAGTCCATTTAAATTTCTGTTTGTTCAGTTTTATATTGTTTTTTTGTCCATAAATGACCTTTTGGCAAATAAAAGGAAATATATTTAGGTCATATAGCCCATAACACATAAAATATGCTTGGGGTAATTACAATACTTAATAATAATTTCAGCATTTTATCACCTTCATCCAAGGAGAAAGGAAAGGGTTACCACTTCCTATGTATAAACACATCAGGTTAATGCGGTCCAAAGAAATTGATTAAATATTTAAAGAAAAGAAATGTTTGATTTTGCAGTTATTTTTTGCAAACTCACAGATATTTCCACATTTCTTTTCTTATGAGCATGAGGAGGCACTGAAACATCGAGTGACTGTGCTGCAGCTCCACCTAGTGTTTCGTCAGAATAACATGACAAATGGTTTGTTATTTTGTGTGTGTGCGAGGAGAAAGAGCACCTTAAAAACAACGAATTAATTTATCAAGATGTTCAAGGATAGGCTTCAGAAAGCAGCTCAAAAGACCGGATATCAATTTCCACTGCCCGCCTTCATAGAATACTAATGAAATGGGAATTGTTTGATTTTGATAATGCCAAGCTGATAGCTGAGTGATGAATCGCACTTGGAGTAATTAATGACCACATTACCTTAATCTTTTGCTGTTTGCTGTTCTGCATTCGTAGTTTAGCAGGCTTGAGTAATGAGGCATCATTTGGCTGTTTTCATTGACTCTTATTGTCATCTTATTTTTTTTTTTCAGACCCACACTTCCTCAACAACAAGGAGATGTCTGATGTTACTTTCCTGGTGGAGGGGAAACCATTTTATGCACATAAAGTTCTGCTGTTTACAGCTTCACCCAGGTAAAGAAGCTCTTTATTGAGATATCTTTGTTATTTTCACCTGTACAGGTATGATATAACCATAATTTCTTCTGTTTCATCAAGGTTCAAGTCACTGCTCCAGAACCGACCAGCAGCAGAGAACACCTGTATCGAGATCAGCCATGTCAAGTACAATATTTTCCATGTAAGATTTTATTTTTATCATCTTTTGCTTCCCAATAACAACCTTCAATGCAAAGAGACTGTGTGTATATTGTGGTTTTGTTACAAGAAGAGCTTGATATTAATACTTTAGTTAATACTTCCTGTTGAAGATCCTTCAGATTCGTATAGATAGACTGTGTGTGGTTCTGTGTTTCAGCTGGTCATGCAGTATCTGTACTGTGGAGGCACTGAGTCACTGCACATACGCAACACTGAAGTCATGGAGGTAAGAGAGAGACTTAACCGAAGCCTGCCGAGCGACAGCGCAAGCATTAGCATTTCTAATTCCAAGTCCTGTGCCTCATTCTGTGTGGCTGTACTGTTCCCTGCAGCTCCTGTCTGCCGCCAAATTCTTCCAACTAGAGGCCCTTCAGAGACACTGTGAGATCATCTGCTCCAAGAACATCACCACGGAAACCTGCGTGGACCTCTACAAACACGCCAAGGTGAGACGCCGAGGTGGAGAACGTTTAATCATTAAATTAATCAATGAAGGATTATGATTAGAATATAGCAATTATCCTACATATTTATATTAAAAGCTGATAAAATGCTTGTTTGTGAAAAGGTTCGCTCAGAATCTGCAGTTTTCCTCAGCTTTATGAAGCGTTTAGCATCTTTTAACCCACTTTTTTTGGTTTTATCGCCCTCAACATAATTGTTTTGGTTCCTTCTCAGTGCTCTCATCCTCGTTTTTTAATAAACCCGCTGTGCACAACCAGCCAATCACCGAAAGAAAGCCAGAGTTAGCAACGTAGCTGCAAGTTAAAAGTCTTATTTCAAGGGAGAACTTTGCAAAAACACAGAAAAGCAGCAGAAAAAGTGAATCCTAAAAGATTTTGACTATTAATTAAGTGAATTAGAACAAGCCTGCAATAATATTATAAGCATTATTTTATGAGTAGGCATGCCATTATGTTTTATATCTATTATTATATTCTCTTTTCACATTAGTCTTACTATTGAGCTGCTGTGACAAGTGAATTTCCCCAAAGTGGGATTAATAAATTTTATCTTATCTCATTTAATCTTATCAAATTACATAGTTTGTGAATCCAATTTTCAGCCTCGCTGGCAGCATCTCGGGTTGGAAAAGGCAGTCTCTCAGGTGGTCGGTCCATCACTTTAGTCCAGATTAAAATATCTGAAAAACTATTGTATGGATGGATTCCTAATCTAGGATTTAGACCAGCAGGAATACCTCATTTACCTCCATTACAATAATTTAGAAGATGTTATAATCACATAAAAATGTTAATATTAATGTTCTCATCCGCTTTCAGAACAGCTAAAAACTCTCCATCATCTTCTTCCAATCTAGTTCCTTGGCGCCACAGAGCTTACGGCTTTCATCGAGGGCTATTTCCTGAAGAACATGGTGCTGCTGATTGAACTCGACGGCTTCAAGCAGCTGCTGTACGAACCCCCGCCCCCCGAGAGCCCCGCGTCCAGCCCCGGCATCTGCACCGACATCCTCCACGACCTGGAGAAGACTCTGGCCATACGCATCCGCTCCATCCACCTCTCCACCTCCAAGGGCTCGGTGGTGTGACGCCGCCCCCCTCAAAACCAACAAACAAAATTGAAAAAAACCCTCCGATCCAGGCACAGCATCCATGTAACACCACTTTTCAACGCCCAGAGCCCCTCTTAACACAGCCCTGTCCACCTGCCCCCGGCCCCCGAAGCTGAAGAGGGGCTGTTGGATGTTTTTTACATCAGGGATTCCCTTTAATTCTGCTCGTTGCAGCCCCACTTCAGAGTTAACGTCAACGTACGTGACAAAATCTGAGAGAGAACTTTCTCGCCTTGTCGTCCTAACTAATGGCGCCCATTGATCACACCCCGAAAATAAAAAATAAAAAAAGAGTAAAAAAAAAAACACATAACAGAAACTGACTCGACCCAGCAGTATCACTTCAACCTAACCGTGAATATGAGACGTATTGTATTTCATATAGGACACATGCATGGAATACATTCTGTACACCTTTTTTCGCTTAAAAAAAGGGTAGAGTAGAATTTTAACTCAATAAAAGCAGCTTTCTCATCATCTCTAATATGAGACTTTGGTTTACAGATGACATCACTTTACGGGGAGGGAGTGGATGCCACCGCAGTATAAAGTTTGACACATGCCAAAATATAATCCTACTGTACAACCGATAAAAAAAAAAAGTGACCAGTAGCAACGCCGGGAGACGGACTTTAGGTGGACTCGTTCAAACTTCTTTACATTTCACTCTCGTCACTTCAATGTTGGATACGTTTCACTGTGTTACATCCACTCTGTGCAGAGGCCAAACTGATCACAGGAACTTCCACCGTGGCCGACACGCCGCAGCGCTGATTAAAATTAAAGACGGCCCACTCAGTGAAATCTATGCTGACGTATGCTTGAAACATGGATGTCCAACTGGGAAATTAACTTGTGATAACTCCTTGACTTTTTTTTTTTTTTTGCATGACACCTACTCAACTGAGCTGCCCCGATGTTGCTTTTTATGCAGAGTTTACTTCACGGACTTCACTTTCGCAAAAAGGGGGGGTGGGGGAGTGAGGGAAAAACGCTGCTTATGAACTTTCTATCCACTGCAAAAGCGAGATTTTTTGAAAATGGATTTTCGATTGGCAGGGACTTCCTCTTTCAAGATACTCAAAAGCAGAGTGTAAATACGTCCTTAAAGTCATCGTGCTGGTCGTTCCTTTTTTTTCTTCTTTTTTTGTAAAACTGATGTACAGTATTCTCCTACACTCGCTTGGCTGACGACACCGGTCTCATTGAATGTGCTCCCTGAACAGTTTGTTCCTGCTGTACGTGTCTGTTTATGCAAAGCTGCATGTTAAATCCGTTTGTTTGGACCCTCCCGTTTCGCTTTAGGTGTGGTTTCGTCTGTGTAGGTCGGTAGGACTGACTTAGGGTGTTGATTGTTCCCAGCTGAAGTCCGATCAAAAAGGATGCTCCCTTTGGTTATTTTTGCTGTTCTCCACGCATTCCCAGTGGCCAGGGTAGATCAAGAAAAGAGGATTTTAAAGTCACCTTTTGTTTTAGGCTTCACCTCAGCTCGATCTCTCAGATACTCAGAGAAAGCTTGAATTCACACACGCACGCTGTCAACGCCGAGTTTATAAGAGACACAACAATGTTACGCTCAATAGTCAAGACAGTAGAATTGGCACCACAAACTCTCAATTCACAGACCAGTAGTTGGTGGCAGGTTTAATTTGGACTTTCTTTTGCAGATTTTATTGAAATTTTTAAAAAAATGAGCTAGGTTTGAATGTAAACTTGGCTACAGTTGAAGCTCTCCTTGAATCATCAGTACAGAACAATAACAGCTGTGTTATAAAATTTCTGTTTTGTTCAGTAGAAGGTTGAATGTAAAAGCCTGTGTAGATAAAAAACTGAGAGGCAGGCAAAGCTACGACTCGCAATGAGCATTTCAGCAATAAACATCCAATTACAGGGCTTAAAATTCGTTAGAGTAGAAATGCTAACGATGGATGGAAGCGAAATATTAAAGTGTTGAGAAACATAAAACACAACCTGCAGATTAAATTAATCACTTTGAACTTTTTGACTTTTATAATGAATTCAGCAGCGATGGCTCTGCGTCTTGTTTACTGGTTTTCTTCTCCTTGGCTCCGAGGCTCATGGGTATTGTGTAGTATGCAGAGCCATCCATGCCATACTTTTACACTATCTGGGAGAGTTTCATGTTTCGGTGTTAAGAAACATTGAGGATATGCAGATATTTTGTTTGTTTGCAACTCCTTGGACCTTCATCAATCATCAGATTCCCAATATGAAACAACATATCTTTATACTAAAGCCAAATAAAGGAAGGGAATAAAACTCAACTGAGACAGGTACTACATCAATAATTAACTATATCATAAAATGAGACAAAACAATATATGTCCAAATCTATATAATGCAAATGAAAACTTGAAAAATGAATGATATGAGTGATTTTCTAAATAAATAGATGAATAATACTTCAGAAAAGGGGTATGGGAGGCAGATCAGGCAATAAAAACTCCAAGTTGCACAAATTTTCTCGGTATTTTAAGTGCTAAAGTAAATAAATTATCTATTATTGTTTGGAATATTACATTTGGTTCCACTTTTTTATTAGTTTTTACAGCCTGCAGTTTATGTATAAAGATGAGTTGTTTCAAATGGTGAATTTGATGCTAGAAAAAAGTAAAAAATGTTGTGTCTCTAATCAGCTTAAAGCTTACAGCAATCCAACATTTTATTCCACATGATTTTATTTCCTTACCTGTCCACCAGGTGTGCATTATATAATACTGATCAATCCCAAAAGGACCAACTGCTTAAACCACACACCTTTTATTCAGCAGTCCTGTTGTTTAAATGATGCACACTCTCTCAAAAACAGTACAAGCTTTATGTAGGTTGAGCAATATTTAACAAAACCCAGTTGACTCGACCACGACTCAGACAGGATATATAATTTAGGGGGACGTTCAAAGAGCCTAAAGTATATTTTATGAATGTAACAATGCAACAAAAATGAATATCTACAATATGTGCAATGTCTCCAGTCCAGCAGCAAACCAAAAAAAAGACGCTTACCTGTTTCCGATGGCTTACAATGCAAATGTCTCTTAAGTGTCCTCATACTTTGTGGTGTTGTTTCTACATAGATCCGACTGTACCTTCTGATAAGAGACAAATCTTATGACTTCAAACCTTGTAGCACACTCAAAATTACTTAAATATTTGTTTTGGGCCAAAACAAAATAAAGACATTTTAAGAGAAACATATAGGCATATAAGAGTTAGTTTTAAGTTCTGTAAATAGTTACAGAAAATGAAATATAGATATTATCCTACGACTTTATTTTCTTACCTACATACATAGCACTATATATTTTATTTTACATTCCACAGCTATTTTGTTTTACAAAAGTGAAAAAGGTTATATAAAAAGATGCTTTAAAGTTTTCAAATTAAGCAATATTTCCATACGATTGTATTACTTGGAGTAGTACAGTGAATAATATGCCACAGGATATGGAGCTACAGTATAAATGTGAATTGACGCATAACAGACAAACGAGTGACTGAAAAAGGGTGTACTATTTTTTTTTTTGTTGATATTTTTGTGACATCCCATGGTGTATTTTCTTTTAAATGTATTTCACTCATTTTAAAGGAACATTTCTAACGTATAGGCTGCCCGTCTGTTGATTTTACCCCAATAGCTTTAATTTATTCAGACTGACTCTGGTTGAAAGACTTTATCTTGACGACGCATTCGCCTTGATACCGAATCATTATGCGTGCCCACATTTGAATCGAGACTCGCTCGTTAAAGGTGAAACGTGACTTAAAGATGCAAACCATTTTGTCTCCGCAGAGGTAAAAAGGTTCATAATGATGTCAAGCACTTTTTGTGCCAGTGTTACTGTAGCCTCACACACACTCAAAAGCATTAGTATCTTAACAGTGAGCTGAAGTTTAAGTCTTATTGTGATCCAGCTGAATAATGGCTTTAGAATAAGAGAATAAGCTAAAATATTTTGAGCTTATCTCCATTTTTTTTTTTTTAAATAATCTTAATGTTAACGCCATTAGCAAGAGACTAACTTTAGCTTGCCGCTGTACTGGCGCTTTTGATTCGTAAACTGGGTCAAAGCCGTAGAGTAAATGTCGGTTCGCATGGCTCTTCTCGTTTAATGTTGTTGAGAATGTGCTTCGTACACTAGCTTTGTCCAACGAGACTCTCCCCTTAATTTGTCCGAGCATTTATTTGCCTGCGTATTTGTTCCTGGTAATAAACAACATTTCTCCTTAAACGCGGTGGAAACATGCATGGGATACTCACTAGATTTCCAATCCAACAGGGGGGACGAACTTTTTGCTATAATTTTTTTTCCTTTGATGAAAACATGTATATTGTACAAAATATATATATATGAAATATAAATTATACATGGTGTGAGAAGCAGGGATGTGGTGGAGTATAACAACAAAAGGGAATGTTACACTCGTGCTACGGTTTCTGTGGTTCCATGACATGCTTTTGTGGACAGCTAATAAACGACCAGAGTTTAAACTGTATGAAGCTCTTTTTTTTTTTATTATTTATTTCTGATGTGTTTTTGTGTTTCGTGTCCCACTGAGCAATAGACCTCATCTCAACATCACCTCAGTGCTTTAGCTCTGATATAGACCAGGACTTTTTGACTATACATAGGCTGGTGGTGGACCATATTTTAAAAACATCATTAAATATTTTAAAAATTACTAAATGCACACCGCTGCGTTTACAGTATAACGGTTTAATTTTTGTCATGTATACATGTGTATATATATCCCTTGACTTTTCAATCTTGAACAACCTTAACCTAAACATCTACAGACAAATAAAGTTACCATAGACATCTATTAAATGACTTTTCTCTCTCGGGATATGGGAATCATAAAAAAGTTCTACATTTCTACATTTCTAGTCTAAAATCTCTACAAATTCACACAGATTTTGGTAAACACATTCAAGATGTACACTTCAGCGCGCCCCTGTCCTTCCATAAAGCGCCAATACTTTGGTTTTTGACCAAATACCAAGTAGTTTTTGTGGCCACAGTGTTAGTTTGCATGTTAGTAAATGATAAAATGCAAACAGGCTACGATGAAAATATGTGATCTGATGATGAATAATACACGAGTATAAGAAGAAAAACTTGATTTCCCATTTGATAACTGGTAGTCGGTTAATGGCAGAAAGCATTTGCCAGTATTGTTTCCAAATGACTTTCATGTAACATTTTTGCTATTCTGAGATGCATTTTTGGATCTCAACTTTCATCCATCATTCACTTAGCACGGCTGTAGGCTCATGTATGATCTTGTATCATGTATAATAGCTAATATGGACACTCCAGTAACAACATATAACATATGATCTAAACCATAAAGCTTAAACACTGGTGATTTGTATGACTGAACTTATAAATAAAAGCACTCACAACATTATTGATTTTTCACTGTTCATGAAGGGTTTATGTATGAATGGCTAATGCTTCCAGTAGGAGTAGAAACGTCCAGTATTTGCAGTGATTTATGAAGAATTCATGAAGATTTAACAAACTTGACGCTGTAGCTTTTATCAAACAAACATTTGGAAATAGTGCATTTAATGGGACCTACTTTCAGCCATGACTGAACACATAAATGATGCTCTGTTGAGTATTTATGGCAGCAGGATGGTGCAAGTTGGATCGCCTCAAAATGAACTGTTTATAGTAATAAAGGAACATTTCAGGAAAACAGTGGAATAAACTATATGAAGATACACGATAACACTTGTTAGCAGGATCAGTTAATCGTTGGTTTTTGGTCATTTTGAGGTTAAATGTTGACTAATAGTATTACTATTAAAATAATGATAAATTAGAGGGCATCACAAGACTTCTCATTAGAAACAGAAGGCTGACTCCGTAATGATAATAATAGCAATGTAAGAGATATGACAGCTGGAACATTAAATCATTTTAAAGGCCTGTACTTTGATCATTTGTAAGAACAACACATACACTGTAGATCACCATGTAACAGTATGTGAACAACTTTGAGGGTTTTTCTGTAATGTATTGCCAATAATTCTGTTAGAAAGGGCACTGCAGCGTCCCCTGAATAAAAATGTGTGAAATCTGGCCACAGCCCAGCACCGGGGTGTTTTATCGATCTCTTAACTTCGACCGAGCAAATGACTCAAGGTACTAAAAGTAATGACAGCTCCCTCACAAAGCCAGCAGACTGATGAAGAAATACAAGGTCGTTAAAAGTCTGGGGGAGAGTTTGGCTGTGATTCCTGTTTTTGGGAATGTCCTTTTTTTCTGTCTCCACAGGAAACAACTGCACCAAAAAAACGAACTGGCCGAACATCATCGCTTCATACAAGAATTATACAGCTGTAGTAATGCAAGTTCAGTAGTAGGTATTTATTTATATATATGTATAGATGAATCAAGTTTACAGGTAATAATGAATATGTCTATAGTTATGGGGCACTTTTGCTTATTAGAAGTCCAGATTTAAATGCAACTTGGCATTACCGTATAATACCACACATTGCTAAAGTATATTTTGTCTTCCCTTTTCTGATGAGCACATGCCATGGTATCTTTTGATAAAGTGGAGGCCTTTCTTCCAGAATTTAACTGATCAAGGGAAACCTGTAAAACAACAGAAACAACATTTTCACATGTCAAAAAAATAAATAAAAACACAGGTCATAGGTCAGCTGATTTATCCACAATGGATTTTTACCTCAATCTAAAGCTTTGGTTTTTTTAAAGGAGAAGCAAGATTTTCAAACAAAGCGATGCAAAATGGCAGATTTGTTTATGCATTTTATATACAGATTTACATAAAGTATGACAGAGCTGAAACAAGTTTAGTTTATTAATGGATTAATTGAATGACATGCATTTACTGCAGCAGCACTGACAACTATTTGGACATTTTAAGGAAAAATTACAAAAAATGAATAATTTTTCCAGCTAATCAAATGTGAATATTTCCTGTTTTCATGAGTGTTACATGTTATGAAACAAAATATCTTTGGACCAACAGCTGTACAATTTTATGCAATCAAAACATGTGTAGAGCACATTTCATGCTCTTCTGACATTTGAAAGACCAAACAAATAATCAAGAAAAAATGTAAGGTTTAAGATAATCTTTACTGAAATCTGTATCACACTGAAATTCTTAAAACTCTCCAACAATACTCAGTATTATTGTTATTGCCAGAATACATACTTGTTCAGATTTTAACTATTCAACAGAAGAATCAGGTTTATTTCCATGTAGGTTTTTCGCATGCAAGGTATTTATCTTGATATGTAGGTGCAAAAAATATAAACATAGCCATAGTAAGTAGAAAAATATAAGGAACAAAAGCAAGTATTTTGAGTCAAACATATAGATTAAATATAAAGTCGACAAAAAATGTTATTTAAAATATATTATTTGAATGAAAGACTGTACAGATTGTGCATGAATGTGCATTTTGTCCATGGATGTGCAAAAGGCTGTATTTAGTGGCTAAAACTATAATTTATTAATGTGCAAAGAGTTAATTTTTTAAACCTTTTTTGTTAAACAAAGGAAGAATTTACTGTCTGATTTCCTCAGATGGCCTTTAGGGGGCAGTAACGACCAAAGCAGCTTCAGGTGAGTTTGACATTTCTCAAACGAAGAAGAGGAACATGCATCTTCTGCAGGCAGCCTCCAAAAGTTCGTCAGATTATCGCAAAACGTCGTTTTCTTCTCTAAAGTTCACATAAAATATATTTTATCAGGTCTTATCAGAGAAAATGAGCCTGTGACAGACCGCAGCTGCCGCTCACACGTTTTCTCTTCACTACGCCTGCGCACTCCGGACACTATATCGAGCCGCCCTTCCTCCCCGCCAGCTCGCACCGCAGGGTCGGGCGGACATCGACTCACAACGACCCCGACTTCTTCTCCTCGCCTAGTTGAACGTCCTCCTGGGATAAAATGGAGAGCCCGCATCGCCCCGAAGACGGTAAGCCGGCGATAAGCGAAACACGCGGCGCACATCGCGAGTTTTCGGGTTTTCTTTGGGATTGTGTGCGCACGATTTGGAACATGGCGTACCCCGCTCCGAGATGGCGGTGGCTTTTGTGCGACGCTCACAGCGCAATGTGCGGTAGTCATGGGGAAGCCGCTTCACCGCAGCTGAGGGTGGTGTGAGCCAGTTAGTTCGTTAGCAAATTAGTTAGTGTATTTCTGGTGTTTTGTCACGGTATTTTTAGAAACTGTTGAATAAGTAGCAGCCGTTAATTAGCTCTGTAACGGCTGACAGATGCTGCCTTCGCGGGCTTTGGCTGAAGCTGCTCCGGTTAGCTGGTGGCTAAAAACAACAAGACGACGGCCCTCTGGAAGTAGAGACACTCAGCAACTCAAGTTTTATTGTTTAGAAAGAGACACGAACGGAGTAATGTCACACCTGAGAGCGTTAAGTGTTTGGCAGCTTGGGTTAGTGTGGAAAGTCACGACTGCCACTTATTTACCACTTTGTTGGGATGCTCAAGTGAGGTGAGTCATATTTACGACACTGTAACTGGTCCGTGAAGGCACCCAGGCCAGTTCACAGAAGAGAGACCTGACCCGAGACCAGGTACCTGACCCAGCAGGGACCAGAGACCTGAACCCGAGACCAGGTACCTGACCTAGCAGGGACCAGAGACCTGACCCAGAGACCTGACCCAGACCAGGTACCTGACCCGGCAGGGACCAGAGACCTGACCCGAGACCAGGTACCTGACCCGGCAGGGACCAGAGACCTAACCCGAGACCAGGTACCTGACCCGGCAGGGACCAGAGACCTGACCCAGAGACCGGAGAGACCTGACCTGGAGACCCAGGGACCAGAGACCTGACCCGAGACCAGGACCTGACCCTGGCAGGGACCAGGTACCTGACCTGGCAGGGACCAGGACCTGACCCGAGACCTGACCCGCAGACCAGGACCTGGCAGGGACCAGGTACCTGACCTGGCAGGGACCAGGTACCTGACCTGGCAGGGACCAGGTACCTGACCCGGCAGGGACCAGAGACCTGACCCGAGACCTGACTGACCTAGCAGGGCAGGGACCAGAGACCTGAACCGAGACCAGGTCACCAGAGACCTGACCTAGCAGGGACCAGAGACCTGACCTGGCAGGGACCAGAGACCTGGCAGGACCTGACCTGGCAGGGACCAGAGACCTGACCTGGCAGGGACCAGGTACCTGACCCGGCAGGGACCAGAGACCTGACCCGAGACCTGACCCAGCAGGGACCAGAGACCTGAACCGAGACCAGGTACCTGACCTAGCAGGGACCAGGACCTAGCAGGGACCAGAGACCTGACCCGAGACCAGGACCTGACCCAGCAGGGACCAGAGACCTGACCCGAGACCAGACCTGACCTGACTAGCAGGGGACCAGAGACCTGACTGGCAGACCAGGTACCTACCTGGCAGGGACAGGTACCTGACCTGGCAGGGACCAGGTACCTGACCTGGCAGGGACCAGGTACCTGACCTGGCAGGGACCAGGTACCTGACCCGGCAGGGACCAGAGACCTGACCCGAGACCTGACCTAGCAGGGACCAGAGACCTGACCTGACCGAGACCAGGTACCTGACCTAGCAGGGACCAGAGACCTCACCAGAGACCTGACCCGAGACCAGGTACCTGACCTAGCAGGGACCAGAGACTTCAGGGACCAGAGACCTGGCAGGGACCAGGACCCGAGACCAGGTACCTGACCCAGCAGGGACCAGAGACCTGACCCGAGACCAGGTACCTGACCTAGCAGGGGCCAGAGACCTCACCAGAGACCTGACCCGAGACCAGGGACCAGAGACCTGACTCTGGATCAGAGATGTGACCCAGGACTAGTGACCTAACCCGAGACCAGGTGCCCATCAGGGACCATAGACCCGACCTGACTTAGGATCGGAGATGTGACCCAGGACTGGTGACCTGACCAGAGACCTGACCCAGCAGGGACCGCAGAGCTCACAAGAGACCTGATCTGGGACCATAGACCTGACCCGGCAGGCACTAGAGACCCTACCCAGAACCGGAGATCTTACCTAGGACCCGAGACTTAACCTGGCAGGGACTAAAGACCTGACCCATCAGGGACCATTATTAATCAGCTAGTTAGTTTGGTCCTGCAGCTCATTGTTAGTGGATTATTGTGAAATAATGACATGTGTTGACTTTATTTTTGACAGAAAATATAAATGTTGTTGTTTCCCAGAGTCGCCCCTCCTGCTGCCGTCTCTCCGCCTCTTCATACCCCCCCTGCGGCTGGTGTCCGCGGCCATGTGGCAGGTGGTCCAGCGGGGGAACGTGCAGGACTACGGGATGGTGGAGGAGTTCATCAGCACCGTGTCGGAAATCGTACCGGAGCTCCTGAACGCCGATCAGAAAGCTCAGCTCCTCCTGGGACTCAGAGCGCGGGTGAGACTGAAAACATTTGATGGTTTTAATAAAGAAAATAAAATGACAACAGCAGCTGTTTGGTTTCTCTCCTGCAGATGTTAAGCTGTCAAAACAAAGCGTAAAAACCTATTGTCGTGCATTTTAGCCATCCCCTTGACTCGCTCGGTAATGCGTATAATCATACCAACCTCAGAATTCAAAGCATCTAAACAATGAAAATCTAAATAACAACCAGGCAGACAGCAAAAGAGCAGCTGATGAAGGGGTTTAATATTTCTCGCAGCATATGTTTCACCTGAAAAGGTTGTTAAAGGTTTTCATTTCGCGGCCCTGAACGTCGTGTGGTGAATAACATCTCCAGGTGTCAGTTTGTATTTACCCCGAGGTGAAACCATTTGTTGCAGGTGGTTCTTGAGTTGTGTCGGGCCGAGCAGATAACGGATACAGAGACAATCGAGATGCACCTGGAGCGGATCAAGGCCCTCATTTCCACCTGGGCAGCACAGGTGAGCTCTTTTTTAAAATGTGATCATCAGACGATCTTTTTGTTTTTGTTTTTAACATCGGCACATATTTGTGTTCTAGCCTTGCTTTGCAGAAGTCGATTTCCCAGAATCGAACTTCGTGGATCAAGTTGAACTGCTGTTAAAAGACGCTGAGGAGAAGGAGAAGTTTTTCCAGGTTTGTATCTTTTAAATTTGTCATGTTTGTATTTCTCGGATGACTTTTCTTTATATTATGACTCAACCCTTCTTATAACAGAATACATCATTTGCTGTGATTATTTGGTTCCAGGATGTCTTTCCTACGGATTTTGGACCTGATTATGACAGCGCTCTCCAGGTGCTGATGCTGGATTTCCTGTCCAGACTGGAGAAGCTTCTTCCAGTACCAGACATTCAGCAGGTACAGGAACCAGTTTGGAAAACCGACCTTTTCATCATCAGTCAGCTCCTGTTTTTTCTTTTAGCAGCCAGACAGACTTCAGGTATAAAAGTGATCTTCATCATAGGTTGGTAGAATCAATAAATCACCACCAAAACTTACTGGAAATACATCAGCCGGGAGTTCATCCACTGTTACGACTGAAATTAAAACACACGTTTAACATTTAAAAATCTGAATACACAGACACGATGCACATATTTTTAGATTCAGTGTCACTCACACTTCCTGATGATATTGCTTCTGATATCCATCACAGATTAAGAACCAATATATCTGATATTGTGGAAAAAAGACGCTCCTTATAACTGCAGAACGTGCCTGAGAATTATCATGTTTGTACGTTTTCCTAAGAATCAGAGTAATCCAGTGATCAGTCCATGGGGTGAACTGCTAATAGCTGATTCGGCTTACTTTTAATGATGCCAAAATATTCAAAGATTAAAAAATAGGCCTCAAGTTTTAGCTCTGAGTGTGACTCGCTGAATCATACATTCATATTTTCTGTGTACATTGCCCAGATGCATTAATATAACCTTTATTTTAGCCTTTTCACATTATTAAAGCACAGAAAGTCCCATTAAATTATATTCCTGGACCACTCATCCTCTCCTCTGTCCATTCATATTGGGACTTTTGCCCTTCGTGGAAACCTTGTGGACTGACTGACAAAACAAACACCTAGCATAAGACTATTTCTTACTTCTAAAAATGACAGTACATAAAATCCTATAAATAAAAAAGTTAAACATGTCTTCAGCTCTGGTTTTGTTTTCTTTTTTATTTCTTTTTTTTTTTTTAACTGTGGTCTTGCATCTCTTCTTCAGACTGCCTCCATGCTCAGCGCTGTCCCGTCTGCCCTGGAGGAGTGTGTGCACTCTGTTCCCGACCCACGGCACCTGAAGACGGTGCTCCTGTACCACACAACGCTCGGACATTACGATTTATCAGGTGAGTCACATCTGGGCTGCGTGTGTGTTTTATTCTAACCCACTTTCAGTTCATCCAGATATTATTATTATCCTTTATCTGATCAGATATTTCAGTCAGATTATGGTCTATTTAGCAAAAGAGACCCGAGTACAGCAGAGAGAAATGGAACAGAGATAAGACAGATAAGTTTCATTTCATCCAATGAGACAAGACTTACTGGTCTCTTTTTATAATTATTCCATTTATATGGTGCAGATTCGTAGGAGGAAGTCAGGTTCAGTAGTTATTCATGGAAATGGATCAAGTCCTTAGATTTGGTTTGATGAACAGTTTTAAAATTGAGAAGGCGACTGTGTAGTTCTCTTCTTGTTGCCAGTGAGGATCAGACTTCTTCCTCTCATAGTAAAGTAATGAGAGTGATAATTATCTCCTTTAACGAAAGGCAGGACACAGTGGTGAGCTGAATCAAGTTGTTTAAAGGTAGAAAGAGCAGCGGAGAGGCCAAGATATCTCCACAATGAAGCTCAGATGATGAAGGATGACCGCACAGTGGTTTTCCTTGTTCTCAGCAATTTTATTCTGATATAAGAAACCTAATTTTATCTTTAGTTTGTGTGCAAGGTTTCTCACATGCTTTTTAAAAGTTAGACTGCCAGCTCAGATAATTAAAAGATTAAAGTACTTTAATTTCAGTCCCCCCTGTGTGTTTGGATGACAGAATTTCAAGAATTGTATTATAATGAAATTCTTAAATCCCAGGCTCCCTAAACAATGCTAAAAAATATTAACAAGAATAGAGACAGTCAACAAGAAAAAAAATAGATTAAGAAATAAAAATATAAAATAAAATACTGGTTAATGTACCGGTGTCATTATGTGTATGATTTCATTTTGGTTTATAGCCACTAACCATGAAGCTAATAGGTTTCTCATTTTCCCCCGCAGATGAAACTCAGACCATACCTTCGTCCTTCGGGAACTGCATCCTCTCTTCGCTGTCCCTCCCTCAGCTCGAGAAGGTCGTGATCGACGCTGACCAAATCCAGCTTCAGCCTCCGTCGGAGCAGATGCAGGGCTGCATGACCGTCCAGGTGGAGGGAGAAACCGTGACGCTGCTGGACTACATACAGATTGAACAGCCGCCGTGTTTGGTCGAGCCAGAGGAACAAGAGGAAAATGATGCAAGCGAGGAAAGAATTGCTGGAGACGCAACAAACGAGGATGTCAGTGACGCCCTGAAGCCAGCAGCTTTCCAACCTCTGAAACAAAGCAAAAGGCTCCAGATAAAGAGAAAAGCTTTAAAAGAAAATAAAGACTTGACAGCTAAGAGGCAAAGAAAAAAATACCCCAATAATAAAACCTGTCCTGTGTGCAATAAGATTTTCCTGCGGGCTGCAGCCATGAGACGACACCAAGAGACTCACTCTGCCAACCGGGACCTCAAGTACAAGTGCGGCAACTGCGACAAACGATTCAGGGACCATTACGACATGAACCGGCACAACATGCGCGTCCACGAAAGGGACGAGATGAACACCAGCGCCAAAGAAGAGGACGTGGGGGATCCTAGCACCTCCGAGATGTCTGAAAACAAAAACTGTGGTCTGTGTGGGAAGTATTTCGCCCGCCGAGTGGACATGGAGCGCCACATGAAGTCCCACTCAGAGGACCGCCCGTATAACTGCGCTTTCTGTGAGAAGAAATTTAAGAACCCTTATGTTTTGAAGAGGCACCAGAAGGAGATTTGTAAGAGCAGAGAGCTGAAAAGGCCAAAGAGACGAGAGCCGCAGCGCTCAGCTCCACAGCCAACGTCGGACGGCTCGACGGACGGCAAAGTCTGTCCCATCTGCAGCAGGGCCTTACCTTGCACCGCCGACATTGCGAAGCACTTGCGGTCTCACACGGAGGAGCGTCCATTTATCTGCATCACTTGTGAGAAGGGTTTCAAGTACAAGGACACGCTGAAGAAGCACCAGATCATTCACGGCCACGAGGGGATCCGAGAGGAGGAGAGCAAGACGGTGGAACAGATTTTGGCTGAAGCTGACACTCAAAACGGCGGCGACGCAGGTTTCGATAAAATTGAAAATAATCTAGATGCACCCGCAGACACTTCTGAGGTGGCTCCGTCTGCGCCTGTGAAAAAAGTCAGCAAAAAAGGCCTCAAGATTTGTCCTGTATGTGCGCGGGTGTTTGACAGTGTCAAAACGCTAAACAGGCACATACAGTGTCACACGGAGGACCGGCCTTATCACTGCGTGCACTGCAAGAAGCGTTTCAAACACATGCACGGGCTGAAAAGACACCAGATCTATGCCATTTGTCATAAGAAAATCGCCCGATTCTCTTGGAAAAGGGAGATAAGAGCGGGGCCCAGCCACAGCGAGGTACCCAGCACCGACGCCCAACAGGGGCAGCCTCTGAAAATACCTGTGTGGTGTTCTAACTGCGGCAAACACTTCGAATACCCGTCCGCTTTGAAGGAGCACCAAGAAAACGTTTGCAAAGTGGAAGTGAGCGAGATCATGAAGTGCGAGGACTGCGGGAAAGAGTTCAAGAGCATGACGATGCTCAAGGTGCACCAGAGGATTCACGACCCGCTCTACTGCAAAGAGTGCGGGAAGATCCTCGCCAACGAGCAGGCCTTTGAGCGGCACAAACTCATGCACAGGCCGATGCAGTGCACAATGTGCGACAAGACTTTTACCTTACTGAGGCGCTTGAGGGAGCACTACGAGAAGCAGCACGACTTCTCCGGGCCGTATCCTTGTCCACAGTGCGACAAGACCTTCATGCAGCTGTCCTACCTCGCCATCCACCAGAGAATCCACAAAGGAGAGTTCCCTTACATCTGCAACATGTGCCCGGAGAAGTTCAGGTCGTCCAACTGTCTGACGGTTCACCAGAGGAAACACACCGGGGAGAAACCCTTCCTGTGCTGGCAATGCGGGAAGTGTTACCGCTCGGCCTCGGAGCTCACGGTGCACATGGGAACCCACTCGGAGGAGAGGCCGTGGGCCTGCACACAGTGCGACATGGCGTACCGCACCAAGCTGCAGCTGACCAACCACGTTGAGCAAATCCACATCGGCGTCCGTTATCCCTGCAACAGCTGCGGAAAGCAGTTCATGAAGGAGACGTCCCTGAAGAGGCACGAGCTCACCCACACCGGCGAGAGGCCTCATCAGTGCACGGTGTGCGGCAAGACCTTCCTGACCGCCAACGAGCTCCGGCTCCACAACAGGTACCACACCGGGGAGCGCCCGTACAAGTGCGAGGAGTGCGGAAAGGCCTTCATCCAGTCGGGATACTTGAAGTCGCACATGCGCATCCACACGGGAGAAAAACCCTTTAAATGTGACATATGCGACAAAGGTTTCAGGTTGTCTTATCACATGAAAAAACACAGGCGGACTCATGCCGGGAAGAGCTACGTATGTGAGGTGTGCGGACAGGCGGCCCTCAATAAAAAGAGCCTTTGGGAACACTCGCTCACTCACGATGTGAAAATCGAACAGTCGTTCACTGACGAAGTGAGAATAGAATTTCAGTAGAATATTTTCATGCAGGTTGTTTTCGTTTTGTCAGCGATATGTTTGGAGCTGGTATCTTGTCACCAAAAAACACTCTTCTCTCTTCTTCATTTGTTATTTTTTTTATTTTGACCAATTTGTAATTTGGTCCTTTTTTTCCTCCTTGTTGCTTTATTGTGTTGATTCACATGTTCTACAGAGCATATCGACGATCTATCAGGCAGATGTATATATTTAAAGCCAGTGAATAATTTCTGCTTACATGGCTTTTTGAAATAAATTTATCTTGAATGTAAATCTGCTCCCTTCATTTTTATGATTTAGGGGAAAAACAAGATTTATCATTTTATTGATTAGTAGACTGACAGAAAATCAACAAATAATTGAAAAATATCTGCTTCTCTCAGTTTTAATGTCAATTTACACTGATTATTTTGGGGGTTTTGAACTGTTGGTTGAACAAAGTAGGCTATTTATATAAGTCATCTGAGTTTTAGGAAACTATCATGGACATCTTTGGCCTTTCACTACTAATGGACTATTAGCTAAATATTAATCAGTGACACATTAATGACTAGCCATTGTAAAAGCTATATAAGCAAACATCCAAAACATGAGTAAATTGATGTTATGAGTAAACACAAACTTTAAATTCAATTAAGGGAAACAGACTAAACTGAAAATGACGCCAATGAACTTGATCTACTTGTAGTATATTCATCTTATTTCATATCATACTGAATCTTAAAATGAGATATTTAAGATCCACTCCATACTACTTTTAGGACAGAAATACACCACTTTGAATAAAAATATATCATGCAAATGTTTTTTTTTTCTGCAAAAAAAGTTATGGGAAAGTTAATATCCAATTAAAAGTGACAGAAAAAAAAGTAAAGTAAATACAAGATGTAAAGTTGATTCTCAGTGTGTTTTATTCTCGAAACTTTCAGATGCAGATGATTGCACAACAAAGCTCAAAGAAATTACAAAAAGCAAAACCCATTTTTGATTGGAGGGGGACTTAAAAGTACGAATGATTTCATGTTTTGTTTTTGGTGTCATCGCAGCACACTGCTGGTTCAGAGTCCCGTCAGTAGCCTCGTCCAACCAGAAGATGGCAGTATCGTAGTGATAGTGAACATCAGGGCCCAGCAGCTGCACCTCACAGGGGAGGTGGGAGGGTGAAGGGGCTGTCAGTATTCCCCCCCTGCTGCCACAGCTTATGTTGGAGGCTCTCTGCAAGCTTCCTAAAACATAAATAATACAGTGTTTATCCGTCATTAGCATCCGTATCTCAGTTCTTAGTAAATATTGATGCCGCTGCACGCATAAAGACATCTGTTCACACCGTCATTTCCAGGGAAGCTTGTTCGTTTCTGCAGCATTTATTTATTTATTTAACTTTATGTCAAATAAATTTCCCAACAGTTGTTTGAACAGCGAATCAATATTTGTCCTCTGCTCTTCCTCACGGTGCGTGTCATTTGATTGTTTGCTCGACCCGAGTGACAGTTTAAACCACAGCAGCAGCAGCAGCAGCGGTGGCGGCAGCATCCCTGCCCAGTTCCAGCGAAACTGCTCCCATCTCTCAGGAAAATCAAAGGCCGACTGAGTCAGAGCCTCTCCAGAGTGTTGGGAGCAGATCACTTTTTAACCCAAAGCATATTGATTTATATGGGGCTGTAATTGCTTCAGTGTGTCCTGGATTATTCCCCCCGTAATTGAGGCCTGGCAGAGGTCTCTTTCCTAGACATAGCCTCCCCAGTGCCAGGTGGTGGGCAGAGAGGAGCACCGCACCCACTCCCCCAGCCAGCCGGAGAGAGAGAGAGCCAGCCACGGAGCGGTGGCCCTTACCCCCCCCCCCCCCCACCTTAAAAAAAATAAATAAATAAAACACTCCTTGTCATGGAATAAGTAAACAGCACAAACAGTACACTTCCCTGCGTGCTTCGAGGTATCTCACGCAGGCCCTCGTCCAGCTCTAATTGCAGTATGAGGCGGCACATATCACTGACACTACGTCTAAGTCCTGAAACTTCTTTTTGTTGTTGTCGTTTTTAGGGAGGGTTATCTGGCTCTTGCCTCTCCAGGATTAGTTGTGTTTACTGAAACCACATATTAAGGCTGTAATAACTGTGCATGCTATTGTTCAACTATTTGTTTTGTGTTTTTGTTCCTGACTCGGTGGAACATTCCTGGATTTTGTAATGGATGGTATGCATGCGCGCTCTGACAGGTCTGGAGATTACCTTGGTGTCACAAGTGCAGGGAAGGGGGGGGGGAGAAATAATGTAAACATAAAGAAAGGGCCAAAAGTCGCCTTTATAAACGCCATCTTTGCCTTTGCAGCGTGCGCCAATTGTTGCACCTGCAGCCGTCTGAGGGGTCACAATAAAATGTCTCTTGCGCAAAACTCCTCAGGCCTTTTGAAAAAAACCCTTTAATGAAACAATCTGAGGAGGAAAAAATCACTTCAGAAAACTACAGAGGCCATAACTTGTAACATAGGCTCATAAGTAGATACTGACTCATTACAGAGGTTTACAAGAAAAAAAGCTCCACCAACCAATATTTTTCTAGCAATAATTCAAAGAACTATATTTAATGTGAAGGGTTGCTCACAGTAATAAGTGTTATCACCCTATTAGGCAGCAAAGAGGCATTTTTTTAGCCTCTTTTAGCTCATTGTTTTGTTTTTTGGCACATTTCCTGAATGGTTCAGTCTATCCACTCCCAGCTTTGTTTCCAGCTGCGGCAGCCTGCATCTTTTCACCAAAAAAAGCTCCAATAAACTCAGAATACACTGTCTGTCTAACACTTTACAACACAATGGAGCAAGGTATTTTTCTACTGAGGTGGTGGAGACCAAAACAAAGCTAAAAGACAACGTCGATATTGGACAGAAATGTGATGACTCCAACTGAGCAAAAAGGCATTTAGTTCTATTAAATAAGCTGTAACGTGTTTATAAAGTGATAATATGTGAGGGTTGTTAAGTTCTTCTGCTCTCAACTAGCTAAAAAATGAATTTTAGCTTTAAAAACTAAAAAAAAGGGGCAGACAAAACTGACAATAACAAAACATTATCCGTCACTTGGGGGCATTGGAACAAGCTGAAAACATTGATGTTAAATGCATTTTTAAGTTGATATGGTGCACTTGTTGGCAATTAGTTGCTTATTTACACATTCAGCATTTACGGAGCAACATCATTATTCATTTGGAGTCATGTTTTTTGGTCACCTGGTGAACTAAAGTCTGCAATAGTCTCTTTTTTTGGCACTGATTTTGGTCTCCACCAATTTCTCGCTAACACTGCAGTTTGATTGCTCAGCAGGTAGATTCCAGCAGGTTTATCTGAGCTTTTTTTTTTCCTAGCCACACCATTCATGCCGCACACACTCATCTGATCTTTTATTTCTATCAGAATACCGATGGGTGCAGCTTTAACTAAGTGCTGTTAACTGGTATCAGCATTGTTCACACTTAAACGAATCAGCTCTTTTAGACTAAAGAGTTCCTTTTTTTTTTTTTTGTCGACCTACCTGTTGTGTGTTTGGCCTCACAGAGCAAGGCACAATCACAAAAGCTGTAGAGGCTGGTAACAGAGGAGCGTACAGTAAACCAGCGCCTCTGCAGCAGTGAGAATGTGGCTCCATTGTTTTCATCACCAGTAAATAGCGGGGGGGGGGGGGCTCCAAGTTTAGTTTCCTAAGAAACTGCTGAACACAAGATTTGATGAAAAATCCTGCCACTTCCAGCATGCTCAGCGATCATAAACGGTTAAACTGTCCCAGAGATATTTCTGAAAGTAGGTTTTGATCATCAACAGGCACCACGGAATTTCCTGCGCTTATTGCCAAAATACTATGACCCCTGCGAGTTACTACAGAAACACGGCGTATCAAAACAAGCGCCCCATTTCTCGCTCCATGACGCACCTTTATTTCTTCCATATGAAGTGCGTACGGCACAACAGAGGGCCTCGATAACAATATCTGCTCTGAGTGCATGGACTATAGTGCCCCACATAAAGACATGCACGCCTGGCACCACACCCTGTTTAACCTCCCAACTTGGGAAAGTATTAGTAAAAATCACAAATTACCCCTACAATCACTTGCAATAAATACCCTACTTTCATTGTTTTTTGCAAAAACTTTTTTTTTAATTTGTTTTAGTCAATTGATAAAAGAGGAAATATAACACAGAGAGCCCATTGAGGTGGAAAAACCCTTAGACTAATCAGGAGAATAGAGAAGGATTGCTCTCCTAATCAAGTGTGTGTACGGACACGCGTGCGCTTGCATGTGTGTGTGTCCTCGGGTGAACCTGTGTGTGTGCCCAGACATATCCCCAGCCTCACACATTCCCTCCCATCTTGGGTACCAGCCCTGCAAACCCCACACACACACACACACACACACACACACACACAGAGCCCTCCATCCTCCCTCTCACACCGTTCACGCAGGTTTCTGCAAAACTAAATCTCGTTTTTCATCCACTCTAATTCTTCCTCCGTCCTCTCACTTTCATCCACTCGCGTTCATTTGCATTCTGCGCCGCTGTCTGTATCTGTGTATCCCCTCTGACTCGGACATTTGTTTGGCAGGGGAGCCCAGACGGGATGCTGTTAGCGCTGCAAAAAGTGTCTGTGTGTGTCTGGGTTTTTGCAAGTCTTTTTTCTTTTTTTTCATATAATGCTTTTTGTTAACAAATTCTTCCAAATGGGGTGAAACAACTTTGCTTGTTGCCAGATTTGTTGCATAAATTTTCTTTTCTCGTATTTCACAAGGCAGATCACTCGCATATAATCAATCGAATGACGCTAAACTCAAGATAAGATGCTTTAAAAAGTGGGACTGCATTGTTCGTTAGTGAGATTATTCTGGCGGCGTCATTTTTAAGCACTTTCTCTGAAGAAAAATGTGATTTTAAAAGTCACCCATGATCAAAATGACTTGCAAAGGTGGACATTTTTTGCAGTGAACGCTTCCTCCGTCCTACACCAGAAGGGAGCGAAAACAAGCCTTTCCCTGGTCAGCGAGTTCACTGGGGCGGACATCTCCTTAGACAAGGCTGCAGGGGGGTTTAGAAGGGGAGGAGGGGGTGGTGGTGGTGGTGATGGGGGGGTTCAAAAGTCTTGCAACCGAAGAGAAAAAAAGAGTTGGAGTGAGGGAGGGAGAGAGAGAAACCTGGCACCAAGACAGTTCAGAGCAATGGGCATTAGAGACAGGGAACAAGGGAAGGTCAGCCCCCCTCCAACCCCCCCCTTCCCGTCTTCTTTTTCTTCTTCTTCCGACTACTGCATCAGCAGATGTACAGCACATCATCAATACTGCCAGACCACAGCTATAGTGATAACAGGAAAGTCCATGATGAAGCATTTACATGTTAGATTGTGGGCTTTTTTGTTGTGTGCGAAGAGGCAGTGAAAGATGAGATAATTTCACATCTAAGATCAGCCACCAACAGAGAGGCTTACGGGCATCAGTGACCGACCACGTCCCTGATCTGAGGCTAACAAGGTCAACCTCTGGTCTGAAAGCAGCTTTGTCTCTCTAATCAGAGGAGCATCACCATCATCATATTCCACGTTGTATCAGCAGCTTCTGACAGTGACGCAATCCGCCAGGGGAGGCAAGCCGAGACGCTGCTCGGCACACATCTCGCCTCCGAGCAGCCGCCCCAAGAGGGAGATAAGTCAGGTCACTGATTGAGGTCGTGGACCCGACTGTGCAAGTCATGTAAGGAGCTGAGATTTTGCGCAAACCGTCTGCAAATGTGCATGTTGCATTAATGTGACGGTGTAAAGCGAGACTACAACTACCACTATGTTTTTGGCTTAGCGGGTTAACTTTACTGCGTCCTGCTGTGAAAAACTCCTCAACAGATCATGTTTTGATTATTATTAACCAATGGACTTCTTCATTAAAACAACTTAAATTTGTTTGGCTGCACTGTAAACAGAAACCCCAGCTGATCCTCTGCTTTATTTCTGATATAGCCGAGCCTCAGCGAGTGTTTTATGTGGTGTTAAATCACACTTGCTATAATCACGAAAACCGCGGTGGTCACCAAATCAACCGGGACTTTTGCTGTCGATCAACTAATTGCTCATTTAGTTTCATTCATGCAGTTCCCATTCGAAATGTGACGTTTCAGAACGGGTCGATTGCCCTGCTGTTCAACATTGCTCATCTAAACCACTCAACACTGCACTTAGCACTGTCGCCTCACAGCAAGATCTTAAATCTTTGTTTTATTTGAAAACAATCAAGTGTTTCACCATTAAACTTTGACAAAAGACCAAAAAATAAACTTGTGTGCAATGTTTTTTCTCTTTTTTTTCCAACTTGCGACCACTCACATTTATCTTGCGGCCCCTTGAAGTGCCCCGACCCACACATTCAGTTTAGGTTTGGATGCATCTGTAGCATCTGCACCACCACCACTGTGATCCTATGCTGCCTGTGTCATGTGGGGACATTTGACCGTGCTCATGTTTTGACCCACTTTACCCTAACAACCTTAACAGTCCTGTTGCGTGTCTTCAGCCTCGGTCCCCTTTGGATCCGACCTTGCCTGCGATACACTTGACGCACAATGGCCAAGCATGCAGGGATACGCGCTGGTGTCCTGTTTTATGATTGGGTCACAGCACTGATCTCATGTTTAGCGATTGGATCAGTGTTGATATCCTGTCCCTGCTGAAAACAGCTCCCTTTAAGCCCTTGCCTGCCTCGTGTGAAGCCGTGGCCTGTCATTGCATGGGTTATCTTCTCTGTGACAGAGTGGGGCCCTTCACTTTAACATGATGAGGGTGGGCAGCTCTGCACAATGGGTGCCATCAAGTGTTTGTCAGTCCAGTGGTGAAGCATCCGGCTCATAGCTTGCTCCAAGGAGGTGGCTGAAATCTAAAACAAAATTAAATAAAAGTCTTCTTCATCATCAAGTCAAGTGTTTTTTGTCCTTTTTTTGACATCAGCCACTCAGCATCTGATGTCATCAGATAGAATCTGCAGACAAACCTGCATGTATTGATTCAACTTCAACACAGAAACCTGAGCAAATGACTTATTTCTGCAGAAAAGCAGCAATTCCTGCACAAAAGCACAAAGTTTGGAGGAGCACAGATTTCAGATCAGGCTTTTGGGCTCTCTATTTGCTTTGTGTTATGATAAAAATGTCACAGTTTTCCATATTCAGTCCAGATCACGTGTATGTGGTTTTTTTATTTAGTTTTTTCTTTACTGGGTATTCACTCATGACTAAGTGGAAAGGTGTTTAAATGATTTATTTGACCAAATCGGACTTTGGATGGAAAAGGCTGCTGCATTGCGCGGTGCCAAACTGCGCGCAGGCACCAGCAGAAGTCGTATCAGATCCTCCAGCTTGTCTTTTAACTTCTCCTCCACAAGCTTTCAGCGCATAAAAAAATAGTGCGCTGTGTGAGTGCGGGCTGCTGCTGGTTGGAGGCAGCGGTTCTTTTATTTTTTCTATTTTTTTCTATCTTGATCTGAACTACTAACCAAGTCGTAGAGAGATCAAAATTCAATCCCGTTCTGAGAAAATAAAAAAAGAGAGGGAGAGAGAGAAATGACGTTATTTGAATATGTGCCCAAAATCCTTAATGAATAACTTAGGACGAGTAGGAGGCAAATGCTGCCCCAGCTGTTTCCTGTTGAAAATGTCTGTGTAATGTAGATAAATGTGAGGGATTTTCTCTCTAAATCCGTCTCCTGTTCGCTAAATCTCACTTCTCCAAAACGAGCCTGCGCAATGGAACAAAGTCGGAATATTGAGATGTGACATTGCCCGCATCTCATCCTCTTTCTCCCCGTTTTTAATGACTTCAAACAAGTTCATTTTCGCCGGGCTTTGTCTTGCGGAGACCCGTGGGGATGTCTAGCGCTCTTTCCTTTCAGTGGCATTTATGTGATGTCTTCAAGGTAACTTACCTGATTTCCTTTGACACTATAGATTATCACTTTCACTTGCTCACTATTTGCACAGAGCATCCTTTGCCTAGTTTAAACTGAGACAATAAAAAAGGGGGATTGCAATCGCTTATTTGCATTTTACTGCTTTTTGATTGCATGATGAATGTGGATTTATTCTGATTTTTATCCTTTTTTATCCATTTAGTGGGCAGCTGTCCTGAATGTCTTGGTGATTTTTTTTTTCCTTTTTTTCCAACAGATAACAATAGATTATTCCTCTTCTGATTTAATTGACTTTTTTCTTAACATGAATCGTGCATGAGTTTCAGTGCTCGGATGAATGGGGGGGTTTCATCCTCAACCTCCTCTGTGCGCCCTGCGCTCTTTTTCACCAGAAAGTCCAAATGCAGCTCTGCAACTTTCAGAGTAATTACTGCTGAGTCGGCATTATTAAGTGCTAAATATCTAACCTGAGGCTGCGGGGTTAGTGGAGAGGAGAGCATGACATGGGACCGTGCGGTTAGGGTTGTGATGCAGATGGATAGTGTCCTGTGTTTATTCTTTTTATTATGTATATTTGGCCCACTCAGCTTCCTCGGCAGGGTTTGGCTGGAGAGCCGTTTTCCATCTCACAGCTTGGATCGGAAAGATCCCTGGCGCTTTTTTTTCATCTCTTATTCTCCTTTTTGAATTTTGAAGCACTTTAGTCGAGTTCTGTGCGTAATAACGCGCCGGCAGCTGTTCCTTTGGCACTTGAGAGTGAGGGGGGTGCTGAATCCTCATTACCAAGTGATTATTAAAGATGTGTGTTTAAATTTCGCTGATTAATATGGTTTGTTGTTGACTAGTGGTGGACGTACAGAGAGGCTGAGCGGCGGGATGATAAGGAGAAGCGTGTTTCCAATTTGGACGCGCTGCGCTCCGTTGCGCACAAGCGCTCCGGAGCATCAGAGCCGCTCAGCCTCCTGTTTGACTGTTTGACTCTGGCACAAAGTGGAAGTTTGGATTTAATACATTTTCCTCCACATCTTCCTGTAAAGTTACCATCTGTGGCACTTTTATATCTTTTTAATTTCCTTTTTTAGCAGTCTCCGGCTCGCTGCTTTCAGTCTTATGTGGGAAAATGTGCAATGTTGTCACCACTAATGTGCCACTGAGCAAGGCACCGAGCCACCAACCGTGACAACACTGCTGCACCAAGTCCAGCAGCTTAATATGGGAACAGTGCCTTTAAAGAAGTGACTTTGCTTGTTTAAATGCTTTCTGATGATGCTCTGTCTTTACGCAGCAATGGAGATGTGACATCTCTCTCCTCTCTCTCTCTCTGCTGCAGAGTGCGATGTGCTGTATCTCCTGTAGCCACACCCTCTCACTACTGCTGTGCGTCCTCACCCTGACTCCGACGGCAACAGGGGCGTTCCCAGAGACCCTGTGCGGGGCGGAGCTGGTCGACACGCTGCAGTTTGTGTGTGGAGAGAGAGGCTTTTATTTCAGTAAGTGCACCTTTTTATTTATTCATAAAGGTTGGCTGTATCTGTCCCAGAGCTCTCCACCTGCAGCGAGCTCATAAATAAAAAAGCAGCCAGTTTGACATCTTGTCTTGACTTTCCCTGCATTAATGTTCCCTCTTCTCCTTCATTCATTCCCCTCACCCACAGTTACATCTTCCCTTTAAGTTCACATTCATGCCTACACGTGTTTGAATGCTCTTCCTGATGGACAGGAGCCCGGATTTTCAACAGGCAAACCTAAATGAAATGTGGAATTGCGAGACGCAGCTATATTGTTGGTGGCAAATCCCAGTTTTGCCCATGGGCGAAGGGCTTTAAGTGGAATTTGGCTGACTATCTCCAAGAAAGAGGAGGGGTAGAAACTAAATGTTGCAGTGAAGTTTTTTCTTTTTTCCACCAGAGAAGGGAAAGCGACCCAAAGAAAACCCTCCACCAAGAATCCAAGATTTAAATCTCCAATTTTTCCATTAAGGGTACAACCCAGCCCAGAACAGCACAGGATATATGGAGCTACCGAGGTTAGGTGCAATGTTCCACCAGCAGCCAGTGTTTCTCAGGACACGTATCCTGATCCCTCTGTCAGAGACGAACAGCGTGGCTGTGCATTAACAGTATAGCTGGCTCAAGCGCCACAGAGCTTGAGTTTATAACCTCATTATTCACATTTCTTTGGCCGACGTCCAACAATTAAGCCAATTTTTAATGAATGTCCAGGAGGAGCTTCGTATCTCCCATAAAAGCCAAGTTTTTTATTTTCATAATAATAGATTGTCCCACTGACTCCTGTGCAGTTTTGACATAACAATCCATTATTAATGGTTTGGTTGGGTCCCAAAGTTATGAAAGATTTTCCACATGTGGTAGACTTTGTCAGCTGCCAATTTCAAAAAGAAAAGAAGAAGAAGATATAAGATTTCTGTGGGAAATCAGCAGCATCTATAATGCATTTGCCGTTGTTCTCTTTTCCAGTAATTGATTGCTTTCACCTTAACCTGAACCGGGAGTGGTTTGAGGATACACCTTCTCCAGAACATGGTGACTGATGGAAGATTATGGGCCAGGAAGGGGCCAGTCTTTGGCTCCCAGCCTCACTGCAGTAGGGGAATAAAGCAGTAGTGGCTGATGTAAAGCATTGCGAATCTAAAGCCCTTAAAAGCCAAATATGGTCAATAGATAAGTTAACTTTATTAGTAATGTTTTAACAAATTAATATACAGTCACTCTTGCGGCTCTAAAACGGTATTGTGTATTGTATTGTGCACAATGTTACTTCGAGCTAATGTGAGCATGTTCAGTCCCAGTTCAAACATGCTAAAGTTCAGAAGGTAATGTTTACCATCTTACTTTAGCATGCTAACATTTGCTAATTAGCACGAAACACAAAGTATAATTGGGGATAATGGGAGTGCCATCAGCTTTGCAGGTACTTGGTCATGAAGTATTGTGGACAAACTTTGACCTGATGATGGCGCTATTGGAAAATCACTGTCGGATCACCAAAGTTATTACAGTTCATTCTGAAGGGGAACAAATGTAATCCATCCAGTGGACCTACTTCGCCACGTTACTGTCATGGTTAAAACCGGGATGACAAACCATAAATTATTAATATTCATGGGCAGTACTCTTACTTGTAAGGCATTTATAAACAGAAGCTACTGCTGAAATATAATGACAACTTTGCCACATAAATTATTATTTTTAATGGCTCTAGGCCAGCTGAGTCAGTAGTGACTTTCTTACCACTTATATTTTCATCAAAAAGTAAGTTGAAAATGTTGCTACACGTCTGTGGCTAAACTCTGGTCTTGTTTCAGGCAATTAAGATGCATTTTATTTTGGTTAATGTTATGATAAGTCATCTTTGCTTGCGTTTGAGGGTTTTTGTCCTATTTTTGCTTACTGTGATGTAGAAGAACATCTTGGTTGACTTCACGTCATCTTGAATTTTTAGTACACAGACGAAAACTTTTTTTGTCTCGTGTATTTGATGCATTTCCCCTGGCAACAAAACACAACACTGACCACAGTTTTGGTCTGTAAAATTTGATCTGTGGAGCTGATGATGTCTGTTGCTTGAACACCCAAAATTATGCCAACATAGCAGGCAAGATCAAATAATTAGTTGAAAATGCAGCTTCAAATGACATCTGTTATGCATATCCAGTATCTTACCATTTGTCACTCTTGCCCAGGGGACCCGGTTAGACTTAATCAATCAAAGGCTTGAGACCTACAGTTATAGTTCTTATAGTTATAGTTATAGTTTTTTTCTTATAGTTTTGAAGCCAACTCTGCAATTTTTACAGGGTTTTGATACTTTCTACTGCCCCTCTTATTAAAAACTGTCTGCTCATGGTGCTCTTGATTTTTGGCCCCATCTTCATGTCAGTCAAATGCTTTCATGAACCGCCAGTTTTGCTTCACTCTTGGTGTTTATAACAGCAAATGTCTGTGGGTGTTTGAAGCAACAAATAGACCCCAAAGTTTATGGGGGAATCTAAACTTCCCACTTAACATCTTTGATAGTTATAAAAACCCAAATAGCAGTTTCTGCATAGGTTAAGGCTTACTTTCTTACTTACTAAGGCTTTGACCAAATCAGTGACCTGTCTTAGAAATTAGGTAGAAATTTTAGCTTTTCATGATGATGCCGGCTTGCACTGCCTCCTGCATTGGCATTGAAGATTGTGAGGTGCTGAATCATCAGTCTGACAGACCTCTGAGGTCCACTGCCCCTGGTATTGCTAAGAATTATGTTAATATTGGATGATTTGTACCCAAGATTTATGTCCATTATAGACTGTTACCAATGAAGAAAGCTTATAGTAGGTAGCTGGATGGAAAGTAAGGAGACTGTGAAAGGATTTGTTATAAGTTACATTTAGTCCAACTCCTTGACCGCACACCTTCCATAATCTTAATCAAGTCTTTCAGTTACCTAACCTTAACCAGACCCTCACATTTATGTTGTTGCCCTGCTCGAACATTGTAGAAATACTTTTAAAATTGTGGCACAGAACCCTCCAAAAGTCAGTGAATGTAATCTGAGGTTTTCTGCAGAATCATCCAATATCGACGTTCTGTCTGGCGGTCATGTCACTGTGCACCTTACAGCTGCTCCTTGCCATCCCACTGCCACGTTCCCCCACCCTTGCATGCAGCTTTTCCAGGACCAGTCAACATCATTCTCTGCATCGAGCCCTTTGTACAGTGTTTGGCAGAAAGTTGCTGGAGAGCCACCAAGCTGCTGCAAAGCTGCGAGTCTTGTTCGTCCAGATGCTGCTGGCAACACCCATATGCTGTGAAGTGGTCATGACAGCTCGCTTGATTGCCAGTTTTCTGCCAGTTCAGACTTTTTGGTCTTTGGATTCTCTCTGCTGCAGCACTTCTCTAGTATTAATGACCATGTTCTCTTCATTTAGGCTGAGAGACAGTTGAAGATCATGGGGTACATGATCAAACGTGGTTTCATCATAAATCATGCATCACATTTAGAGTTTATGTTATGCAAGGAACAAACCCTTAACCAACAAGACTTGGACATGCTCTTGTTAGATCCAGATTGCTGCTATTTTGGTTAATATTTTCCTCAAAATTCTAACTCACTGGTGAATCTCGTCTTAATGATTCATATCTCAGTTTGATGGTTTATAAAATGGTCCCTAGAAGTGTCTGCAGCTGCAGCTCAAAGTTGACGAAATCTTCAAGATTTTGACACAATATGAGGGTGTCCAGAGATTGGATGATGTGAGAATGTGACAAAGCGCTGGCTACTGATAGCAGGGTTTTACTACACTTTTGTAAATGTTTCTTACAGTCTATAGAAGTATAGCACTACTGTCTATATTCATCTCATGAGAAAATGTTGAACGGAGGCCAATGTAACTCATGAATCCTCATGCAGGATATACTTCTTAAGCAGGAACAGACCTTTTTGTGGTACGGGGAATGTATTTGTCTTTCCCGCATTACCTTACACTGTGCAGTCACTGAACTGCACAGCGTCCATCTATCAATGCCACATTTTCCTGTGTTGAAAAAGAGGTGTATTTCACGAACACTCCATCCTTTTTCTGAAAAGACGATGAGGTTTGAGCAGCAGGGTGCTGTGCCTTGGAAAATATGCTGCTCCCTGTCTTCCTCTGTTTCTCTCGCTCTCTCATATTCTCGCTGTCATTGCTTTTCCTTCTCCTCTCCCTCGGTCGCCACATGTACCAGTGGCTGTTTGCGTAAAATATCTGGAGAATCCATTTGGGTTCTGTCGTCTATAGGATCCGGCAGCGCAACAGCCTGGCCAAAGGAGGCGTGCTCCTTTCCTTGAACTCTTCCCCTCCAGTCTGGCAGTGTTGAACTTGGCAGCCCTCTGATTGATAATGTGTCCAGAGACAGTGTTGCAACGACAGTGGGCTTTCTGTGCTCAGAGTGCTTTTGCCAATCCACCTTACGCATGTCACCAGTAAAGTAGCACACTTGCATTTTAAGACTACAGATTTCCTACCCTGACAGAAATGCTAAATACTAGTTGGTGGAAATTCTTTTTTCTTTTTAGGTAATGAAACAAACTGCGGTCTATGAAACAGAAAAAAAAAATCCACAAACGTAGTCAGTTTTTCCAATTATTAGCCTGACCTAGAAATCCTCAGTTGTCTTTGTAATGCTTTAGCAGGCAAGACCATAGGGTAATTTCACTGCAATGCTCATTCCATGAATTAGATCTGTTATGGGAGTTTTTTGGCTAAAGTGTGAGTGCTATGTGGCTCCCTGTCCTAAGTCACTTCATATTTTATCAGTTCCTTGCTAAAATATTCACACTTATTCTAGAGTGAGTGTGCGATATATAATCTCACTGCTGATTTCTGTGAAATGAATGATGCGCAGACTCTCTTGAATTACAACGAGGTGCAATAATCCATCATTTCTGGCCAAGAGCTAAGTGTTGGTACACTGAGTTTTAGTAAAAACAAGCAGCCAAATATGAAACGTGGTGATTTTTTAAAGTACTTTGGCTTCTACTAATGGCATGTGAAATGAAGGTGGAGGGGGAATTTCTTTAAGCAGCCATCGATGAGGCTTGGTCTTTACTGTTTGTCTGTGTCAATTTTACTCAAAGCTACTAGAGCTGCAGAGGGAGGTAGAATGCACAAACAGCACGTCACATGCATGCACGCGCACATGCACACACTCAAACACACACATAGCTAGGCCTTGTCCCTCAGCAGCAGGGGATTATGTGGATTACAGGATGATCAGGACACCCCCCCCCCCTCCCTCCTCTTGAGTTTTACACTGGACCTGAACAAACAGTGGAAGGCACTGAGTTTTGAAGAAAGACCTCCTGTGTCCTCTTCATCACTGGGAAAAGGTGTCGTTTTTCCCATTAAGACCTGAAGTAAAAAATCTCTGACCCTTGTGTGAATTACTGCTGAGTGGAACAAAGAGGCACCTCATGAAAAGGACAGGCAGGCGTCCTCCAGATTTCAATCTGCACATTAGGTGAAGTTGAGACACAAGGGATTTGAGGACACTCTTGGACATAACAGTACTTTACCTTTGAAAACCTCCATCGGTTTAATCCAATCACATAATGTAGGAACTCTACAAAGAAAAAGAGGATAGATCTTGTTGCATTAGTCCAGAGATCACCAAGATTCATAGTTGATATCCTGGACCTTTCTGGCAATCTTTCTTCTTCACCTTGGGTAGTCTCATAAATTACCTTTCATTTTGAACCAAAGAATCCTGCATGTTGGTATTCCCTTTTAAAATTTCAACAAAAACAGATACAGTAGCTGAGAATAACCCTGTCTAACACCGTTTCATCATAAACTATTTTGTGATAGATATCTGTTGACCATCAAAGAATCCTGCAAACCATTAATCACTTGTACTCATGTTATTAATCTCAGACCACTGGTGAGCCCTTGTTTGAAGAAAATGCTGCAAAAGTGCATTCTTGGATGCACCTATGATGGATAGAAGAGACTTATATAGTGACCCAGTATGCAAGAAAACATGATGAAAGGCCCTCTTGAGTGCCCTTCCAGCGAAAAAAACAAAAAAAAAACAGTGATGCCACACTGCATAGAGCCCTGGTAATATTTTTCCACCACTGCCTAAGAACTTCAAGACCTCCATACATTTGCTTTCCTATCCCTTAGTTTCAAAATAAGCCTCAAAAATAGCTCTGTTTACTTAATTCAGTAATTTCCAAATAATATTTTATACTTAAAAACACTTAAATCTAGTGGCAGCGGATAAGACTCCAGTGTCACAGTGCCGTAATGTGAGGAACACTTCACTCATGCCATAAACTCTTTGTGGTACCAGTGATAAAGAGATAGTTTCCAGTACTTTAGCAGCTCTTATAGTCCCCTCGCAGCCGTAAACTGCTTGACACTTTGCAAGAAGAACATTGCACAGGCTCCAAGAATCCACTGGGTTTTATTGACCATGACCAAGCTGTAAAACTCAGATGCTTGCTGTGCCACTCTGGAATGGGGGAATCCAGCCATCTCTCCAGTGCCGATCCTTAGAGGAATGAACACTATGTGTGCTGAGACCGTCAAACACCAAACCAAAGATGTTAGATGGCACCAGATGAAAACACTTCATCTAAACTAAATTTGACAGGTTGAAGACAGTTGGTTCTACCGCATAGTTTTCGGTTAACAGGGATGCCATCAGATTGACATGTAAAGTCATTCATTTGAAAGTAAACTTCAATCTAAAGTAATACTCTTTATAGTATCAAGCACATGAAAGGTGGTTCTGGAAAGTTCGTAGGCTGCTTGTTCGCAGCTTTTGCCAGCTTGAATTAATGGCAGACACCATCTGTTCCAAAGGTGACTGAGAACAAAACATCAAAACATCCATGCAAACCTCTCAAACCACTTCTGCAGAAGTACAGCCTGCTAATTCATTTCAATGACACCTCTGTGAGAGCTCTGGCAAGAGAAGTGCAAGCTCATTCAGCAAAACATGCCCCAAAAATGCAGACCCATGAGTGTGCTACCAACTTACCATCACACTTGAATAACATTGATGTACTCTTTATTCAAACCACAACGCACCCCAACACCTGTATACAAACTCTGATGTGTGGTTTCCCCTTTAAGGTATCGATTATTCGTCCATGAAATTCTGTTTTCAGTATCCTCTTCATCACTTCACCAATAGATGGGGCTCCACTCCACCAGAAATAGAAAATTCAAAGATAAGTAATACATCCAAGAAGTAGTTAATTTATCATGTTGCAGAGAAACAATGAGCATTTAAAACATATTAAATATTCAGATAATGGGAGGAGGTGTGGATTATACTGTAGGAGAGCTTTGAGAAGTTTCTATGTACATTTTTGACAATTTGGTGTCATCTGCAAAGAAGCAAACAATGGACCTTTCTGAATTACCTTTTAAAAGTGGCGAGTATTTTACATTAAAAGAAAGAGTTTTCTTTTAAATTAACTCTCTCATGCTTTATATATTACTGTAGGTGTACATAAAGTGTGTATTTGCCTTTAATTTTGTTTTTTTAGATACATCATAATGCTGTCACGCCCTTTCTAATCTGACCTTCATCATCTATGCATCCTCCATCCAAACGGCCGTGAGGCGGGTCGCTGGCAGGAAAGGTTGTTTACCCTTATTTGTTTAACAACAGTCAGAGAAAACAACTCTTTGTTTATGAGGGATTACAGCAGTTATCCATGGAATTGAAGCATTTAAAACCTTCCAAAGCTTAGACCTGATTATTATATGCGTGTTTTTCCCCAACCTGCCCGAGCTGATTATCCTACATGTTACAACCGGTGCCAGCTGATTTTTCTCTCCCTTCCAGCTGTTTGTGCAGCAGGGTTGCAAGCTATTTTCAGAATAATAGCGGATGTTAATTTGTAAGGCTTTATTGGGAGGGATTGAAAAACAGGCCAGGCAACGAGGCACGGCCCCTCTTTTGGCTTTCAGCAGCCATTATATAATCGCCGGCCAGGGCTCAACGTCATATTTCTCTCTTTCTAAATGCTTTGACATCAGGTGTTAATATAGCAGCCAACGTTGGTCGCAGTGATACACACTGCAGGGAAGAAACAGCAGGTTGTGTTTGTTCAGATGACGGAAAGGACTGCGAAGGAAGAAATTACAAAAACACAGTGGCTATAAAAGGAGGTATTTGAAGAAGAAGTATTTGAAATGAATAAAAATGCTTTGTCAAAAGCTAAATTAAGATTTTTTTGTCATCTATATATTTGATTTAACACATCCATTTTGGCAGTTTGAGATCTGGGTGAATCCAGTTCCTCTGTTCCCTAAATAATGCAGGTGCACTGTGTATTTTTAGCATCTTTCTACCTGATGTGCAACATGAAAGCCTCCCTATTGTCCCCCACTTTTCCCTCCCTTTCATTCACACCTCCATTATCTTCCACTCTGCTTTGTGTCCAGGGGTCCAAGGAGAAAGATGCTTCTGTTTCTGAATGAAAGCTGCTCTCTGTCCAGAACAACATTCTCAGGAAAAGGCAGACAGAGAGCAGAAGTTAATGCACTTTGTCAGCACTGGCAGGCTTCTGAGCCAAGAGCTATTAACTCTGAGAGGGAAAGGCATTTCCTCCTTGTAAATGCCATATTAAATTATTATTATTTTATTTGGTAACAGGGAAAAGCCCATCAGGGCTATATTGCTCAAGGTGAGCAGGGAATTGTAAATGTAGAGTCAGAGTTTTTGTAAAGGCCACCAAAAGAGGGTGGGTTTTGGGGGGTAAGGGAATTGAAAAAGGAAGTGAGTATTGGTGTAATGTTAACTTAATGTGGTCACTGAGTGTCCCACCTTTGAATAATGTTTTGTCCATTTTTTCAGTTATATAATATAGACTACAACACAGCCTCTGCCTCACTTAGACTTTCCTTAAACCTAAGGCCATTTCTTGGCATAAAAGGTGCATCATGCAACCGACTTCAGCATCCATGTTCGACCAGAAGGTCTTTGGGGTGCTCAAATGAAAATGTGAATGAACAGTGGGGCATTGCAAACGGGGGTGCGGCCTCAAAGCCTGCCTGGCTGTTCCTGCAGGTTGATCGGGCCCAGGGGGCTTGTGGTTTGGCTTCACTGGACGAACCTCTGTGTAAAGGATACCTGGGCCAAAATGGCTAACCGTGATATTCTCAACGTTTAGGTGACTGCGCCCCCCTTTTTACAGGAAGGCAGCTGCCAAAAAGGGTCCATAGTGTGCAATGTGATACACTGTAAATTTTACACGAAAGAAATCCATGTCATTAAGCCTGTTCATATATCAGAGGAATCAGGCCCATGACCTGGCCATTATCACTGCTTTTATTGCACACATAGTATCTGGCCACTAGCCAAAATAAGTTTGATTAATTCTGCATTGAGATATAAAACATTAGGCAGGAAGAAAATCAGATTTATAGAATTTGTATTGATTGTTCACAAAACTCTACCTTCATTAGTTACTGTTGCTACGCCTGTCAAGCTTTCGTATGCTGCAGATATGCAGCTAATAGCAACGCAGATAGGCTTACTGCTCGAATTTCATTTAATGTAAAAAAAAAAATGGGTCATTGACTTCAGCTGTCATGGATTTTGTTAGCTGAAAGGACAAATGACATTAGAAAATTATATTAGCTATGAATAGCAAGCAAATTAAACAGTAGTTTTATTGAGGAAAAATGACTTTTTTTGTGTTTACTACTTGATACCATGCAAAAAGACTAGTGCTAAAGCTGTATGTTGCAGGCAAAACGTCAGCATCCTTACCAGTGTATGTTGTCTGAAACTGTTAAACTGTTTATTTGCTTATCTTGCATTGTATAATGAGCAGAACACAAGATAGATTTATGGTTAATTTTACTTATTTCCAAACTGTAGGTTCCACTTCTTATATTTCAAGAGAAAAGGTTTCCCTCTTGATGTTTCTGGCAAACTGTACTCAGGTCAACAGTTTGGCTAACTTCACCAAATCTCGTACGAACTAAAAACAGCTTTAGTAGTCTCCTCAGTTATCTAACTCATCCAGCTGTCCTTCTCAAAACAGGTAAACCAGGCTATGGCCTCAATGCACGGCGGTCACGCGGCATTGTGGACGAGTGCTGCTTCCAAAGCTGTGAGCTGCGGCGCCTGGAGATGTACTGTGCACCTGCCAAGACTACCAAGACTCGCTCTGTGCGTTCACAGCGCCACACAGACATGCCGAGAGCACCCAAGGTTAGTACCGCAGGGCACAAAGTGGACAAGGGCACAGAGCGTAGGACAGCACAGCAACCAGACAAGACAAAAAACAAGAAGGTGAGCACAGCACCAAACAGATACACTATTTAAAAAAAGGTTTACTCATCAGGAAATGTGGAAGAAAAAATGAGAATAGGATAAATGTTTGAACATGCACACTATATCCTAAAAATCTCTAAACAGATGCTTCGATAAAGAATGGAAACGGGGGAATTGGCCAGCCTAGCTCTGCCCAACGGTGCCCAGCTGTGAAATACAATAAAGCACACAACCACATGACCACACAATGTCATTTTAACATGTAGTTTTTTGTGTGTGTGTATCAAACAAACATAAAACATGTTAAACCATTGCAACAACCTGACTAATCCCAGCTCACATTCCCTCTTACTGGGTGAACACTTCTTCATAATGACCGGAGAGATCAAAAAGCGACGTCACTATGAGCACCCTGCTGCAGCGAGACAGTTATTCCCGTGGTAACCTATCTGCCACCTCTTGCTTAAAACCTAACAAGTCAGAACATAGTCAAAATCACATACTAATGTACTACTAAGTATGATATAAAATTGAGTACATCATGCGTTACAGCTGCATATGATGCAAATTTAACTACACAAGATGTGCCCGGATATGTTTTAGTTTAACGAGAATTTCCAAGTATGCTATGTGAGCTCACTTGACTCCCGCAACTTCTCCAAAATACAGTTTAGACAATTAAATAATAATTACAAATGATGGCAAACAAGTGATGTTGAGGTACAGTTAAGGGGAAAAGAGCAGGAGCTTGCATATATGGCATACTGTAGAAAAATATTTAACACTAATATATTTAATCATTTTAATTTTCCTTAAAATGATATGAAAGAGAAAGAGGAATAATTTTTATTCAGCACAGTCACATAGACCTCCATCAATTTAATTTGGTGTAATTCGGTAATACTTAATCATTCATTTAGTATGTAGGATGCATACTGATGTTAGTCATTACGTCAGTGTGCGATCTTGTACACACTCTGTTTTCTGGCTGGGCTGTTGTTAACAGACTGAGGCTAGCTGTTTCCACCCGTTGTTCCCAGTCATTATGCTAAGCTAAGCTAACGGGATGAGGGCTGTAGTTACACTTTCAGACATTAGAGTGGTGTCAAATCATCTCATTAAGTGCATTTTCAAAATTCTTGTACAGTTATTTTAAGGGGTTAGCAGGTTCAAGTTTTCTTGTGTAGCAAGATAAATTGATCCATCCAACTTAAGTGGCTTCATTTTCCTCCCACAGAGACCTTTACCTGGACATAGTCATTCCTTCAAGGTATGCCTGCCAGTGGACACTTTACATCTTATTTTATTGTTACTCTTTGTTCATTTAAACTTCTTCCTGACTTTCTCAAGACTTTAAAAAGTAGAACAACCTTTATTTTTTTTTAAATGAGAGACATTCATTAAAACAGTCTTGGTTCTGAAATCTTAATCTCTTGGCCAAAGAAAGAAAGAAAGAAAGGTCTAAATGCAGACTTTGTTTCATCCTGGAGCTGCCAACCTGCAGGAGAGTGTGATCCTTTTAAGATTTGACCGTGTGCTTTTTACCCTTCTCTCAAAAAAGAAAACCATTAGCAAGAGAAGGAACTAAGTGGTTTTTGTGGTAGACCCAGTGGCACTCCCGCTCCCCAGGCAGAATCTCCACTCTGCTACTGTACATTATGTGCTGAAATTCTGCCATCTCACCATATCAGACTGACACATGCGAGGTCCGGAGATAAAGCAGTGACTCCACGCGTGCAGTGCCTTCCACATCACTCATCTGTATGTTAATTGTGGTGCACTATAAATTGTGGTTCCTCCACTTGTTTCTCTCTCGAAATTTCAACCCCCTGACTTTTTGTGCAAGGAAATTTAAGATATAACGATACTGCAAATGTTGGGCATGTAAAGTTTTTCAGAAGATGAACCATTTTTTGAAAATATTTGCGGAAACATCTCAGTCAAAGTCCACACAAACATGGGTAATTTTTAAATGGATGTTTAAGAAAAAATGTCCACATGACATTTTGCGAAATATCTCCATCCATGTGAAAATGCAAAAACATGGATTTTCATGACTTTAACAGAGTAAAAACCTTCGTTACCAAGATTTATTTTCAACATCTGAAAAATGTATGCTTGTTCTTCACTTTGTATCAAAATGTGTTTCTCTTTTGTTGCAGGAAGTGCATCAGAAAAACTCAAGTCGAGGCAACACGGGGGGCAGAAATTACAGAATGTAGGGAAGGAGCGAATGGACAAATGCCCAGCGACTTGGGAAGAGAGAAGGGAGTGGCCTTACCTGGTACCCCTGTGGAATGGTTCACTGTAAAACAAAACAGAGAGGAGGCCAGCAATGGTCCGAAAAGCTCTTCAAAATGATTGAAACCTGAGAGCTAAGTGGTGTTTAAGGGTTTGATGAGGGATCTTGTGATTATCTTATACACTGCACCATTCCATATCGGGAGGAATTCTTTGTTAATGCAATGTAACAGACTAGTTTTAGCTGCTGAGACACGAACAAGAGCTTATTATACCTCCATGTGTGAGCTGCAGCATCCCCTGGCTCCAGGAAAGGTGGGAACGGATCTGGGCTTCAGCCAATCAGAGAGCAGGGAGGCTGTGTTTGAGAGTGAGTGGTCCTTCCTGTCCCTTGAACTGCGCGGAGGTAAATCCTTTTACGGAGTGGATTTATTCACTCTTTTGGTAAGACAAGATACTCTGTCACCGGTCACATGTAACAGTTACTTCCCCAGTTAAAATCTGATTATCGTACCCTCAAGAGTTGTGTTTTATGCACCGTGCATTACCAAGGATATATTTAACAAGTAAAAACAAGGTTCACTTTAAAGGACAAAGACCAGGTGGTTCATTATCGGACTATAAACAGACTTTACTGTAGTTAATTCAAATTTTTCATTGACTGAACACAGCGTTCTTCTGTGTAAGCGGAGTCCCTTGAAGGTTTGAGTCCAATCTAAATCCCTCCTAAGCCTCAGGAAGTGTTGAGAACCTGAAGACTGAGTCTACAATCCAAACACAGATCAAGCACCATTAGAGGGGATTTTGAAGAACACTAGGTACTACAAAAACAAGGTTGTTCTTTTGCCTGTTTTCAAAAAAACAGAGAAACAAATTAACCAGAAGCTAAATTGAATTAAATTCTTTTTTTTTGGGCTGGTCACTGCATGGTGCTTGTTTGGTTGTCAGAAATGGGTCATACAACGGATACAAAGTGCATTTGGCATAAGTCAGTGGAATAAGTCAAATTGCAACAATCAGGCAAAATGTTTGTCGTCTGCATCCTTTTCACATGTCACTGCTGAAGCCAAATCAGATTTTTGTCAACAATCCAGTCGCCGGTGATCAACATTTGAGTCTGAGCAGAGGCCCGTGTTCAAGGTTAAACGCAAGTCATGAAAGTTTAGTTGCAGCAAGTCAACAAGAGAACCACCAGAATCAACTTGAGTAAAATCCCTTTTTCGACACAAATCTTTCAGCACAGAAGTTATAAGAAAAATATAGAGAGGCTCTAACAATAGACATAGATGGGTTTGATGGACTGATCGAGCTTGATGTGTTGTATTTTGTTAGCTTAGGGAGACTTTGCTACTTCAGTTGTCGCTTGGACTGCATTACCTGCCGTCATGGCGAGAGTCAGATCTCTCCCCAGCATCTATTTGCCCGCTAAAAAAACACACAGATTACATGATATGGCAAATATTGCAAATCAAAGTCCTCCTGGAGATGTGAGATGTAAGATACGGCACACATATGACAGTACACGAACACACATGCAAAGCACCCACAGTGTAAATGAGAGTTGTGAAACTGTGAGCAAAGGTCAAGCACACACAAAATGTTTCATAAAAAGCCAGTTCTGAGAAGTCCTTGCATGAGGACTGATAGTTGTGGCTGTTTAATCAAGCCTCCATGTATGTGGCTCTGCAATCATTTTATCACAAAAAAAAACACCTAAGACATCTCATCTCTGGCTCTGCCTCCTTCTGCCTGTGTATAATCAAACAGTACTCCCATTTATGTTAACCTATGCATTACTATCATTCATTGTACATGATGGTTTCATATAACAAAACTATTAAGAATCCTATCCACTGTATAATGGTGCTATTTTGTAGTTTGTTACTTGCAAGAGATGGCTAAGACAGACAGATGGCAGGGCTTACATTGTAGGTCTTCCCTTTTGCACAGCCTTGTGGCCACCATTTTAATAGTGTTTTTATTTGTAAGCTGTTTCAATAATTTAGTAGCGTAAGCGAGTAAATGTACCTGTGTGAAATCTGTGAATGCATGGAGATTTTAAAAAGGAAAAAAAAAAAAACAAGAAAATAACATGTTGTGGTCCCAAGAAGGCAAATTGCTATTTTTTCTACTGTTTTTGGATTATTTTCTCAATATAGATCCCTTATGCCAAATAACTTGACAAAAGTACTGTGAACTGTGATTCTTCCAATTGTATTGAGATTGTTCAAATTCATGGCGTGCTTTTGTCTGTCCTGAGATGTGTGTGTACATGCACTTCACTGGAAGCCAAGGTATTGATAATTAAAAAACACTCAAAATGAGGCTGCGTAACTTTTGCTGAACAGCGGATATTCTGGCTACAAGTGTTAATTTCAGGATAATGGAACAGTAGATTTGATTTCCCAAGAATCTCTTTAAAGACACCGTTATGTTTATCTGTGACACACTAAGATGCTGTGCACAAATAGAGGAGCCTTGAGGTCAGTGAGTTTGCTCGTTAACGTCACACAGCGTCTGGCTTAAAAAGGAATAGTTCACACTTTTGGGAAACTCACCTTCCTTGCCGAGAGTAAAATGATAAGATCAGTTCCCATTTCATGTTCTTATGTTAAATATAACACCTCACCCATTCACAGCAAGTCAACAAGGGAACCACCAGAATTAAGAAGAGTAAAAATGTTTCAATAATGTGTTCACAAATCTTTCAGCACGAGATTTTAAAGCAAAAGACAGAGAGGCTCTAACAATAGACATAGATGGGTTTGATGGACTGATCGAGCTTGGTGTGTTGTATGCTGTTAGCATAGGGAGACTTTGCTACTTCAGTTGTCGCTTGGGCTGCATTACCTGCCATCATGGGGAGAGTCAGATCTCTCTCCAGCATCCATTTGCAAAGTCCACAGAAAAAAAAAAACACAGATTACATGTTTGGCAAACAATGCAAAGCAAGACGACAAGCCCTCCTGAACATGTAAGATACGGCACACATATAACTGTATGCAAACACACATGCAAAGCACCCACAGTGTAAATGAGAGTTGTGAAACTGTGAGTAAAGGTCAAGTACACACAAAATGTTTCATAAAAAGCCAGTTCTGAGAAGTCCTTGCATGAGGACTGATAGTTGTGGCTGTTTAATCAAGCCTCCATGTATGTGGCTCTGCAATCATTTTATCACAAAAAAAAACACCTAAGACATCTCATCTCTGGCTCTGCCTCCTTCTGCCTGTGTATAATCAAACAGTACTCCCATTTATGTTAACCTATGCATTACTATCATTCATTGTACATGATGGTTTCATATAACAAAACTATTAAGAATCCTATCCACTGTATAATGGTGCTATTTTGTAGTTTGTTACTTGCAAGAGATGGCTAAGACAGACAGATGGCAGGGCTTACATTGTAGGTCTTCCCTTTTGCACAGCCTTGTGGCCACCATTTTAATAGTGTTTTTATTTGTAAGCTGTTTCAATAATTTAGTAGCATAAGCAAGTAAATGTACCTGTGTGAAATCTGTGAATGCATGGAGATTTTAAAAAGGAAAAAAAAAAAAACAAGAAAATAACATGTTGTGGTCCCAAGAAGGCAAATTGCTATTTTTTCTACTGTTTTTGGATTATTTTCTCAATATAGATCCCTCATGCCAAATAACTTGACAAAAGTACTTTTGCTGAACAGTAGCCATTCTGGCTACAAGCTGTAATTACAAAATAGTAGTATAATACATTTCATTTTCCCAAGAATTTAAAGACACGCTAAAAAATATGACACAAATGTTGTGCACAAGTAGAGAAGAGCCACAAGGTCAGCGGGTCTACTCGTTAACGTCACACAGCTTCTGGCTTAAAAACTGATAGTTTGCGATTTTGAGAAATTCACCATTCTTGCCGAGAGTTAAATGAGAAGATCAGTTCCACTTTCATATCCTTACATTAAATATAAAGCCTCACTCAGAAACTGATTAGCTTAGTTTAGCACAAAAATTGAAAACAGGAAGAATCATCTAGCCTGGCTTTTTCCAAAGTTAACACTTCTAAAACTCAGAAATTAACACAGAAGTGACCCCATAAAACTACAACATGTCGTTTTTACACTTTCTGGCAGTGTAAAAGTCTCATCTCACTCTTGGCAAGAATCTAAATAAGAGTATTTATCAAAGTGTTGCTTATGTTTCCTTACATGAGCCTGCAGAGGTTGCTGGTCATAGCAGACCAAATAAGGCTGTGCTGAAAAAGGGGTGCAATTTGTTGGCTATGAATTCAGCTTTTTTTATGAGGTAGAACATGTTATTTCCTTAAAAAAAAGTTACAGGAGTTTAATTTATTCAGATTGAAAAACATTTGTCAGCAGCTCTCAGAATTAAAGCTTATTTTCACCAATTCATTTAAAAGCGTGTTTTTATCTAAGCAAGGTTTTCAAATGGGACTCTGCGTATGTACTTTGGTGTCTGTTCCTTACTAATTTTCCTATCGGTCGACCTGGCGGCTGAAATGAAGAAGAGGCTGGTCGGAGAACAACTCTGGTCCTTCCCACATCTTCAGATGTACAGTACAAACCAAAGACTTTTTAACGAGAGCAAAGCCTCACTCAGCATTATTGTATCATTACATAAACCTATGACCAGATCATTAAATAACTATTGATGCCATCCTTGTCTGAACTGCACTGCAGCTACAATACACCCTTCGCACACTGTCTCTGGTACCTAAAATACAGCTTGTGTAATAGATAGCGAGAGCGAGCCAGACAAAAGTCCCTCTGTATATTTGGAGCTGCGACGAAGAAAGCTACAGCAACCAACTTCTGCTCGCGTGACGCCGAACCATTCAAACGTCTCTGTGTGTGTCACTTGTGTGAAATAATCGATAAAGCCAATAAAGATGTGGGAGTTGGTGAAACCTTCACGACTCTGCGGGGTGTTTAATGAGAAAATGTAATTTCCTGAAGCTCACTGTCCAAGAAACTGTTTGATTACAGCGCTGTTATTTATGGTGCGCGATTGCCTTCTGTAGAAAAAAAAAAGAAATACTGACAAATTGTTCACCATTCCTGCTGAATAAACCACTTGTCAACATCACAGAAATGGCTGGAGAGTTTCTTCATGCACATACACTCATAAAAAACCTCCGGGGAATGACAATACTCTCTCTATTACGCAACATCATGCTGCTTAACTCTATACAGCTTTTATGAGGATCCCTGTGGATTCAGACACATAAACAGCAGATAATTACAAAGCAGAGGTTTCTCTCTTAAACGTGTGTAAATCCTTTAAGGTATTTCGGCTATAGACAAAGCCGTAACTCAAGCTGAGGCTTCATGCTGTGTGTGCTGAATGACAACATGATACTTCCTAAGAGGTGGCGGGGTCTGCCAGAGCAAACAGACCGGGGCGTGGTGCTCCCTGAGGCCAGAGCTGCATGTTCAGCTCTTTGGAGGATGCTCGCGGTGACAGCGCTTTTTTAACGGATGTACACGGGACAACAATCCAACCCCGATAAATTGGCTTGCTGGCCGGCGCTCAGCAGATGGCGGAGATCAAAATGTGGAGCAGCGGTGGAGGTTGGCGAGGTCCCGGCCATCCGGGCCATCCTGGATGTTATTTCATCCGTCTCTATGACTAATACAGAATCAATTATCTCACCCTAATGGTCCAATTGCAGGCTGCAAGCTTGCAAGATTGAGAGTTCAAATAAATCAGAGAGAAATGGTGTGCAGAGAGGCCTGGGCAGTGACCAAGCCATCACAAATGAGCCAATTATCAAAGTGAATACGGATGCGCGGTACCGTCCAGTTGTAATTATTATCAAATGCAAAGGTAGGGAGGTCTTGAAAACGTTCTCTTTCCCCCCATGTATGTGATAATTCTGGATTACATGGTGACTCGAGGAGTGCAGCACCAAGATGTTTGAATAACCTCAAGAACCAGGATGGTTCTGGAAAGAACACAACCCGTTCCCATTGATCTGCGTGCACTCAGGATACAGTGCATCTAAGGACACAGATTTTGGACTGAGCCCTGAAACACAATCTCTCCACACTCTTCAACTCCTCATCTTAAGCACACAATTGTCTTTTGAATGACCTTGTGGTCTGTTTTACTACACTCACCAATTTTACTACTTATTCTACTGGTTGTTTTACAGGAAAAGTGGTTGTAAGGCTTCATCAGTCTTTAACCATTCATTTCTTTTCCAACAGGACACACAAGATTTCACTTTGCCGGGTTCATCTTGCACTCTCTGCCATTGTCAGCTTAGCATTTGTTGTCTCTGATCTCACATATCCTCGCATCCTGAGGCTAGCTTCCAGTCTTTGGCTAGTGATGAGTCAAAATTTACAAGCAGCCTTGTGTCACGTTTTATTGTCATCCCGAGCCAAGGCCAGAAGTAAAAGGAAGCAGAGACACAAGAGTCCAGCAAGTGCACCGTGAGCAGCCTCACACTATAATGGCAATGTTAGCTGTTAGATTAAAGCATGTGTTAAAAAAAAAGTGTCTAAACCATTGGAGGAGATTCTCCCTCTTTCTCAATTTCAGTCGACAGTGGAAATTCACTGAGGCTTGATTATAGCAGGAGAGAGTGTTGGCTCAGCTGTGTGCTTTAAGAACCCATGATGTCAGAGCCTTATTTTCCTTGGAGAGACTTTCATCAGCTGCATTGTTCCAGGAAACCATGGTCTGTTCTCTGGGCAGCAAAAAAAAAAAAATCCTGCCCAAAATGCGCCCCCCCTTTGCACTTTGCACCCGCATCTCTGCCGAATGCAGCAGCACGCCGGCCTCTGGCACGGCTCGAGCCTCCGCGGCACAAAACACCCAGATATGAAGAAACATCACGCACGGAGCATCGGTGCATCACATTTCCCTGGAACCGGAGCCGTTTCCCCCTCCGCCGCGACACTGTTTGTTTTCTTCTTTCCTCCATATTTTCTATTAGAAGACGAGTGTCTGTGATGAAAGGCAGCGTGTTAATACAGGACGAGAAAATTATGTGTTGGCCCCCGGAGGATTATAAAACAATGCTGCTACTGATGTCATAGGGCCCGGACTTCTGAGGTCTCTTTACGCGCAAAGCTGTAGGCGGTGTGATTGAAATACAGCACCGGCAACTGACAGGTGATGCAAGCAGCTGACAGAGCTGATGAAAAAACTACTCCGCAGCCCCCCACCGCCCCAAAGTTCAAAATTTAAACCACGCACAAGGCCGAATCGGATCTGGACGCAATTATGTCCGCTTACAAACAGGACCGACTGTAAATCAGAGGCAGCACAGTCAGTAGCTGTATAAACTTTACTGGCATCTGCTGAAGATTTGACAAAGCTGTGTTGTGGAAACATAAAGATTTAGTAAATAATGTTCATGGATACCCACCGAATCACATCTGGTCCTCATAAGATTATTTGACTCTTGGCTTTTTTTTTTTTTTTTGCCTAATGTTCTTTGTTAGAGAATTATGGTAATGATTTCTTAGAAACACAGACCGGGGAAAAATTACCAGATAAAAGACCTTCACCACAGCTCAGAGTTCGTTGAATCTTCTCAATAAGTGCCAAAGAAGCTGATAGAGCTTTGGATCAGGTGGACCCACGCTGATTTGCGGCGTGTCTGCCGTCCCGTAAAAGCGCATTGATACAGCCCGCCCTGGGAAAAAAAAAATATGGGAAAAGGGAGGGAGAGATTATCAGGAAGAGAGAAAGAGCGAGAAAGGTTACAACAACAGAGCACGAAGCTCACAAGTTCAGTTGTGCTTCTGCTGGAACGGCCGTGCCCCTGTGGACAAGTTCAGTCCTTCAGTAGAAGTCCTCGCCCTCCAACAATAATACTTACAAAATAAAGGCTGACCGCTCCAAGTAAAATCACTTCAGCTGAGTTCAATAGCTATTATTCATGTCCCGGTTCTCCATCCCCTGTGATGTTAATAAGGTAAGCCTTCTGAGCTGAGAAGAAGCCTGCGAGGAGCTATGTCAACACGGAGGCACTTTCGGTTTTCAGCCTTTTATCGTCGGCCGACGGTCGCCACCAAGCGTTGATCACAAAGCGGCAGCACATCGAATTCTTCTTTGAATTAAAAGTTTGACATTCTGGGAAATATGTCTTATGGGAAGATTTTTTCCACTCTCATATCTGCAGACTGAAGGCTGGTGGGCGAAACAGCAAGCCTGGCTCTCCTCGAAGTTAAGACAACCTGCCTACCAGCGCCTCTAAAACTCACTAAATAACGTTATATCATGTTTGTTTACTCCATACAAAAACTAAGGTGTTAAAAGACTACTGCTAAGATAGCAGCTCTAAGAGGCTGCACTTGGGCAGAGCAGTACTTTAAGCTCAATACTGACAGCAGTATTGGACAAATTAACATTTTTTTGACCAAAGTTATTACAATTCAACCTGAGGAGGACATGAATGTCTGTACCCAGTTTAATGGTCATCCATGCAATAGCTGTTGAGACATTTTACTCTAAACCACAAATGTCAACCTCAGAGGGAAAGTCAGGTGGTCAACAAAGTCATCATTGATCCCCAGAGGACCATGAATTTCCTGTGACCAAAGAAATAGACTGAAAACTGACAGACTGACTACGATGTGTAATAACAAGACGTGGTTTTACGATGGTTTTGTGCCTCATATGACTGATGGGGTGCAGTGACTCTCTGAAGTCTCTAATGACAAGACTCTTACTTGATATAAAATGTTTATTAGTGGGCTTTATAGGTGCTGGTAGGCTTTTTCTTTAACCTTTAGACAGTGCCAAGCTAGCTGTTTCCTGCTGTTTTCGGGCATTTTTCTATGCTAACCTTCTCCTGTCTTCATATTCATACACTTCATTACTCTCTGCAAGAAAGTGATTATGTGTATTTCCCAAAATGTCAAAGCACCAGTACGACTTACCCGTCATCACTTTGGGGGTTTTCATACATGTTTCTGACCTTTGTGCGTGGTTTTTTTCAGCCATTCATTTTTTTTGCCATTCAGGGAAAATGATTCACTATGAACGCTCAATGGACGTCTTTCATGCGACACAGTCAGTCTCCCTGCTGAGTTCATTACGGCATGTGGATTCATTTCTGTCCTTTGACCTCCTGTGAGCCTTCTTGACACCAATGTTTGGACATTAGAGCCGTCCACGTCTCACCTCTTTATCCAGTAACAAACAAAATACGTCTATTCACCTTTTTCTTCATGAAGGAAGAACTATTAATGGAACTGAAGCACAATTTATGTGACCTTTAAACTTCCTGCAACCTCCAGTCTTTGGGATGCACATCTGCAGGAGGCTTTTTTACATTTAAGAATTAAGGTGCAAAATGTACTCAGCCTGAATATATAAGACAGCTGAGAGCCATGTCACAACAGTCGTTAGGCGAGAGAAGATCAGCCTGGTGAACCGAATACTGTGGATACCATGAGGTCTGTCTTCTCTGTCCTGTATGCTCTGGTGTTGTTCTCCGAGCTGAGCAGCCACTTGGTCGCTGTGGCCATGCCTGCAGCTAAAGTAGAGGACAGGGTAACGGAGCAGGATGGCCTGGGTTTGATACTGGAGGACGAGCCCATGACCGAGCCCGCCGTGGCCCCCCCTGTCTACAGGCAAGGCCACGTGCTGGACAACAACGTGGGGGATGATAATGGAAGCCGTAAAATCATCATCATCTCAGTAAGTATCACATCGCAGTTGTTAAAGATCTTAATCTGTTTAAAGTGACAAATTTATGGTTTATTAATCATTTCATAATGCTTTATAGCCATAAATAAGAAAAATCTTTGCGTTGCCAAGTTATTAATAATAGCTTATAACTGGTTTATAAAACATAAAAAAATTATTAACCATTAAAACTTCTTTAGCTACAACTTTCAACATACCTACACCCAAATGACAAAAAAGAAATCTCTTACAAACCTTTAGTTGTATAGTTTTATTTTTCTGGGCTTGTCAGATAAATATGTTTTAGATTTATGCTTCCACCTTAATACAATGGAAGTAAATGTACTTTCATTGGTGGTGGTAACAGTATTAAAAATAGCATTTAAAAAATTTCATCAGCAGTGTGTCTTTCCAGAAGCAATGTCCTCCACATTTCACTGTGAACGGTTTTTATTGGACTATGTTTTAAAGACCCATTTAAAGACTTTTAAAAAAAATCTTTTTTCTGTTAGTTTGATAATAAATATTCCGAATCACAGGATGAATACTAATACTAAAACAGGACAATGAGAAATCTTCATTCATGCCAGATGTCTTTAAAATAAACAGATGATGAACCACTATCTGTCTGAAACTTCAGTGAGTGGACAAAAAGGGACTTAAATAAAGACTGGAAATCTTGATGAGGTTCCTGTCCAGCTCATCATTTTTGCTCTTGAGGATTCAACACCTTCTTACACATATCAAAGATGAGCATGTTAAGCTATTATCGAAGGCAAAGCTTTGAAAATTTAAGCACTTTCCTTCCTTCCTAAACTTTGTGTGTAAAAACAAAAAGAACAGTTTACATCTGAACTACTTTCGACCAAAGAAACAGTCCTTATGGAAACTGCTGGCAGCATGATCTGTGTTTTGGCCAAGACTCATTTCTGGATGGAGAAGTTGCAGTCAAATTTTTTTAATGTAATTTTCCAATACAGTGAGTGAGTTTCTTTCATTATTTGGGCGAACCAACCCTTTAAAGTTGTTAGCTCAAAAACAAATTGATCCAGTCCAAAATCACCAGCCATCTGGATTATTCTTAGTTAATTTATCCCAAATAAATGTATCTGGCTGATCTCTGTTTGCAGTCATTGAACTCTGCCAATGGCAGTCATGCATCATAACTATTTCTTTGTATGAGATTTCTCTCTACAAACACCCGCAGCTAACCATAGTTCAACAACAACAAAGAGCACATTATCTCCATCCTGTGTCTGAACATTTGACCCCTTTCGATTGGTCACCGTCCTCGTGTCTACCGTTAAGTCAATATTTCATACACATCTATGAAAATCTTTTACGGCAGCGTTGGAAAACCGGGAAATACTATTAGCTGAAAAGGTCAAATGATCACAAGCCTATAAAGATTTATTGGAATCACAGTGGGAAGAATGATGATATATCTGTACTCCCTCAAACGTTTGGCTGCGATGTGTAAAGAGTTTATCTGGCAGCTGCGTCTCCTGTGTGTCATGAACATGGTGGTTATCTCTGCAGTAATGGGGAACAGGCAGCCATGATGGAGAGAACAAAGCCATCTGGGTGAACCGGAGCAGTGGAAGAAAACGGGCCACTGTGATGTAGTAAAAATGAGGAAACACATTTCTTCCATTTGGGGTTCCTGTGGCTTGGATCGGCCGCTGAAGACAGATCCAACACCTGTGCTGCAAAGTGAAAAAGATCATCTTTGAAAGCCGTTGCAAATTCGCTGCAACCGGACGATCCAGAGTTCAGCGCAGAGCTGTGTGTGGTCTTATGGCGTCACATGTAATCGCTGATCAATACTGTGTTTCAGGACATGAGGCTGAAAGGACACCCGGCCTTCACCCGGAGCCTCCCTCTGCAGACGGACCAAAGCTTGAACCACATCCCTGCTGAGCAGAGTTTGAAAATTGATCGCAGAAACACCGACCTTGACAGTAAGTTACCCATGTTTCTGAGTTAAAGCTCATAACTTTGATTTTTTCAGGTATATAGGCAACACACAGTTGATTCTGACATCGGGATTATTTAACAATTTTTTTGACTTACTAATGCAAGTATTCTCTCCATCTCTTTGCAGTGCTGAGGTGTATGATAGGCAGAGTGTACCGACCCTGCTGGGAAGTATAAAAGGCCTCCCCTCCGTGCTGCTGCCGTCACCTGAACGTGCTGTAAAAATTTCTTCCGCATGTGTGTTACACTGAAATGCATTGCCTCGTAGAAAATAAGTGCGCACAAAAACATAAAACAAAATAAAACTTTATTTAAAAGGAAACGTCTGCTTCGTATTTACAGATTTCATTGTGGAACATTACAGGTTAAAAAGATAAAAACCGTACAACTATTGATTAAATACAGGGTACTGGCCAAATACAGCCTCCCAATGATCTGCTGTTAAACTGATCTATTCATGATGCAGTTATCTACATTTCAATGCTGCCAAATGGGTAAAAATGCCAAGTGTGGAAACAATTATTTGCTTAGTTAATCAGCAGAAGATTAAAAGTTGTAAGAGTGATTCTGTGCTCTTCATCCACTAAATTTAACATTTTAAAGAATGAATAATTAAGTTAACTGTTTGACATTTTGGGAAATACACTTAATCAGCTTCTTGCTGGGAGTTAAATGAGACTATTGATACCACACATGTCTGTACACTAGATATGAAATTACAACCACCAGGGGCTCATTATAGCTTAGCATAAAGACTGGAAATTGGGCGAAACAGTTGTTCTGGGTCTGTTTAAAAGGCAAAATCTCTCAAAGTCACTTAATTGTTGTATCTTCTTTACTTAATCCATAGAAAACAGTCTCTGTATGTCAGCATAGAAACTGGAATCGGGGATAAGTTTGCCTTGCTCTGTCCAAACTTTTAATAATCTGCACCTCTAAACTTCTAATAAACCTGTTAGCAAAGAGTTAAATGAAACTGCTAACCTGGCAGAATCGTGCTAAAATAAGATGAGCTCTAGCTTCATATTTAGTGTATGACATACAGAGTGGTATCCATCCTCTCACCTAACTTTGAGTAAATTTAATCTTCAAAATCATCACTGATTTCGGCCTTAATTGGAGGATTAACATCACTACAGCGCGAGAAACAACTAAATGGCTTTATATGAACACCATTTGACAGGAAGTCCATCAGGAGTGCCATCATGAAACCAGCATGAAGGATCATTAGACTCTGAAGAAGCTGGTGAGCTTTCCCTGCCCAGCTATCAGCTTCTTCTTACTCGAGGCCTTGCTGACACTCTTGCCAGGCATTTTGACTGAGGCAGCGGCGGGTTTCTTCTTCTGTGGAGGCTCGTTCTCCGATCGTCCACGTTGGTCACAGTCCACCTGCTTCCTCTTGCTGCCCTTGCTCTCTGTTTTCTTTCTACTGCCCGGGGCGGCACCTCTGTTTTGGGCATTTCCACTTCTTTGCCCGAGAGCAGCCCCCCGCTGCAAACTCCTCGTCTCCTCATTTAGACATTCAGAGGTCCGCTTGGCTGGAAAGATTGAAACAAAGCAAAAGCAAGTGTGACAACCTGGTAGGGGGAAAAAAAAAGAAAAAAAAGGAAACCGTTGTGACGAAACTGCTGACGTTAGCTGCTGGTTGAAGCGGGGCCGTGTGTTTATTCTGTGAGGCTGAAATTTAACATCCGTCATGTAACCTGATGGAGTCGAGCCTGAATTCCCACGAAACAAAAGACAGAAGGGGAAATGGGCAAAAAGTCTGTGCGAATGTGTATGTGTGTGTGTGCGCACTTTGGTTTTTACTACAGATGTGGGTGTGAGCAGGTTTTATAGGATGGGGATTCGTTTAACGGCTGATGGTAAGCACCAGTCCCAGGGCTAGGACTGGGAAGGGTTCAAGGCTGGAGCTGAGAAGGTGTGCCTGGGCCTCAGTCCAGCTGTGTGGCGTCAGAGGAAACAGAAATCCACCCCGGCAGAAAGAGAACGCCGCACCGCTTATGTTGACATTTTGAGCTTTTCTCCACATGCAGTGGAGCACGTCTGTAGGAGCTGATAAAATGAAGGCTGTACCTGTGGTTGTTTCCTCCATGTCAGAGCTGCATTCCTCATCCAGAGCTGCGATTATTTGGGGTTTTGGTGCTGGGTGCACACAGGTAGGGACCTGGCTGGTGCTGGGGAACTCCAACACACGGTTGAGTGGCAGTTCTTCGTCGTTGTACGTGCATGCAAACTGGGATCGAATGACTCGCTCTTTGGCCTGAAATAAAACAGAAAAAAAATAACTTCAATCCAGCTGATAGGATGTGGTTGATGATAAGTATCAATGACTCCAGGCAGGTGGCCTAGGTTTCCGGCTTTCAAAATGTACTTTCTAACTTTTACTTTGGTGTTTGGAACAAAAAGAAAAAAAAAACTTGCTGGCACTTGAATTTCAAGACATGCTTTCCCACTCCTGCACATTTTCAACAAGAGAGAAGGGAGTGCCAAAAAGTATACGGCCATGCTAGCTGCACAATGAGGCTGTACTTAGACACAGCAAGGCTTTGAGTTAAGTGTAAAAAACAACTGTTGTTTAACAGGTATTATATTTACCACGGTTTGCATTTTAGTTTAGAATGACAGCCTGCTCACATTTAACAGAACAAATTGCATTAACACAAGTGTAGCTGAGGAAATGTCATTAGTGTTGCATGTATTTGAGTGGACACATTAAACATTTGACCTGATGATGGTGATAGATGAACCTAAAAGGGATCACTAAAGTTATTACAGTTCATCCTGATGGGGACATGGATGCTTGTACCCAATTTCATGACAACCCATCCAAAAGTTGTTGAGATATTTCAGTAAAAATCTCACGTTAACCTCATGGTGCTTCTAGAGGAAAAGTCAGGGGACCACTAAAATCATTAAGATACATCCTCTGGGAACCATAAATATCTGTACTACCATAGTTCATGAAAATCTATCTGATGGTTGTCAAGACATTTGCTAAAAACTAAAACAGTCATGGCAACATGGTTATTGATCAGTATCACCAACCTCTAAACACTTCACTCTTTGGGATTTCACAAAGCACTCTCAAGAAGAGAGGAGGCCTCACTAAACATCACAAGATTTCCACACTAAAAATCAAAGGCATTATTAATAGTTTTCAATCACTCTTTCTCTGAAGCATGAGACTTTAACAGGCTGCCTGACGACTGCCTTAGTCATCGATAAATGTTGATGAATCATACATTAGCCCAACTTTCCAACACTTTAAAAAACAAGAGAAACAGTTTTCTTCAATCTTATCACCACTACATGTCTAAAAGAGCAGAGCAGCGCCTCATTAAAAAGCCTTTTCGGACAGCCTAGTTAGTAATAACAAAATGAATAGTGTTGAAGACTACAATCCTGGCCCTGGGGCAAACGGATTCACTGCTTTTCATGCACCGTTTGATCTACGCCTGCTTGGGATTATCACAATCCAAGGATTTCACCCTTCAGGCCAGTGGGCCACAGTAGGGAGGAGAAATCGGAGGGAAAAATACAGCGAGCAAAGCTGGGTGGGTCCGTAAAGCACAAAGGGATCAAAGCCTTTGTGCTTTTCAAAAGAACTTCTTAAAAGAGCACCTAAAACAACAGTGACCCTAAGAACGAGGCACACTTCAATAATGGAGCTAAAAATGTATGCTGCCCTGGCTGCATGCTAATAAAACATATCTGAAACAATGGGAGGGGATGGAAGAGTGAACACGGCCAAACTATGACTGACGGAGAACATCTAATCCAATTACAACAGGTGGGAGCCCAACGTGGCACTGTGTGGTCAGGCCCTCATTCCTCTGAAGATGGCTTGTCCTGAAATAACCTCTGCACACCGCCTGACACGATGCTGGAGACACCTGACCAAGACATTCCTGACAGTATGTCCAAAAAGCAGGTGAAAGCGATTTCTGCAGCTCTCTGTTTTGACGTGTGTGTGAAAGCCACCAACAGGTGCACCGTGACGACGATCGCCATCGGAGGCTGATCCGATCATTTCTGAGATAAAATGCATGTTATCTGTTATCATGAAATCAAATGCATCTTCTCACAAACATCATTACTGACGTCACAGAGGAGAAACACTAAATTGGCTTTGAGATTTTTAGACAACCCCCCCCCCCCCCCCGTATAGATCATCTGTGGCACTGAGAAAGATTTGGAAACGTCCCAAAAGCAGAAACTAAATCTGTCCATCTCTGAGCGTGCCAGTTGACGTCAGTGCATGATGAAACCGCTGGAGAAGTCTGGGATAAAGTCATTCAGCAGACAACAGGAAACAATAACCTTTCAAGTTTCCCTTGCTAGTCGAATTACGCGACTGATATGGCATCTTCAAAGTGAAATTGATGCAGAAAGCTTCCGCTCACCGAGTTCAGGAAGCGGTGAGCTGCCCAGGGACCATTACAGCGCACTCAAACAGGAAGGCAGCCAGATTGTGGGGAGCTAAAATGACATCTGCTAGCGCAATTAAATAAAGGAACCATTTCACAAAATGTGTTTAGCATACAAGTTCACACAGCGAAGCCACTTCATGTAAAAAAAAAAAAAAAAAAAAAAAAATCGCTCCTGCCTTTGAATATAAAGCTCGTCTCGTCAGTGTTTTTCAGGTGACTCAGCATTTCAGAAGATGCCTCACTGTAAAAATTTCAAAAATGTTATTCCAATAAAAGAATGAAAGTATCATCAACTAAATATGGGGGTATTAATGAGTATTTAAAACACTCTTTAGGAGCTATTTGATCCCTTTCAGAGCATATAAATATTATATAATTGTATTATTATAACTGATGCATTAACATTAAGCAGCAAAATGACATAGCTCAAATGGTCAGGCCAATACTTGGACTTTGGATGTTTCTTTCAGATGTTTTGAGAACAATAATTTTATATTAGCCGATAGTAAAACAAAATCCCTTAAACTCCACTGTTTTATGATTGCACACTAATGACAGTTTTAGACTCCCAATGGATTTTTTTTCCCTCCATATTGTTGCAAGAGAACCAGAGATATTGTCTTCTTTATTCGATGTGTTCCTACATTACCCACAATGCAACACGACAGATTGGTCGGAGATTCAGGAATAGACAGAGGTCTCACTTGTTTCAGTCTCAAGATGTTCAGATTTTTCTTTTCCATTTTCAAACGTAGTTGTCCTCAGCTCCAACTGACACTGACTCGAGTGACATCACTTCCCCCGATGTGGGATTAATAAAGTTTCTGATCTTATCTTGAGGACATTGTTCAGACTTCAAAAAAAGGCTTTATTCAACAAGACTTGTAAACTGAGTTTCCCTTTGAAAGAATTGTGATCAAGACACATACTGAGCAGGATATTTTACAGCTGAAAAAAAAAAAAAAAAAATCCCCACTTTCTTGTGAAACTATGTGATGGCAATACAGTTTCTAAATTATTGTACTGTCCTTTTCATTCTGCTTAGTATACTATCTTATTAATTATATTAACTAATTACAGTGCAGTATTGTACAAGTACTTGAGCATAAATACCTTTAAATGTTAGTTGAGTAAATGTACTAAGTTCCTTCCCAAGAGTGAGTGAACTGTTTAGATTTACAATTTCTCAAGAGTCTGATGAAATAATCCCCTTCACATGACAGATTAAACTGTACAGTTCACAGTTAAAGTCTGTATACTCCAAACTTATTGGAGAAAAAAAGGCTGAATAATCATAATGTGACGGATCGTCTCACTCTGACCGCTGAAGGTAAAATAAAAAAAAAAAAATTAAAAAAAAGAACAGCTGAGCTCACTGCCAGGAAGGAATATGGATAGAATAGGATATCAGATGTACAGTACGTTGTATTGTGCACTGTAAGCAAATGGACCCGCGCCCTGACAATAGGATAACTTATCATCAGGATTGGTTAATGGTTTGAATCCCCCACGAATAAGTCATTTTATGCCATGGATTTAAACAGCACCCTCAAACCAACACTAAGAGCTAAAACACAGCTGTGCAAACGAGAACGGTGGAAGTCAGTTAAGATGTGCGCTTCAGCTAAGAAAATAAATAATATAATACCAGGGAGAAATTACAGGATGTAAAGACATTATTTTCAATGTTTGTACATCTGATTCAATTTGAAGTAACTGATGGTTTGGATTTGGTGCTCTTGGATGAAGGGGCCCACGTTACCTTGGGTTTGAGCAGATCTAGCCGGCTCTGGACTCTGTTTCTTAGAGGTTCTGGAGAACATCCAGTAGACACTTCAGGGGATCTGAGGGGCGAGCCACAATGAGAGGCAAAGACAAGAGGTTTATAAATTAGAAAAGCTAGAAGGCTACATGGTCAAACTCACCAGGAAATCTACCCACTGCTTCTTAAAAACAGTGTTTGGTGCAGAATCAGGTTTTCAACATGTCACACTGAGCTCATGTTGGGCTTTTGCAACAAACTGGATATGTGCCACTCAATGGCGTCCACCTTGAACATAATGTCCCCCCCCCCCACCAACCACAGCCAGTGGCTATTTTTTCATTATTTTTATTTCAGATGTTTGACCAGAGAAATTGTTCCAGGGTGGTGTGGGAGGATTTTCCTCCATATGGTTTCAGTGGAGAGTTGTAGAGTCTCTTGTTGGTCTGATTGCTGTTTCAGGGGTTTTCCCCACTCTGACTGAATCCTGTGGTAGTGAAAATGGTCGAATCCAATTCATTACTTTTTCACCGTTAAATATCAGCTTTAATTCACCAGCGCTGTTCTTGACCCCTGGAGGACGAGACAAAGCATTTCACAATTGACTGGTCCGGTTTGTGGTACACAGACAGTAATGCTGGTGCTACCTTGTGGTGATGTGTTGTTCTGTCTGTAATAAACAGAGCGGTAAAACAATTTTATCACCACTTATTACACACTTAAGACTGCAAATGCAGCTGTCAGTTGATTCATTATTGGTTCATCTGTTGGCTGTTTATGTTTCATCAATCATTTAGCCTGTATGTCAGAAAAACAGCTAAAACATCTTCATTGAATTGCTTAATTCAACAGTCCAAAACACGACTAAAATAAAATGCTGTATTTGCTGTATATGTTTATGTAATTTTGAATTATTTGATTTGTTCCTTCATTAACTGACTAATTATTCTCACACTTATTTAAATATATTTTGGTCTTAGAGTCTACAAACATGCTTTGTGCTTTGTGTTAATGCTGGCATGTCGATAAGCTCACAGTGACAGCTCTAATGCGCTGATGTTCACCAGATTTAGTTTGCTTGTCAGCACACTAAACACAAACTACAGATGAAGCTGATGGGAATATCATTAGTTTTGCAGGTATTTGGTCACAAACCAAAGTAACAGAGATCAAATCTTGACCTGAAGGTGGCGCTAGATAAAAAGTCATAGACCACCAAAGTTATTTCACGTATATGTCTAAACCAGATTTCAAGACAATCAGTCTAATAGTTTGAGACAGTTAACAAGAAACTACAAATGTCAACCTCATGGTGGCGCTAGAGGAAAAGTCCTCTGGGGATCATAAACATCTGATTAATGGCGATGCATCCACTAGCTGTTGAGATATTTCAATGTGGAAGTGTTGGACCCATCCCTACAGCCACTCTTAAAGATTTGCATGAAATATCACCAGTAACCATTAAAATACATGTTAGAAATGTAAAAGGCATTTCAGTCAGTTCGTGCCAACCTGAACAACGTGAGGATGCAGGTGCCCTCGGCTCCACTCAGGACGGGCTGGTCCTCAGACAGCAGCTCTGCTTTGTTCTGACTCGGAGGACTCAGGGCTTCTTCATCCAGCAGAGCCATCAGCACCTTCACAGTGTCCCGACCTCCGTACGCAGTGGCATGATTGACTGCGTAAGCCTTTGGCTGCGGGGGAACGCCAACAAACAAAAATCAGCTCACATGGCGGACTGTTAAAGAAGATGAAGTGGGTTTTGTGTGAACGTATGGACTTTGAAATGTAGCTGGCTGGAGCGCACAGGTTATACATTACCCTGGCAGGGCTTATCCCAGTCCCGCTTCCATTAGCATTAGTCTGCTTTTGGATCTGGTGTAGCTGGCAGATCCTCTCCTTCAGCTCCTTTGTCGTTTCGTCGGCTGCGGTGCACGGTGCACGGCATCTCCGCTGCTGCGTCCCTTCACCAGCACTGACCTGATGGCAGCCACCAGCCTGCCTCCACATTCACTGAGAATCAAACACAGAGACGTGACATCTGCTGAGAGCACTGTATTGTGCCATAGATAGAGAATAAATAAATAAATAAATAAATAAATAAACCCCTGCATTTGTTTTGGAAAGCAATACTCTTTCTTCTGCAGAACACACATACAGGTTTTCATCTGGATGAAATTAATAGTGTTCAAGAGTTCAGCCAATATTTGCCAACATGAATAACTCTCTCCTAAAACTGAAAATCCAGAAAAGCCAGAGCCTTCGTCTGAATGTCTTTAAAAGATATACTGCAGCTTCACTTTCAGTTAATTGGACACTGACTTTAAGGGCTCAGAGTAATTGTTTCGGTGTTAACATCCAGTTGAGCTTTATTTCACTGTAATGCAGCTTTGCCAATGTTAACAGTTATGAAGCAGAAAATATGCTCCAAATCCCTGTTAAAGTCACCCTGGGCACTGTCACTGCTCTCACCGATGGACTGTCAGCGGAGAAACTGCAGGATTTTCCTCTTTATAGTTTCGGGGGATTTTTTCGTCTGCGCTGCGTGTCCAAAAATCATAGCAACATATCACTACTGCAGAACAGTCAAGTGCACTAAAGCATGCTAGAAGAGAGCGCGAGTAAGGTGGAGAGGCGGTGGTCTAACCCTGACCCGGCTCTGATGTGAGCGAGCGGGGCTCAGTAACAGAATCATTTGGGAAAACAGATGTTCAGTGAAGAAGGGGCCCTGAACTCTCCGTAGAAGGTGTTTGTATGAGGAAATACAGTACTCCGCTGAGAGCGTAAAGGCACTGCCTGTTGAAAGACACATCGTCAGACGTGGAGCGCTCTCATCGGCCTGCACGTACTGAGAACCCTCAGAAGAGCAGCGAGAGTCGAGTCCACTACTACACAAACATCACAGAGTGTTGTTACGGATTGGCCGAGTGGAGCTAACGTCGCTACTGGGACCGCTACAAAGGGCGCCTTCAGCGGCTTCGCCCCTGAGCTCAACCCTCACATGACCGAACGGCTAAATCATTTCTGATAACCACTTTTGTTGTGGTGCCAAGTGCGTCGACGTCCAAAATAATCTGTAATGGTATGGAGAATGATCTGTGGAGCTCGAGGTTTGATGATAATTCATCAAAGTAAGAACTCCAGACAGGGAACAAGTTAGTTAACAAAGACAGGCTTTGATGTGGCAAAGATGAACATGCTTTAGCAATCCAAATGTTATCATGAGCAGCTTAGATGGGAGCCATTACAGGGATTTGGAGGAAATAATAACGAGCTGCAGCGGGACAGGTGGATTTTATGATCACAGGTGTGATTTCAGTGCACAGGTGTCTGCCAGGCTGATAAATAGTCCTACCAGTAGCAGCAGCTGCACTTTTCAGAATTTAATTCAATTCAGAATTAAGGAGAATTGAATCAGGAACAGCAAAAAAGGACACAGGATTGTTTCACTTCTTCCTGCAATTCAAGTTCAGGTTAAATTCGGAGAAAAATCCACTCGGTCATAAATCTAGAGTTTCACTATATTTGAACTCTGTCACTGCCACATACCGAAGCATGCTCAACCTTTCTGGGAATCTCTGTATTCCTCTAATCAGCTCAGGAGGATTTATCTGGAAATGGAATATGTATATGTATATGAGTATTAGACTGCAATAAAGTGTAAACAGCACAAGATGCATTATGTGAACTGGAAAGTTGCTTATACCAGCATGTTTAGGATTACCTACTACAATTAAGTGATTTATCCCTGATTACAGAATGTGGCAGCTAAGGAAAACACTGCTATAACCATTAAAACTTTCTGACTTTATTATTTCAATCTTAATTTTTCAATTTGTAAAGCTTGATTTTATTCCTCGGTGCCATAGAGCTCCACTGTTGTCTAGAATCTACTAAAAACACAGCAATGAGTGTGCTGCAGCTGAAAATAATCCCCAACAAATGCACCCTTTATTGCCATTTGAGGAAAGTTTAATAAAAACTACACTGCCCAGTTCTTTTTTGGAAATGTCATGACCTTTTCTAAAAAATTAAATGATGTATTCCTAGGCGAGACTCCTGGAAGTTACTGCGCCTGGCCAAGAAATAATCTAGCATATGAACCAATGTTAAAATGGGAATTGATGGTTTTACACTCATGCTTTTTTTTAAACTTTAACAGAGAGCCAGGCCAGCCATTTCCCCTTGTATATAGTCTTTGTAATAAGCTAAGATAACCAGCCACTCATATTGCGAATAAGCGTATTTCTGAGTTTTATGAGAGCAGATTGTCATGATTTGAAATTCTGCAAGTATTTGATCATATAATTAGAAAAAAAAAATTGTATTATTCAAAGAGAGAATTTAAATAGAAAGACCATCTTAAAGCACAATATTGTAACTTGTTAGGGTACCACTGTCCCCGACTGAACCACAGACACGAAGATTGCTATGACGCTCAGTGGCTTGACGGTCTCCTGTTTTAGCACGAGGCATTGGTTTACCAGAGCAAACTGGTCCTGATGACTTCCTAGAAGTCTCCATGCCCTGTGGCGATCCAAAGCTGCTGTCAGGAATTCAGACACGATTACACAATTACTGCGAGACCACAAACAAATAGATCTCGAGACTGTCCAGAGTTTTTTTCCGTCATAACTTCTTTCCTATTGTAACTCCACCGGCAATCAATCATACGGGATGCATTTAAGTCTTTAGTGTCAGCCGGGGTCACCTTCATGTATTTTAAGACCTTCAATTATGATGTACACATTATTAATAGAGTAGTCTTGACTGATTAAAAACACTACTAAAAAAGTGGACTTTTTTATATAAAGCTGCTAAAAAGAGATAAGAATAAATATTTACTGTATCTAGCAAGTCATCAGTTGAATTATTCTGGCTCCCTACAGCAGTATGGTCCTATAATAAACAGATTTAAATGTGATTTAATTGTGATAAATGGATCAAAAAGATACCAAAATAACTACATGATGATGCTGATTTGTAAAAGGAAGCCTGAACTCAGTCTGTCTGCAAGACAACTTTTAAAATCCTTGTTTTCTCAATGAAGTTTAGATCAATCGAGGCTCTCCAGTATCGTAGACTCCCCCTTCTGGCTGTAGCTTTACCGTTAGCCTTCAGATATGAGAGTGGCATCATCAAATGCTCTTGAAGAAAATGATTGAGGGAATTTCCCAAAATGTCACACCGTCCCCCCTCCAATGTATAAAAGGTTTGAACATTTTAAAATGTACAATAAAAAAAGATGAGTCATTTGAAGTCCTCAGAGTTTTACGTCATTCTCTTCTGCTCCCTTTGTCTGGCTTGATTTGCAGCTCTGTGACACTTTAACAACTTCATTTCAAATCTAATTTAAATTCAGGAGCTGAACTGGAATCTCCCAACACTTACAGAACAAGAAGGCAGGCATCACCTCAAAAGCAACAGTAAGACAGGGAGCGAGTAGAAGCCTGGATTAAGCTGTGCTGTGTACCTTGGGTCAGGAATCTCTCCCAGTATTTCTTCCAGGTTGTCTAGAAACTGGACAAAGTCAGACAGGCCTTTGACATGTTTCCTCAGTGGGTTGGACTCAGCTGGAGCGTAGCCCTTCCCTCCGAGCTGGATGGCCCTCACGAAAGATGTCACAGCCTGAAAAAGCATGAGAGAGACCCAAAATGTTGCACCACTGGGGGATGACTCCATTTTCAATGTCGTAGTTTTTGTTTTCCTCATGATGTAAAGTGTGAGAACGTCATGCTTAAAAGAACTACGCACGTGCAGGCTGTGCAGGTTTCTTACCAGGAAGAGAGACGTGTTGTTGTTGTGTGCAGCGTGCTTCAAGTCGGTGAACGCCTGCCGTCCAAGATCGCGACTCGGCACGTTGAGGGTTAGCGCCAACGCCATGTCGTTCTTGGAGTTCACGAGCAAATTTAGATAGGAGCAGAAAACCCTTCTGACTGCCATTTTCACCTGTTAATAATAAATAGAGCAGACATTATTTAAACATTTTAACATATGAAGATAACCGGTAATTGCAGGTGTAACTTTGCGTCACTTGTGATTCTTCCAGAGTCACCCCTCCCAACCAACCAACTAACCAATCAACCAACAAAATACTGTCATTTTTACACTTCTGTTTTTGTACGGACTAAACAAACAAAATATAAAATGTTAATTAGTGAGCTAGAGAGGTGTTTGAAAGTTTTCTTTGCCCTCTTTGGACAGATCCAGGCTAGCAGTTTGCACCCATTTACAGTCTTTGTGCTAAGCCAAGCTACTGACAGGAGGTTCTCATCCACCAGTAAGTGTTTCCCCAAATGGTCGAAATATTTCTTTACTAAACTTTTTGGCTCAAGACCAATCCAGGTTGTGTTTCTAAACTACAGAAAGAGACAATAGCGTTACTGCCTGGGGAAAACCACTGAAAACAGCAGCTGACAGCCCGTATTAAAACCCAAAAATTACATCACCCTAGCTGGTAGTGCAGCAGCAAGCCTCCACTAAAAAACTCATAAATCTGCATGTGACGGAGAAGAGTGGAGAAAAGAGACTCCGCTACAGAAGCTCTCGTCCAGCCCCACGCCGTGTTGTGTTTTAAACATCTGCCTGGTAATTGAATTCACATTGCGCTCCTAAATCTAAATGATATGATATAGCATTCCTGTCAATAAGAGCAGGATGCATTCCAGAGAAATGAAGTACGCTGAAGACTGGGAAAGTAAACGCATGGATTATGGCCAGCGGAACAAAAATAATTTTCCTTAAAAAAAAAATTATATATGAGGTTAGAGGGCAAAGTGGAAAGAGAGGTTTCTTATCGTCATTTATGAAATGGGTCGGATCTTTTATTAGTGTATGAAAGCAGGACTGGGCCTACCTGTGAGCTGCAGGACCTGCTTTTACTTGACGGTGTTGACGGGACTGAGGAGTCTGGTAACCTGGAGACCTCGCTGTTGCCCAATAAGAACTCAAACAGCTGGATCTTGGCAAAAGAATACATAAAAAACTGTAATTAGAGAGATAAACTGATTGATCTCTAACTCGGTAGCCAATCTGATCAACCACAATCAACCTCATCAGTCTGATTTCAACCAGCTCACCGAGCTCACAGGCTCCTCTGGGTCAGAGTCCACCAGCCTCAGCTGTTTGTACATGGAGAGGATATCAACCAGGTCCACAGTGTTGGAGCGCTTCAGGAAGGATTCGTATGCCTCCAGGATGAGATCATAGTTCTCCAAGCGTGCAAAGTTGGGGGGTGGCAGGTGTAGTTTGTCTAACAGTAAGTGTTTCCAGGCCATCAGGACATCACTCAGAGCCACTTTGAACTCTCCGCCGTGCTGTCACAGGAAGAGAGAAAGCAGTGAAGGCAGCAGCCGTAATTACTGACGGCCTGGAACCAATCAGTTCAAAAAGCACAGAGACCTTCTCCCGCAGTCCAAAAAACGGGCCATGAGCGGTCTCAGCCGGAAATCTGCGGTAAAGTCATCAGTTATAGACGTGATGACAGTCAGCCTGATGGTTCAATTGAATTATGCCATGATGATGATGTGAATTGGGCTCCTACAGTCTCATTTGTGGGCTGACGGATAACTCTCAGTGAGAAAACAGAATACTGACAATATTTAAGTCCTCCTTTATTAAAAGTATGTTAACGTTTTCTTTTATTTACTGGTTTACGACCTTTCGTGAAAAAGACTAGAACTGATTCCAAGTTGCTGTTTATTACCAAAACAGAGATCCCTCACCCAGCTAAATACTAAGCAAGCCCCCAAAAAGATATATAAGATTATCAAAAGCCCCAGTGCTAGAAATGATCGGTTTTAGGGTTTAGATTTAAGATGTATTTTAACATAATGGGCCTTTTGCAGGAAACAATATAGAAACGTGCTCTTATTGTTGTTCATATCGATGACTTGTTCATATTTTGTTCGTGTCCGTAGATTTCTGGAATTTACTAATGTTTTCTGAACTCTTACCAAGAAAAAAATAAAACAAAGCAAATTGTTTGTCCAATGCAAACAAACAAGTTTTAAATCTGAGGAACATAAAACTTGCATGATATCATCAAATTTAGATTATTTTATGTTTTAGAACCATGCCTTTTTTTTTTTTGTTCCATTTTCTCTCTACTGATGTGGCATTTACAGCATTCACAGGCCTTTATTTGGTGGTATCTCTCCAATTTGTCAGCAATTCTTGATTATATTTGCAAACAGCTGCACTTAGTGTTATATAGTGTTTAGGGCCTTTCCTTATTCCAATAAACAATCGACCAGGCGCCTGAGATTTATGATGAAGAGGGCTTCATCATCCAGCACATCTGCGTAAAAGCAAATTTGGATGGTTTTGGATGTTTGGTGCATCCCCTTTTTTTTTCTCAAAAGGAAATTGAGAGAGATTTATGACCATGTTGTTGCATGAGGCCCACCGTGCCTTTGCGGCCACTTTTGGATTTGCTTTCCTTACATTATCATATCTGTATCTTAAGGTTGTTCTCATGTGTGTGAATTATTAATTATAATAACATGATGAATTAACTGTTACCTGCTTGTTGACTTCTGCCATGGCCAGCTGCAGCAGCATCAGCATCCCATCAGCTCCATGAACGGTGGTCCTCTCAGACTGCAAAACCCTGTGGGATTCTCTCCTGAAGACTTTTACCATCAGCTTCAGACGGTCTTCAAAAGCCTCCATTTTCCACCTGAGACAACAAAGAAGGGAAAAACACTACTTTAATCAGAACATGGGAAAACTTCCAACAAAGATGGTAAACTGTGAAATCACTTTAGTAGGATTTATCTTTTATATGGGATTGAATGAACCAAGTTTTTCTAACAAAACTAAAATAGAACCAAACAAATTTAACTTTTAAGGCGCAGAATAAAGCCATAGTGTTCATAGTAAACACTGACTGGTGGCACAATGGTACTGAAAATAACTGTTTATGTGTCTTGATGTCAACTCACACAATAGGCACAGATAAAACTAATACTATTACATGTTTATGGCTGCAATTAATCCAAGAAAATGTTAGTTTAATGGTGCAAACCTTTAATATGCAGGCTCCAGGAACACACGTCCACCACCAAGCAGCTGATTTGAATTTTTAAATTGCCGATGACGTTGACTGCCTCCTGGCCAATCAGCTTGTAGTAGACAATAACGGGAGCTTTCCAAATAAAAAGACGAGTATCCCCTGCATATATTTGTATAATTTCGCATAAGCATACTACTAAATGTTGTTTGGAAAATATAAACTTTATATATAAATAATATGGTGAAATATTACGACGTAGTTTAGATTTTTTTTAATTAACGTTTCGCGGACGCCCCCTTGATTTTGGTACTCAATGGTACAGTCCTGGGCGACCCGGAAATAGCTTGAAAACATCTCAAACGCGCGCAGCGTTAAATTCAAAGAAACTCCTGAAAATAAAAAAGGTAAAATAAAACATTTAGTGGTGAATCCTGAACCGGAATACACTCTCATAATCAGGAGTTACTTATTAAGTTTTCAGCCAAAGCGCTAAATTGTTAAAAAAGACAATTTAAAGTTGTATTTGGCTAGTTGGTGCTAACATGCCTCAAGACACGTTTTTTCCCTTTGCCAGGTGACACAGTACTGTTATTTGTAATTAAAATGCTATTTTTATTAATTACTTGGTGTTTTATTCAAACCATTCACGAGTTGATAGTCTTGTGGTAAATTCGGCATTGATATTTTACTTTAATTTACAGCGTTATTGCGGAAATATCGGTCTAACCTTTACCTTGGCTCCAGCTAAGTGCGGATTATTTCTACATTTGGGTTCAACACATTTAAAATAAAGCATCTGTTTTGGGTGTTTGATGTTTACCGAATTGAAGTTTGGTCGATATAGTTTGGTAAGAATATACAGATTATTCCCTACGTGCTATGTCTTGTTCTGTGCCTACTATAACATATAAAACAAGAAGAAATTCGAATGAGGTTCGGTCTGACGTCCTCTCCAAACATCCTGACAGAAATCTGGTGTTTACTTTGTGAATGTGTCTGATTTACCTGTGCTTTTCATATGTTTGTGGACTACTTGATTTATTACCGTTGAAGTAGATTAGTGGATTTTATTTTTTTAACTGCTATTTCACTAAACATAAGCAGTCAAAAGATACAAATATTTCAAGATTTGCACCTTACTGTTAAACGTTTAATTGGTCAGTATTTATATTTATGACACCTGACATTAACCTGTTACATTTCTGACATTGTGTGCATTTATTTTTTGCAACTTTGCCCTCACCTATACACTTTATTTTGTTTATTGTTTTATATTTGAACTCTTTCCTTATGTATTGCAGCTGCTGCACAACCATTTCCCTCAAGATTAATAAAATGTTATCTTATCATTATGCAATATTTTGTTTTGGGAGTGTGTCTTTTAATCTATATTTAATTATATGTTATTGTTTTCTACATGGAGTCTCATAAATTCATAAATTTTTATTTTACTATAGATTATTTCCCTACAAAAAGCAGAATAACCAGTTAGGAATGGCAGTTTTTGGTTAATTCATCCGATTAATTTCCTGACAAATAAAGGCATTAATGGTGGGGCAAAGTTTAATAGTTGTAAAATGTCCATTATCTCTCATATATATATATATATATTGTAATATCAGTCTACCTTAGTTTAAATTAATGCTTAATTGAGGATTAGCAGAGATGATTTATTTAACAGAGCTTGTGTTTTCACAGTGGTAAATATATATATATTTTTTTAAACATGAGACAAACAGTCCTCTCTCCTTTAATTCTGATGTATTACAGGTGAAACTCAGCATGCAGGAGGACTCGAGTCGCAGTCCCACATACACGGTGGCATGTGAGGACTACGTTCATGTGGTTGAATTCAGTCCTTTCAGCTCTGGTGTCCCTGCCTCCCTCCTGGCCTACGGTGGAAACCAGTACGTGGTAGTGGGCACTTGCCTGTTCCAGGTTAGAAAGATGCAGCCTCACACATCCAGGTTTACCTTCAACATCGCCCAATATCTTATTTTTTTCTGAACTAACACTTGTTCCCACAGGAGGAGGATATGGAGATTGAGGGAGTCGAATTTAACGTTCTCCGAGCTTTCCATCATGAATTGCGTGTTGATGCTCTTGCCTGGAGTCCAGAGTCCCGGCTGGACAGGATACCCACTATCAGGTACTGGCACTTTGTTTTCAGCACCTGTCTGTCAACTGGTGTCATGTTGCCATCAAGGACATTATGGGAGTTGAAAAATATGTTCTTAATCTTAAAGTACGAGCTGGCATGTACAATGGTAAGTGGTCAGATATATAGCAGGAAAAGGGCCATGAAGAGACTAAAAATGAATTATTAAAATCTATTCTAAAACTGTATGCCAGTGTGTGAAGGCTGAAACAGGAGTGATGTGGTCTCGTCTCTTATAAAAGCCTGGCTGCAGTCTGGAGTCGATCAATGGATCTTTGGTTCAGGCAATTAAAAAAATCTGTTGTGGTGATCCAGTGGTGAAGTGATGAAAGCCAGTAAAATGGTCTCTGCGTCTTTAGAAGTTAAGATATTTTTTTTAAAAATTCAAGAGAACATGATTGCACAAGTAATCAATTTCTTTTAAGTTAAAAGCTGCAGAGTTAAATAAGTGACTGTCGTTTTTCAGCCTCATAAAGTGGTTGCCATGTAACTATCACACACTCTTTAAGTATAATGCTGGTGTATTTTAGCTTGTTTTCTAAACTGTGATTGCTACAAATAATGTTTGATCACTGACGTACTCTAAGCAATTACCTTCGCTCTGAGGTCACAACAAAGTGCCTCTTCAACAACCCCTGTAGTTTAGCTCAGGAGCTGCTCCGTAGTTTCATTAGTGTAAAACTAAGCTAAAAATATAAGCTTATAATACAAGAGGCCGCCAAATTAACAGTATCTGTTTCACAGCATTAATGCCTGTTTATTTTTTCCCCATGTGGTCTAATTATTTTACACTATAGCCCCTGAATGCCGTGTTTTTTAGCTGACAACCCCCAAATCTCGGTTGTTTCCACCCACACTGAACACACCACCATTTAAACCTTCCTCTCAGCAGTTTGCATTTACTGCACAACACTTATCGAACCTGATCTAAAATATGTTGAATTATATTAATTTAGTTTGGCTTTTTCCATGCGCGCACATCTTTTTCAGGTTCAGTGTCTGGGGGTAAAAAAAAAAAAAACATCAACACGCCCTCTACCAGCTAAGTCATTCATCAGTTAAATGAATGACCCCATTAGCATCACTGTTTTTTAATACAAGATGGTGTTTATGGTGGGACATCTGCAGCTCTTGCACCTCCTGTTATGTAAGAGGTCACCATTGTAATAGGATTAGGAGTCCATGCTTTACTCCCACCTCACAAACCTGACAACAGTGTCTTTTAAACACAACAGGACGATCGTTCACAAACACTCCTCTTGAAACCAGAACAAGAGGCGGTTGGGGAGAAAGCACAACAGCAGCCGCGCTGTGTGAAAGTAGTCCTCGCTGCCCCTCACTGTCACACTGCAGCTGCCAGGATGTGAGCCAAGTTATTTCAGGTGGCCTTGGACAGGAGGGAAGCAGTCTGACTGTGGATTGTTAGAAAGCAAGAGATTCCTCCTAATTGGAGTGGTGGATGGGAAGGCTCGGCGGTCCCTCCGGAGGTGTTTAAGCTTTCTGTAATTGAAAAGGAAAGGCAGCGATAATTCCTGGCCTTCTGTGGTTTACTCCACAGGGCCCTCGAGCCAGCCCCGTGACGTGCGCACATGTTATTGCGCTGATGACTGCCCACTCAGGTTCCATCCCTCCCTTTCGATCTGCACATAGCCGTGCCTTCCAGGAAAAGTACAGCGTTCTCACGGGCTTGCCTCGAGCAGGGGCCCGGAGAGCTGAGGGGAGGAGAGGGGGCTCGAGCTGCAGCGCTGCCACCAACCACCACAGCAGCTTGTAATGGGAAGATTACTGAATCCTGCTAAGACCAGACTCCCCACACTTATATCCACCAAAAACACAGATTTTTCAGCCAGAAAGAAGCACGTGTTAAGTATCAGAGTAAATGCTCCGAACAACAAACTGAAAAACATGTAAGATGTTGTTTTTGTGTACATTTTATGTGGATTTACACTAAATAGATTAAAGGAAGAGAGATTCAGCACAAAGGTCTCCAAACCAGAGATGCTGCGATGTTTTTTAACACTCTGAGGGCCACCAGACACCCCCAAGTAGACAAACCACAAATGCTGCTTGCAGTTTTCCCAGAAAAGTTGTAGAAACAGAGTTAAAATTCTAGTTTTGCATCCTGGTTTCTGAGTGGTGAAGATCTGCACTGTAGAACTGCTGTTTGTCAGTTAAATTCCAACAAGAGACAAGCCGTCCCACAGTGTTGAACTAATCCTTTAAATATAGCAATGTATGTAGCACAAAAAGTCAAATATGGTAAAAGATTATTGAGCCCAAAGGCTTCAGTTCCAGTTTAAATGCTTTTTTCCAAAAAGTTCTCCTGTTTCTCACAAAATATTTGATATTTAACTTTGTTGTTTTCAGGTCTCTGTTGACGTGTGCTGTAGGATAAACTCTGCTAAAACAATAATCACAGTTCTCCACGACTACAAAGCTGAAATTCACTGATGTGTTGAAGGTGTTCCCTTTTAGTAGTGACCTTTATTTTGTTGTGCAAGATCATTGGAGATCACTCAAGAAAATGGCTTTGACATTTAGGTAAAAAAAAAAAACAAAAGAGCCAAAATATGTTCCATGCTTTACTCCTAAGTACAACACAGATTTGTCGGGTTAAAAGGTCTTTCCTAATATAATCTAATCTACTGTAGCAGTAATACCCCGAAGCACGTTAAGGGTGTTTGTAGTGACTTAATGCCAGATCCATCTGTGCCTGCGACTGCAAATGTGTGAACCGCTGTCTGTTTATTCTGGTGATATGTGTGTGTTTTTCTTGTCATAAGTGAGTTAGTGTAATTGTGTGAATAATTGCAGGCGCTGGTGTATACTGCGACTGATTAGAGGGAAAGTCCTCTGCCTGACTCTGCACAGGTTTTTGAACAGAGACATGCGTAAATGGCGTGAGGAATCTTGTTTTTCTCCATGTTTATCTTAGCTTGCAATTAGAATCTCCCTGGCAGTGTTTCTACTGATCGCTGTCCAAGTTTTTACCACACACGCCGACACTCTCATCCAGAGGTGTCAGTCTCGGCGGCTGCGGCCATGTATGCAGTAAGAGATGTCGTCTGTCATTGGATCCGCACGGCCCGACTTTGTTTTGATGTTCTCACTTTGTTTGTTTTTATATCCTCCCTTTCTTTTTCCTCTTCCTCTCTCTTTGCAGATTTTGCACTGCTGCGGCTGACAGAAAGCTACGCCTGCTGACTTCTGATCTTCAGGATAGGCATGAAGTCAAGGTAGAGCAACATCTGGAGCGCATTGGTCAGAATTGCGCTTGTCAGTTGGCATCAGACTTTCTTTACTTAGCACTGACATTTGGTACTTAGTGATACAGGAAGTGTAGCCGCACACACAGAAAGCAGAGCTGCAGCCAGTGTAGTGAGCCCAAGTTTGCTAGAAAACACTCAACAGTTTACTGTTCGCACATTTGCTGTTTTTGTTTATGTATTGTTTTTCTTCACTGTTTCCTAGGTGATGGAGGGCCACACGAGCTACATTAACCATTTGGTGTTCGAGCCCACAGAGGGGAAACAAATTGCTTCCGTCAGTGATGACCACACTTGCAGGTCCAAACCGTTTTATTTCCATGTGTGTGAGTGTGTGTGTGTGTGTGTGTGTGTGTGTGTGTGTGTGTGTGTGTGTTCCCAGCTTCTGATTTTCGGTTCTGTTCTCTGTTAATGGTGCAGAAAGTCCTGACTGTGTTTCCACAGTGAAACATGATGCTAAGCACAACATGCTCCGATGTGACTGTGCGTAAGCACAGAGCTGCTTTGTAGCTTTTCTAGCTAATTGGTTAAATATGGAAATCCAATTAGCTGCAGAAAGATTTTCCTCTCTAAGGGGGACCTATAACAAGGTCCCCAAATTTTTCTTTTCAATTAATCCTAGAGGAGGGAAAAAGTGTGTCAGTAGCCAGGGTCACTTCAGGGACACACCCCCCTCTACATCAGCAGGCTGCTTCTCCTGCAACATGTAGATCAGCATTATAGTAGCAGGCCCTTTTCTTTTTGAGAATGTACATTAGGTTTATACTATCTTTAAATGGATTTATAGACTTTTAGATTGAAACTAAAAGTTGTACAAGAACACGGCTGCAACTAACAACTGTTATTATCCATTAGTCTGCCAGTTGTTTAGACAGTTTGCTTAAACTAAAGAAACTAGTGGAAAATGTGCATCGTGGCTTCAAATGGCTTTTTCTGTCTGACCAAACCCCAAAATATTCAGTTTACAATAATACAAACAGTGAAAAGCAGCAAATCCTCAAGAAGCAGAGCAAACTTTAAACTAATCAATGTCAGCTCATATAAAAAGCTCAGTAAAGACACAGGACAGAGTGAGAATGAATTCATCCACCATAAACAAATATAAAGTTTTTTTTCTTCCTCATGCTGGCTAATAGCATTAGAGGGAGACAGTTAGTGCATAAAGGAGTTTCATTTCTCATCAACTCAGATTCTGAATCGGTCCATTGATTCAAAGAAATCTTGTTGTGTTGCTACTGCTACATTTGGATTGGCTTGAAGGAGGAAGGAACAAACATTTGTAGTGTTGGTTTATTATCCATCCCCAGGATACAGTACATGTACGCAAAAACTGAAAGCACTTTCAAGTCTGTCTCTCTTTGTTTATTTCCGACCCGACAACTGGTTTGTTTGTCGTAATGAAACACTTTTACAGTTCCCGACTTGATGATTGTCCTGCTCTGTGCCACGTCCTGCCACATCAGGCCATCCGACATCGCGCCGACTACAGCGAGACTCCCCACCCCAACTCCCATCCACTCTCCTCTTCCCCTGCCTCCGCTGACCGGCCAGAGAAAACAGGAGTGCGCTCCATCTGCTGAAAGATTTAAATTCTGTCATGTTGAGAAAATATGGGACGCGGGAGGAAGACAGAGGCGGAACAAGGGATAGATCAAGTTAACGGGAGAGGACCTTCCAGTCAGCCCACACAAACTGAGCCTCGATACGAGAGGAGGAAGCCGGTCCTGCAGAAAAGGGGAAGGGGAGGGGAGGTGTACGCCTGCATGTATGGGCTCATGACCTCTCCATCACTCTGTTAGGTTTGGCAGCGACACCTCTACTATAAGTTTGCTTAGCTTTGTCATCACTGTCCCCTGCAGTTGTGGGAACTCCGCCGCTGCCAACATGCAACCTGACGCTGCGGCATCTAGGTGGGGAACCAGACTCTAGACTCTTTCACGGGGGGAGTTTACATTCGGTTCGTGTAGTCTAAACAGCTCACGGTATCAGTATAGACGAAGCCTGTGGAGAAAAGTGCCACCTAGGGATCAAAAGGACGCACTGCAGGACCGTGAGGGGATTTGGGGTTGACTGAGTTCGCAGATGAACTCGGGATAACGCACACCTGCTGCCGCCGCCGCTGCCGCTGCATTATGTATATGGTTTAAAGCGTTTTGTCCTGTTCTCAGCGATAATCCATTTGCTTTCCTCGACCTCTTATGTTGTGTAAGGGGAAACAAATTACAGCGGCTTGATATCTCATCTTCTGTCCCAGTCTATTTTTTGACTGACGAACCACACACACACACACACACAGCTCGGTCAGATGAGCTCTAGTGTCCTTTAATCAGCGTCATCCGTCATGTTCTGAATATGTTCTCATGAATGGTGTTATTTAACACCAGTAGTTATAAAACATGGCTACTTTTACAGTCATTTTTTCGTGCAATTAAAACTGTCAGTGTGTAGGTTTTGCAGAAGCTGGATGTTTTTAACCATCATCCATTTATACATTATTTTAGCACCATTTATACACACATTCAAACATTTATCCATTATTCTTAACTCTTTTTATCTTTTAGCTAATTGAGCCATTAATCCATTCACTTTGGTTATCTATTTAAACCTTTTTGTTTTTACTTTCTATCTATTTCAAGCATTTATCCATTACTTTCAGTCATCTTTTTCAAATGTATCCATCACTTTTAGCTAGCGTTATCTGTTTCAGCCACTCATCTATATACTTTTAATGATCAGTTTCATTTATCCATACACTTTTAGTTTTCTACCTCAACTTTTCTTCTGGCTTGTGAGGTCGTTATCACCCTCTCGCAATGCCCTAGCTTAGCTCGTAGCTTACTGGTTATTGTAAAAAGGTCAACATTACAACAACCTATTTTTTTCTTTTGAATATGTTGATATACATATATATTTTAATCGAATCAGTTTCTGTTTTTTTAGCTCCTCCTCAATCTTTCCACATACTGGAGCCTCTCCAGGGCTTTAGGTTTCCACGGTTGGGAATCACTGTTCTATCCCATAAGCCAACTTTGTACATTTCTATACATTTATCTTTACTAGACATTATATGGAGATGCCTGAACTTGCCAGGTGTACAGGGGAAACAAGCCAACCCGGTAAAACGTCAAGTGTTTTCCATAACTCTTTCAACAGTGAAAATATGAGATTTTTGAAACGGGATACAAAAAAAATCAAATGTTGAGCAGGTCCTGTTGAAATAGATGCTGATGCAGACATTGCACACCTCAACCGGGGCGACCCTGCGAGGCACCGCGGTGGGATTATGTTGTTGGACTCTTCCAGCTTCTCTCCCTCCAGACAGTCACTTTTGATTATTTACTCTGCTCTCTACAATAAATCAGATCACACGGCGCTAACGGCATTTCCCATTTTCCTCCACTTATGGGAAACACTGACAAACCATGACGCTCTGGCCGCGCTGTTTTCTCACTTAGATAACACAATACTGGACTTCAGATGTCCTTTTCAACTCTGTTGTACATGGAAGCAACGTGTTATTGCTTGATGTAGTGTTATGCAATTACACTGTGTTTTATCAGAGGCGGTCACGCGTGTTTTCGTGTCTCATGTCTTTCACCTCGTTTGGCAAAGGTTGTGTTTTTTTGGGGAGCCGGTGCTCTCCATTTGAAGGGCAGAGTGGTTTACCACAGTTTGGCCGTTGGTGGTGTAGCGTGCAATTGAGCTCTGCTTGGCTAGTGGTCTGAAAGAATAGGGTTTAGTCGTTGTTTTCCTGGTGTGGTCTGGGGGTTTTTCTTCTCTTTTTTCTTTCTTTCTTTCTTTTTTTTTTTTTTTTTATCCTCAGCCTCACTCATGCTCCACGGTGGAGGCTCTGGCTGAGTCTGCACATGGGCAGAGGAAAGAAACCCAGAGTTTCGACAGGGCTCTATCCTGCTGCAGGGAAGATGAGGCAGGAAAAGTTGAGTGTTTACTGAGGTCTTCATCTGAGACGGGGCATATCCTCCCCTACACCGCACCACTGAGGACATCAATCTCTCCAACAACACGCTTGACATTTAGATGGTCTTTGGAGGTACTTTCAGGGCTTTATTAGATGATGTCTTCTGCATGACCTCATCAGTCAGCACCTTCCCATGCTTCACAAGCGTTTGTTTTATATTCCCAGAAACACTTGCACCCCTACGTCCCCCATCCCCACCTTTTTCAACTAGTTCAGGGATCGTTCAGATGCGGTTAACCATAGATCCAGGTCTCAGGACCCGCAGTTCTCTTCCATCCAAGTGATCCATTACATCCGCGGCGTTTCTCAGCTGCTTTTGCTATCATAGGTCTTATTTAGCTTTAGAATCGACTATTATTTAAATGAAGATTGGTCATAATCCTCACACGAGCTTTGATTCTTGGGATGCCGTTCAACTTCTCCCCGCCGCTCTTCCTCAGCTGACGTGCATTCTGCTGCCCTCGCTGTACTCCGCAGAAAATGAATGGCAGCGGGCCGCCCACAGCGAAACATTCGTTGTAATGTGAGTGGAGCGTAACGCCGACTCAGGCGAGGGTGATGCCCCCCCCCTCCCCTCCACCTTCGCCTCCCCTTCCCCTGCTCCTGCTATCATAGCTCAATGTAATGTGAGGCTGGCGTTTTCTCTGAAAGAGAAGTCCAGCATAAGTCTGTCTGTCTTCGCAGCTCAGGGCCCAGATCTGAGGAAAAAGAGCCCCTTTTCCCCGAAAAAGCAGAAAGACTCTGCACATCACTTGCGCAAAACCAGCAGGAGTTAGATAAATTAGGAGCAAACATGAACTCGGATGAAAACATGCCGTCTATCAAGGCCCACATTGTGCAACATAAAGACCTGATAGTAATGTGTCTTATTTTGAGCTACAGATTTATGGAAAAGTTGAGAGTTGTGAATTCTGTCAGAAGAAGAATCAATTAAATTACCTTTAAAAAATATTAAGATGATGAGGAAACGCCTGCCTTCATGTATGTCAGACTCGTATTTGTGTTACTTCTAGGACATCTGGACAATAAACTGGGTTGTTTTGTTTTCGACAACACTGCAAAGAAAGAAACCTTGGGAAGGTGAATTCTTTCAGATATTATGTAAGCACCTAAGGCTAGCTCAAATACCGATGCTATTTTTGGAACTGCTCTAAAACCCTCATCTTCACCGTTAATTAGGAGGTGGTGGATTTAGGTTTGGATTTTTGGCCAAGAGGGGTTCACACATCAAATCGAATCAATCCGAAACATTTACTAATGAGAACTGATTAAAGGTCCTGTTTGTTACTTCACGATAACCTGAGAACTGTAAGGGCTTTTGCAAAGGTTTCTCACAAAACGTTGAGTTCATAATAATATAGAATAAGCAAATAATATTGTAAAAGCAAACTATACAAGTTATACAAGGCTCTGTGGCATGAATCGTGTTTTGATAATATTGGTTGTTTTAATACTCGTTTTATCTCTTCAGGGTGTGGGACCTGGAAGGAAATGAAAGCACTACGCTCAGACTTCGCTCACCTGGCATCAGTGTGTGCTGGCACCCAGAGGAGGCCTTTAAGGTAGGAGAGTTTGTTTCAGATGCACGCTCATATTCTGAGGTCAAAGTCTGGAGCAAGTTATCTTCACGTAACGACATTTACGTTTTGTTGTCTAAATGTTTGTCTAAAGCCGAGCGGACATAAGATGACAGGTGGTTTGGCCATCCCAGAACTGGCCAATCACAAAAAGAGGATATGATTGGAAAGTTAGAGCAATTTTCGGACACAGCTTTGATATTGAGATGGTGCAGAGGATACTGTTTAATCATCTGACAAGCACTTAGGCTGGAGCATACTTTTAGACACTTAAAAGCCAGTTGAGGAAGTACAGCCTGTTCCCTTTCTCTACCATTGCATGCTGGGACAGACACTGACTGAACAGTAAGATTTGTGTAAAAGCAACGTGGCGACACAAACTTCTAATATTGGTTTTAAATGACTCGTCTGTCCTCTCCAGTTAATGGTGGCAGAGAAGAAGGGGACAATTCGCTTCTACGACCTGGTGACCCAGCAGGCCATCCTGTCGCTGGACTGCGGTCAGTCGCCGCTCATGTCAGCCGACTGGTGCCTCACAAACACAATCAAAGTCGGCGCTGTGGCAGGCAATGACTGGCTCATCTGGGACATAACTCGCTCCAGGTGAATATATGATTGATGCAGCACAATGTATTGATTTGACTTGAGACAACAGGATGGGTTCGCCTAAAATTTTTTATTCTTTGCAGTTACCCACAGGAGAAAAGACCAGCTCACATAGATAAAGCGCGGTTATTCAAGTAAGAAAACATATTTTTTGACAGATTTTCCCCTGAATTTTCTTCTCATGCTCCCAGAACTTTCCAATTCAGGGGCTTAAGACCAGCTTATTTGCAGCTGCTTTTAATGCAACAAACACCATCAAATCTTCCTATTTCTGATTTAGTTTAACTATGTGATGACATTTAAAAAGATGCTCATCTCCTCTTCCTTCTGAGGTGGTCTCGAGCCAGTGAAAACCTCTTCGCCACCACCGGATGTCCAGGAAAGATCTGCAGCCAGTTACTCATCCACCATCTTGGCCACCCACAGGTCAGTGAGATGCCTTTTTTACTTTTTTTAAAATGTTCATGCACAGCTCCAGTCTCATATCACATACTGATGTCGTTACAGCCCGTGACGATCGGATCTGCCACAGTGGGATCGGGCCTCAGCTGGCACCGGACACTCCCGCTCTGCGTGGTCGGCAGCGACAGGAAACTTTGCTTTTGGATGACTGAAATGTAGACATCTGTACTGCACTTTCCACGGTGGATAACTAGGTCCTCTGTTTCTATTTTACTAAATGTTTAATAAAATATTTTTCTGAATAGCTGCTGAGTTTGTATGAAATTTGATGGAAGCTGGCTGCGTGCTTGAGCTTTGTTCTTCTTTATTTCTGACTACCCCTTCAGGTCGGCTGCAGATAAACAGCAGGCTGGTCAGGTCTGCGTGAAGAGCTCGTTTTTCTTTTCTCTTAAGAGTAAGTTACATCAGCTGTCTGTTATGTCCTGCCAAGAGAGCTGTAGTTCAAAGGAATGCATCGAGGAGTCTGCGCCAGCTCTCCACTTCACCAGTCAACGTGATCATCGTAACCGCAGGTGTTCTCCCCGACTGTTTCTCAATTTTCTCACGATCGGTGACAGATCCCGAATCATACCAAGAACATATCTTTGAATGTGCCATTCCACCTGCTGTGGTGCACTGAAAATCCACGGGAAGGTTTGGATGAGGAAAAAGTAGGAGGTCTGGCCGTGCTCCAGCTGTTGGACGAAGTCTTAGGCCATTTCAGGTCATCTCCGACTCCATGACATGCTGGTATGGAGGCAGGAAGAGGAAGAGCATCACTTTACCTCGGTGAATAATTATCGATGCTCAACAGAGCAAACACAGAAGACCTGGGGGTCATTTGGCAGAAACTTGCAATGCTCTCCGGTAAAACAAGGACTCATTGTGCTGTCACAAGAACGCCATGTGTAAAGAACCACCATCTCCATTTTCAAGCTGCAGAAGGCACTCGTTTAATTAACTGGATCATGAATCATTCTCGGTGACAGCTGATCACTTGTTTCCACAGATGTGCTTAATCTTCAAGGGTGCGACGTCCCATAAATGTGCATTCACACCCGAGCGTCTAACAGAGCCATTTATTGTACTTTATTAATGTATATGTCAGCTGAAACACTTGGCCGCATCGCACATCGATGCCTCTGCACGACAGTACGGAGCGAGCCGAGGCCGCGGAGACCTCCACTCTTTCAAACCAGTTCGTCAACCTCGTATATTTCTTGGACGGGACGCGTTAACCGCCTTCCGCAAAGCATAACATGCTACTGCTCTCCTGGTCCACGCTTTTGTTTGAACAAGTCCAATGTGGTCTCCGCTCTTGACGTTGTGCTGTGCTTCAGGGCGCAAGTGGTGCTGGAGCAGCTGCGTATGACACAGGAGATGTCAGCGTCGGGCGCGAAAAGCTGCCGTTTTCATCCCTCTGCAAGCTGAACTTTTTCCAAGGAGTATTAAAGCTCCCTCAGAGGGCACTGGAATCGCTAACTTTCCCCTGAAACGTGAGTCACGGAGCTCAGCGGCTTCACAAATCCCAGCGACTCAATGACACCATCTGATGGCCGATGAGCGGAACAGCACAGAGGTTTATTTCCATCTTGTCCGAGAGCTGATTTCCACAACATATGATCCATCTTGGAGATCTTACAAAGTCCTTTCTTTCCTGGAAGCACGTCCTCAGATGTCACTGCCCCGGGGCCTCCATGTTACCTTTGATGTAACCTGAATGAAGCTATTATGCCTCACAAACAGCTCAATCTCTTGTGGTGTGTGGACTAATAACAAACTGTGAAATGGATGAAAGGGGGATCAGACCGCCTTAAAATCCTCATCAACTTTCTCCTTAATCTCCCCCTCTCAGATAATTCTTCCGCGGGCCCCTCCGGCTCAACGAAAAAGAGAGCAAATAAAAATAATGAGGAGCATGATATGAAGGAAAACAAAGAAAGAGATTAGAGCTCTTTGAGGCCGGTGTTTGATTTAATCTCACGGCCGGTTTGTTGTGCAGTGCTTTCCCAGAATGAAGCGATTATGTCGGTCTTGATGAGCAGAAGAGAGTCAGTCGAAAAGTTTGCTGATCATTTAAAACCGCTGCTGCCACAAATTTATGAGGACTTTCTAATAACTCAAAAGTCGTGACCGATGGCTTTGTTCTGCGTTAATAAATAATTTATTAATGCTTTAATATTTAGTTGTAAGGCATTAAAAAGAAAAATATTTGACTCTCTTGGCTGTTGACTCTCATCCAGCGTTCCTTCAATGGACCGTTTGATCATTTACCTCCTGTAAAAGTGCTGCAGAGCATCTGAACCAAAAACCATTAATAAGTAACATTTACAACTACAGACTTTATAGATTATTGTGAGAACCCTTTATTTTTGACTTCTTCTTCTTCTGTAGGCCTATCAGATTCTTTCAAGCCAAGTTTCCCATTTTCAAGGAGTAAATTAACATTTTAAGATTAATGCTATTAATTATATTGCTTTCTGTCCAACATTTATGAGATGAAAAGACCAATCTAATGTCTGCACCTTAAACTGTTCACCTGGATTCCTACAGAGATGCACCCTTTATCTTCTTTAAGCTGTACATGAGCAGAAATCAGCATTTATTAATAACATTTCTAAACTGTAGTGGAGTTCAGAAACCAACAAGCTCACAAAAAACAAAATAATGTGTCTTCCAGGAGGAGGAATCACCGTCCAAAGGGATCTTTAATGATCTGGCAAGTGAAAAGTTGTTCTTTATAAAGGAATAGCTCTACATGTTGGGAAATACGCTTATTTGCTTAATCATCAAGGCTTATGAAAGATGAGAATAAGTGCTGAATCAGGACATCTGTAGCCTAGCTTAGCATAAAGACTGGATGGAAGCAGCTAGCCTGGCTTTGTAGAAAATGAGAAAACACACCCACCACACCTTTTTTTTTTACTTTTACTTTTTTACTCTTCGTCTACTCTGTCCATCATTCCTCAGTCTTTTAGCAAAATGTTGAGCCCTCCGCCTCCCCACCCAGGTAGCTGGCTGGCTCGTCCCTCCCAGACCTGGGCCAGGTCATTTCAGTCTTCCAGGTTTTTCTTTTGCTGGAGGCGTCCACCTCTGCACAGCCTCTGGAATGAAACCTGTCTCCATTCGACATGACCCAGCCGTCACAGTCGCCTCGGCCTTACGTCAGTGATGCTGCTGCTTTTGGTCTCACTGTATATTTTAAGCTGGGATCTTGTGAGGCCAGAAGACCCCACAAAGCAGATCATTTTCATACATATATTGCCTCGGTTTCTTGCCACCATTCAGAGTAAGATGAACTTTTTTAGGCTGTACTGCAGGGACTTCTAGATTTTGCAACGTTGCATCTTGCATCTTGTTTCACTTGAACATGGAGAGAAATGTTGCCAGCATTTTATCAAGATGTTGTTTCAGCACTAAAGCCACAAATTTTACATTTCTCTTTCTGTATTAAAGAAAAGAGGTACGACATGTTTTATCAGTCAGCTTTTGAGGTGTTGGTCGGCAGGTTTTCTCACTCCCACGCTCTGAGATAAATGCTTCTTCTCACCTGTTTCCCAAAATGTTGAACTCTCCTATTAACAAAGCTGTTCGTTCACTCACGCCTTGTGCAGTATCTTAGTAGAGTTCCCAGGCCTGAGGACAGGGTGAACCTCCTGACCCTGTTTCCAGTCCGGAGGAGGCAACCAAGCCAGCATGGGGATGGGATGGCCCTGACATCAATAAAAGAAACACTTATGGTTGGAGTCGGGATGATACAGCGTTTTGGGATTTGCGGCGAGTGCGCGAGGCACAAGAATCTAGCTGGATCCCTTACTCGGTCGCCCCGTTGCCACGGCAACCCCGCTTTTGTTTGGCGCTCAGCAGATTCGGATCCTGGCGGCGGTTTCGTGGGGATTTGTGGATTTGAGGGCGCTGGATGCAGGACGAGATACAAGGAATTATAAAGTGTTTGATTTTTGCCTGGAGTGTGTGCATGCATGTGTGTGTCCCTGCACACTTGTCAAGCAGTAGATCACTCTTTCCTTCCACTTGCTCTCTCTCTCTTCAAACACAGTTTTTTTTTTTTTCTACTCCACAAACACAGGGTTTCCTAGGGAGGCCGGCGCAGGGCTTGATTTACTGTACAGTGGAATTATGGGAAGGGAAAGCTTCCCAACACAAGGTGGCCGACGGGAGCGTTTGCCAGCCACCGTGCTGATGGAGGTGATGCTTTACGAGTCCGGCAGATGGAGATGATTTTTCTCCTTCTGGGGGGGAAAAAAGCTTTGACGCGCGCGGACTCTGATACGCATTGTCGCTGGGGTGGAGATCAAACCGCTGGACGGCCGTCAAAACGCCCGAAGGCCAAATCCTCCAGTCGCGCACAGAAAGAGAAATAAAGAGAGAAGAGCATCTGTCAGCAGTGCAGCCCCGCGGACCGTGCTGTGGTCGGCTGTGAGGTCCCGGTGACCTGGCCCTCGCTGGTGTGCTGGGCCTCAGCGCTGGCTCTGGCCTTGACCAGCTGAGGGAACATGATACTTAAATCATTCATAATTAGCTCCTTCCCTTTGCTTAATAACACATGAAGATAAATGGGTTCCAAGAATTTTCCAAATGGAAATAGTTGGTTTGGAATTAGAAGCTAGAAAATGGCCGACATGCCCCGTATTGTAGTGGTTCACTCTCTCTCTTTTATTCCTCCTGCTGGCAAACACCACTTCTCTCTTCAGCTTTTTTTTTCCTGACTCTCTTGATGTAAAACACTGATGTTTCTTGATGAAAATAAACATTTATTTCTTTGTACATAATCTTCACATTATACACACAAACTGTGGAACCTCACAAACCAGACTACGCTGTGATTTTTTTCATGTGTCTTAATACAGGCCAAACGTCCGTCCTTTTTGCTCGCGTGTTTCTCCGTCTGCACGACTGCTTCTGGTCCTTAAGACGCACTGAGCTTCTCCAAGGCGCTGTGAAGGGTCTTCAGCTCTTCTCTCATCTGGCTCAGTGCGCTCTGGATCTTGCCGGGCTGATCCAGAACCTCCACGCTGCAGGTAAAGGGCTCGTAGCGAACCGCGAAGGGACGCTTGATGGCTGCAGAGTACCTCCTGTGGAAGTGATGCATAGATACAAATGGATGACAGGTATTAAGAAAAAGGAGTCACCAGATCTGTTTTAATGCACCTCAGCGTAGCCTAAAGGTTTCTAGGCATCATCTGCATCTATTACGACTCAGTAAAATTACCCCGTGGAGCAATGTTTTAACAAATGGGTCCATGTTTGTTCACAGATGGATGACATGATGCATATTCCTGCCAATGGTTTTACTTTTCCACTGACCTACAGGTGGCAGTAATAAAACATTAATGTGCGTTAATGCAGGTTTCAAAGTGTACAGAAAAAAAAGATTTGTAAATGTTTTCACACATTCAGAGACATTAAGTTTAAAACCTCAGGAAGTAGTAAATGTAAACGTTTTAATTAGCCATCTAGACAAAGTACTTTATTAATCCCTTTGCAAAGTTTTGTCACAAAAGAAACGAGATAATGACACTCATGTAGGTGGGTGAGAAACAAAGTATAATAATAAAAAAAAAACATTAATTGTCCTACAATATAAACTAGAATATCTAAATACGTATTGAATGTGTACTAACTGTAGTTAAACACATATCAAATATTCAGTCTGACTGAAAAGTCCTAACAAAAGACCTTTTAACACCTGAGTCTGCTCCAGCTGAATGAAGTCAATTAGATTTAGCTGAAAGCAATAAAAGCTCATAAGTGGACCTTTAAGTTTAGATGACTTTGTAACATGTCCTGTTCCTAAAAGTCAAGAATGAACATCCATCCTCAAGGAAGTTTTTAAAAAGTAGTAAAGTAAAAAGTAAACAAGATATATAAATAACTGTTCAGGATGTGGTCCTGATTTAATTTGAAACTTTCGGCTCAGTAGAGATGTTTGTATAAAAGTATTCCAAAGTTTTATGTTTTAACACATTTTACTGTATTTTTGGGGAAGAAAGTTGTTTAAAGAACTGCTCTAAAGTCTTATCTTCTAATTTGAGGGATGTCATTGTTCTTACTTAACAGTAATACCACACTCATCCCAAAGTTAAAAGTACCTCAGTTTAATCTTTGCGTCCTCGAAGCTCTCAGACACAAAGTACACAGGCTGGTAGGTCTGGTCCTGGTATGGCTGCACCGCCGTCTCCTCGGGGTTAAACGGTTTGTACACCGGCTCATTGGACAGCGCATACTGGAAGAGACAGGCCAGACACCGTCAGGATACCGTGCAAAAAAACAGATGTGCAGCAACATGCTTTAACGCGAGGAGCAAACTCACAACGAGCTCTCCGTAGGACGACAGGAGTCCGGCGCCGTAAGCTCTCACTGCTCCGTTCTGCTTGCAGAGGCCAAACTCTACTGTGAACCAATATAACTGTGAAGGGAGAAGATAAAAATTAAAAAAAGGCCAGTGAAGATAATAGTAGAGGAGAGGATGTTTAACATGATGTGCAGTCATTTATTCAAACCACTAGATGGCACTGAAGATCCATTAAAGTGAAGAGAGCCTGCATTTCCCTCAGATATTAAACATTCAACATTTTATATGAAATTATGTCATTTTTTTTCAGTTTTTGTGATGTTGTTTGTACCTTAAATACTGACAATACAAGAAGAATGAATATGTTAAAGTGACACTTCAGATACCATTAAAATTCTCATTTAAAGGTTAACAAAACCTACTGTCGACAGTTTCTCAATTTCTTCATCTGAAACTCCAAGTGAGGCGAGTCCAATCTCCTGAAATCGAATCACAACAAGATTAATTATGTTGAAGAAGTAAATGACCACAGTATCAAAATACGAAAGTCTTGCATTCAACATTTTAGTGTATTAGCATTAAAATACATTAAAAGTAATAAAAGTAAGAGCACGTGTTTTGCAGGATGGCCCATTTATATACATATATGTATGAATATGTTTACCTGTGAAAACTGGGCGAATTCTTTATCTGCCAGCATCGGAATATGGCCGAGTAGTTCATGACAGCAGTCTCTGTCGGAGCAGATCGAAGTAAATTAATGATGGAAGAATCAGCAGAAAACTTAAATATGTTATAACAAATAGAAGCATTGACTCACGGCTCGGGGGAGTGCATGGGCGCAGACGAGTGCCGGATGTACTGAGTGCACTGAAACACCCTGAAGGCCAAACTGTTGAGGAAGTCTCGGGCTGACAGCAGGCCAGCAACTGGACGCAGCTGGAAGCCAGTTTTCTCTGAAAGGAGCAGAAAGGAAGTTCAGAGGAAGATTCAGATTACAGATTTAGATTTGACAACATATAATCTTATAAAATGCAACACATTGTTAAAGATTAAGTCAGAGACTCAATCAATTTGGCTTTTTACTTTGCTATGAAAAAGCAGTTGAAGCCCTTTGTTACATTCAAACAATCTAGGAAAGAGACATTTCCCCTCTAAACTTCTCATGTGGTTTTATTTTAAGACCCAGCGAGGTCAAATACTTTAGTTTTGGAGGTTTTGATACTACATTTTGTTGATAATATGTGTGCTATTACTTTAATAGGCTTGTGAATCCAGGACTTTAACTTGTAAGTTCATTTTTACTTTGTGGTATTTTTACTTTTTTTTTATTGGTACTTTAAATATTCCCTTCATCCCTGTTGCTCTTTTTTTCTATTTCTTGTCTTACTTTACTTGTATAGACCAAATAGACAAAAAAAATCTCAGGATTTTACATTTTCTTTCTCTTTTTTTTAGAGCAAAAACATTCATTTATTCTACTTTTTTGATCTTTTGAAGACAAAACGATCACATAATTCAGCTTTTTTCTGTCTCTTTTAGGATAAAAAGAGCGATTTAATCAGTATCCAGTCTTCTGAAGGCTAAATCTTCCCTAACGTGATCATTTTTCAGCCTCTCTCACCTTTCAGGAAGGCAGAAACCTCCCTGAGCTGAGGGATGCGGTCCTCTCCGTAGCCACACTCCCTCTCCAGCTGCTGCAGGCCGTCCAGGAACTGCCTGCAGGCCAGACTGGGGTAAATGCTACGCAGCTGCCGGTAAACCTCCCTCCTGTTAACACAACAACAACACCACAAACGTCACATCTTTGCAATTTTAATGACCCCCTCCCCTCTGCATCTACATTCACACGCTGCTCTTCGTTCTCACCATGTGGACACTTCCTCCGCTGTGTACTCCACTGTGGGCAACGGGTCCCCTCTGTGACAAAGATAATTCATTTATGAGAGAGTATTTAAATGATATTCAGAGTTTAATGAGAATAGATGAACTTCTGTTAACATATTTGACTCACTGTTTGTATCTGAAGGCGAGCTCCGAGATAAAAGCTCGTCTTTTTCTGTATTCTGGATCGCTGAATCCCTGCAGAAAAGATGTTAAATGGCCATAAATGGGCTGTTTGTCGTGTGATAAATATGCAATGTTTTGCAGATGTGTAAAGACTCACTGGATGGTCGTGGTCCATGTCCGGGTCATATTTGGTTATTAACATGTTGCATCTGTCGAGGTCTTTTATCTGACAGGGAAACCAGGGAACTGTGGCAGGACAGGAAATAGTCCATTAGCGTTTTTGTAGTTGTTTGGATGTTATTATCACACAGGGTACCTCTCATAAAAGGAGCATGAGGGGTTATAATAAAACTGCGCGTGATGTCCTAATGTGAAGGTTTAATCTTGAAAAAGTGTAATAATAAGATGAGGTAGCTACCTTTCTCCTCCGGTATGGAGCGAACGTCGTCGGCCACTCTCTTCAGCGAGTTGATGAACACGTCCAGGTCGGAGCTGTGAACTTCGCACTTCATGAAGAACTCCAGCTCCGTCGTGCTGTTCTTTGACTTCCTCCCCGGTCGACTTTCGATGTGGAGAAGTTTCACTTCAAACGTCTGCGAGGGACATAAAAGAGAGTATAAAATACCCCCCAAATACTCGCTGCTACAACGAGAAGCAGCTTTAGCATCCCAAAAAAAGCCTTTAAGTTTAGTTTTTTGTCATTATACTGAAGAAATTTCCCTTCTGCTTTCATTTAATAATACCTGTATCGCTTCGAGCTAATGATATCTTATCAGAGGTTTGTTGGCTTGGATTTCTGGAAGTTGAAGCCTCAGGTGATGCATTTTAGGAACTTATTTTTTGGCCTATACTTAACAATAAAATCAAATAAACCAAATCCAAGACACACGTTTGGATCCTCAAATTGATCAGCAGATTGTTTAATTCACAATTTTTTTTTGCTTGTTGCTTAAGAAATATTACAAAATACAAAAGTGGAGCTTCAAATTCATGAAACATCTTAAAAGGAGTAATAACAGTAGTAGTAATCTTTGAAGACACAAAGATTGGTCTGTTTTTCTGTTATTATTAGCTGAGACACACGTTTGCATACAAATTTGATAATGTGGAAAACTTTATTTATATAGTTATACATTCAGAATTTAAATATAATGTAGAAGAAATATAGAAGTTTTTATCCCAAAATCAGCAGCACATCAACATGAAGCTGCAGTAAATTAATCAGCAACAATCAACCGATTGATCAGGAGGAATGTGAACAGATTAATCGATTATCAAAAGAATTGCAGTGATGGAAGAAGACTTTTTTTTACTTAAGTATACAAGTAATAATACCACTTTGTAAAAATATCCTGGTACAAATGAAAGTCTTGCATCCAAAATTTTACTTTTTATGTGAAAGTACAGAAGTATTAGCATAAAAGTATACTTAAGGTACCAAAAGTAAAAGTACTTATTACTTGGTCCATTTCTTAATAATATACTTATTCAAATACTGTATCATAATTAGTGATGCATTAATATGTCCAGCTGGTAAAGATGGAGCAAATTTTTAATTACTTTATGTTCTTTATCTACCAGGTAGTTTGTAAATCCCCGTAATCAATAAAGATTGATCTGAATTTATAATATTACACCATTATTTATTCATTGATGACATTTTGCATCAATAATAAGCTGTAAAATAAATGTAATGCAGTAAAAAGTATAATATTTTCCTCATACGAGTAGAAAAAAGTAACTCAAAATTGTATTAAAGTGCACTACTTGAGTAAATGTACTTAATTACTTAAAACACTGAGTATTGCATTGATCAAACACAACGTGCCTATTAAAAATGACAGATGACTGATGATAAAACAAGTGCATTTGTCTACTCGTGATACTTTAACTTTAGTGTTGCAGTATTTTTACTCTCTCTCTGGTACTTTTACTCCATTACTCCTCCTCGGCGCTGCTTGTTTTGAGGCTCACCTCGAAAATCTTCCCGGTCTTGAAGAATCCGGAGCTTTTTTTCTCGTTGCTGAGGCTGAAGAGGACGCTCAGGGTGACCCTGCCGTCCTTCTCCTCGAACACGAAGCCGTCTCCGAGCCTGGAGGGGCCCGGGGAGCCTCCGGAGCCGCTGCTGCGCTCCCGGCGCGCGTCGTCGATCAGACTCTGCTTCCTGCCGCTGAAGGGCGCAGGCTGCACGGCGCTGTCCGCCTTCATCACTGAGGGGGTGTGTGTGTGTGAGGTGTGTGTGAGGTGTGAGCAGGTTTAAATAGGCGCTCATCTGAAGGCGTTATGGAGATGAGCTGCGTTTGGCCCGTTTTCCGTCACGACGTGATGCGACACCTTTTTATGCGCCAAAAATAGTTTGATGACTGTGAGAGCACAAAAAAAACAAAAAAACACACACACTGTCATTCAAGCAAAACAGGTCATTACATGTTACATAAGTTTAAAAATGCTGTTTATAAAAAGGAAAAAATGTCAGATTAAAGGGATTTTTAGAAGCAAAGACTGTGTGGTATCAATAATAATAATAATAATAATAATAATAATAATAATAAGAGCAACATCAACAAAATAACAATGATAGTAATAATACTATTAATACTACTACTACTACTACTACTACTACTAACTAATAATAATAATAATAATAATAATAAAAGCAACAACAATAATAAATAATAGTAATACTACTACTACTACTAATAATAATAATAATAATAATAATAATAATAATAATAATAATAATAATAATAATAATAATGATAATAATAATAATAAGCAACAACAAAATAATGATACTAATACTACTACTACTACTACTACTACTACTAATAATAATAATAATAATAATAATAATAATAATAATAATGAAAGCAACAACAACAAAATAATAATGATAGTAATAATACTATTAATAATACTAATAATAATAATGATAGTAGTAATAATAATAATAATAAGGTTTAATCTGTTAATTTATTCATATTAATACCTCATTGCAAAATCAAAATCTCAAATCCAAAACACATTTCCAGCATAAAACCTCCTTTAATACAATAACTGACAGCAAAAAATGTATTTTATTTATTTTATTTAGTAACATTTATGTCTTTGCTGAGGTTTTATTTTAACCCATATTTATAAGCAGTATATAAACATCTAATAAATGGTCTATACCAAGCTATAAAGCAGTTGTAAGAGGATAAAAGAACAGTTAAACTATGAATCTTTTATCACTGAATGCTGGCATATAAATGGATAATTAATGATGATATAATTTTACACCTGTATTAATAGTAAAAGTTATCATTCATAAACATATATCTTCTTACAATGACATTATATAGTGTTCTTCAATGTTTGTATCTGCTTATAAATGCTAAATAAATTATGATGTTGTCAATTGTTTGTTTAGCTTCTTTTTATTACTGGTAATTTTATTTGTCTGCCTTTGATGAATTATTAATCTGTGTACCTTTTTTGCCATGAAGAAATTATATTATTACAACAGACCTTTATATTGTATTATTATTAATGATCTGATCATAAAGCAGCCTCCATTTATGAGTGCAAACAGGAAGAGTTATCATCGTTAAAAACCAAAGTAATAAACAATATATTTTCTTTATTTTTGTACTTTCTATATATATATATATATATATATATATATATATATATATATATGTGTGTGTGTGTGTGTGTGTGTGTGTGTGTGTGTATATATATATATGTGTGTGTGTATATATATGTATATGTATATATGTGTGTATATATATATGTGTGTGTGTATATATATATGTGTGTGTATATGATGATATATATTTATTTAATATTCTTTTAATAATATTATTCTAATCTTATAGATATGTGCGAACTCTCAGTAGAGGAAACAATAAAAGACAGAAATAGAGAAGAGAAATATTTATTTGTTTCATTAAAACATGCATATACTATATAAAACATTTCATTTATCTGAGGGAAATGAAAGCTAAACGTTGTCTTTCGATATGCCTTTAGGTTTAAAATGCATAGAAAAAAATGCATTTCTTTCAGCTCTTCTGCATCAAATTTGATGTTTACATGTCGGCTTTTAAATTCATCAAAGTCACTAAAAAGATACTGATTCTTATCCCCTCTTATTTTGAAAAACACGACTCTTAATAGCATTTATACTGTTCTAATACTGACTGTAACATTCATTATTATTCTACATTAGTAACAGACTACTCAACACTCACTATTCACTAAAATACTAAATTGGATTACGGTAATATTGTCATTATTTGTCTTGCATATTTGAATACAAAGGAGGCTAATTTGCAAGCATGCAAAGCAAAACAGCATCGAAAGAAGTAAGAAATCTCAGGGTGCTTCGGCTCAGATCACAAGTGCAGTTACTCCAGTTTTCGCAGGGCTTCGCACAATTTCCCCATTTCACCTGAAATAAGACAAAAAAACAAGATAAAACTTATTATTTTAGCAATCAGTTTCCTAAAACGGCTCTTTATTCTTTGTCTTTGCTCCATTTCCTTTCTGAATGAGGATCAAATCAATAAAATTTCATAAACAGGCCATAAGACATAAATAGTTCGTGTTATGTCATCCACGGCTGGTTGGCTGAGAGCCCGCTGTGCTTATTACTGAGTGATGTCTGCTGGCTTAAGCTATCATCAGTTTTGATTATTATTTCTTTTTCAGTATAATCCTTCAAATCACTGGCTCCTCACGGGGTCACAAGATAATTTTGGTGTTTATTAATGACCGAAAGGACAGAAAAGCAGAAATAAAATGTTCATACTACACAAGATTACACAAATTTTTCAGATAATCTTTGCTTCTTTCTTAATTTCACCTCTGAAGGACACTAAAGGGCTTTTTGTCGTGCCTTCTTGAAAGAAAGACGTCAAAAGAAATTATTAGACTTTTATGACATATAATATTAGACTTATTGAGCTTCAGCCCAGCAACCATTAAAAAGTTAGACGTGTAAGATTATATTTTGTCTGCAGTCTGTGAAGAAAATGTTAAAAAATTCTACAATAAATATTTTAATATTCTTATAATTTTCAATGTTTATAATCTAAATGACTTCCTTAATAGCCTCACACATCAAAAACGCCAAACGGAAATATAATCTTTATTACAAACACAGAAAAGCAGCTTCAAACAGGCTCTTTTAGTGTTACTGTCATTTTTCTCAATTTATATAGTTTATTTTTATATTATATATATTATATTGTAAGTGTGATGCAACTGATGATGATGAGTTGTCACAGGTGCTTCATTTTAAGAAATCACAAACCAAAAACAAACAAAACAAATCTGCTTTAAATAAAGAGTAAAACCAATTAAACTAAAGCAAATGAGACTGTAGTGTCTGATACGTACTGTTGATGCTGTCAGCCAGGTTCCTGAGCTGCTGGGTGTTGTCCAGCACTTCGATACTCTGGGTGTAGGGATTGTAGCGGACTGAGAAGGGCCTGGGGATGGTGGCTGCAAATTTCCTGTTGGCAGAGAGATATTAATGTTAGTTAGGTAAGTTTTATACCTAAACCTACTGTGTACATATGCGGGAACTAGAGCTGCAAGGATTAATCAATTAATCGATTGCTTCATTACCAACGATAATCGTTTTGAGTAGTTTTTTGAGAAACAGTGTCCAAATTCTCTGATTTCAGCTTCTGAAATGTGAAATGCCTTCGACAGTAAACTGAATATTTTTGTGTTGTGGACAAAACAAGACATCCAAGGACTTTGGATCAACGTTTTTCACCCTTTTCTGATATTTTCTGGACCAAACAACTTGCTGATTAATTGACTAAATGATCTACAGATTAATAAATAAAAGGTTTGTTGCAGCCTTAGCAGGGATGCCTCAAACCACCTTCTTACCTCACTTTCTCTTTTGCGTCCTCAAAGCTCTCGGCGACAAAGTAAACGGGCTGGTACTCTGTGATCGGGTACTTCTGCAGGCTGGTCTTGTCGGGGTCGAAGGGCAGGACTTTGGGCTTGTCTGTCAGGCAGTACTGCAAGAGAACGGTTCAGCTTAAATGACGCGTTTAACCTTTCGTTGTGTGTTTTTTCCCAACGAGGAGTGTGTCTCTGTTCCCACCGCTGTCCACAGGAAGTGCAGCATGTTTCAGGGATTTTTTACGTTGATGTGACTCGGCAGAGTGCACATCCTCCACTGATGTAACTCGTGACCTCGATAGCGGGATCCTCTCTCTGCCCCCACTTTACCCACTGAACCACTTTACCCCCAGTGACACATTGAACCTGAATCCGAGTGGACCACTAACCCACTGCCTGTTGTACAACGAGGTGACTGTGTTATATCACCAGATGGGGAGGAACTCGGCGCTGAGGGGGGTCCGTGTTTGCTGAAAGTGCCTGTATGAATCGAACATGTCCCCCTCCTCTTACCTGCAGCTCTCCAAACGATGAAAGCAAGCCGGCGCCGTAAGCTTTGATCTCTGAGCCCTGCTTGCAGAGGCCAAACTCCACGGTGAACCAGTACACCTGAGGACACATGCGAGGTTCATCAGAGTACAATCGCCACGCCAAAACTTTGAAAACAAGAGAGGCTGATCATTTAAAAGGTCAGTTCACCTGAATCACAAAAGAAATCACATTTTTTTACTTACATCCTGTGCTATCTAGCCTTTTTTTTTAGATATCTGTGAGCTTTCTGATGCAGCTCCAATAAAATGGAAGTGAATTAAATGTCATTTCTGCTGCTAACAACAATAGAAACTGACATTAGCAACAGGTGGTCAACATTTGTTTGATTTTGTTGCCTTTATTTGACTGCAGAATTAGACACAAACGTGAGAGATAAGAGGGGGATATCACCTGCAGCAAAGGTCCATGGATGTCTAAGTTATGAGGCGTCCTGCATTTAACATTTTTATATGATCTTATTTTTGGTAGAAATTAATTCAAATTCAAACCATTTACAACATTTTTTTTGGTGGCATAAGTATCATAAACAGACACTTTAAAACTATATAAATAAAAACAAAACTAACTGCATGCTACTAGAGGAAACTGAAACTGCCCCTTTAAGACCACCGAAAATGCAAAAATTTACAATGATCCCTCCTAACCAAGGTAATTCAGCGCATACAGATCCTTCAGATACACTTTTGCACGTGTATGTCGAAGTATAGAAGGTTATGGTATTTTATCTTTTATTCATCATGGGTTTGATGCATTTGTTTGTGTAAGTTGCTTGCAAACCACCTGTTGCATTTCTTAATCCAGAGTATCAGTTTTAATCAATATTGTCCCTGCTAAATTTAATTAGTTAAATTAGTTCATATTACTGATTCTCGTGTACTCACAGTTGCAAGTTTCTCAATGTACTCGTCGGGGGCACCGAGGGAGGCAAGGCCGATTTCCTGCACAGAAAGATATCAAAGTTTGAGGATTAAAAGTTTACAGAATCACATGTTACATCGATTTTTATGTCGAGGAAACACTTCACTGATCCTCTGAGTGTTACATCAGTCCAAAAAAGCACACCAGGATAAGACTATACATATAAATATAATGAATTAAATATAAATAAATCAAACTTTTAAAGCTATAGGCAGAAGATACAACAGATAATGAATGTACAAAATCAATAGTGCAGTTTCCTGATGAAACACAGTAAATATAAACTAAATGAGATGTGTAATAAGTTCTGTGTGTTTAATGAATACAATAATATAAAGACAAAATAATAATGACTGTTTTATTTAGTTTTGTGTTATTGTTACTTCATTATTTCTGCTCTGACCTGTGAGAACTGGGCAAAACCTTGATCAGCAAATAGAGGGACGTGTCCCAAGAGCTCATGGCAGATATCTCTGCAGGGGAAGAAATAAATAGAAAATGACTCTTTAACATCACATGAAATATTTTGTGTTTTGAATTCTTTTCTGAATTGAGGTTAGACGCTCACGGCTCAGGCGTGTATGTGGGCTTGGAGGGGTGGCGGATGTACTGCGTCGAGTGGAAGACGCGGAAGGCGAGTCCGGCCAGGAAGTCCCGGGACGAGAGCAGGCCGGCAACAGGGCGAAGCCGGAAACCTGTGCACGCTGCAGGAGAGGGAGGACGGGCAGATGAAAGAGGTGAGCGTTTGGTCGTGTTGAATAAGAGCGGTAAGGGGAGGGATAGGAAGTAGGCCGTTTGAACAGCTCCTGCCTCCCACATTCACGCCGCAGGGTTTCCAAAATGAAATGATGTTTTCATGTAGCGTATGATGCTACAGCTGGATGACTCAGCCAGTTTAAATTCATCAAAGCAAACTTAAATGACGGCGTGTTAGAGCCACTGAAATAAGAGGTTTCTAGAATAAAGTCAAAATATTTACAGGAAAAAAAAACAGGTGAGAGCACACTGTCAGCTTTTACATCTCCAATTAATGCTGTTATTAGCCTGAAATTATGGGTTATGGTGCTAATGATTATTAGAGATAGGCTCAGATATTGAAATGAAATTAAACCAGTGACATGATATAACCAACCTAAACATAACATACGAATGCTTTTATTCTATTAACACTTTTCTTCTTAAAATTATGCATCTTTTTTCCTCTAATCTAATCTAATCTTCTTTCCCCTAACAATGGCCTTCATATTCTGTTGTATAAAATCAATAATGCACTATACAAAAAAGAATAAATATGCTGCCTTAAAAATCCAAAAGAAATAACGACATTAAAAAAGAGGTTTCAAATTTTCAGGCTGGGCTGCAAACTGTGTAACAGATCCAAACATCATAACGGCTTCATTTTATACTATTTTAGGAATTTTATTATTTTTCTTTTCAACAAAAACCAATGCTATAGCATTTAGATAATACCTAAAAATAATAAATAATAAATAGAAAATGTTCTTTCAGATTTCTCGACCATTTTAACCAGGGTAAAATCGGTTAATTATTTACAGTTTATAGTTCCCGGGAATTCAATTAATATCAGTTTTGCTGCATGTCTGTCCATTCATATGAGTACAACAAGTGAATTTACTTAGTATTACACTTAAATATGATTTAAAGGATACTTAAGCACATAAATTTCTCAAGAGTGAAAAGCTGAGTTGGCAGCTAGTGTTTTGTTTTCTTACAATAATAGCAAAATAATTTTCACTCGATAAAACGGATGTCAAACAGCTTGATTCCACTTCCAGTATTTTGGCTTCGTGGGACAGAATGAACCAAATAAAGCTCACATAAGAGCTGAAGACGTCGTTGATGGGATCTCCGGACTTACACTGCAGGAAGCGGGAGACGTCCTCCAGCTGCGGGATGTTGTCCTGCCTGTAGCCGCAGTATTTCTCCAGCAGGGGGAAGACCCGGTTGTGTTCGCGGCAGGCGTGAGTCGGGTACAGAGTCTTCAGCTCCTTGAACACTTTGCCCCACGTGGCCCTTTCCTCCTCCGTGTACTCCACTCGAGGGATGATTTGGCCACTGAGACAAACACACGAGGTCGTTGCATCAGTTTTGTGCTGTTTTGCATTTTCTTTTTTTGAGTTTTGTGTATTAGTATAAAGGCCATTCTTATATAATGCTGCAGAAAATAAAAGAGATAAAGGTACACGCGTATACCTGCAGATAGACGTCGTGCATAAGAACAGTATGTATATGAGCAAAACTAAAATGCCGCACAGACAGATTTTTTTATATGTATAATGGTGTAAAAGCATTATTCTGTCCTGAGGAAAACCAGGAAAATGTATTTATTGTGGTGCATGAGCTCATTAAAGCACCTGTGTGAAATGAATTAAGATAATTTCTGACTTTGGTGACCCCTAGTGGTAATATCGGAAAAAAACTTATAGAATTTTTCTAAACAAAATCTTTTAAAGCTTTCGAAACCGCTTAAAAGACACTATAATAGCATCTTTTACACATATGTTTTCGGACTTTAAAGGAAGCTGACCCACTGACATTTAAACTTTTATATATCTTTGATTTTCTTATCTGTATCTGCTATTTAATGTCAATTTGCTTTCTACCCTTTGTACTTTTCCATTTTACCGTAAAGCATATACAATATCAGTATTTTATAACAGCTCAACCTATTTTACCTCATTATATATATATGTACATTTAATATTGTCTCACTTTTCTGAGACAAACTATGTTATTTGGTACTTATAAAAATCACAGGGAAAAGTACCAACTAATTATTTATTTTAGAGCCACTAAACTTCAACAGTCATGACTTGAAAAACTCACATAAATTTAAACTATATTCACTTATTATTCGTCATTACTTTATTCTCTTTTGTTATTTATTTATCTATTTAGGTCTATTTAGTTATCTATTTGTTATTTGTATGCCTTCTTAAAGACACATTTTCACATGTTTGCATGCTCTGTTAAACAGCTGTAAATTGAGCAATTAATTGGATTGCATAATTTGAAGTGTGTCCATATTTTACTCCCCAAAGTTTGCTCCAGATTTATAGAAACCCTGCTAAAAATGAACAATTACGTTGGTTTGTTTCTGGGAAATTATCAGAAAACTGTGGGACCGATAATGCATCACTGTCCATGTTTATATTGCTCTATTCAATAAATCCCCCTGCTGCTACAAAGAAAAACAATACTATTCTTTTAAAAACATACTGCTCCTGTATTGTAATGAAAAATGTTTAAATAGCTATTTTAATTTTTTTAGGTTTTTCTGAAATTTCCCAGAGACGACAGACCGCATGAGCACAGCATTGCAGTATTACACAGTTATGTAAATTTCGGGGCGCTCTTTGTAGTGCCTGTGAATAATACTTCAATTACACACACAAAGACCAAGACCCTTTAAATCCACTGGCCGCCTGTAATTTGATCCTATTTGTTTGTGATGATTTTCAAGGCAAAACAGGTAAAGAAATCACCCAGAACAACTACTCAGGTATTTAAATGTGTCATCCGTCACTTCTTTGCAGGCTCGAAAAAACACACAGAATAAGAAGTTAAAAATAAAGATTATTCTGGAGTAATTACTGTCTGTAGTTGTAGGCGATGTCGGCAAACTCCTTCCTGCGGGCCCTGTACACTGGATCTGTGAAGCCCTGAACACAACACACACACACACACACACAAAGGAAAGCCATGTTAGATCTCATGATGTCACGCCGCCTGGCCACTCACAGATAAATCAAAGAGTGGAAATCCTCTGCTAAGGCTAAACCCGTGGCCTTTGACAGCATTATGCACTCCGTCTCTAATAAGAGCAGGAAGATACATATTCAAATGAAGCCTTTGTAGAGTGTTTTTCAGCTTATGATGAATACATTTCACTTTAATGGCGGTGGCAAAAGGGAGCAATTATCTATAATTATAGGGGCTCAATTAAAGCAATGACATCAATTTGTGTGTCTAGATAGTTTCCATTATAATAGACGGCAGAGTGCAGCCTGTCATCTCCGCAGACCCGTCTTTCATAACACACGTGGGCGTGAGTGGACACGTATTCACACAAACACACACACACATGCAGAGGCAGGATGCGGCGCACACACGGTGATGACGGATGAGTCAGTCCTTACCGGGTGATCAGCGTCCAGCTCGGAGCCGTAACTGAGGATCTGGTTGGCGAAGCGGTCCAAGTCCTGGATGTCATTAGGGAACCACGGCACTGGAGAATAATAACAGTTATTAAACACCGGTAATTTATGTTTTTATTCAACACTTATTCATTCATGACATACACAACATGAATGTAGAAACTGTGCTCTTGTCATTTTATCTCACTGCCCCATTATTCTGTATGTTTTAGAGTTGAAAACAATTAGTTGAGTGTTAAAACATTCAAATTTTGATAATTTTGTTTAAAAAGAGCAGTGTGTGAGATTTAGTGGCATCTAGTGGTGAGGTTGCAGATTTCAACCAACAGAATACCCTCCTTTTCCAAGTAAGGAGGAACTATGGTGGCTACCAATTAAACTTAAAAATGCAAAAGGCCCTCTCTAGAGTCAGCGTTTGACTTGGACAAGAACCTGCTCCCAGTGTAGATATGAGGGGCTAATTATAAACTAAAGAAAATGCAACAATTCTCACGTTTTTGCTTTAGTTGTTAAAGACTTTTGCTGAACTGTCAGTTTAATGAAAAATAATTATGGACATTATATTTCATTCCTACCAATAGATTCCCCTAAATCCTGCAAACTGATCCTTTAAGTAATTTTCAAGCAAAAATGGTAATATTGTTTTTAAAAAGAAGAATTTTTGTCTCCCCCTTCTGGCAATGAGAGTAATTACTTGAACACTGACGACATGTGCTTGTATGTATGCCTCAGCCATACTCTTAGTTATGACAGCCCGCTCCATTGCAACAGTTGCTTCTGCTCTGGAAAATCAGTCATAGCTGGCTGAAGTGAAACAAACCACTACCAATAGCCAATGTGGGATTATTGCAAAAGACGCCACCTTTAAAGACTCAAGATTACGTCAAAAACAGAGAGATTTGTTGTTTGTCAAGGGCCTTAATGTAATGTGATGTTTATTTGTTTGTAAAAGTCCCACAATACAACTTAATGCAGTACTGATACTGTAAGGATTTTCAAACATTAAATTACCAGTTCTTTAAACTGTAAATGTTAACTGGAACATTTAAATAAATTATTCAGTTGACAGATGCATAGTTAGCCGTGTTTTCCAGTAGTATTTGATGTGTTGAATTAAAAGGTTTGGGGTTTAATCCAACTTGTACAGTCACATCCAAACATGGATGAGTGTATGAGAGTTTGACGTGCGGGGCTGCAGTTAAAGAGGGGTGTGTTTAATTGCTTTTTTGCTTGCTACCATGATTTTTTTCTTGTAAAATGAAGGTGAGGATTTGCTGTTTTTCACTTTTTTATGATTGTAAACTGACTATCTTAGAATTTTTGACTGCTGGTCGAACATCTTTGACTGCGATGGATATTTTTCACTCGTTTTATAAATGAATCTGGAATGAAAATAATTACTTGTTGCAGCTGTTATTTTGTGTGATTCGTGACTGATATGAATAAGTACAGTTTGATGTTGGTAATGTAGTCGTCAGATTTTTTTTTTCAGCGCTGTGGCGTTTTGACACTCAGCAGAGCAGCGATCAACGGTCATCTGCTTGTTCATGTGGATTTATGACACTCAAAAACACTTGGGCCCAATCATTAATCTATATTTGTGCAGTGTGGTCCAGCCCGAGGGCCCCGCGAAGACAATAGGTCCCTGCCAGGCTCCTCTATAAACAGGCGGCCATAAATATCCCCTCGTCCACTTGACCCTGACCGGCAGACCGCGGGGTCTGCGCCGGGGTCAAAGGAGGATCCTTGGTGGCCCCGTCCGTCTCAGCCCGCCGTGACCTTGGCATGTTCTCCTGCCCTGTGTTAGTCTGGGGCCGGCACACAGGGCCCCCTCTGTTCCCGCCCGAGCCTGTTGGTCCTCAGTAGCTAAACTAACGTCATTCTGGAAACAACTAATAAAGGGGTCGCGATGTGGGCGACGGGACATCAGTCTCGGCGGCGACGTCGGCTGTCCATTACCCGGTCTGGCTGGAAACATCAGACCTACAGCTGACACTGTGCTCGGTTGATAAATGGACCATTTCAACTGCACTAATCTAGTGTTATTAGATTTTCAGCTGTGTGGGTCCAGAAATGGCAAAGTCCCTGTGTGTGTGTGTGTCCACCACTTTGCCCCTGACTGAAATATCTTGACATCTACAGGAGCGATTTCCATTAATTTAAGTATAGACGTTCGCGATCGCCAGAGAATGAAGACTGTCAACTTCGGTAATCCCCTAATTTTTCTTCTGGTGTCGCTACGAGGCTGATATTTTTATTTTTTAGTGAAATATTTTGCAACTATTTGATGGATCCCCATGCAATGAGGTACAGGCATCCATGTTCACATTATGGGTATCACTTCACACCTCTTCTTATAATACATAACACTAAAAAATGACAATACTCCGATCAAAATCAGATTAAATGGAGATTAGGAGGAAAACTCAATGGTCCAGTTTAATTTAAATTTAATTGTTTGTTTTAAGATGTAGCTATAACAGTTTTGCTTGATCTTTTCTCTCCATTACATAGATGCACACTCCAAACATGGGGATTGTCATCCTCAGATTTATCACAAAGAGATAAGCAACAACAACAACATGGTTGACATTCATTCATTCATACCTATCTTGTTCAGTGTGCATCGTCTCGCTTCACTCACACACACTCACTAACCTGTGTCCTTCTCTTTGTTGCGTGATAGCTCGTGCACGTGGCCGCTGATTTGTGTGCGCAGACCGTCAATGACCTCATCCAGGGCCTGGGAGCAGGTGGGATCCACGCTGATGAAGAACTCGAACTGGTCTTTGTTCATCCGCGACGGACGGGACTCGATGTGCGTCAGGTTGATGCCCTTCTCCTGCAGGCCAGACACAAAAGAGACCTTGGTGAGGCCCATTGTTTAGCCTGTGTGTTCAGTTTGGCGGTCTCCACATGTTATTAGATGCATTTTGTTTTGACTTAAAAAATGAAGAGGAAAAAAAACATGTATGTTAGGTAAACATCTGTGTGATAAAGAGTGAATGTTCTGCTGCAACAGGCTGCAGCACTGCCTTTATTCCACCACTAGATGGCGTTGTGTTGTCACTAAATTGATGGCTGTATATCAGATTTTATAGAGTCCACTGACCGCTGGTCTGAGCTGCCTTGAACTCTTTCTCTCTGCAAACTGAGCCAGGCAGACTGGCCTTGTATAATAAAGGCTTTCAGGACATATTGCAGTGGTTTAACTCAAAATTGTCAAATAAATCGCCCTCCCCGGCCGGCATTTAGGCTTTTCTCATTCTGCAGCATGAACACAAAGCCACTGGCATGTGTCCAAACTCTCAAGTTCTTCTTAACGTTCAAAATGCAGAGAGGCTCTGGCTCGTGCTGGAGAGCGTGACTGTCTTTAAGTGGTTATTACCATCAAAAATGTGTTTCTGTTTGCGTAACTTTAGGGAGCGAGAGAGGGAGTGTGATGTTCTCTGTCTTTTATAGGCTAAGTAAGGAGGAGGGCGTGAGCAGCAGGGCCTCCCGATTTCTCCCATCTGGATCCCATTCTATATGTAACAGCATTTTTTAAGGGCCATGTGGTCCTGAATCCCCCCAGGAGCGACCAAAGAGTCCAGGTTGGGATTTCAAAGGAAAGATGACTTGCTTTTTGTGTCCCATTATCTGTTCACAGTCAGGAGAGCTACCAAAGCTCTCTTAGGATAAAGATATTTTCTATTCTTATTCATCATAAATTCAAGAATGTGATATATAAAACTATTTGTATAACCTATGCTGAAAATATTATGCAAAAAAGCAGAATGTGAGTTCAAGTTAAACCCATTATCCATCACTGATTTCTCTTTTAAACTTATGACAGCTACAAAAGAAGACATCTAGTCTAGATGTGATTATTAAGGAAAATATCAGAAAATCAAGATATGGATTGTGCAAAAGGGGCTGCATGTAAATATGTGGAAGAAGCCCTCCAATATTTCGCACATTAATTGCATTTAGCAGAGTGACGCTTCATGATGACAACATTTAAATTCAAATACGTTTCCACAGTTAAACGTGTAATATTAGGTGGTTTTATCAGTTTGCAAACCACAAACGTGTCCCCGTCTGAAGAAGAAAAGCCCAGTGATGCTGCTGTTTCTGTGCACAAAGAGAAATACTTCAGCATGTGTGCTATCTTGGGCCAGCTTAACATAACCAAGCCTAAATCCTCAACCCAGCAGGATGCAGGGGCCATTTTGTCAGATTTGTGTACCCCTCCCCTCCGAGCCGTCCCTGCTCGGTGAGGGAGGTGACACTAAACCCTCCCATTGCTCTGACTGAAGTGGGAGGTCAAGGTCGGCCCGTGGCTCTGAATCGCCACATGATGACCACGCACATGTCACATGCACTCGAGTCCCATCCGATTAAACAGTGTGGCAGTTTTTTTTTGTATGTGTGTGCAACTCTCTGAAGAATGGAGATTAGACATTCCCAAGATTAAAAAAATGAACATGTGATGGGTGCCACGGCTGCTCGGCTAAACGTTAGCACATGGTTCGGGCAGGGCAGTCATTTTCAATCTATCAGAAAAAGCAGGAAAAAAAGAGGAAAATGTGCAGGATGTCGTTGTTTGAGGGGAATCAGCATATGTTACATTGCAGTAAAGTAGAAGGGGTGGGGGTGTCAATGGTTTGGGGGTTATTTGGCCTGTTTTACAGAAGAGAAGGGGGAGGAGGGGGGTGGAGCAGGGGGAGGATCGGGAAAGTGCAAGCTCATAGGTTCCTGATGTTTACTGCTGCATTCGCAGAGTCGCATTTGATACAAACCACCCACATCCCCGCCCCCAGAAATGTCTCCAGAAATTGTTTTTCAGTAACGCAAAACACATTTTAACACTTTTTCAAACTGTTTTTCATGCTTGTTAGACCTTGTCTATGTTGTGCTTGCGAGTAGAGCAAACTCCAACCTTCATACAGCATCAGTGTTGAAGATTAAACAACGGAGGGCTGCCAATCGCAAGCTCCTGAAAACAGCTTTATGAAAAAAGGAGCTTTCTGGAGTTTAAAAAGCAAAACAACCCAGATGATGTCATAGTGATGTCATCAGGGTCATTTTGGCTTGAGCTTTAGTCTCTTCTTTGTTATTTGTTATTTGTGATCAACCAGAGGTGTGGAGTTTAAAAGATATGGGCATTTAGGAGGAAGGGAGAGTCTAATAAAAATACTCTTGCATTATAATGACTATAGGGTGCGGACTAAAAGTTATAATCTTCTTTTGAATCTGTGTCTTGTGAGTTCCCCAACTTTATTTTACTCTTTAATATTGTGGCTGATTAAGTTCGACTAATTTGAACAGCTTTATAAACTGTTGGGGATTTTAATCTGTAGCAGTGTACCGTTTTATAAACAGATGAGAGATTTTCTGTGTAAAAATAAAAATACAAAGTAAAGTACAAAAGCAAATTGCAAAGTACAACAACAAATACAACTGATACAAATGTTGTGGGTAGACAAATAAAATGCTCAGGTAAAGTACAAATATTTCAGCTTTGAGTGATGATTTTTTCATTTTCTGAGCAGTGTAGTTTGAGCTTTTCATCATTACTGGGCTGGGTTAGTGGATCAAAGAGCCACCCGCGATATTTGCACACGACTGATACGTAAACATCTGAGATAAGCTTGGTTTGTTTAGTTTCCTTCTGTAAAGGGTCAGAAAAGGCCAGGGGGTATGAAAACTATACCAAAACAATGACAGAAAATCTTGCATACAACCTTATTTCTTCTGCCATTTAGAATTCAATGTTGAAATAGTGAACTAGATATTTATAATACTGCTTATTTGCTTCCGATCACGAGAAGAGCGAAGAGGTGGTGGCTTGCATGTGAGCTGCCAGTGGAGAGATTTTACCTCAAAGAGCCGCAGGCATTTTGCCAAAGCGCCAACCTCCTCCTTCAGGGAGAAGATGCAGGAGATCACTTCAGACTTATTGCTGGTCTCCTCCTCCAGGTACATGGAGCCTCTCCTCTTCCGCTGAGTGAGACACATTTCAGGAAAAAAAACAGGGCTTAAATGAGGAGTTGTGCACAAGCTTAGGAGTCTTCTAGTGGTGGAAGATAACTACCAATAAGTACATTTATTTAAGTTCTTAAGTACAACTTTGTTTGAAAATGGAAAATGCATTGTCTTCTTTCTGATAATACTCACATACTTTTACTTAATATCAATACTTTTACTGCAGTAAAGGATGTAAATACTTCTTCCACCACTGGGGTTTTCTTATGTGCTTCATGCATTTGTTTTACACAGGCAGAATCTCAGGGGAGCAACAAATACTACTGTTATTGCAGGAGGTGGTGAAAGAGAAGAAGAGATAATAAACTGAGTCATTTTTATCGTTTATCTTTATCTCCATATGATCTGTGTAATGAAACACATATTTCTAAGCCTGAACGTGGCAGCAGAACGGGCATGAGAGTCTAACAAAGCTTTTAAAACACCTCATCGAGTCATTTTATCGCTGTCTGATTTGTGCTCGGACCTCACTTCCTGTGCTTTAAGCAAAGACGTGTAAGAGGAAGTGCATAAAAATAAAGCTAAAAGCCATGACATTCCTAACTTGAGGCATCTGATCTTAAGACTCAGAGCCTTCACACCTTTAACCTTTTGATACAGACTTTTGCAGGAGTAGCTGCGCCGGCGTGACCACATGCTCCCCACATGAGAGGGTTTTTAACAAACCAGAGCCAGCACGACCAAACTTTCCTCTGCAGGTGCGTCACAGCGGAGCAGAATATCTTACAGATGTAGAAATTCCAGCACAGTCCAGATGCGTTATTTATTTGTTTTTCATTATCAGTCTTTACTTGAAAGCCAAGACAAGGAGCCAAGCAAAAATTCAACTTTTTTTTAATGATTGCAAAGGCAGCGCACCGTATTTGTTCATCTTTAAACCAGCAGGCTTTTATTAGTGCTGCAACTGACGAATATTTTCATGACTGATTAATCTGCAGATGATTCTTTTGACAACAAAATGTCAAACAAACAATAATAAGTTTCCTGTTTTGTTAAATCAACAGCCTGAGACACAAAGATATCTAACTAAGCTTTTACACAAGTTGAAGTTTAAGAAGGTGGGACAAGGTAATATTTGCCACAGTGTGCTTGTAAAATGACTTTATCTATGCTAAATAAATTATCAGAATAATTACAGATAAATACTAGTTGACTTAAAGGATATTATTTTTATCTAGGCTGTAAAAATACCTGTATACAAAGAGCATAATTAAGTGCTCATTACTGCATTACATACATTTTTTTGCTTTTGCGACAGCTTTATATTCTATTCCAGGTGTATTGCAATAGCACGTTTTTCAGTTACATCAGCTGTTTGGGTTTTTTTTGCACCTCTATTCAAATCACTGAAGCAACTTTTGTCTGTTGTTCTACCTGGAATATTCCAGCTATGACCGCCTCACTGTCACTGCATAAAAGCAGACAGTAGATGACAGTAGATTATAAGTCAATGACTTGCTTTTTAGGTGACAGTAAATTATAGACAATAACTTAGATGCAGTAACTTGCTTTTTAGGTAACACAGATCCTGCACAATAATTTGCTTTTCAGGTGACAGTAGATCTTACACAAAACACTTTTTTAATGCTTAAAATTAAGATCATGACAAAAGCACACAAATAAGTTGTTCCTGGGAAGAAAAAAAAAAGAGTTTTGAGGTTTTACATCACAGTTTTGTCACAGATGAGATTTACCCCTGTGCCTGCCTCCTCTGTCTCTGCATCTGGCCCGTAGTTTCCGTTGACTCTCTTGTTGTATGCTGCGTCCATCCTGTGACTCTTCAGGTGAACAGACCCGTGTGTGTGTGTGTGTGTGCAGGACTCTGCTGGACTCTGGAGGACTCGGTGTGAGCTATAAAAACTGCAGGTCCACGTGACACCACTCCCCCTTTTCTCCCTTTGAATCAGTGTGTCACGGGATTTTTGTTGTGAAACAGGACCACAATGCCACATCTGGTTCTTGTTGTCCACAGCTGGGCAGAGCCCCCCCCCCTCCAGGCTTTAGACTGCTGCCTGTCTGTCTCACTGACTGTAAATCAACTTTACTGACCTGACAACAGGTAAGAGATACCTGTAACAAGCTGAAGTTGATTATATTTAAAGTTAATAATGCGACAATGTGAAAAAGGCAAATAAAAAGAATAAAATAACAAATGAAAACAAGACTACATGATAATTTCAACATGCTAATATGTAGCTAGGCTAATTTGTACCTCCTAATGTACTATTGTGGAGCTTAAGCCATAAAAATACATAATCATTTATCAGTAGATTATATTTAGTGTTACTAATCTGACTCTGACAAAATAAAACCACAAGGCTTTAGATAAAAGCTATTGTATGTAGCTAGTTTATGTCCTACTGTTACGCTTGAGCCATAAAAATATGTAATAATTTATGAGTTTATTATATTTAGTATTAATAACTGCACAATAAATCATCTGGTAACAATGTCCTCCCAGCTGATTAAGGGGCAGGGGCAGAGATGACAACCATAATAATTTTTTAAAGTAGATTCATTTATGTTCTAAGGTGGTCTCATAGAGGAAGCAGATCATTTAAATATAGCTTATAAAGTCTAATCATAAAGAGTAACATTAGACTATATCAGGCTTATGCAATAGGACCTTGTAGGATGCACTGAAGATATTTCAAGCTTTGTTCAAACAAGTAAGCCACATCCTCTAAACCTTTGAATCCAAATTCTTTATTGTCATGTACACAACAATTACAGTGAAGCAGTCATGCAAATTAAAACAGACAGTAAGAAATAAGATGTGAAATAGTGCAAAAGCTCAAAATATAGAAATAGAATATAATACATATAAAATGAAAAATAAAAAATATATGTACTTATGTGGAAAGCAGGTGTACAGACATGCAGACATTGTACTTGGTATAAATATATACTGCGATGGTTAAACAGCTTGTAAAATATACAGTGTATAAATATATGTACAGATACTTATATGTATACAAGTATAAACGGTAGTAATAAATAGTGCATGTGCAGTATATTCACCATGTGAATTGAAGGCTGCAGTAACTGGGAAAGTACCTTCCTAAAACAGATCTGTTGTGTAACCTTGTCCAACACTTTTACACCTTCACTGTGCTGGAAAACAAAGCTTAAAAACTACCAAAAAATGGTAATGCAGCCATGTTATTACTGAGGTCACATAAAAACACCTAAGAGTACAGATAACAAAGATCTGTCTGTGGAAATCTTCTCCCATGATCACACCTGATGCTGAGGAGATCCACAGGTGCCACATGAGGGCAGTGTAGGTTTGGTAATGTTGAGAAAACACCACCAGACCAGCACACACAGCAGCACAGTTCAAACACACTTGTTGAAAAAATCTTCAAGCAGTTTTAACCCTCTGAGTGACCCAGACTTTCCCCAGATAAACTTGTGACAGTAATATATCATAGGTTATGCTTTTAGGTGGAATCTTAAGTAAACTGAAAGTGCAGCTTTACTGTGGAAAACCCACATTAGAATAAAAAAACTTCACTTTTACAGTTTTAGCATAATGTCCAACAGACCTACTTTATAAGAATGTGAGCGCTCCAGTAGCTGATTTGTTAAAGCGAATATCATTTAAAAAACAAATGTGACAAATAGTCAGTTTTAACCAAAACCAAGTGAGGAAGGCCCAAGAGAGAAGGCCATTAGTTACAGAGTTTTGTATATTTTTATTCATGTGTACAACATAAATTTATTTGTCATTATATAACAATGAGTTGCACAATGAAATTGCAGTTTTCAACCCCTTCACGCTACACACACAGAGCTCAATCGATGTTTTTAAGTATTAAGTGTTTAAAACAACATAACATAAAAAACAAACCAATAACAATATAAATATAGATTATAACCATTGCTTATATGCATGTATACCTATTCAAGTACACATGACTGTATAACTGCTGTAGTGCACTTTTTTCATAAAATCTGGAGGAATATGAACAGCAGCATGAAAACACTGGTGTAACCTTATTTTTTTCTTTTGTGTTTAAGCTTTTTGAAGAAAAATGTGAAGTTAAATCAATATGCAGTGATCAATATTTTTGTATTAACAGAGGGTCAAATGACAACATGTAGCATAGAAGTGTCTTAATAAAGTGTCTTAATAAACCCACTGAGAATTATCGCAGACTCGTCTTTGCTCTACAAAAACATTTCAGCGTCTTTCAGCTCATTGTTTTGGTTTTACAGCTCCTTCAACTTTAAGGCGACAAACAAGCTCAGATAAACACACCGTATGCTACCCAGCCAACACAAACAAGAGACAGAAAACGTTATCGACGAGCTAAGTAGACACAAACATGACTCCAAACTAAACATGTTATTTATTTGCTAAGACATTCACCATATAAACTTTATAAGGTGATTATATGTCAGTGTTGTGTTTATAGATCGTTCCAAAAAAAAACAATTGTCTCTTTTAAGTTCATACATTTTGCACCGCCTGCTAGCCTCATTGAAATGCACATGAACGTGTTGCAGCAGCCACTTTCTTCTTCTTCTTCACTCATAATGGGCCACTGTATGTGTCGCCTTCTTGTCTCCAGTAGTCGGCAATTTGCAGATGGGACGTGATGTCACATAAAACTCCCAAGGTTCCTCAGTGTCCTCTTCATATTGTACAGTGGATGGAGAGCTCCCCCACCGCGTCATTTGCTGTCATTAATGGTGATGGAGACAATTGCTCATTTATCACGAGAAGTGGTGCAGTGTGCGTCCACAATGGCCTCCTCCATAGAGCCTCAGTCTTATTCACACACTGAAGATCCATTCTCGCACTAATGATTGGCCAGATGCGAGTCAGTTTTTCTGTCTGATGGGTTCAGACCACGAGGAATGAGCTCTTTTACGCGCTGCAGCTGCCCTCGCTCAAAAAAAAAAAAAAAATTGTTTTGTCATGATTATGCAACTCTAGCTTTTTTCATAATTACTGTTGTGAAAAAGTGCAGTTGGGGGATGGCAAAAAAAAAAAAAACTCCAGCACAGAGCATTGCTGTACTGGAGGAGTAGCAGGGGTGCTTAGAAATGATAATCCGTTATAGAGTTGTGAGGTTCCTAATTGTGCTTTCATGAGATGTCGTTGATTAATGGACTAGTTGACAGACATCCTGTGAATGTTGTCCACATGTGCACTGTCCGCAGGGGTGCTGAAGAATCCACTCCAGCCCTAGAGCAGCATTGTGGAGGCTCTTTTCTGAGAGCTGGAGAGCAAGAGCAGGGAGAGGGAGAAGGAGGGGTGGGGGGAGAGAGGAAGAAAAGGAGTGAGAGCAGAGAAAAGAGAATGAAACTTCGAGGCTCTCGGCAGCGCTGTTGTAAAAGGGGAGTGAATGAGAGCGGAGGCCGTGCAGCCAGCCACATGGGCCGTTCTCACTCGGGATAATGGGGGCCTTTCTGTGGTTCCTAACCCCCTTGTCGCACGCTGGGAACGGGCAGCCGTCCGCCCACCGCTCACAACAGACACGCTCAGACACGCTCACCCGCTGGATAATTGAATTTTACACCCAGGAAAGTCACCCCCTTCCCCTGGCCGGGTCCCCTGCTACACGTGGCCCTGACAGGAACTCTCCCAGGATCAACGTCTCATCCGGGGGAAGGAGTCCAAGTCAGGCCCAGAGGGAAGTGGTGCTGTGTTGTGGAGGAGACGCTTGTCTTTAGCCCACCACTGCAAAATAAAATATCTCAACAACTGCTGGATAGAGTGTTATAAAGTTATGCACATACATCCATGTTCTCCAGGGGATTAATCTTAATTTTGGCGACTTCTTTGCAATGAAATGTGGTGGCAGCGCTCCTCAGGTGAATTGTAATAACCTTGGCGACCCCTTTAACCCGTCAAAGCGCCGTTGTTGGGTCAAAATTTTTATTGTCTGTCAGTTACGTTTATGACAAAATCCCTGCAAGGCTAATGACATTCCCATCAGCCTCGGCCGTACTTTGTGTTTGCTCTTCCTGCTAAACGTCAGCTTATGACCTGATGGAAATACACTGAATAAACAAACATTTGTGACTTCCTCCTGATACTGACTTGCGGCTTCTGTTGCATTTCTCTTGTGTTAAAGTCCCTGTTGTTCGCCTGCTTCTCTTTATTGACGTCTTCTGCTTTGTGAAGGGTGTAGATTTAATAAGAGAAGTCAATGAGGGATAAAAGTCCCTCAGGAAAAGAGAACATTTACTTAATATTTTTGTGCACTGAGTGTGTGTTTTTGAACATTTAAAGTTGGGTTTATCAATGCCTTGGATTCTCTGATTAGTTAATAACATTAACTGCATGCTATAAAGGCTTTTATTGGCTCGACAGCTGTTTTATCACTTCTGCAGAGTGTGTAACAGATAACAGAGAGGCATGGAGTTACCTGCAGGTGGCTCTTTGCTTTATCTTGTTTCCTACACATGTGGTAAAGATGGAGATTAGATTGAGTTTGTCTTAAGGGAGGAGAGGTCCCTTAACTGAGGGGGATGACATGTGAAGGTCGTGACGGTCAGGGCGAATCAATGGGGTGTATAGATGATGTGAGGGGAGAGTGATCCAGACCCTCCCTGTCTTTCCCCTCAGGCTGATGATCTCGTCGGCAGGGGGACGTGGGTCACCGCCCTCACCATTTCTCTGGCCAAACACAAAAGGTGTTTCCTGCCCGCAGCCGTGGTCACTTTCACCTGTCAGTCAGACTTTCTCTGAGTCACCCAGAGTCTGTGCAGGGCGGCCGCAGGTGAGCGTCTGCTCCTCCTGAAGGGTCTTCTCGTCCTCGGTGTCGTGTACTAAGGCATGGGCAAAATTCTGCATTTAATGTGGTAAAACTTCCCAGCACAGTCACGCTCACTGAGGGCAAAGTGGAAAAATGAACGTCTGTAGACTTACTGTAGGTCGCCACCGCATCAGCTTAGACAAAGGGCATAGTTTCCACCGGGGATGAGGGACATGTACCTTTGCTTCTTTAATCGTATCTTCTTTACTTTTGCTGTTTCATTTTTAAAAATGATATGCCTATTTGGATTATTTTAAAGCTTTGTGGACTATTTTTGCCCTTGCTTTCCACCTTTCAGGCAACATCGGTGAAGGTTGGGGCAGCGTGGAACATCATGTAAACATCTGCAGACACTATTATGGGCTGCGAAAATATTACAAGCAACTTACTACTTACTGCAAACTTACTGGCGTCCTCAGTTCTGAAATCAAACCTACACCCATAGCTCAGAAAGAAAATTCGCTCCCATTGCTAACCTGTAATGTTCCTTCTCATTAAATCTAAATATTCTCTGTGGCTAAAATGATCATGAGCTGCAAAAGTGCCTCAAGAATGCGACATGAGCACCTGAAGCTACACAAGCTGTATATACAGTATAGTGAATGAAACATGTGACACATTGGCACATTTCTGTCCATTTGTCCTCTCGTCTGTACATCCGTCTACAGTCTGAACCCAAAGCAAACATTCACATCTTATCTGATGTAACTTAAAGGAGTAGTTCAGCATTTTGAGAAAGAGTTTATTTTGCCTTCTTGCCGAGTGTTAGATGAGAAGATCTGTCCGTATCTGTCCGTTGACCCTGAATCTACAACCAAAAAATAAGTTATCTTTTTGTCTGGTTCAGTCCAGGAGTAAGGTGAGGTCAATAACGCCAAGAAATAATCAATCACATCACCCCCCATCAAACCACAGTGTGTTGTTTTTATGCAATTTTCGGTACAATTTAAACAGCTGAGATGTAATGTGTTTATTAGATCTCTTAAGCCTACAGTAACAGCTGCTGTACTGAGTGTTGTTGTTCAGTGGCGTCCCAAACCTTTCCTAGCACCACTGACCGACTCAGTCATCGGGCGTTTTCCAGCTCCTACGTGTTTGCCTTTTCAGCTGTCAGGTCCGTGTTTACCCAGCCGTCACTGGCACAGCATGCAGCGTACTGTAGGTGGAGGCAACACGGAGGCTTAATGAGACCTGTGTGATTGACTGACATTCACTCTGCTCGTCACACAATACATGACGGCCTGCGTGACTGCCTGCGCCAAACACACAGCGGCTGTCACTCCGCAGCAGCTAATCATGTTCAAGTTTGACAAGCCATTTCCTCACTGTGTAAGTGTGCACTTTTGTAATGCACTTCACCTTCATGGTCAGTGCCACATTTACTTTAGCAAATTATTTTTCTTTGTTACTTTAGCAAATTATTTTTCTTTGAGTATCAACACGATGACATTCTTAGTATTTCAAGCGTCATTATTGGTAATGTAAATGCAGTCTGGATAGTTACTAATGATGAATTCAGCTCTTAAATCCTGACACGTGTGCTCATTCCTACATCACTTTATAATAAATAAGTTATTAGTGTTGAAGCTGGTAATTTTGGTGTTAACTGGGATCAGGACAACACCAAATTCTGTGGTATATCTCTATAAAAAGATGCAATACATGAAATATCGTCAAATAAATCCAAATCCAGTCACCGTAAAGTTCAACCAATTTGCACAACATTAACTTCTCTCTTAAAGGGAAGGTCCAGCAATTTATTATTGCACTTCCATAACGTTTTGGCACTCAGACAGATTGTGAAAAGAGTGGTTAAAAATGCAGCAAAGACAAAAAAACATACAACCGATATGTGCATACAAGAGAGGAAATAGGCATAAACATAAATGCTATATATTTCGAGTCTTTAAATGAATTCTTGATCTTTATCAGTAACTTTGCCAGTTTTGGCTTCGACACTTTTATTCTAAGTTTGTTCTTCAGAGTGGCCTTTGTGAAAGAAAATTGCACTAAACATTGGTTGTTTTGAAGATACAGTCCATGTTTATGTGACTCTTGCTGTAACTCCCCTCTCCACCAGCAGAGGACGACATTCGTCCGGCATCCTCTCTCCCATTAGCCCCACTCTCTCTCTCTCGCTCTCCACTTCTCCTCCTCCAGTCCTCTCCGTCCCCGGCGACGGCCCCTCCCATCAAAGCCATAACCTCTCCTAATCCCCCCCCACCCCTTGTTGCCCTGGAGACGGCTCAGACGAGCAGGTGATGCATTGACAGGGAGCAGATGGTTCCCTGTGGAGGTAAGCATGGCTGAACAATGCTTCCATATTCATCATAAAGTCTCTCTTACTCTCTTGCGTCTCCCCTCCTTCAAATGCGCGCACACACATAACTTCAGAGTTAAATGAATCATGCTTTCACTGACAAACACACACATACACACACAGATATTTGTTTACTCTGTTTCTGCATTGAAACTGACAACAGTCTGATGCATCTCTCAGCACGGCCGAGTTTGTGCAGACTGATCGAGGTGATAGTGTTGCGACAGCTTATTAGACGGGACTTGTGATAAATGGATGCTCCTCCATTCAGAGGACGTTTACAGTACCTTGGAGGGGACACGAGAAAAGTAAAGACAAACAATAGGGGTTCCTTGCCTCGGCCTCCCTTCGCTTGTCTTCTGCAGGTGTTTTCAGGCTTTTCGCCGCAGTAACTCACTCGTCTAAAGAAGCTCCTTCTTTAGCCCCTGTCTCCCCTGGAGATAAAGTACAGACACCCCACTCTCCCTGTCTCTTTCTTTCAGCTAACTCCTGAATAATCCAGCAACAATACAGGGCTCTGAGGCGGTGTGCAGCGATTTGCCGGAGGCCTGACTTGTTTTGGGGGTGCAGCAGGAGGAGGGGGAGGCATTATGGAGATCAGCTAATGCATGTAAAACACTGCATCCATTTTTTTTATTTTTTTTTATTGGAACAAGTGGTAAAGAAAAAGTGCGAGGTACAATAGAGGCTTCGGAGCGCTACGCTTAACCCAGCACACCTGGAGCACACAACAGGGGGTGAGAGTGGCAGCCCACCCCCCCGACTCCCCTTCTCCTGCCTCACCCATCATCACCAGCACCACAGCACCTATCAATACAGGCTGTAAAGAGTTTGGTCGGGCTTCAGGAGGGAGGGGGCTGCCTGCATTCACGGCCTGACTATGATAAAGACGCACAGTGAGGAGCCATTCAAGAGCTCTGTGCCCATAATGGAGTCACTAATAGGTGCCTATTCAGCGAGAAAAGTGTTTTCTGGAGGAGAAAAAAAAAAGTTTTGGGGAAGCAACAATCACTTTGTCTGCCGCCTTGTGTATGTAAAATTTATGCAGCGCTCCAGCCCTCCACCCTTTTCCAACTCTTTCTGCTGTCTTTTTTTTCTTTCTTTAAAGAGCGTCACCAGTGAATAGACGACATGCATAGTTTGGAGTCTTCCTTTCATCCTTACTTGAAAATAAATTGAATGGTCTGTTCTCGAGTGAGTCCCGTCCAGCGGCACAGATCTCAAAACAGGAATACATACTCTCTTTCTGCTTCTTTTTCACCTCCACATTTCCATAAAACTACTTTTTACTGAAATACCTTTTTTTCCCCGCTGGATCTTTTTATTTATACTCTATCAAATATTAACATAATAATACACACAGTTTTCGTCATTCACATTTAGGCGCTGATGGGTGTATTAATGCTGGTTAGAATTAATGAGCAAACCTGGAAAGAGTGTAGAAACATCACAAAGAGGTAGATTCAACTTTAGTTCAATTCCACTTATGTAGGCTACATAGGGGTGAAAAATGTTTGAAACGTTAGAAGCACCTCATCCAACTCAACTTATTATCTCAGTTTCTTAGTTTAGTTCAACCACATCAGTTAGAATTCTGAAGCGTTTTTGAAGTAATATTTGGTCAGAATCTGCAAAATGTGAAATAAAAGGAGCAAACTACAGTATTCAGGTCATGTAAATGTAAAATTTATTAAAAATATGTAGATTAAAAATACAAAAAAGAATAATTTAAGAGCTGAATGTCCAAAAACCTTTTAGTCATAAAACGTGACGTTTTCAGTGTGTGTAACTCCCAGATCTCCAAAAATCCACCCCTGATGATTTCCTTCCTTATTTATGTTTATGAAAAACACTCTAATGTCCAAAGCTTTTGATCGATTGATATGAAAATCACTCAGAAGAATCTCTAGACTAAGCTCTTCTTAACAGAGCCTTCACACCACCATTCATTTCATCATTCATTTCACAACTATTGAGGCCGTGAGGATTTGTTGTTGCAAATCGTAGGTCTTTCTCTATTACTCTAAATATTCATGACTAAATATACAAGAGTCAAGGCTGAAGTTCAGGAAACACATCTGTAAGTATTATTTATTAAGAATGTAATGTAGACTGAGTTAATCTGCTTTATCAGGACCACGTAGGTCTGGTTTGACCAAGTTTGATTGATAGTGCTGATGACATAAGCCATCATGTGAGTTGACCTTTTTCCAATACAGCCCTGCACACTTCAAACCTGTGAGAGGAGCTCAGAGAAGAGCATAAGTTAAGAATATCTGTTATATGAAATCACCAAAACTGTCCTGACTTGTTGTGAAAGTTGTGTTTATTTAGGACCAAGCTTCTCCGAATAAGAAGCTGACTGAGAAAATATTGTTTTCTCAGTGTTTCAGGGCCTTAAATACATCTTTAATGTTGAATGGATACAACCACAGATACCAAATCTGACACCTCATGCTTCATGTGGATGTAATGAAACTTGAACCTGTTTCAGTTAAACTCGTTTCTCATGTTTAAACTTCTGTTTGGAGCTTCATATTAAATTTTCGCCGTGATCTGGTCAGTGTTCATCGTATAGAGATTTAAATGGATTTGCTGCTGTTTCAGGCCTGAAAGCTGCTATCGCTTTGCTTCTAGCAACTATATTTGCCCCCCAACCCCCCCTCTAGGGTCCCGAGGCACCAGGGGAGCAGACCTTGTGGGTGAGCTGACTAATCTGGAAATGCTGGAACCATATTGAAAGAGAGGGCCTGAACTGAGAAATACTGGGACCATATTGTGGCACATGTCAAAGGGCTTAGCTGACAGATTGATGAGATGAGGAAATAACGGAGCTGACCGGGGGGCGGGAGGAGGCAGAGAAGGGTGGGGGGGGGCCCAGCATGGCATAGCAACCAGGGTTTTGGAGTCAGAGCAGGACTCCCCGCAGGCCTGCCGGGCAGAGCCGGTGCAGGTCAACGCTCTTTGATTCTGGGTCCCACAGCTGACAAAGGGCAGCATGCGGTGGGCAGGGCTGCTCTCCTTAGAACTGCATGAAAGCTCTTGTAATTGTATTTTTATGTGTTTGTGAGAGGCTTTGTCAGCTTTTGTGTGTTGATTTATGTGTTTATTTGTGTGTCTGTGTGAGTGTGCATCTGCAAATATGTGACATCCAGGGCAGCCTTTTTTGATTGTTTGTTTTAGCCTAATAGAGCGAAAAGATTGAAAATGAATTACAGTTTCATCTTAAAAGCACATTACTTTTATTTCATTTCAACGGGTTTGACCAAGTAAGTTTCATGTTAGTGTTCAGTTTCCAGATAGATGGTCAAAAAGAAGGATCTTTCAAACTTTTTTTTAGCCTAACAGAGAAAAGATTGAAAATTAGATTGGTTATCCAGCCCCCAATGTTACTGTCTTTATTTACTCTCTCCATTCTCATAGTGTTTTTTTGGTCACTTAATGGCAGACAACGTTGCAGCTAGTGAACATAGGGGAACATTAAGCAGCTAAAAAGTCAGATATTTGCCTCAGTAAGTGGTGAAGACCAAAAACAGAGCTAAAACAAAGGTGTATATTGGGCTTACATTCATCAGGCAATACACATATGACTCAAAATGAATGTTAACGTTGCTCTTAAGAGTTTGCTAACAGGTTTCATGTGTACAGGTTTTTTTCTGCAGTTAGCAAGTGGAAAAATGATCCTAAAAGCTTCTGATCTATTTATCTCTACAGAGAAAACACACAATAATTAACATCACTGTAAATGTGCCAGTGTTATCCAAGTGATTCATTCTCAACTGTTCAGGCAGATGATAATTTATCCATCAAAATAATAAAATGAAACTTCATTTCAAATCAAAACAAGAGAAAACCAGGGAAGTTGGATGGTGGAGCTTCAAAATCTTACTAGCAAATGACACCCTCTGTCCATAGACCCTCGATTCAGACAAGAAAACTATTTAACAGAGAAAGAAAGGAAGAGGAAGGAAAAGCAACAGAGGAGGGATCCCTCTCTGAGAACTGACAGACATGCAATAGATGTCGTAACAGCAGATTAAAATCTAAAGAATAGAGTCCAGCAGTACAGTAGACAATATCAGTTTTAATTGTATTGATGAAAAACTAGAAAAAATAAACAAGCTTGCATTAAAGCAAGGATGCTATCCAAAAGTTCTCTTTCTTGCATTAAAGAAAAAAAAAAAAGCATTCACATCCGTGCCGCAGAAATACTGCGATTCCCGACCTTACTTCCCCTCACACAATGCATTTTCTGGCAGTGTCTTAGCAACTGGTATTGTGGCATCTGGATTACCCAAAAAAAGCACTGCAGAGCCCCCTTAGGGTCGAACAGAGGGAGACCTCGGTGTGCTTTAGGAAGGGAGATGTAAAGGAGAGGTTGATCTTGATCTCAGATGGCCCCAAGAAGCTTTAGTACATGTCACAAGTTGTGCTATTATGGTCAGAGGATTCTTAGACTTCTTTTATTTTTTATTTCTCTGTCAGTTTTTGTGGAATCAAACAAAGCATTTACTCCTCTTTTAAAATTCAGATGATTCAACAGAGGGAAAAAAAAATCTCTTAGTATTTAAAAAATGACCAAAGTTTAAAAGTTTAGAAGATTTCCTTTATGCACCTGAAGTGGGACAGGGGTTGAAAGTGTTTGGTCTGGTCACCATGGAAAACACTGACTGCTACTCACTTGACCCACACTCCTTGTTAATATTACACCAAGGACGTATTTACTAAGTCCTTCCTGCACTGCAGATCTAAAGATGAAGAACCCCAAACTCAAGTCTCACTCTAGGTAATAAGCTTTGATTGGAGATGCAGATAGAGGGCTGTTCAAAACATGCACTCACACAGAAGCACATACACACTCCACTGAGCTCTGATTTGGGGAATTGATAGGGTCCATTGTTTCCACAGAGCTTGCCACTATATGCCCTGTAATGTAATTAAAGCCAGGAGATTTATGCTGCTGTATGGCAGCCCAGAACCTGATCCATGTTGTGTCTGGAGTCAGGCTGAAAAGCCCTCTCTCTGTCCAGCTGGTCCTGGTTTCTGTTCTGGCCTCTGTCACTGTGTGGGGCTACAGTGCTGTTCACTTCTTAATTGAAAGCTTTGGTTTACTGTGGGCCTTGTTTTTGTGATGCATGTGGAGAGGAACACAGGGTTTAGGTTTCTTACTTTCTCTGCAAATTTGTAGAAAACTCTGTGCTTTTTTTCCTGCCAAGGAGACGATGTGCATGAGAGAGCTGCACCAGTTTAGCTGGATGGTAATTATTAACAGGCATAAGCTATTTAAATAGAGTGCTTTTTTTGCCTCCCACAGGGAGGTATGCTCAGTTCTTCTACCCTTAAATCACTCAGCTACATGAAGGCATAGTGCTGAACTTTTTGGGAAATGGCAGTGTTTTCATTTTACGTAAGGACTTCAGTGGGGAACAGTTTACATTTCGACTCAAAAAGATGTGTAAACTGAAAGACTAGACATTAGATATGTCTGCTGTAGAAAGAAGAGGAGCACCAGAGCCTCACTGGGAAAACAGTCCTTCCAGAAATCAGGATATCAGTCGTCATCGGAGGCTTCTGGCTCGGCCCAGGCATCCTGTCAGCACGAGCACCTGGCCGCCTGACGGTTCCCACTCAGCACACCACGCGCACAGGGTGAGTCCATCCATGCCCACCCAGCTCTTCCTAAATCCACAGCTGAGCGGCCTGCTGCCGCCACCGCCCACAACTCCAATATCCCAAATGAAAGACACGTCAAACGCTGCTGAATGAGCCCCATGTAGGGAACATGAGAGAGAAGATCCGTAAGACCCGGAGCATCTGTCCACCTCTCTGACACTAATGAATGTTAAGTAGGTTAGCTGCTGGTGTGCCACTGTCCCACAGGTCATTGTGACCGGTGGTGGCAGCGGGGCTGTGCTTTTGTCGGGGTGCGCCAACCCCCTGTGAGACATCTAAAATGGCTGGACTGCTTACTCCTGCATACAATCCCAGCACCAATAGTCGCCATATTGATCCTTCTTGCTCGCAGATTAAAGCATAAAAGGACCTCTGTCCTGCCAGTGGGGGTCCCCTCTGACGCCCGGAGCTCATTTCAGGGTCACAGAGCTCTTGCAGCCCCCTGACCCGAACCCCAACGTGAACACACACAAATACCGGTGCGAGGCAGGACAGAAACCTTTCCAGGGATGAACCCCATTAAACAGGATTGGTCGGATGCTCACATTCACGGCTCATTATAGCTGACCCCGGGCTTTCTCTCTCTCAATCTGAGTGCTCTCCTATTCTGTCTCTGCCATTAACCTGGCCCAAGCCATGCTGAGGTGGTCACCATCGCCCTTTGTTTGCCATTGATAGCTCGGACGTTTGCTTGATTGTTTTCTGAACTGGATCTGCTCATCAGTTGTGTTGCGCTGCATTGTTGAGGTCCTGTGGTGTGCTTTTAAAGTTTTGTCTGAGCCTTAGAATATGTGGAGCTCTTTTGTCTCAAAGTTAGTTGGTTTATAGACAAATCTGGCTGCTATCACTGCAGTGGTTGTACTGATCATACTTACACTGTGAAATGTTTGGTTTATCATGGTTAGCAGTCACCCCTCTGACAGATGAAATTAGTCTGTAAATGTGGAAGTTATTCAGCTATTCAGTTATAACAGAATTTCAGAAAAAATAATATTAATGAAACGTTTCTGTCTGATGTCCACAGTCTGGATGTAAAAGGACTGTGTAGATTGATTAATGAAAACCAGAAGAAATGACTTGCTAGCTTATTTTTTATTTATTTAATTAAACTTAAGAAAGTGAAAGTAAAGTCAAAGTACCGAGCTAGAACGAGGTATGCAAGTCTTTGACAAACAAGCTGGTCCTAACGTGATTAAAATGTGAGTATTCAATGGAGATTTTAAAGTGGATAAAATGATTTTTAATATCATAACAGGGTATAAAATTACCCTGTAAGAACAGTGTTAAAGAGATGAGAATTATCACCTGAATCTGCAGCTCAGCTTTGTGGGTCTTCGTAGTAGGGCTGAGCCAAAGTTTCTACCATTGCTGTGGTAAGTGACTTCTAAATCAGTGTTCAAATGCTGCATTTATTATTATTATTATTATTATTATTATTATTATTATTATTATTATTATTATTATTATTATTATTATTATTATTTTGCATTGTCCCAAAAATCCCAATTAGCCTATGAAGGGTAGGTCTTCAAATGAGCAAATTAATTTTATGGGCTATGATTATAATTTATTTATTGGGATTATTGCAAATTTTGTAGCCATTTCAATGTAACAAAGTAAAATCCTTGAGTTCTTGAGTTTTTGTCCACATCTGTCATTAGACTCAGTACTCAATGGTACACAGTAACGGTACTTCTAAATTTTATTCTTCGCTGTACTGTGACTTTCTTGCAAACCAGCGCTTCGAACAAGTTGTGAGTACTGTTTTCTTTTCTTTTTATATCAGCAGCTTAATTTCCGAGGGGGCACTGCGTGACGCTCACCTGTTCCCGTTTTTGCCTACCTGCTTTTCTCTGTCGATGGCTTGTCTAATGTAATTTTTGACTAAAAAAGTCTGACAGCTGGTGAAAATAGTGGAGAATTTACCTTCTAAAGAGCCAGATATTTCCCTCAAGAGGTTGGTAGAGACCAAAAACAGAGCTAAAAGAGGTCCGCCATATAAACTTAAAGGGCAATGTTACATCAGTGTTGTGTTCATGACTTGTTGTGGGCAGTATTGCAGGTTAAAGAAGACTTGTGGCTTTTGGTTAAAGTTGAAAGGATCACAATACAGCAAAGATGTTTGACCCTCCCTTAAAAGTTCAATGAAATCTTGAAGTTTGAGTTTTAAGATTAGGCTGTATTTATTTTAATGGCAATTAATGTTTCAATTTTTAAGCGCTTTCAAAGTAAAATCCTTCACGTACATTACAGTATTACACGCGTGTTGACAAGGTAGGTGTCACTGCAGTAATGTCAGTTTGGTAATATCCTCGGACGACCCAGATTCGTATATATTTAACGTGTGTTAGTGTATCATTGGTAGCTGACCTCACCAGGATGCAGCTCTGATCTGTGGCTCTCTGCTCAGTGCCTGCTCCCTTAATTAAACGTTGATTAAATGCCTATTAATGTGCCCTGACTTACAGACAGGGTGTAATCAGGTGAAACAGAATTAATAAAACATCCAGTGTTGTGCTCAGGAGAGAGGGAAGGGCTCCCCTGAGAACCACAGACAGATGGCAGCAGGAATCGCCAGAGAGAGGCGAAAGCAGAGCGGCAGAGGGGATAAAGCAAAGACCAGCCACCACTTTGGTGATTAGCACTAAATTGGTAATTTGATCTTGCCCATTCCACCTACTCATTATTGATAAGACTGACCATATTTGAGCATATTTCCCCCTGCTGGCTCTAACCGGCACCACAGCACTTCCTGTCTCCTCGAGTCGTGCCAGCCCACGCCGCTCCGCGCTCAATGGATCTGACAGGAAGTACCTTGAGGTGGAGTTTGTGGGGAAAAGGGGGGAGATGCGCGCTGTCGACACATGCACAGTGGAAATCCCATCTGCTAGGAATCTCCCTAATCTCATCATGTGAATTGAACAAGGAAAAGAGGAGCAGCAATCACTTTAGACAAACCCTATATGGGATTATGTGCCGTATTTGTGATGATGGGTCAAACGATGACATCAAAGGCAGAAAGAGGCCGTTGATTAATGCGTTTTAGTTTGAGATAAAAACACTAAGCTTTGTCTTTGCTATTGTTTTACAAATGAATGTTATTTTTGGACAGTTTGTATATAATTTATTTTATACTGTCACTGTGTAAATTAGTATATTAACCATGCCATAGCTGTTGAGATGGAGCTCCTTTTAGTAGATTTACTAGTTAATCACCTTCTTCTGTTGTCCTGGAACTGTACATTATGACGAATTTCCATGTTTATGAACACTTTTAAGGACCTTTATTTTTTCTTCCATGGACCCATATACTGTGTCTCAATTCGAGTACTTCTCTTAGTACACTTCTATGTAGTATACTGTGTTCACTGTGTACTTAATTGCGTGGTGTGTGTCATCTCAAATTGAACACGGACATTGTTGAGTGGCCGTCATTGCTGGCGGCTGGCTGACACGTCTCCTACACAAGCTTGAAGCACAAGAAAGCTCAACTTTTTAACCGTCGTGAGTATTGATATATTTTTTAAAAAAAAGCACATTTTAAAAAAACGTCTAATTTTTTTTTCAGTTAACATCATTTAAGCACATTGTTGTTACAGGCCAACCCAACCCCCAACCACTTCATCCTTTACTGTCTTAAAATGTACTTGATTTTACATTCAGCATGTAATTAGTAACAACAAGGTCAATGGACCGCCATCACCCATGATTCTCTGGGAAATTGGTTGCAGTTCCCCGTCGCTTCATTATTGGGCTGCAATTAGAGGCCTCTATTAAGGACGGAGAGCTTGCGAGTTATTTCTGTCATAATGCACATAATTGTACATGATGTGCTTTGTCAAACACAACAGGTACGGTTGAAATGGAAACAAAGGCGATGAGTCGACCAAACCTACGCTGCCCTCTAGCCTCTCATCGTGGCACTGAATGGGTTTGATGGCAGAGAGCTCCACGTCAATGCACTCTAAAGGAAAAGGAAGCACACACACACACATGTATACATACATCAAGCTCCATTGTCCTCCCACCCTGCGAGGCCCTCTTGCCCCCTGTCACCCACTCTGGTCTGGGGTTAGAGCCCATGAAAGAAGGGTGAATCCTGGGAGGATCTGCTCTCTCGCTCCCTGGAGTGGACCAGCTCCGGAGCTGACTCTGCACTTCTGGGAGCTGCCAGGCGATGCAAAGCGAGATGGATGAGCTGCTCTGCTGACCGCTGGGCAACGGCTGGTGATGTTTCTCCGGTGATTGATGACTTAACATGGTGCTCCCCTTCACCACGGGTCAAACTGACACACCCTCACCACAAAACCACCACACTGTCCCAAGGAGGCGACATGTTAAAAAGAAAAGGGAGAAGAGATAAGGAAGCAGGCGTGTTGTTAGCTGAGCAGATGTTGGAAAGTGGCTGCGTGGGAGAGCAGACTCCATCATTGAGTCTTCTGGTTTAGTGGCTCAGACCACTGGAGGAGCTTCACCGCAGCTCAATAATCAAGACAGAGGGGTTATTAATGCACTAGTGGGGGTTTAAATGTCTCTGGAAAGCCCTCACACTGTGTGGCTTTATATTTGTTTTGCCAGGCCTCAGTCATTGTTCTCAGCCTGGGGGCCCACAGAGCAGGAGACTGAGCTACTGAAAGCAGTTCATCTCTCAACTCTTGACTGATCAATCTCAATCTGCCTCTGGTAGTTCTGTTTTTTTAAGGTGAACAGGTACCTCTGCCCTTTGTCTGTGATCCATATGTTGTTTTTTTTATATTTATTTGGCTTTTCTTTTCCCTCTCCTTTTCTTGCAGAGACCCATTTATGTGTCTTTTGTCAGCAAGGCCATCTTATGGGATAGAGGACTGTGCCACTACACTGTGAGTGCCCAAACACTTTTTGATGAAGGAATGTGGACATTTTATACTTTTTTTCTGCGAAGGCTTGTTCGTATTATTCTTCCAAGTTGGACTTCAAAATGCAAAGCTTAAAGCCCTGTTGCGTCAATGGGATTGTTCTCTACAGAATGAGAAACTATTGTAATCATGGAGCTGTGATACTCATGCCAATTCAAGAAAAGAAACAGTTTTTTACATTTGGTTTTATTTTGTTTTAATTTTTTTTTTTTCAGTTGATGTGAACAGCATATTTAAACCCAAAATTTATAAATTCTTAAGTCAGATGTTTTTTGATTGTGAAGGGAGCCAGACTGCCACTCAAAATAAATCTGTTCATGTGAGATATTCTGGCAGGAAGTGCATTGATTTTGAACCTGTTTATATTTGGCTGTAAAATGTGTTTCGGTGATGCGAACACAAATGGGCAGTTGAGACACATGGACGTTCACACCTGTGTCCATCATGTGTCACCAAGGTGTCCACTTGTCTTCAGATTTCATTACTGCCAATGTCACTTCCACTGGAATGTCAAAGGGCCCCACGTAAAGTTATTCAACAGTCAAGTGCCAGATTTGTTTTGCACAAGCTGGCTAAGAAAACATTTCGAGAACATATACACATACTCGGGTTATTCCAGCTTTCGAGTTTGGCAGGACATAGGCAGGAAGTATTTCCCTGTTACATCCTTGTTAGGGATGCATCGGGACTTGTTAGTATCTACACTACAAAAGATATGTGGTCAAATTTGTCCCAGGCCACATCAGCAAGTGGTGAAGTGAACGGATCACAACAAATCTTGTTGTCCACTTGTGGTCTAATCGCCAAGATTTTAAAAGCGGATGTAAACAGGGTCAGTTTATGGATTAATATGTGCATTGAGAGCTGTAACTAATTATTTTTCTTTACTGATAAGTCTGTCACATGTTTTTTACAGTTCAAGCTTATATATTTCAGACAATAGTCAAAATTGCTGACGGTGGTGTATTGAAAGGGCTTGTTTTTCTGACCAGCAGTCCAAAACCACAAAATATTCTACTTAAAATTATAAGAAAAACTATGAAAAAGCCCCTCTGATGAGCTGAAACCAGAAAAAGGTTTTTGTTTTTTTTCCATTGGTAACTGATTAATTTGTCATTAAAATTACATTCACTAAAATATTTAAAGTTCAAATTTCCGTCAAGCTTTTCAAAAATTAAATGAAATCCCAATATTCTTGTCTTGCCTCTAACAAGTGAAAAGAAACACACACACACACTCCTCTTCTTCTTCTTTCTCTCCTCCAACACTCAAAAGTCCCCACCTCTCCCCTTCGCTGAAAAGAGGCTGGGAGTGGATGTGCCACAATTAACAGTGGAGTTGCCATGGGGACAGCAGAGTTGTGTGGGCTGGCTTCCTGTCTTGGCCTCTGGTTAAACAAACAAGTAAAGTCGGCAGACAAAGACGCTCCCTGGTCCTTACAGCCTCATTTACATCCTCAACTGCCTTCAGCACTTCTGCATTCAGCAAGTTCATCAGGCCCGGCATCACCCCTCTGCCACCCTCCATCTCTGCACCGCTTCTACTATATCTAATAAATCACGAGGGCATTGTGATGGTAAAACCGCTCCCGTCATACAGCGGCACAACTTTTACAACAAGCGTGTCCCTGTCTAAGCAGACGGACAACCGACAAGAGGCTGTTGACCCAGCAGCTTTATATATAGGCGTCGGAGGTCCCGTACTGTCGCCCGGGACACGAGCTGCAATGGGACGGTCCAGGTCAGAATGCACAGGTGCCCAAACAAGGCGACAGAGCTGCAGAGGTCCGGTTTAAAACTTAATATATGTGCTGTTTGGCACAAAGAGTTCAACCCAGGTTTTACGGCTTCAGTGGCCGACTCGCAGTTTTGTTTTTCTCAAAGCTCAAACACTTGTTGCTGATCTGAAAGACCTTGACGAAGTACAGCAGACACATCGTCAATCAGTCTTTTTACTCTTTGCTCTTGTCCTGTTCTTTAACATCATGCAGTTGGTTGTTAAAACTAACCAAAGTACATTTACTCAAGTACAGTATTTAAAAAAAAATGCTCATAAACATGCTTATGCATACAAGTGTGCCAGTTGTTTTGAGGTGTGCAAATGGATGTAATGATACGTTTAAAAAGAAGTACTGCACACTCAGCAATCTCACAGTCCACTGATGTCCACACTGCAACACATCAGGGAAGTTAAATTGGCCAACATAAGGGATGATGTGCATGTAGATTTCAGGATAAAGTTTTTACTCCAACACATTTGATTGACATTAAACATGCAGACAGCTATTTTCTGCTTTGAATTATTTTTGCATCTGATGTGGATTTCCAACAAAAATTATATTATAAATAATATGATTCCTTTTTATTAATAAAGTCTAATTACTCTAAAATCTGCTGAGGTTAATGGCAGCCAATGGGTCAAGTAGGAAGCCTGTGAAATTTGTGTAAAACAAAACAAATAACAGAATGTCAAGTCTGCAGTTTTACATTATAGTTGTTTGATGATGCAGCTTAGGTGCACTTTTCATTGGAAATTCTCCTCGGTGGTACCTCACAATAGTGTAACTTTGACAAAAATGAGATTGATGGCTGCCGTAGGTGGTTTTGGTGGTTATTTGTGGTGTGAGATTTAAATGATATGTAGTGTCCCTTTTGACTCCACCGATTTACCGTTGTCGGACTTTTCCATTTCGTGCATTCTTCCTTGTCAGTACTGGTGCCTACATTACCCACAATGCAACGTGACTGCACATAGTTGCCTCGGGAGGATTTCTTTCATTTTTAAACTTGTCACATGAGTCAACGTCAGGTTGAGGCAGAAGAGAACATCACCTTGACACCTTTACACACCTTTAATATGTGTGTGTACACCATATTACCTTTAATATGTAAAATCTCCGTTAAATAAAGTTTTCTGAACGCTTCTCCCACTACTGTACGTACTGCTGTATTCGTGTCCCTGTCATCTTGTGCTTTTCTGGGTCTTCAGGGGACGAGCTGCCGGGCCCTCTGGGGCTGCGTGGGCCTGTAAAGGGGGGTCATTGTCTAACCATCGAAAGTAGAAAGTTGCTCTGAATGCTAAGCTGTATCTGAGCCTGGCTTCTGACACGAGCTGATAATCAGATTTACTCCCCTGAATCCGCCGGACTCCACAAAGCGCCCCACTGTCGTCGTCCCCCGCTTCGCCTCTCGCCGGCCCCCTCGCCAGCATCCCGACCCTTCATCCACCCTCCCTCCTCCCTTGCTGCAAAGCTAATTACACCCCGCAGAAACACAAATCTCCATGATTTAAAAAGTCACTCTTTTTCAGGGGTTTAACCTTGTTAGGGCCTAAGCCTGGCTTTCTTGTGCATCAGCTCTGTGAAGAATTCTCTGTTCCTGCAGACACTGGGACATAGACACACTTCTGTCTCTGCTCGTAGTCGTCCGCCTGTCAGAGGGTTCACTCGGAGGCAGTGTAATTAAGTGTGTGTGTGCCTGTGTGTCTGTATCACTGCTTATCTATGCTTGTGTGTATATATGTGTGTGTGTGTGTGTGTGTTTAGAGGTGGGGCGGGTGGGGTGAAGGAGCACACGCAAGTCTGTCCTCTGCAGGCCATCTGGGACTCTGACGAACTAATAGACTTCCTACATTCATCGAGCAGCGCTACTTGTACATCTCAATCAGGGAGCTGTTGACCACAAACAGGCCCGTAATGACATTAGCCAGCTCTGGCTGTGTGAGGACAGCGTGTGGGTTGCCTGACGCCAGGAGGTCAGCCTGTTTCCTGGGGGCCTGCAGTGGCCCGAGGGAGCCCACACGAGTGTGATGGGTGTCTCCAGAAACGACAGCATTACCTACTGTCTCTGATGGAGATGGCTTCCTCTGTGTTACAGTAATGAGTGGTGATGAGATGTTTTGTCATTTGAATGGTGATTTTAACTAACTGTGCTTTTGGCTCGAGTTCCTGTAAATGATAACTCTCAACACGTGATTCATCTTTAGTATTTTTAAAATACTCATAATATTTTTAAATTGCAGCACTTAAAATTTACCCATCTTGGAGAGGAATTCAGACTTCATACATTGGGATAGATTGTTTTCAAATGAACATTTCCTAATATTATAAATTCAGAGATGAGTTCCCCTGAAATATCATTGATTATCACTGATACTGTATGTGTGAAGTTTTTTTGTACAACTTGACATAAGGCAAGATGTGAATTGAAATGACAGTAAAAACACAATGAAATAAGGAAAAGAGATCAATTAAAGTAGAAAATAGTTTTGATTTAAGAATAAAACACAAATAGACATAACCTTTGACCAGTTATGTGTGAAAACGTCTGGCGGCTGCAGGTGTGAGCTGCCGTTTGCAGGTTGATCTCATCAGCGTGATAAGAATCGGCGCAGCTTCGTCCCGCGCTGTACGCATTTACGACTGAGTTCACGTATTTGGACGCATTATGAGAGCTCCTGCGTGGGTTGTAATGACACAGATGCGCGTTGTTGAACGTCGAACGTGCCCGGGCCTGTTCGGCAGAAGGTCACGGGTTTGATGACACCCGCTGGAGTCTAACCCCACAAAGCCCTCCTCAGCCTCTCTGACAGGAATGAGTGACAGGTAATGGGGAGGCCGCGGGGGAGGAAGAGGAGCGAGGTAAGAGAAAGGCCCCCGTCACTGGCCCTTGTTCTGCTTTTTCTACCTCTTTACATCACAAGAATGCAAATCTTTAAAGCCTCCAGATCTCAGAGAGGGGAATCAGTGGAGATGGTGCAGGGATTTAAAAGCTGATCCTCCCTGTGTGAGTCACAGACAGTGACCCCACCTTCCTCCCCTCTTTCTCTCTCTCTCCCTCTTTCTGTCTGTCTGAAGGTCTCCTTGTTCATCATTGTATTCAGACACATGTTGTATCTGTGCATTTTCTGTTTGTTTTTATCGTGTGTTAAAAGGGTGAGGAGCTGAACTTTGCTTTACATGAAGCTTAAATCCAAGTCAAATAAAGCCTCGCGTCTGTGGGCCATTTATTACAATTGTTTGCTCTCTAAAGGCCACTGAATGAGTCACTGGCACCGAGGCTGAACGCTGGGCTGGTTTTCACTGGTTGACGTGCTCCAGACAGTCCGTCCGTCCCCCCTCCACATCTCCAGTATTGACCGTCCTGCTCGCTTTTATCTCCCTGTGTCCCGACAGCGTGCTCCGAAGAGTTTTATAACCCTCAAGATCATTTTCAGGGGAGGAGGAGGAGGAAGCTGGAGTTACTCAACACAAGGGGGCAGCGGTGGCACCGTGCATCATTTGAATTCTCCTCCACAAACAATGCAGCAGGGTTCCTCCCTCAGGCTTTTATTTTGTAGTAAAAAGGGGACACAGATGTTTCTGAGTGACTTTTGTTCTATATATTGATTTGTGTATAGGCCATATATTCTTTTATCAGAAGCAAATGTGAGTGTTAAAAAGAGTATTTAATAAAGAGCATTCAACGTGGATTTATTATTATTTGTTTTTTAACTGTAATTTTAGTTTTTTTCCACTTTTATTCTATATCAATGATACAGTATTTAGTTTTATGTTGTATTTTATTTTTCTTTCTTTATTAATTTTATATTGAGTTATGTATTCATCTTATTTTTATTTTCAGCTTGTAGATTTTTTTAGGTTTTTATATTCAGTTTTTATTAAGGTATTTATTTATTGTGTTTTTATTATGTCTTTATTTTTTATTTTTTAACTTTCTTTTATTATTTATTTACCTATATATTTTTTTCAGTTAGTTTTTTTTATATTTAATAATATCTCTTAGAAAAATATTATATATAAATGGAATAAAAATATTGTTTATGTAAAATGTTTTCATACTGAGAGGTTTTTCCTTTTTTCTTGTCTTCCAGGCCCATGATCGTCCAAATCATCGCCCTTTGCTGTGTCCACGGTTCCTGTCTCACATGAAAGCTCGTCCTGAGGACCTCAGACCTCCTTGTTTCCTGAGCTCCAAGTCCAGACCGCAGCCTCCGTCTCAGGGGAAGACGGCGAACACACACACTCTCCTTGTCCCAAAAACACAGACGCTGGAGGGTGAGGCTTATCAACAAAACACCTGGTGCTTTCACACCATCACAGCCACAACAGGAGGAGGGCACTGGCTCCTTTGACTCCACAGCTCCACTGCTCATTAACAATTTTTCTCGCCTTTTCTTCCTCTCCTGTAGCAGTGGAGGTAGAGGCCACCGGGCTCGTCGTTAGCTCTTAATCTCTCTCTGTGGTTGTGTTTGGTTAAGCACAAATCTCCTCTCTGGCGAGGAAATGCCCACAGCGCCGCCCTCCTGGTGGCCCTCTGGTGGGAGTGAAAGGCCCGGGGCCGGGAGACCTGCCGCTCCTTTCAGAGCCTGGCCTCTGATGTGAAGGCATTTTTCCCAGCACACACCTCAGCTCCACAGCAGGGCACTGCTTTCACCATCCTGGTGTGTGTGTGTGTGTGTGTGTGTGTAGCAGTGGAGGGGGGCATTTCTCAGCACCGGGGTCTAATACTAATTATTCTACCATATGGCGGCCGACTCCCTCACAATCGCCCTTAACCCCACTCCCTGAAGAAACGTGCTGCGCCCTACGCAGTGGCTTTGCGCTCTGACACATGTCATTCATATGCACATCAGCAGCACACACACACACACATGCACCAGTTCACGTACACTTCTGTGTGTGTGTGTGTGTGTGTGTGTAACAGATGGGAATGGCAGGGCATTGTAAGAGGAGGCAGTGCAGAAATGTGCTCTCCAGTGCGTTCTCTTTATCCCCCCGTGCTGACTCTTCTCGCCGGCAGATCCCCAGGAAACAAGAGCAGATTGTCTCACACCCTCCACTCCCCCCACCCCACACACACCATCACACACACACACTCTCGACACACACCCTCTCAGTGGTCACCAACAAAAAATAGGAGGAGAGAGAAAGGAAGGGGTGTGCAAAGGCAAAGGGGAAGAATGGAGAAGGCGAAAGGGAAATGGGCGGATGGAGTTGATGTTTGTGGAGGAGAATCTAAGAGGGATGAAAGGAAACGTTTAGAAGAAGAAAGAGGAGCTGAGATAATGAGTGTTGGTATGATGAGGGAAGGATGTGTAAAACAGTGCTACAAGTGCTTTGGGTTGGGCTACGCGTGCAGAAATGATTAATCAAGACATTGTTGAAGTCGTTTATCAAACAAAAATGCCCCAAATTTGCTGGTTGCAGCTTCTCAAATGCAAAAATTTTTTTTCTAAACTGAATATCTTATATGTGGACTGCTGCTCCTTGGACTCCACGGAATAGTGATGGCCATTTTTGACTATTTTCTGACTAGATTAGTTACTTGAAAAGTAATTGGTCGCTGTAGTGATTATTAAAAATCCAGCGACCAGTTGGTCAAATTTCATTGACAACAAGTAGTCCAATTGCTAACCAAATGCCAAAAAATAGCTCATTATTTTCATTTAGATTTCCATCCAACATCAAAAATCTATCAGATATGTACCTCTGGTCTTCTGTTTTATTAGTTTAAATAGCGAACCAGGTGATGATGTTAACAGGCATTTATCAAAGAACTGACTAATGATAATTTTAAAAGATTTTCAGCCTAGCTGTAATAAACTTTAATTTGGTTTCACTTGGTTTTGTCTGTTTTATGAGTCACTGCATGTCGAGCCGATATGCTGATATTAATTGGAGGAGAGGAGGGCTTGTTTCATTTGAACATGGCCTCACATAGTGCAAAAAGTCGTACAAATTATCACAACCCTCCCCAAAACATGTTTTATCCACACAATCAAATAAAAAACAACCTAGGCCACTGACATTCCTCCAACTCTTGTTCCTAAAGAATGTGTTTTCAGGACACCTGTAGCTGACACGATATTCTGCCTTCTCCATCTTATAAAAAAGATAGTTCATATACAAGCTGTCCTGCCCTCAGGTCTGATCACTATTGTGTATATTGGGTTTGGAAACAGGCAGCTGCTCCAACAGGGCAGTTTCTCGCTGCCTTTGTTCGCAGGCCGGCTCACCCAGCAGGGGAACAAATGTTTGCTCCACTACTGAGCAAAGTGGGAACGAAAATGTCACGAGCAGACTTTGGCTATTTAAAAATGACCAGTGATAAACTGTCTTTGTTGAGCGGTGAAAAGTGGCCTTTAAATGTGAGTTTCAGAGAAGCGTGTTGACTGAAATACTGTGAATCTTTGAGTAAGTATTTTGTTTGTCTTTCTTGAAGGTTGCTTCCATCTCAACCCAGGCAGAAGAAGAAATAATGCTTTGATTGCAGGAGGGCGCTCTGCTGTTGTTGTTCCTTGTCTTCCATTACCTGCTACTCCACCACCATCTACCACTAATCCAACACCTCCGCACCAAAACACCCTTAACCTCGACTCTGGAGGAAAAAAAAGCGAGCCGAACACTGTGACCGCATCTCCCTCCAATATTTGTCCAGCTCCAGAGGGAAAAGATGGAGTCCAGGAGTGGAACGGAGCACCGGGACCTGCTCTGGTGTCCATCACGGAGTCGGACTGGGAGCATAATCTCGGCCCCGCTGGACCCGAGCGCTCACCGTCATTGGCCTCCAAGACCTCACACGGGTCTCTCTCAGATTTAAGTCGACCACCTTCCAGTCTGTTCAGTCGCAGCACGGACCTCTCCAGTGGCAGGAGCAGTGTCCTGTCTGGTAAAACTTCATTTGTACTCTAGGGCGATAAATTAGTGATTATTGCTGATTATTAATCAGTCTAAAATGTCAGTAAATAGTGAACCATCAAAGGTTCCCGCAGCTCGGCATGATATTTAGTTCTTGCATGTATAGTCAGTGAAATTATTTAAATCACAGAGAAGAACCAAATATTTTTACTTGAGAGATGTTTATTGAGCAAGAAAGAGTGATGGATGGGAAGAAATCATCAAATCATTATGTGCAATAAAACATGTAAAATAAAGAATCTCTATAACCTAAAAGAGTAAAACTTTGCTGTAAGACCCCTATTTAACATTTATAAGCGCTATAATAAATAATTTATTACTCACTGTAATGTAACTAAGCAGATATATGTGTTTATATATAGTGTGTTACAAAGCATTTATTAAATATTTGTCTTCTGCTTATAAATGCTATGTTTAGGGGCTTGAAATAAAGTGTTACCCATTAAATATTAATGACTACATAAGAGTCGATCAAAGTTTAAGTCGAGATATTATCATGTTAGCTAATCTGCTTTATCAGATGAGGAGGTCTGATCATATTTCATGGACGGTGGCATCTCCTCCATCAAGCATCAGACCCAGATTTTTAGCAGTTTTCATTGATAAAGGGAAATATGTTACAGACCTGCCCAGTTCAAAGCAGTCAGAAGAGCTTAAGGAAACACAAACACAAACTTTTTCATGTGATTTTTTTTCAATAATAATGTATTCAGTGTACTTGTTTAGACTTTTTGGGACCCTTAAAGTTGGGGTCAGGTTTCCAGCTGGTATTTCTTATGAGCTTTAGAAGCGACTCAGCTAATTAGGCGCCATTTGTGACTGAGGCTAAATCTGTAAGTTCAACAGAGATGGTGCATCCTCATGTATGGGCGTTTGTTTTTATTGGTGACACGCGTCAAAAGCATTTTGCATTTTGTAAATAATGAACTCGTCATGGGTTGGCAATTTAAAGTGACAGAAATAACATTAACTGGAGAGTCGTAGTCGACCTTCTAATTTTCTCTCTTTTGCAGCAGATATCAGAGACTCTGGATCAGAAGGCAGCGTTTGTTTCTCGCCGCTCCAGCCTTGTCCAGAGATGCGGTCCCCTTTGGCTTCTTACCCTCCAGCTGGAAACAACCCTCGCCAATCATCCACGGATGTCATGACCGCTCCTCCTCTCGGTGAGCCACTGTTTGGCCAAACTAAATCATTCACACCACGACCAACGTCAGGAGTTCTTCCTCAATCAGAAAAACCTCTGAGCAGGCATGAAAGCCCCAAAACAACAGAGAATCTCCACCAAGACGCATCTGTAGATCCTGGTCTCAACCCATCCCTGGACTCTGATCACGGCCCAGTCACCCTGGCTTTCCCTTCCGCCACTTGGTCTTCCTGCCCGAGTCCACAGATGACCACTCCCCGCTCAGGGTCAGGACCAAAGCTTGCCTCTTCTGCATCAGGGACTCGACTGGAGTCTCATCGCTGGCCTGTCCTGCCTCCCATCTCCCCCGTCAGAGGTGAGAAATGAGCTCTGCCGACCACATATGGACTGTTCACAGCCTCCTCCCTGCCCGGCGCTGCGCCCCTGCCCACGCTCTTAGGAGCCTGATTGTCTTGAACATGGCTGGACATCAACCCATAAACAAAAGAGGCTGAGCCAGACACACAGAATTCAAAGCCTGCCTCAATAGTGAGGCGTTGTGATGCTCCTGCCCCCATCAACACATTGTGAAAGCATTGCTGTCAGCCTGTTTTTCCCACCTCCTCCCACCCCATAATAAATAACGCAGAAAGCTTTTCTTTTTCCTCTAAATCAGCAATAGAAAGGAGGGCTTTTGATGAAAAGCTGGTACCGTTTGATTCCCTGTTCAAAGGCATGAGGCCCCCAACAATAGAAGTCGGGGTGCCTACCTCGTGTGCCGTGCCTCTCAGCCTTGGCTCCCCCGTGCCTTCGCTATTCTCTGAGCTGTGAGAGGGAGACGTGTAGCCGATGGTCATAAATCCACACTGACCACCGCTTGCTGACGGCAAAACACTGAGGAGGGCCGCCACAATAGAATACCTCCGCGGCTTTCCTGCGGACGCTAATTTACCGTTCCCAATGGGGATAAAGGACGGGCCACTGACATCTGACTCCTCCAGGAACTTTATGAAAGAAAGCAAACAATGTGGAAATTGTGTAGGGATTTTCTCTTTTCTATCAGAGACATCTACTGTTCTCTGTGTGGTGCTGTATGTGGGGGGACGGGGTGGGGGGGACCCATGCTGTATTGGAGCACGCTGTTCTCTTCACGGCAGACACAGAGTGAGTATCACTGGTTCATTTATTTCACTGCAGATGGAGGCAATTCAAACTCAATGTGGCCTCAGTGTGGCAGTGTCAAGTTTAAAGGAAAATTCAGGTTTATTAGAACTTGCATTTTCATAGTTTTGGCCATCGTTTCGAATTATTATGATAACCAAAGCGAGCTTATGGGGTCCGATAGGGAATAAAACATAACAATCGCTGGACAAGCCAGCAGTTTAGCCAGATCATCTAAATTTAAATCTCTTTACTTGAGGGTAAAACCAAAAGTGAGCACACCCAAAATGTCCCACATAATAATCCAAAGTTAAAACCAAACAGTTGATCTATGAACTGTGATGTTGCCTCCAAAAAAGCTTGGCTAACTTGGAGGTGAATTTAGGGCCATGTTCAGACAGACGACAGCGTTCACTTCATTGAGCTGCCGGTGTGCTGATATGGAGAGCTTCAGCGGTTCAATCTGGTCAGAAACTTCACTGTGTTGGCCAGTCAAATATGTTGATGCACACGTTCCTGCTAGCGAACAGCTGTGCAGTGTTTTTGCATGAAACTTTTCTATTCAAACCAGCCTTCCTGGACTGTAGCTCAGCTCTTACAACCCTGTGTGGTATATGTATTGTATGTGTAAAGGCTGATGGGAGTCTCTTCATCCAACTCAGCCCTTTTTGACCCCCAGCATGTTTTTTTCAGATCTCCTACAATCCATAAGGTGACCCTGAGCTGACCTATTTTGAGCAACATCTCCAGAGTGTAACTGTCCTTGACAATGAAGCGGGGCACTGTCCTGGCCTGGCCTGGCCTCTCCACTCGGGGGGCCTTTTAGCCAGGAAGAGAGGGCGACGGGCGCACAGAGTCGGCCTTGTCCGCCTCTAACTCTGTCATATCAAACTTGCTGACCCCCCGCAGCCACCCTTAACCTCCCCGAAAAACTCACCCTGACTCAGTGCGGCCCTGGTCTGCTGAGAATGACAGCTGAGTTGACAGCAGCAATATGCTTTGAAGTGTCAAGTCAAGTCCCTCCATTGTCTCTCTGAGTAGAGCGCCAAGCCGGTCAAGTGCACAATAGTGCAGTGGTGTGTGTGCGCCGTTGTTCACATACTTGACTGCGCGAGGGTGGCTTCATGTGTACATTTATACTTGTCCATGTGGGCTGACACGAAGGAGCTGAGTTTGCCTTTTTCTTTTTAGAGCCTCTGTATATATTATCCTTTTGTCCGGGCCAAGCTGTTCTGCATTTCTAATGTGAGAAAAGCCTCGGCAAGCCTCTTTCAGCATGACTACAAAACACACCACCCAGTGAAACAGTTTCTCTTGCTAATCCTCTGATTCCTAAACCAGGCCGAAAAGAAACAGTTTTGTTTTGATGGTTTCAGAGGAGATAAGTAATTAGTGATTATCTTGACAGTTTTTACCATTCCTTTGAGTGAGGTCTGGTAATTACAGCTAAAGGGCAGAGTCTCTTTCCTTGTGTTTATTGAAGGTGAGATGAGACTACTTTCGCCCCCGAGGTCTGACAGCATGCTCCAACTTTTACACCTCACCTGAGGGGCTTCACTCATGGAGGTCCAGGGTTTGTGTTAGGAGTCGTCCACTGAGTGTAAAACCTGGAAGAGGCAGGCTTTAACTAAGCCCACAACAACATCCAGCTGAGATTTATAATCCGATGGCTGCAACAGAAATTGTCCTTCAGCTTCCCTTTATTTACATCTCATTACTTATCAGCCCAATCCACTTCCCTTCAGATTTACTGAAGTCACAACAAGTGGATCAATGACAGTCTGATGCTTTAGGTTTCCGATTAAAAAAGGAAGACTAGGAAAGCAGCCCGATTTGACTTTATAATAATGCCACATGGACATTTCAGACAAGAGGGACAGAGGGAGCCATGTATTATGCTTAAAAGTATATATAGGTATATAAATATATATAGGTGCAAAATTATTATAAAAAATGTTTTAATGGCATTTTATGTCATTTTTTGTGAAGTATGGCCTTTGGGCTGTCTCCACCGTGGGTTTTTAGAACCATAATTACCAGATTTGGAAAGTGGAGCTGGGGAAGGGCACTAAGCTATCTGCTAACATCTGCATAGCTTCTGTAATTCACGTCAGCTGTGATATTTAACTGGATGCTAACTTAAGCTGCTGAAAAACAGGCTGAAAACAAAATTTACTTGCTCAAAAAAACAGCTGGCTTCTTAGTGTCTCTTTTATTAGAAGTGAACATAGCCCCTGTCTAAAGCATACCTTGCTTTATCATCTATTTTACTCTCAGTGGAACCATAATTTACAAAATGAACATCATCCTGTATTGAAGAAGATAGTCCCGATAGTAGCAATTGAGCCCATAAAGTAATTAGGAAAATGTTTGCTAAGGTAATAAATCGATGAACAGTTGGATCATTTTCTTATAGACTTTTATACAGTCTGATTTCTGTTTGCAACCAGTAGTCACTCCCTGCAGGCTGTTAGAAAAATGCAGATTTAAGGCACTTTTGATTTAAGGATTTAAGTCAAAGTTAAAATATTAACTTTTAACAAATTATTGTAATATTACTAAAATCCTATTTTCAGCCATGTTTATCGTCAGCTCACGACAGAAAAATTAATTGAATGTCGTGCCAATTAAAATAAAAACCACGTACCTTGAAACAAGTAAATCTATTTATCTTCAGTAAGAATTTAATCATCCTAAAAGAAGATAACTTGACTCTCCTGAATTGCTCCTTTTGCTGTGTGCTCATTTAGTTCTCCCAGTTGTATTATTATTATTCATACACCTCTTTGCTGTTTCCTATTATTTCCTAATGAAACAACCTACTGTGCCCACGTGTGTCATTACATTACATCTAATCCTTATCATCATTGTGTTTGTCATCATAAAATAATTCGCCCACTCTGCGCTGTTGCAGGACGCAGCGGCACAGCAGCATCTCGCTACTCGGAGCTCAGCTGCAGTCAGTCTCGTGTGTTTGACGAACTGGAGGCCATCGCGCCGCGGTCCGCGTCCTGCCCGTCTCTGGACGAGCCGTCAGACTCATCAGGTTGCCCCTCACCTGATACAGGTACACACAAACACGCCCCCAAACAAATATTTAAATATTGTAACAACTATTGGATTGCCATGAAGTTTCGTTCAAGTATTCAAGGTCCCCAGAGGATGAATCCTCCTGCGCCACCAGCAGGTTCATTTTCTTGGTTTTGGGCGCCTTGAAATTTGGTACACACATTCAGGGAAACTTATACAAATAACTTTGGCCATCATATGAATTTTCTTGTAGCGCCATCATCAGGTCAGAATATTTTGGTGTGTAACCGAATGCCTGTAGTTTGTTAGTCTTGTAGTTTAGTATTTTATTAATCGTTTTGTCCATAAAATATCAGTAAATGGTGAAATGCTCCCACAGTTTCAGAGAAGTAACATCTGTTACTACTGTTTGTTTCGTACAACTAACAGTCCAAAAGGTTTTCAATGCAGAATGATATAAAACAGAGAAGACAAGCAAACTATTGGCATGTTTTCTAGATAAATGACCTGATGAACCACTTATCAGAACCACTGGTAGTTACCTGACTAATTGTTTCACCACTAAAGCAGAATTTCAGACTTTTTCAGTATTAGATTTACATTATAAATTAGCTTTTAATATGTTTAAATATATATTACATGTAAATATTACAGACACACTATATAATTTATACATTACAACACATCACATAAAGTTAGCTAGTAGATTTTCTTTTGTTGGTCTTCTTGTTGTTCTTCTTTCAGTATATTCAGACAAAAGTGAAAAATGTGATTGAATATCAAAATTGCCAATATCGTGTTGTACTTGATGTGTGTGTGTTTGTGTGTGTGTGTGTGTGTTTGTTGTTTCCCTTTTTATGGCTCCCAGTAATGTCTCAATTAGACATGCTCTCCTTCGTCTGACTTCTGACTTCTGCCTTGTTGCAGACGGGGATGGGCTTATCTGAGCGCTCACTGTGTCAGGTCTTTGTATCAGCCTATGTTGGCCAACAAAAGCAGAGTAAATGTGATGTGTGTGTGTGCGTGCCTATATTAGATAGCATGGGTAAATGTGTGTGTGTGTCCTGGAGGTGGTTCAGTGAGCTGAGAGAGACATTTGCCAATGAAGACTTCCTCCCTCATTGCCCCCTAATCCCTGACAAGGTGTTTAACCTGTTTGCTTGACCCGAACCTCCATCTGACCTCGGCGACCTTTGCCCCGAGGATGTAGAGGGATCAGGGCGGCCGCTGCCGTGGCAACCACAGCGTGATAAAATCAACTCGGGGCTCAAACCAAATGCCAAATGTGAGCTAATGCTCCAGACTGATTCTTATCACACTGACAAGAAATTCAATTTACATCCATGTAGCATGTGGCTGATTTAAAGCTTAAAGGATTTTTGTTGAAAAATACAGATAGCTTATCAGGCTCAATCACAAAGCAGCAGAGAATATTTAATCTTCATGTACATGTGAGGACCAAGAACCTGCTTTTGCTTGTGGAAATATTTATTAAAGCTGCTGATGCTACACAGAGCTTGAATGAATGAATGAATTAATTAATTAATTAACAAACAACAGACACTGATAATACATATTTTAAAAGCTTCTTCACTAGCTGACATAAAAAAAAATTGTTTTATTGCTCACTTGAGCAACAAACTCAGCAATTTAGACCCAATCTGACTCTGAATCTGAGGTCTAAGGAACATCTACTCGAACACGACATACATACATTTATTTTTAACAGGCTCAAGGGATTAAAAGGGACTTAAGGAGAATCTGAAATGGACCCTGGGTAAAGTAGACCAGATACAAAAAGACCCAAACACAAACAGAAAGCTGGCAGGAACACGATGCTTCACCAGCTGATGAGCAGTTATGGTCGAGAAGAGCAGCACTCAGTCCACTCAGCTGCAGAACAACTTGGACATTAGTTATCTCATTTTAATGAGGAACCAGGTGCACCCATAAAGACCTCTAGTCCACAGCACCAGCAGGATGAAAACTGATGAAAACTTTTTTATATGAAACCACTGTAGTTAGGTAATGATTAGACTTGACTCCCTAAAGAAAGCCAAAATGCTCAAGTTTTAAGTTCTGACTCTGGAAAATCCCAGAACAAAGGTGTTAAAAAACATGCCCAATTTGCGTGTCATTCCTGGTCTCTTTATCCTTTCACTTGCTGTCATCTCTCTTATCCAATGAAATATAAAATGTCCCCAAAATAAACAAAAAGCTGAAAACAAATAAAAATAAAAAAAGCAGCAAGCATATATGCAAAACCAGCAAACCTTGAAGATATGATCATTAGGTCTGTGCATCGTCGACGACTTGTATTTGCTCTAAATGACCTGAACTTCCTTTAAAAAAACAGATCTGGTGCACATGAGCATCCTGTGTGAAGTTTCATGGTATTTAATGCAGAACAGTTGCCTTTTTTCTTATCAAAGTACAAAGCAAAGTGTGTCCGTGCTCATCTGTCTCTGTGACTCAGAGTGGGTGGTAACCAACTTATCCAACACCTTAATCACGAGATCAGTCATTTGTTATCTACCACCTTGTTTGTTAAGTGTCTTTCAGTCCTGTGGCTACTTTTGGCTAATTATGGACTAATTCCCAGCCTAACTGAAAGTGTGTCCTGCCACATTATGTTACACCCACAGTTATCCCAGGGATTTCCTCTCAACGACTCCTTAATTTATCAGCTACAGAAACAGTTCCTTTTTCTCACCTCAGGGATTACTTTCCCAAACATCAGCACACCTACAGACACTCACACATGCACAACTTTCCAACTGAAAACACTTTACAGAGAGTGTGTGTGTGTGTGTGTGTGTGTGTGTGTGCACACTGGACAGTGTGACTGTGTGTGTGTGTGGGGCGAGGTCAGACTGACATTGCATAACAAACTGAAAACTTTCTGTTTCATGTTAAAAGGGATGTGGAAGCTTTTCTACAGCTTTAGGAGCTTTTTAGGATTTTTTTTTTTTTGCTGGGAAAGTGTATGTTTATATGTGCATTAGTGCGTGTTTGTGTGTGTGTGTTGTGTGTGTGTGTGTGTGTGTGTGTGTGTGTGTGTGTGTGTGTGTGTGTGTGTGTGTAAGGGGGGTACCTGCAGCAGAGCGTGTTCTGTGAAATCCCCTCAGAGAGAAATGGCTGCTCCACACCCAGCCAGCGTGGGCTGGGGATTTGCATGGGCACCGAGCCACACTGTCATTCATCCGCTTTTAATTGGGTGTGACGATGAGAACTTTGGAGCCTGAGGAGGGCGGTGGAGGTGGGGGGGGGTTAGTTGGGTTGGGAATTGGGTTTTTCTGGGAGAAGTGTAATTTACTGTAATTTCATAATCCAGTTCAACAAGTCATTCAGTCTAATTATTTTTAAAGGTAAACGGCTATAAATGAATTCTGTGTTTGGGCTCCCGATTCTCTGATTTTATATATAATTTTTTACAACATGTTCTGATCTCCCAGGGCTTGTGTTTATATTTTGAAAAGTGTTTTCTTTTCATACTTAAATTGTGTATATTTTCCAATCATCTCTTTATTCATGTTAGCACGAAGGCTTAAGGGATGACAGTGTCAGTTTGTCGTCTGCTCAGTAGATCCACATCTTTCAACCAATCTGAAATTTCTCAAGAATTTTGGATTTCCTTGAAATTTTGACATTATTCATGGTACCCAAAGGATGAATCCCTCTGATTTTGGTGATGCCTTGACTTTTCCTCCAAGCGCCACCATGAGTTTGACATTTGTGGATTTAAGGGAGGGAACAACAGCTATTGGATGGATTGTGATGGCATTTGGTGCACCAATTCATGCGCCCATCTGGATGACCTGTAATAATGCTGGTGATGTGTGGAGGATAAGAATTTATAGATCAGGTTTCGTGGCAATCCATCCAACAGGCATCTGATCCAGAGTTACAGGTTGATCTGCGCTCCAACCTTACCTATGGTCAGGAGCTTCAGGCAGTGACTGAAAGAATGAGACAAATGGTTGAAATGAATTTTAGCCTTTTACAGAGAAGAAGCTCAGACATCCGGAGGAAGCTTGAAGTAGAGCTCCTTCTCATCAAAATTAGCCAGTTGAGGTGGTTCGGTCATCTGATCAGGATTCTCCTGGGTGCCTTACTTTGGAGGTTTTCAAGGCAACTGGCCGGAGATCCCAGGGTAGACTCAGAATACACTAGAGAGAATATGGATAGATTATCTAGTTTGGCTCTGGATCCCCCAGAAGGAACTGGAAAATGTTGCTGTGGAGAGGGACATCTGGACTACCTTGGTTTTCTGCAGCCACCGGGACCTGGCTCTGGATCAGCAGCAGAAAACACTTATAAGAGATGAAATAATTTGTTTGTCTGCTTATTGTCAGCAGTGGCCAATTGATTCATGTACTCAAAAGTGTGCTGCAGCGCCTCAGGATATTTTTTTAGGATTTCAGACTTTGTTGTCTCCTCCTGCAGAGCTGTCTCCTGGCCTGGCAGCGCTAACGGTGGGCTGTGACTCAGGGAATCTGGGCTCCCTGTCCCGGGTCCAGCTACTCCTCCTCGACCGCCTGGAGCCCGAGACCCTGCTGAGTCCTTTCTGTCAGGACGATGAACTCTCTCCGGTGCAGGACTGGTTTGATCAGAAGAAGCAGCATCATCTAAGATTGGATTCAGCAGGTATAGCTCTTCATGAGAAAGATGCACACACAGATTAAGAGGAATATATTTCATGATAAAGGATCAAATCAAGCATCAAATGCACCAAAAACACCATACTAATAAATACTAAAGTTTATTGGAAACAAGAGTTTGACCAAAAAAACTTAATGTCCATCTGAAACCTGAAAGATAGCAGCTCTGGAAAACTGAAGATATTTGTTTTCCAGACTAAAATCTATAAGATTTCACCTCAACATCAGCAAAGCTCCCATCCAAAAAATATACTTATAAAACCTCTCCATGCAGAACCAATATCCATTTCTCAGTAAGACACATTTAAAGACTTGAAATATGATGGGAGGAGGTGAAGTTCTTGGGAATTTAAGAGAAAGTAACATACTCAGAGTTTAATGCCACTTGATACAAGTGACTTTTTAAGCCAGGTGGAAACTGAGCCAAAAGAGGAAGTTCACGCTCAAAAGACAAATTTTGTGTCGGCATCCAGTGTCCTTTTCTAACTTGTGTCCAGAACTGTGTGTGATTTATTTGTGCTTGTGAGAAATCTCCATTACATTAGATTGGCTGAGTATATTTTCCAAGTCCATTTTGACTGACAAGCAATCTCAGTTTACTGAATGTAAACCCCCCTGTTGTGATAAATCTTTCTGACAGTTTGAACGAGATCGTTTGATAAGCAAAAACGGTCGCCTTAATAAGAGGGAGCAGTCAGACAGGTGTGTCTGTCTGTCTGTGTGTGTGTGTGTGTGTGTGTGTGTGTGTGTATGTGAGTGAGAGAAACACACATGACCAGACAGGGGAAAAACATGACACTGTAGGTGTGTTTCCTCGGTCCGCGGCCGGCCTTGAGAGTAAGCAATGCCTTTATGGCATCGAGCGGCTTGTCTTTTAACGAGCCGTGATACCGCCTCTCATCTGCTCCCAGGCATGCTGCTGCGAGCTCTTAACTGCTTTTCCCCGAAGGTGTGACAGCTCAGAGGGGAGGTTTATAGGGGTATCAGGATGTGCCATATTAATAAAGATCAAACCGCTAAGGTGGATCATTAACCGGGAAAGTCCAACCAAGATAGCAGGACACACTCAGAACCCAGCACTGCATGCATAACAATGGATAAGAAACTGACAAGAGTGTGTGCAAGAAAGTAATTTAGTCTAGTGCCTGTTATTTAAAGGCTGATAACACAGAGAGAGATAAAAACTATAAATGTCTGAAGGTTCAGTTCAGCCTAATTGAGAATGAAGATCCCTCAATTATCTCTAGTTTATGTTGCCATGCAGACAGTTTTGAGAATTGTGTCTGCATGAAACGTAAAAGGCAACACATCTTTCCAGAATACTGGATAAGGCAGGGGTATGCACATAATTGAATAGTTTGCACAAAATGTCGTCCAATATAGTTTATACAGCTTTTTTATAAATGACCAAGCTGGGTGAAAAGCCGCCATCGAGAGGGGAGTGCAAAGCAATATTCGTTGAATTTATTTCATGTACATGTGTGAAAAGTGTCAGAAATAGATGTGTGAAGAATTAAATAAGAGAGCTTGAGAGGAAGTTCAAGTCCTGCAGGCAGTCGCTGTGTGGTTGGCTTCAGACAGTTACAAAAATTGTTGAATCGCTGCAGAAATGTGTGGTGGGGAAGGTGTTTCAGATGCTGTCCAACCCTCTGACAAGTTGAGGCTTGTTGAAACTTTTAAGCACCGGTTCAGGAGTAGATTTTCTGTTTTGGCGCAATCTCACAGCTCAGAGTTCACCTTGTCTTCAACTTTGACCTGCAAATTTTTATGGTTTGCCAATAGAAACAGGGATTGCACTGTGTTTTAGAAACGGAGGAATCCTCATTCTGGTGATAGTGGTCAGTGCAGACCAAGGCTGTCGATATACTTCACCTCTGTAAAATGACTGAACAGCTTCAGACATTTTTTCTACTTTTCCTTTTAGCTAAGAAAGTAAGCAAGATTTGAACTTTTCTTTGCAGCTTTCTATGAACTTGTTCATATTTAAACATGTGCAACACCACCAACTGTACAAAAATTGTGCGTCCTTTTGTATAATTCATGTCCCGTCACTCACTTTGACAACAGTTTTTTTGCTCTGCCTTCAAGTGTGTAGTCATTCAAAGCAGATATACACTTTTTCCTTTGACGACACGACACGTATGAACTGTTGACACGCTGTTGAAAGAACAGCCCGGACTTTGTGTGACCCTACCTTCAATTTGGATAATCCTCACTGTGACTTCACTGTGAACAGTTTTCACTGGAACCACTTTGTACTGCGTGTGGGGGTTGGAGGGTTGTGTTGACAGAAGGCAGGGCAATTTACAGTAATTTCATAATTCAGTTCAAGAAGTCATTCAAAGCATTTTGAGTTATTATTTTGAAAGGTCAACGCTTTTAACTTAATTCTACAACACATTTCTAGATATGTGATTTTGATATCATGATTAAATGAAGGTTATTTTACATTTATACATTGTAAAGATATTTATACTTGTTTCAATGACTCTATTTTCTTGAATATCATTAAATTCTTTTTTGTTAATTTTCCATTCATCTTCTTAACAATATTAGTTGCAAATCTTTTTGTATGGCAAAGGGTGTTAGTCCTCCATTGTCCAACATCTTTCAAACTGCAATATCTCATTGTTTCATTTTGAAAAATGTGATTTCTCGACGTAATGAACGACACCACCGAAATCCCTCTGACCTCCACTGTATCGGCATTGCTGCAGAAGGCTCAAAAAACCTGGTCAAATAAAACCAAATCTATCTTCATGACTTGGTATCACCAGAGCTAAGCGAGAAAATATGTTCTTTTGTAACTTGGAAGAACTGTCTCCTTACCAACAAAAAAGAAATGTGACAAACAAGGTGGGGCTTTTTTTGGTATTCATACATCTATGGCACCAATGTTTACAACAAGAAAAAAATCTGTCTGAGTTTGCTGGAAGCTTGTCTTTCCTCTCGCTGTGTCTCCAGAACAATGTTTGCACCTGGCGCGCTCCTGTAGACAGGTGCTCCTCCAGGGTTTTGTTACTCCATTTTTAAATTTTTTTTTGCCATTATTTGCCCAGAGATTAAGAGCCAGAATTGGAACTAATACACTGCATTACTCATATCAGTGCACACACACTCAACTACAAAAGACAAGTGCATCTAAGTGTGCGCCCGGAGACTAACACTTATGTACACACGTGCACGGGCCTCCACCACAACTGCAAACACACAATTGCTTCCTCTCCCTTTCGCTTGACGCTGTGTCCTGTGTGGTTTTTGTCAGGTGTTTTGAGGCCCCTCACAGCTGGCAGCGTCGCTCAAAGGTGTGACTCCGCAGGGAAAGTCCAGGAAAACAAATCGGTGAGTGCGTGCTGCCCCTCGGGAAACTTTGCTTTACACTCTCTTACCCCCCCGTTCATCTATCAGCTTTTCTCCAAAAAGCTGGGCTGTGCCTTGTCGTGAGCAAACACTAGACCTTCAAGAATCAACTCCTATCAGACAATGACCCCCAAACCTGGCACACATATTCTCCCTCCCACACAAAGACCCCCTTTTATAAACTTGAACTGGCATGCATTTATAACTGTCATTGCAGTAAGACGAGCCAAATTGTTGTTGATAATTGAGACACAATATAACAGAGGACACGCGGCGTGCAGCAGGTGTGTGGTTAATCAGTCATGGGCTGCAGGAAGGGGAGGGGGTTGGAGGCCTGACTGTACGGGAGCAGCTCATTGCTCTGTCGCAGGGGGGTACGCTCGGCTAAATGCCCGACACGGTGGGATTCTTTTAGAGGATGCACCACCGCTAGGATCAGGCAGGGGGTGATGGGTCAGGGGGGTAAACAGAGCTTGTGCATGCTGGGCTGCAGTGGAATGGACGCAGGTGCTCCACGTGATCTACGATTAATCTCCCCTTTATGACAGATGAGAGAGAGCCCCTGAAAAGCATGAATGAGACTCATAAGCCCCCTGCAATTATGCCTAACCACAATGGGGGGCTGAAGTGCTCAAGGCAGGCTTCATACAACGATTTGCATAATGCACCTCACTGACACAAGTATCCACACACTGGATTATTTATAAAAGAAGAGAAAACGATAAACCAGTGGTATGTTTTGTGTTGGGAAGTGGGCGGAGCCGCTGGTTCTTCGTTAGGAATGTTTTTACTCACTGTAAAGTCCCATTTGGTGATATCCCAAAATGTCCTGACATAGAAACTCACAAGTTTTTTGGACATTTTGGGAAATATGTTTAGTCACTTTTTTGCAGAGAGTCAGATGAGAGGATTCATACTAGATCAACAGTGTTGTCGTTCATAAGGTTGCCAGGCAACCAGCGATGGATCAAGGAATCCACTGATCCCAGCCAAGACGTAGTCCGACACGTTACACCCCGTCAACTTGTTTTGACACTTTGGTTTTTGTTGGATTAAGCGAACAAGATATTTCATGTTAACCTGGATTACTTTACTGAAAAAAGGCCTTAAAATCTTAAGAGTTATGTAGCTGCTGAGACTTTGTGGTGTGAACTTTAGCTTCACTGCTGATTCTGTTATTTTCATCCAACAACAGACGGCGGCTTCACCGTTATGTAATTTCTATAAACTGCTCTGCTTCATAATCAAAACCTTCCACCAGAAAACCATTAAAAAGCTTTTGTTGTGAAATTACAGGAGGTGCTCACTGAGTTTAGTGACCATCTGCTAAATCCAAGTTTAATAAAATCTGCTTCTTATCTACATTTGGGTATTTTTCAAGATGTTTTTAATCTCATATTTGATTGGATTGATGACTGAAAGCAGCGCCTTTAATTTTTCACAAGCATCGTCAAAGATAAATATAAAAATAATCATTACTAAAGGTCTATAATGTCATCTGTTTCCTCCCAGGATCAGTCTGAAGGAGGTTCTGGGTCACCGTCCTCGTGGATGATAGACCCAAGTCCATCATACGACATGTTCAGATCCGCAGAGTCTCCCTGCAAGTCTGGTCACGGTACTGTATCCTTTAAATCTTCCCAGAAAATAATGACATATATGACATATCACCTCTCTGTTAAAACTGGCACTCTCTCTTAAGAGCCTATAACAACAATACTTAATCAATACAAGAGCCCGTCTTCACCATTAGCGTCTGATCCCGTAAAAGCCCACCTCAGTCCCTGTCAGCTCTGCTTTATTAGGAGCCATTGTCTCCTCACTGTCAGCGCTGTGTTTAGCGTTCCCTTGCCTCCGGTACACTTAAGCCCGCTAATCCTCGCGAGGGCCAGCTGGCTCGAAGTATCACCTTCACCTGTGTGGCCGGCTTGTGTACATTCATGAGCGATGGTTCAGAGGCGGCGCTCACTGTACGGATGCACAAACACTGGTAAGCTGTCAGCAGGAGGCAGGAAAAAGGTCAGGAGCACTGTCACCACATGGAAATGGAGAGCCACCCTTGAGATAATAGCTGGCTCTTTTTCCTCCAATCTTCATTTGAGCAGCTCTGTTTTTTTTTTTTTTTTTTTTTCTCTCTGGTGACTCACTTTTCCAGTATCAGTCATTGTTATATGACGCTAATGGTCCATGGTGTGCTGTATTCCCACAGGATGTTACAAACGCATCCATCATATCAGAGATTTATGTCTGAGGGCCGAGCTGCAGCTAACCGTTTAGACCAAAGGCATAGTGATACGTCTTTATAATCCAACATGGCCGATGTGCCAAGGCTGTTTTTGATGGACCATCTGTCTTTGAAATATTTTGACGTCAGTTATCTCCATTTGTGTGGTCTCCATCTTGTGTCGCCTCTCTCTGTGACAGCAGGTTTTTCTTCACACCTTTTGAGTTTCAGAACAGCTGTAAACACTTTTACCTGTTTGAAAGAAACCTCATACGACAAGTAAAAGTACCAATATCAAACTGTAAAAAATTACTAAAAAGTTACAATATCAGAAGGTTTTAATTTCCTTCTTTATCGCAGCACCTTTAGTGATAAGCAGTCATTGTTGGCGTGTTTTTGGACCTCACTTGAGCTTCAGTTTCATCGTCTGTAGTTATTAACCTTTTTCTTTGTTTGTTTGGTTGTGATAACCATTTACTCACAATGCTGGCAGGGACTTGAAAAACAGTACGCTGCTTCACACACAGGTGAGTTGAAGTACAAGGTTGTTGTATTAAAAGTCTTGTTAAATCTGTGCGCCGCTGGCCAGCTTGTGAGTTTTTAGGGAAAGTTGCAGGCGACAACCGGGTCGTATTACTGCAAATGCTTCAGGTTTTCTGCAGTGGCACAGTGGATACAAATACATGAAATTAATATTAAATTAATTTAAAGCCATGGCTGTCTCAGGAAAAGTCAGGTCAGGAGTAACTCTGCCCCAACTTTACAGAGCTTTTAATGGGAAGGAAAACTAGATAATTTATTCAGGGGGCAGGACATTTATATAGATACAAATGTATGGAGCTATTCACTATTTCAGGACCTTAAGCCAGATGATGTCGGTGCATCCAGAGATTTTAAGCTTCATCCTTTCTGTGTTTTATTTGATTTTTTCCAAAGGCTTGAATCTACTGATGCAACATGTTAATTTATTTGCCGCCTGACTGGATATAGTGACTTTTATGTGATTTAAGAGCCTTTATAAACAATGATTGATTTATTAGCTTGTTAAATCTCTACAGTGTCCATCCATTGTCATCACACACAATGACTGAAATTCCCCTCAGCTTTTTTACACATTTTAAAACAAGGCTTTTAACTGTTTAACTACCGTATAGGAATTAAGCAAACTCGACTTAGGAGAAAAAGAAAAAGATGTCACCCAGAGGGATCTCGGTGGTGTCTTGTGTGCTTTGACCTTTTAGAGGCCAATGGCATGGTCACACTCTTGGGGAGGAGGAGAGGACAGGATTGGGGGGGGGGGGGTTGGGTCATCAGCAGGGCGTGGAGAGGTCACGCACGCCTAAGGTCACACAGTCTCTAAAAAATGCCCAGTGTGTGGCATGTCTTTGTGTGGATAGGTGAGATTTGGTTACCCTGGAGGTGCGAGCAGTTCAGCCTTTGAATAGGGCTCAAAAGTAATGGAGGGAATGACCCCATTACATCTCAGTGTCTACGAGACAGTTAAGAAAATGAGCTTGTGATGCAATTTGCATAAAGAACAGTCGTTCACATGATCAACCGCTGACTTACACTTAGATTTAGGAAAGGTTGAATATATATTACGATGAAATGGTTTGTGAGAATCATTTGCTTTCATTTGCATTACATAATTGTACATTTTAAAGCTGCACTATCTTTAGCTCACTAAAGATTTGTTGCTAACAATGGATCAAATGAATGTGTATAATGTAAAAGGGGGTGCTCTGAGTGACAAACCCCCAACTTCACATTTCCTCGTAGCTTCAGAGAGCTTTTTAGCATCTTTCAGCACATTGTTTGGTCTTCTGGACTGCAACTTTACTGTTTTGGTTCACTCTTAACACTTAAAGCAGCATGTAGGCAAAAGCGGACAAAGTTAGCAACGAGGTAATGGAGAATAGATATTTCCTGCAGGAGTTGGAGACCAAAACAGAGCTAAAAGCAGCAGCCCTATTGAACTTACTTTGATCAGGTGTAAAGACACACGTCTACATCTGAATGCTAATTTTGCTTTGTGTCTGCTGTACGTGTAAAAGCCAACTATTTCCTAGCCTGTCCACCATAGGAATGCTATAATGTGATAATGTGTCTGTGTTGTATTTACAGCTATTGTAAAAATGCAAAGTTTTTTACTGATTTTATGTTCTTGGGTTTGTGGGATAAAACAAGCAATTTGAAGATGCCACCAACATTTAGTAGTCTTTTTTTTTGGAGCCAGGTGGCTATTAAAATGCAAAATTGAAAATGTTAGAATCAGTGGATTCTTCTGAATCAGCAGAAAAGATAAATGGACAGAGTGGTCAAGCAGGAAGTTTGTTTCGGACCTTGATCTTACGCAGTAATGGATTAGTCTTTATAGTCTTTCCAAAATAATATTGACTAAATCAGTAAAAGGGTACATCTGTGGTTTATTATAGTACATCCTTGCAGTTGGGGAACTCACAAGAGACATGATTGTCAAAATGGAAAGAGAAAAGACCAACATCCTGACAAATGGTCCCTTATATTGGACAAACTCCAAAAATACTGTATCCTACATTTCCCATAATGCAACTGAATATTTTTGCTCAGTAAAATAAGCCTTTCTCCAGAGCCACAAAAGACTTAAGACAATAGTTTTCACAGGATGAATAGTGCACCTCAACTAGTAAACTGAACTTCATGTGTAAAAGCGATGAAGTAGCCCATTAATTAATGAACCAATATTCAATGATAAGATTTTTTCTGATGCTGCTCCATACCAATGAATTGTCCACCTGCCTCTGGATCAATTGACAATGATCGAGCAATTCTGGAGATTAAACTGAAGCCAGAAATCGTCTGCGATAAGATGCTCCTGCTCCCCAGTGAGGCTCATGATAAGACCTTTGTCCATTTCTGCTCATCAGGGATTCATAGGTAGAATAATCCCTCCCCTCATAATGGTTTCATGACTGTTTCCCCGCTTGCCCCGGTCACTCTGCGCTTACTCCGGTGTTTAGCATTCAGCTGCTACTAAAGATGTTAGCGTCCAAATGAATGTAGCAATGTGCGGGGCCACAAAGAGCACTAATCTGAACTGACCCTGGTGGATTGTTCCCCAGAAAGCTGAGGAAGCTACGGGACAGATTAGGCTTCCAGAGAGACAGAGATGGTGCAAGCAGAGATTAGTCGTGTACTAAGCAAGGATCGTTTCCCCCCCAGAGGACCACACACTGACAGTGTAGCCATGTCACCATTGTCTCTAAGCCACCGCCACTGTGGACTCATTGGCTATTGTCTCTGAAATCCTCCAGCGTGCCCCCCCCCCCAAAAAAAAAACCTGGACACAAGCCCTTTGATTGGCACTTGTCAGGGCTGATAGAGAGGGTGACGTGTTGGGAAAGGCTTCGATAAAGGGGCCCTGAAAGGAAAATCCCCTCCCCATGAATAATAAATTGGCGAGGATTTTCCTTTTTACTCCACCCAGCTCCCATTCTGCCATTCTTTCAAGGAGATAGAGGAGTGAAGGCTCTGGGTGGCATCAGTGAATAGCCTCTGCACGCTGATTGTCTCGCTGATGCTCATCCCTTTCTCAAACATGCGAAAGAAAGAGATACAAGTCCAACCTTCTTGCCTCTGCCTGGTGCGCTGGATGGTAAAGGGCAGGCCGTGTGCGTTGGAGGGAGTCGGACGAAAGGGTGGGCGGGCACGTTTGCGTGTTTATTGTCTTCAGCGGCCTTTTCGAAATCAGCTAGGGGATTTGACTCGGCCGCTCGCAGCCAAATCCAGCTATCTGCTGCGTTCAGATGCTGCGGTTGGTATGGTAACCTGCTCTGTGTGTTTTAGATGGGCTCTTGTTTCCAGTTTGAACTGACCAGTAATCACTGCTGTGCATTCACGGATTAGGCCGTGTTGGAGGTTAGGATAGGAGGGTTTCAAAAGGAGGAAACCAAATCCTGAATAATTGTAGCCGCGGTTTCAACCAGCTTTAAATATTGTACATTACAGAAACTTATAGATTTTAACCACTGCTGAAATAATTAGTCCGTTAATCAATTAGTTGATCATCAGTAGGGTCATTTAGCGGTGATAAGTGCCAAACATTTGATGCCACCAGCCTCTGAAATGTGAGTGTTTCTTTTGTTTTATGTTACTGCAAAATGAACATCTTTCGATTTTGATCAGGCAGAACAAAAAGTATGATGACATCACCTTGGTACGGTGGCCCTCAGAGCTCAACCCAACAACAACCCAACAACTGAAATCAGATTGTTAAAATTTAAAAGTGAAATTGTTGACTAATTCCCCGACATAAATTACTTCAGGTCAACTTCATGTGTTTCTGTAATTTGTTATGTTGTCTGACATATGTATGCTGAACACATGTTGTTGATTTGGTGAAATTGATTTATTCATATTTTCTGTAGATGAAACAATGAATCTGCTAATTAAACAGCAGGTCAAAATAACGTGAAAATAAATCCAGAATTAGTTTATTGTATAATTTAGAGGCATTTAAAGGATTTTTTTTTTTAAACTTTCATCTTCAGTTTCATCATGATGTCATTGTGGATATCCCAGACATTTAGTTCATGTTGCATATGAAATAGCACAAGAAATGATGAATTCTGTGCTCTAAAGATGAATAAATTTCTCATCCGGTCGTCCGTTTTGGTGACATTGAGACTTGAGCAGGACACAGCGGCTGATGGCAGCATGTGATTGTGTGCAGCGTGGTGGAAGACGGCCTGTCAAATGAGACGTGGCTCCATCAATCTGGGCCGCTGACCTCTGCACGCTCACCGACGGGATAAATGAATCCAACAGCAGCGCGTTCGGAAAGCTTGATGAATCTGCTGCCACGTCAGCTCCTCGACTGGTCAGGCTTTCTCCTCCTAATGAATAGAAACATCTCCAAATGTATCACATTTAAATTATCGCTCATGCGCTAACACAAGTAACACTCGGGTTTGCAAAAGTAGCATGAAGAAAAGAGTCCAAAACTCGAATAGAAACTGTTGCAAAAGACAATCGGAGCCCTCCTTAAGCTCAAGACTGCATTGATAGCCCTCTTTGTCTCTGCACCGCCATACCAAGAAGTGTATTCTATGGACTTTATATTCAGAGATAATGGGACTCTTAATTGGCTGGTCAGTGACAAAATGGATGGCTGTTTAAGTTTCAGGGAGAGCGTCCGCTCCTTAGTGAGTCTGTGACAGGCCTGAAAGAAGATGTGACTGTGGCATTTAGGAGAACAATGTGATGAGAGTTAGTGTTTTATTAAAGGAAAAGACTCGGGCTTTAGTCCTTTTTACTAAGTGGCTACTTCCATGTAAACGACCATGAATACAGATGTGGGTTTTTTTTCTTGTTCAGGACCACAGTGATTATAGTGATCACAGTGTTTATATTTAAAAACATAACCCCAAATACATTTTCAGACAGAGTAAAAGACTACAAGATGCAAGACCTGTTAAGATTTTTAATCTTTTTATCATTTTATCTCTCTGCTCCAGGTTCCAGCACAGATGAAGAGGGCCCCACTGAAGAGGAGTCTAATTGTCCAGGGTGGGGGGACCGAGTCGAGTCCTCAACAGGAAGTCTTGACCACAGAGCTGAGGAGAGGAAAACAAAAGCCCTGAGCATGCTTTCCAAACTGCAGGATGACGCACCTCGACGGTCAAATAGCAACAAAGGTCGCTCCAACTTTGAGGACTGTGAGTTTATTATCTAATGAAAATTATAAAACCTCGGCCATTTTCAGCCCACCTCCTATTTTGCTGTTATTTTCCATGATTCTATTCTTTATATTCTTCTATATTTCATCGCAGAAAAGTAGATTTAGTAGATCTGAAAGGTGAAAAATAACGAGATTTATTACTCTTGGTACTCCATATGTAAAACACAACCAAAGTAAATGTTCAGTCATCATGTACAGTGAAGCTGAGGCCAGAGGAAACCAGTTTTGAGCACCAAAAATCTTGTAAAAATTGTAAGACAAAGGCATGAACAATATTCATCTACATACATTTTTTTATATATTGTCCATGGAGGTTTCAGGCAGAAAAAACTTTAAAGGGGGAAAAAAATTGGTTACGATTAAGTCAGTCAAGATACTGGTAAGTTGTCAATATTGAAAACTCAATAAATAACCAGGCAGGTCGATATATGGACATTTACGTAACAAATGGTGAAAGAAGCAACATACCATAGTGCAGAAAACATAAAACTACCCAAAGTCAGATCATGTCAAGGACAGAATATTACATTTCAGTAAAACTCACCAGGCTAATTTAGAAAATTCATTATAAAAAGTTTGACATCGAATTAACTGTATTTGAGTCTCTGCAGGAAAATCACATTTAACATCCATTAACAGTTTAAATTCTCTGCATATCTTATCTTTTATCGTACTTTTGCAACACCTCTGCTCTAATTCATGCAGCAAACAAGACATAATCACAACAAATTTAAAAAAAAAAAATGTAAACCACATGTATCTTTCAGTCTAATCTAAACCCAGATACTGCACTCCAGATAACAGGCAAGCTAAATGGATGAAAACCTCCACCTAAGGTTGTGAAGCTTTAGACTTTCCTCCAGTCCTGCAGCTTGCCAAAACCATACAGACCAAATTTATATATTTACTGTTTATATAATGTACATGCAAGGTCAGTAAATCACTCATAGGTCGAAGTCCACAATATTTTCTGCCTCATCTCAGAGGAAGAAATTGATTTGTTGGAAAATAAACGTGCTGATTACTATTTTTTGGCTCATTAAGACCTAATTGGAGACAAGCTCAATTCTGCACAACTCAAACAAGATGCTCTGCAGTGAAACAGCTGAGAAGACTTTCTTCTGAATGACTGTCATATATAGATGTAAGAAAACAGGCTCCTGGTTGAAAAGTGCTGCACTTGACTGTTAAACACCAAGCAACGTTTGAAGCCTAAAAACACTCTTCTGTGCCTCCTGTCCTAGAAAAACACAAACAGCCAGCGCATTTACCAACACTCCTCTCGACTCTAAAAATTTCCCCTCAATTACAGCACTTGATTTTTAGAATTGCCTTTTTTTTTTTACAAACAGGAGTTTAGCTGTGAGTTCTCCAGTTTCCCTCAAGTGCCTAATTTCTGGCGTCCAAGCCTTTGTGAGAGCGCTGGGGCCGGCGGGTCCGACAATAAGCGTCCACACCTAAGGTCAAGGCTGAGGGGCCGGCCCTCTGCAGAGGTCAGGCAGGTCAGAGTTCTCCCGTGAGTGCCGGCACCCGTGAATGGGGCTGATTGGACAGGTTTGTTCAGACGGTAATCAAGCAGGATGAAGAACCCTGCAGCTGGCCTCACTATTCTGCTGCAAGGTTATTACTGATGGAAAGCTTTTTTTGTGTTACAGGAGAGTGTGTGTGTGTGACTGTGTTTTTATTCATGTAAAAACCAAGTTGGGTTTTATGTATCTGGCATTCAATTGTTTGGTTGTCTTTGCTCTCTTAAGGGGATGTTTATCAGGCTACAGAATTTATTTAGAGTTAGATGATTAAGTTTGCAGTGAGTGTAAGGACCAAAGAATTTGTTATTGTTTTCCACTTTTACCAATTTCTACCAAACAAAATAAAATCAGGGTTAGTTTACAGTAAACAAGCTCCAAATTCCTCTAACGGTACATTTAAATCTGATTTATAAGAATTACTATTCATTTATCATCCATGGCTCCTGGAATGGAAATAACAGTCTTTTGCTGGGTTCATCACTCTCATCCAGACTCGCATATCTCAATAACTATTGGATGGATCGCCATAAAGTTTGATTTAGATATTCATGACCTCCAGAGGATGAATCCTACTGACTTTGGATGATTCCCTTAGTTTTATTGGGTCAATTCCCATCACATTTGTCACACACATATTGATGAATGAATCCAAATAACTTGTGCTCCTACGAATTTTCATCTAGCATAATAAAAAAGATGATTTTACTTAATCATTTTAAATCCTTAGATGCATTGTTTTGTGTTAAATGAACTTTTCATTGTGAGTACAATGGCACATTTATCACAAGAACAATGGCTGAAATACTTGAAAGTACTGGGAGAAATAACAGCTCCAGTTTTATTTCATCAACTTAAATTTCCTATGAAGGTATGTTCATCACACAGCCCTCCACACAGGTTAATGATTTATGAGATTCAGGTTAAAGTAAGGTTTAACAGACGTGATGAAGTTCCCCATAACACTGGAAGTACAATAGCGTGTCAGTGTGTATCTGTAGAGAAAGCCACTCGCTGATTGTGCTCACTGTGCTCGTGTTTATGGGTGCGGTGTGTTTGCAAAGTGTGTCCCGGTACAATCTGTCATTTTTCACGGCTGAATATTTGCCTAGTGTCCTTTTGTTTTGTCACGTGTGTGTCCTTGCACACACACACACACACTGACATTAGACACACACGATTTGGATCTGTGTGTGTGTGTGTATGAGAGTGTGTGAGTGTTCACTAGCTCTTGTCCAGACACTTATAACTGCATGGCTCCTCATTAGGCTACTCTGAAAGGGCCTAACTGGTTATAATTGTCTCTTTTCGGTCCAACGCTGACCACTTGCCAAAGGATTCCCAAAACAGAGGAACCCCCCCCCACACACACACACACACAGACACACACACACCCCTACACATCTATAACTTCCTGTACCCTGCCACCATCCATCCATTCAACTCTGTGACCCTCCAAGTTGTCACACAGAGAGTATGTACATAAGCGCAAAGAGCAGATGTAATCATGCTCTCAGTGCAAGATGAGTCAAACCTGCTCCCTCTGTAGATGAACAACACCGAGTCCTTTTAATCTTTTCTGCCCCATTAATGACTTTTAGTGGCGTATCTGTACTTTTTGTGAGCAAAAACTATCAAGCTGAAATTGAAAAACTATGAGATTATATGATTTATTCATGTGTTATTTCTGAAAAAAGAAAACAATAGCGTCTTTACAAATACAACAATGATAGACACAGAGATAAAATACACAAAAACAGACAAAGAAAAAGAGGGTAATGTACAGAACTTAACTCATGTAAAACAAAACAAGAACAGTTGTGTCAGAAGAGGCTGGTGCTCTGTTCTCAACCAACTCATCTTATCTGGTGTTTTTAGATTTGGTTAATTTATTTTAGTAGCACGTGTGAGATCTCACTTTCCTCTAGTTTTCTGACAATTTTGCAAAAATGCCAAACTCACTTTACGATGCCCAATTTGGCCTGGAAAAAAGGGTACAGTGGCCCAAAGACTGGGAGATAATTCAATATTATATCTTACTGTACATCTATATCTATATTATGAAATGCTTATATCTGGATATTGTAGTTCACAGCTGTCTAAAATTTACTAAAGAAGGCACAGCATCATTAATAGATCCGTCGGAAAACACAGTTGACTCGGTGGGATGAACATGAGCTCAACTTTTTACCATGTGACTTTAAAGTGGCTAAAATCAGTATCAACACATATTTAAACTGGATCACATGGCGTCTTTCACTTCATTCTTTCGGTTTTCCAGCCCGCAACTTTACCATTACACTGTTGTTGCTCTCAAATCAGCATTTTCTTAAAAAAAACAACAAAAAAAAACAATGCACACAACCTGCTCAGCAACAAGCCCCAGACACAGGCAGAGTTAACGATCGGCTAGTGAACATAGTGGAGCATTCAGCCATTTAAAATCCAGATATTTCCCTTAGGAGGTGGTGGAGACCAAATACAGAGCTTAAGAGAGTGAATATTGGCCTTAGATTCATCAAGTGGCAGGAAACATGCCTCCAAATGATTGATAATGTTGCTCTTTGCTCTAATGGATGTGTAAATAAGAGACTATTCGCTCACAAATTCTCCAAATCAACTTAAAAAAGTGATCAAACTGTATGTCAGTGTTGTGTTCACAGATTGTTTCTGCTGCCTCCAAGAGGCCAAAAAACAGCGATTACAGGTTAAACGTAAAAAAAAAAATTTTTAAAAATCACATAATCAATTCTGTCATAACTGTTTGAATATTGATTTAGTTCATGTATAGTGGTGATGTATAACAATAAGAACTCCATTAAAGAAACCAGTATGTATAAAAGGTACTGAAAAGAGCTTTACCTGGACTCTAAAGGCCAGTTTTGCCTGATGGAGCCATAATTTGTGACTGTGCTGGTGGACAGCCTCGTGCTGAACAGACTGTACATGTAAATGGCGAACAGGGTGACACTGATGTCAAGTGGCTGTGGTCTCCTTTGTGTTGGCGGCGTAGCGCCTGTTAACCAGCGGCTAAGTGCAGTGTGAGGGACTCTGTGGGTCTCCTATGAATGCCAGCGTTGATACGAAACACCTGGCGGCCTTGAAGCCAGCCTCGCTTTGACCCCACCCACCCACCACCGCCACCGCTTGCCCATATCACTGTCATCAACCTGTGGGTGGAGATCATTTCTAATTGTTGTTTTCAAACAGTGAGCAGAAAAAGAAAAAATACGGCCGACTGAGTGAACAAGAAAGACCAGTCACTTAAAAGAGAGATGAAGGGAGGTTACGGCAATAGTGTTGGGTGTGTGTAAATGTGTGTGTGTGTGCAGGAGGTATATCCCCGGTGTGTGTTTGGGTACAGTGCCTTTATGTAACCCCTGTTTGCTCAGCCTTTGCTCTGGAATACCTCTATGTATTTACCATCCGTCCAGAATGACTGGGCAAACAAACAGCACGACCATTGATGAGCAGCAGCGTGGAATATGCCCGCTGCATTCACGAGAGAGGGAGAAAAAGGACGGGGTAGAGGGAGAGAGAGCAAAGTAAATCTTTCAAAGAGTCTATTATACGGTGTCCAAACAGAGAGCGCTCTCCACAATGGCCTTATTAATGGCACAATGTCAAGGAGCGGCGGTGCAATAATAGCAGATGATTTTGCTTTGTGAGGTTATCTCTAGAGATCTGTTATTGCAATACAGCAGATGATTTGGACTCTGGGGGCATATTGGTTTGGATCTGCGGCAGGAGCTGATTGGACGCAGGCGTGAGCGTGTGTGTGTGTGTGTGCAGAAAGCATAAGTTGTGGTTTGCGGTCAGGCCGATGGCGTGCAGCCAGAGACAGGAGTGTGGCCGCTACGTGCGTCTTTGTTTGTTTTCCAGCCAGAGCTTTAACCCCCCTCCCCCCCCCCCCCCCTCAACACACACAAAAACACAAACACACACTCCTCAGTCTTTTTTGGAGAAAGTGAAAGAGGAGGAGGAGGAGTCGTCTCTTCACGGAGCAACAACAGCGCCTGCGGGAGAATGCTGCCAAATACTGTCACCCTCTTCCACATTGTAGTGCCCACTCAAGAGAAACCGGCCCAGGTTGCCAGATTCTGCTCTGAAAAGGCTGTGAGGCGCTCTGAATGTTGATTCACCAGTCCGAAATAGGTCCGAAATGAGATGTGACCCTTACAAAAATAACTTTTCTCATCTGCCGCTGAAGTTAGGCAGCTAAAACTGCTGGGTTCAGATTACAGAGAGTTCATGTTAAAAAGATGATCTATCATGCTTTTCATCTTTGCTTCTGAGACTGGACAGTCGTTATAACCACGACCACAAGAGGTTTGCTCGGAAACTTGAAAATGTGTAATTCTTTGAACAAATGAGCAATACTGTAATCTTATCTTGGCTGAAAAGGACAGTCTTGTTCTTTCATGTGTCTGTATTACCTGCATAGCAGATAGAAAATAAAGTAACATGTCAGACAACACGTGTGCCTATAAAAAGCAAATACCCCGCTTAGAAGTTTTCATGTTTTGTTGTCTAACAACACTGAATAAAAGTTGAAGTATTTTGGCTTTTTTAATCTTTACAAAGTGATGTACAAATTCCAAAAAGCCACATTAAATCTGCTTTGATTCAGGGGACTGAAACATGAAATACCTGCTGTATAGTGAGCCGTAAACTGAGATATCTGACGCGTGTGAATCATCGTTATGCGTCAGCACTGCCAGGTGTATACACATAATGGTTTACACAATTAAACAAAGGCAAAGAACTCCATTGTGGCACTTTTGGCAGAACGGTGTACATGCTATGGATACTACTCCCACTGTTATTCAGTCTTTTTAGGGATTTTTGACAACAAGCAAATGAGAATTAAATAGCTAAAACTTTATATATTCATATAATATAAAATTTATATATTTATATAAGTCCAATGTCAGCTGTTTACAGGATAAATCTTCGTAGACTTTTCTCCCATCTTTGTGTTTATTATTCTGAAAAACTGGATAGACCTCTAAAATTCACTGAAATAAAGCAATTCAAGCGGCAATGTCTCTGTGTTCAAGCTGCTCACAGCATACAACATATGAAACCTGTGTTCAGGTGCCACAGGAAGACAGTCCTTAATTTAAAGGGGCAACAAGCCAAAAAGTGTCCCGGACTGGAAAACATCTGCATTATTTGTTTGTATAACAACCGGTTTTACACTTTACTGATGAGCAACCTTTTCCAAGCTACTGAGTGGGAAAGACCACTAGTCATAACACCACGTTGGTCGGCTGCAAAATGGTTGTAAAGCTGAATAACTTTAAATAAAATCCAATATTAGCACGTATACAGTCAGTTAAAAGGAGCACAGTGTGTTTTGGTGATTAAAACCAAGAATGTAACGTAACTTTTGTTTGTTTACGAGAAAACTCCGCGGGGGAACCTTTAAGCAACCTGCGTACTTTGAGTAGTTTTCCTTCATCTTCATTCACTTAACGTTCACATTAAAATATCAGCAATCGTGTGAATTTATAAATTGTGCGATAAAATGTGTGAGCATCGTTCCTTCAAGTTAAAATGCAGTTTTACTTTAATGCTTTATCATCGCCAATACAACACACTTTTAATGCTGAAACAGAAGTGTGTGTGTGTGTGTGTGTGTGTGTTTAAAAGCCTACAATTTACGTTTGACTGATTTTATCATATGCTCCTAACATAACTTTCTCTGCACCTCCTGCTGGTCTACTGTCTTCCAGTGTTTTTCCTGTAACACTTTTATCAGATAAGATCTCGATCTTTAACTTTGGTGTCGGAGCCTGTCTATAACGGCCCCAACAATACCTCATTCTATACTATTGTGAAATGATACGCTCGGCCTGGTTTGCAGGTCTGCTTTGGCGCTCAGACCTCTCACCTCCTTATCTCCCAACGCCACACTTCACATTTCACGGCTTTGTCTCACCGCGCCGAGGCAATGGATTTACAGGATCGTCACATGTACAAGAACTTAAACCCGAAACATCCCATAAACCCATTTCTCACAGGCGCGCTGCAGTTAAAGCTCAGTTTGTTTATCTGTGTGTTAATATGCTCTAAATTTGCGCTCTTAATCACATATTTCAGGGCTGTATATGTGGGGCATGTTGCTCTCTGACACTCTCCTGCGATTAAAAAGGGGGTCGCCTCCTCCCCGCTGCTGAATGTGACCTTTGTTAAAGGAATTACGGGACACTTTATACAGTGCGATGATGAGCAGAAACAAAAGTCTGGGATTAAGCGGGAAAGAGAGCAACAAACAAGTGAACTCGTTAAAAACACAATAGACCCCTGTGTGTGTCTTTGTGTGTGTGTGTTATAAATTGCATCCTAGCTCTGACACCGTTTGACAAGTCAGTTATGAAAGTGCTTTTTGTGGTCCTTAAACTGAATATACAATGTGCGAATTACAAATTATTCAGTATTCAGTTTGTTATTCTAGATACTTAAATGAAGCAGCGGCTAAATCAAATCATGATGAAGAAGAAAAATCACAGTTAAACTTAAGCTACTTACATACTTAAATGTATGAAATAAACTGACATTGCAAAAATATTCATCTAATTGTGAGACAATAATATATAAAACTAACTATTCTTTGTTGTCTAAAGACTTAAAGTCTTAAAATGCTTCGCTGAGACAGAATACAGTCTAAAGTTGAAAAAAGTATGTTTGATTATGAATTTAAATAGTTATTTATATTATATTATAATCAGAAACAACCTAATAACAAGCAAGTAAGTAAACAAAACTATAAATCTACACTGGTTTTGATTTTCTGTGATAAATAAGATATTTTTTTACAATACCCAAAGCCAAACTTACATCAAGCTGTTGTATCAAAAACTGTGATTGTGATTTCAGATTGAGAAAATAAGTAAACAAGCTGTGAATCTGACATTTGATGCCATCTTTCAACGCCTGACAGTGTTTGATACTCAGAGCCACGGTCACATTTCAGGCAGCACCAAACAAGCATGGAGGTCAGAGAGGGAGAAATATAAATCATACACAGATGAGTACCAATAGTTGTCAGAGGAGCAGTCAGCAGTGTTTTTCATCTGTCAGCTGCGGACATTGAAAATGACGTCCAAGTGTGTGTTAAATGAGTTGTGACCCGCGGCTGTTTGCAGCCTGCGGGCCGGTGCACGAGCAGTGACTCCGCGAGAGAAAAGGAACAAAACAGAAAAACAAACGCCAGTGAAAGAGTGAACCTCCCTGCTCATCATCATCATGGCCCCATTCTTCCTCTCTCAATTGCAACTGAATCACCTCGGTCTCATTACAGATTATGGCCTCAGCAGAGTGACTCTCCCCTTTCTCTCGCCTTTCTCCACACAGTCCCTCTCTTGATTAACATTTTCTGCTAGGCTTCACACCAAAGGCACAACCTGTGCGCTTTAAAGGCAGGGTGAAAAAAAAGCCATCAAGCGCTGGAGTGGAATCAGATAAGGCTATCAGGCAGGAGGCTTTACTGCCTCGGCTTTGTCCTGCTCCTCCACCCGCCCTCGCTTCCTCCCTCAATCTCTCACTCCACTGCACCTTTTGTCCGGCTGATTCCCTGACGGAGTGCTCCCCTCAGCCGGGGACCCCCCGACCTCCTCCAGCACCACTGCACTGCAGGCCCATGGTGTGTGTGTGTGTTGTGTGTGTTGCAGTGCAGACAAGAAAAGGCGAAGCTGTGGACTGATGTTGAGTTTGAACTCCCTTAAACTCTGCTCCTGACACAGAAAAAAAGAAATGATTTATTATTGCTTTATTTATTATTATTTTCAGGAACATTCACTGATAAGAGATCCTGCTACGCTCCCTTTACAATAAAGTCCATAATAAAAGAAAGTAAATAAACAGAGAAAGCGGAAGAATCAGCTTTATTTGCTGAGTGAGTGCACACATGCTCCAGATTTACTCCAGTTTTTTGTTGCTCTCATTGTTACACACAGTTCAGTAACACTTTACAGGATAAAAATAGACGTACAGATAAAAAAGCTGAACAAAGAAAAGTAAACATGCACATCAAAGTGTTGGTGTACATACTAGTAGGTGAATATATGTAAATATATTTTATTGAGCAACAGCATTTAAAAACAAATCAAGTGTTTCTGTAAATTCTAAACAAATACAAAGAAATATGAAATAATGAAGAAATAATGTAGAAATATATCATACTATCTGATTATCATAAATATATCTTATGTGTTACGTGTTACGTAATGTGTTAACTAGTTTGCGTCAAGTAAAACCTCAATCTGCAAAGTAACCTGTGACTTTAAAAGACGTAGAAGTGTAGTGAAGTATGAAGTACAAAATGCACCAAATGGAAACACTGAAGTCAAGTTAAAGTACCTCAAAAATTATACTTCACCACAGTACTTGAGCACTGCTTGGAGCTACACCAAATAACATACTGTTACCACTATTACTACATAATATTCAATGGTAGAATTTAATTAGAACCTCCATAACAGTGTCAACAAAACCTGACAGTTAAAGGCATCGTAAAGGTAGACTTTATGACACAACTGTTTTACTGGATTGCATTAAACTGTGCTGGTGTGCCTAATAAAGTGAAGTGTACATTTATTGAGTCAAATCACAGTCTGCAAAGTAAAAAAAAAAAGAAGTAAAAAGTTGAGTTCAGAATCATATTTATTGCCTAGTAGATTTTTCACATAAGAATTTGCATTGGTGTTGTGAAATTTACAATTCAGATGTGCAAAATACATAAAATCAGACTTAATTGTCCACAGGGCATAATGAGAGTTGGTGTCACTGGGCTTCCTGAACCTTATTGGGAAAAAGCTGATCTTCTTGCATGAGGTTTTGGTTTTAAATAGTGGAGCAGATGTGCAAGTAGCAGTTCAGTCAACTGAATTTAAACATAGTACTCGAGTATCTTCCAAGTGTGGATATAAGATGGACTCAGAAGATAATCCTACATATACAGCCTCCACACACACACCTGAATGGTCGAGGCCGGTCAGTGGAGAGTGTAATTGGCCATCATTTTTTTAAAAATATGTTCATATCTGTGTTTTTGACTCCCTGAAGTCATCACAGACGAACTGAAGTCTCCTCCAGATGGTCAGTGAACCTCGACCAGCCTGTGTGTAAAACAAAAAGAAAAAAAGAGAAGGTGGATTCATTCACCCTCTCACACGAGCTGCCGTTTCGCTTTAGCAGATCAGCTGCACTGATCCAGCCTCTCTTTGGATGTGTGTTGCTGTCGTTTGAAGAGACCCGGCTTTAAATCCCCGCCCGGTCCCACGCGACACAGCCGGGCAGCGGCTGCAGATCCTGGTCCTGCAGATCCCTTCTCATCGCAGATATTTGCAAACAGATGCGTGGAGCCGGCCTACAGATTTTTTTTTTTGATCAATCAAGCTTTAACAAGTCAAGTTGACTAGATGCGAATGTAACATTTTGCATGTGAAAGGACGAGGCCATGGAAGGCCTGGTTTTGATTAGGCCTAAGCTGATAAATGGCAGATTCAAACAGCCCCCCTGCCATTGCGGAGAAACCCCAGAGGTCCAGGGGTTTAAGTCCAGACTGATATCAACTCTTCTGCTCCTCTTTCTTCTCCAAACCAGTGAATAGATCCATTATTCAGTAGACTCATTCTCATCTCCTAAATTGAAGTGGCAGCAGCTTAAAAGCCCCCATTTTCTACCCCCTTTTTTTTTTTCCAAGTCATTCTCCATCGCAAATTTGCCTACTGAAATATTCATGGGAGTGGTTAGCCTCAGTTTGTCCTCCTCGTGTAATCATTGCTTTTTATATTGGAGATTTCAACATTGATCACCTCATTTTAGTAGCAGAAATAAGGTAGATTTTGCCAAAGAAAAGTCAATACAAGGCTTTTCAGAGGAGTGTTTCAAGATTATGAATCACAAAAAGGTAATAAAAAGTCACAAAGTCAGAAAAAACACCAACTCTGGATATTCTTTACAGATATTTTGACAAAAACAGTAATTATTTTGTGGTTTCTACATAATAGTCATTGCAGAAGTCTCAAATAATCGATAAAATGTCAGAAAGATGCATCCAGGTTTCTTAAAGCCCAAAGCGACGCCTTCCCACATCTCGATTTGTAAAAGCAAAACCAGATAATATTTCGTATTACTTGAAAAAAAATGACTTAAATGTTTATCAAAATATTTGCTGATTGTTTTACTGTCCATCGACTAATCAATTAATTGTTTCAGCTGTGATTAGATGTCAGATTTGGTCTCCTCCGACCAATATTTCCACTTACTTAGTCAGTCACCTATCACCTATCGCTGTTGTCATTTGCCAGAAAATATTCGCTCGCTGTCGACCTTTTTCCTCATAAAGCCGGACGTTGTGGTTTATTTCAAGGTCTTGGCCACTGCGTCTCCACCATCTATTTAGCAGCCAAGTGCCACTCGGACCCCCAACCCCCCCGCTCAACTCCAATCAAGACCAACTGGACTCCCTGTGAACTGCTCGCCCTGTATTGTCCACCCTCCATGACCCTTGTGCGACCGGAGGAGAGAAATATTGCTCTAATCTACTCAGCACACACACACATGCTCCCACAGAGAAGCCTAATGTTGTTACTCGAGCTGGGAATCGCTGTTCTGTGTGGTATAAAATGTGATAAATAGAACAAATAACCATCTTTTAGGCTGAAATTTTATTCTCGTCCGGGCTGAAAGTCCAGTTGATGTGCTTTCCACAGGCTCTAAAGGTTTGTCTTTGTCTTCTCTTTGCAGTCGACTTTTTGGCAAAGTATTGCATTTTCAGTCAGGAGAAGCTGGCCGAGTACAAAAGAGCTTTTGAAGCAGTAAGTGAAAAGGCATTTAAACCCTTTATATTGGGGATATTCACTTGAACTGTAATATGTTGCACTCCCCATTTGGAATAAGATGCTTTTTTTCTCTTTCTTATTTTGAAAAATGTCTATCGCAGTTTCCCAGAACTCGAGTTGACATAATTGAATGACTCATTTAGTCAAAAAAACCTAAAGTTATCCAATTTACTATTATAGAAGACAAAAAAAAACAGCAAAAATTCAAGTAAAGAAACTGAAACCAGTGACTCTGTGGTGTTTTTACGTTAAAAAAATACATGTATATAATGTAATGTAATATAAATTAATATAAATTGTTCATCAACTACCAAAATTGCTGCAGTCATTTGATTGATTGACTAAATGTTTCATGAGATAAAAAGTTGACGATGGTGATGATGTTGATGATGATGAAGATGTGTCTTCTTTGCAGGAGGACCGTGACGGTGACGGGTACGTCTCCTGCCTTCAGGTGCTACTCGCTCTTAAAAACATCATCCCTCCGGAGCTGCTGTCTGACGAAGAGGAGATCTACGTCTACAGGGTCGGCTTTAACTGCATCTGTACACAAATGCAAATACACAGCAGTTCACACACACAACTCTCCCACAGTGTTTTCCACGTTTGACTTGCACAAAACTGCCCAATCAGAGCCTCCGACCCACCCAGTCATCATTAAAATATTATTAAAAGCAAGTTATGATAATGAAAAATCTCTTACATTAAATGATAATAGTCTTTGTTTATATGAGGAGATCTCAAATCTAAAGTAGTGACTGAAAAATAATTCTAAATGGAAACTTAGTTAAATAAACTCCAACATCATCAGTCATCAGTCACTGTCAATCTTACTGTCTACCCTCCATGTGCCCCAAACTGATGTAAAATACTCTATTTCTGAAAATATTAGTTGATTCATTGATTTGTCTTTCAAGAGAAAGTCAGTCAGTGAGAGCTTCAACTATCGTTTTAGTTCAAATGTAAAAATTTCCTGCTTTCCTGTGTTTTTATAAAGTTGTAAAGTTAACATATTTCTCTTTTGATCTTTAAGACGTCAACTCGTCTCAGGACACTTTTGTGGTTCATGGTTATATTTAGCAGGTATAACGTTTACGATCTTAGTTTAACATTTGCTAATTAGCGCTGAACACAAAGTTGGAACTGTCATTAGTTTTGCAGGTGTTTGATCATAAAACTATTGGACAAATGAACATTTTGACCTGATGGAAAAATCAAAAAATCACCAGCAGGATTCATCTACTGTACACAATGTCATGGAAATCCCTCCAACAGTTGTTGAGATGTTGTGTAATCTTTTGTTTTTTTCTTTCAGATCCTGGAGATGGTGGACTTCAGAGTGACAGATGGGCTCGTAGACCTGAGGCTCTTTGCTGTGATCGCCAGCCTGGCACAGAAAATAGCCACCATGGAGTAAGTGACCGCGAGCAGACACACTCCTCAATAAGGCTGGAAGAGGAGTCCCTGACCCGCCATAAATAAGAATAAGAGTGTGTACGCAAGTTCGTTCCGCTGATTTTCTCATCGTGTGTGGGGGCTCTCTTTTATCGTCTTCAAACATTTTACGTGACTTCAAAAGTCAAAGTTATGAGTCTGGATGTGACGTAGACATCGGCACTAAAAAGACACACTGGAATGACAGAATTAATGTTGATGTCGTGGTATTTATTGAGCAAAAATGATAAACGCTCTTAGGTTTCACCTTTTTTTCCTGATTTACATAGAGTTCTTAAAACAAGATGTCATTATTTCAGTCTTCAAACAAAGAAGATTTAAGAAAGTGCAGCTTTTAAGACTCAAATATAGATTACATGGCATAGTAAAAGTTTTTTTTTTTTTTTACATTTTTGCATTGAGGGCATCATCTTTGGCTCTGGCTGACTATTTCCTGACATTTTATAGACTAAACAATCAATCAATGATGAGAATAAACATTAGCTGCAGCCCTCATGGACATTCTCCAAATATGCATGCAGCTCATATTTTTATAACAGAGATTTCCACCATGTACAGGCTGTTTTTCAACTGACTCATCTTCTGAATTGTTTGTTTTGTCAAACTAATAATACAAAAAGAAAAATTATTTAATTTTTACTTTCATAGAAGACAAAGAAAACCGGAAAATATTCACATTTAACAAGCTGGAGGCAAATTGTTTTGGGGATTTTTGTTTTTATAAAAATTTATTGATCTTTTATCAAAATTGTTGTTAATTAGCTTTGTCCCAAAAATATCAAGACATTTATGGAAAATCAAGACAAAAATAGATAAATCGGCGGTAACAGTTTGCTGCTGCGTCCCTGGACTGAATCATGCGGACAGAAAGCATCGCTCTGATTTGAACTCAGCCTCAGCGTCCTTGCGTCTCTACATTACGCCCCATAGCCGCAGATTCCCACACACGTTGCTTTTTTTTTTTTTTTTTCCCTGCCCTGGGGTGTGCTGCTTCCTAGACAGGAGCGTGTGGAGCCAAGCCTACTCTGGAGGTCTCCCAGGGTCAAGGCCTGCTCCCGAACCCCTCACCCCTGGAGTGAGAGCCCCCTCTCAGCGAGGACAGGGCCAGGGTCATGGGTCCTCTGATTTACGGCCAGCCCTTTGTGCTGTGTGTTAGAGGAGGCCTGTAGACTGACTGCCCCACTGGCACGGGGAAGACCAGGGTGTCTGCTCTGTATGGAGGCAATTATAGTAATGATAATGAATGACCATATTAAACCTCTTTTCACAAAACTCCTCTTTGCAATTTAAATAATAAGAAGGGAGAAGATCAGCATTCATAATGCCAGCTCCGAAACAAGAAGAAAACAATAGCATCCTTCTGTCATCTCATCCCAACTGAACTAAATTGATCCTCTTACCTGTTTCAGTTAATCCTGTTGTCTCTAATCCTATCTTAGAAATGAGCTGCAACAGTAGTTACACAATCAGCCTCTCTGATCATATAAGGCTTTGAAATCTGAGGAGTTGTTCCCCTTATATTTTTTTATTTATATATATTTCTTTCTTCTTCCAGGTTTACCTCGCACTAATTGCACCCTTCCCCCCGTTCACGCTCCCCTTTTCTATTCAACTTTAACTGTCCGGTCCTCCCCTCTCATGCCTCTAATCTCACCGGCTCTCTTGTTGCCTACCTCTCACCCTCTGTGCCGTGCTGTTTTGGCCCTTGACTCAGCCCATCTGTCCCTGTGCAGCATTGTGCTCCCCAACAAGTCCACCTCACACAGCGCCACATTCCCTCAGGGCAAGTCACATGATCCTGCCAAGAAGCACATTGCCATACAGAATTCCCACAACAGCATGAGCGGGCATTGTTATCGTCACCCCTCGTTGCCTGTGTCGGGTTTGTGAGCATGCATGCGTGCACCGAGAGTTACCGTAAGTCTGCCTCGTTCCTGGATTTTAAATGAGTCAGGCAGCGGAGGAGCGCTAAATGCTGGAGAAAACATGAGACAGCAGAACCCAGACCAGCACCCCCCCACCCTCAGTTTATTAACATAAACTGTCAGACAATACGAGTCCCTCCTCCTCTAGAGAGTTCCCTCTCACCCAGTCAGCACAGCGTCACTGCAGCCCGCTCAAAAATATCCCAAAACAACTCCCAATTCTGTCAAATCAAACTAGGTCAGAATATGTTTGCATCCCTGCACCCCCCACCTCGCTCTATACCGGCTCCCCAATGAGGAAGCCGCCAAAATTTTTTGGCGTTACATAAGTGAGAAGTCTGCTGTGTTGACCACAGCGGGGTGCCAGAGGAGGGCCGACAAAAGAAAATGGGTTAGGCTGCTATTATCCTCCCTGCAGTCCATCATCGGTCCCCTAGCCCCTCGTTTACGCTTGCCATTATCACGGCAGTGTCCTTAGCGCACCAGCATTTGGACTCTTTTACCGCAAACCAAGTGCAATTAATGATCATTAGCTGCCCTGTCTCGCTTCATCCCCATCAAGCCCCTGCCTGCGCCATGGTTGGAGGACAAGGGCCAATCACGGCGCTGGGAGCGCTCGGGCGTGTATTGCACTCGTTGGCCTAGCGTTTGGCCATTCTTCGCTCTAACAGGCCATTGAGCGCTCGGCGAGGAGGGGCTCATTAACACTGGGCGCTCGTTAAGAGAAGGGACGACCGTCGCTGTGCCACACGCTGGACTGGAGAGGTCTGTCCCAACACAAAACCGTGTCTCCCCTTTAATTATCCGAGTGGAACTAGATTTGGTTGGTCTGCGAGTGGTCACATTGCATCAGAGTGTGCCCTGGCCGCTTACTCCCCTCCCCGAACCTCCACATGAACCCCGCTCGCCCTGCACACTCTGCACACTCACCCCCCCCCTGCCTCCCACACCCACTGTCCCCAAAACCAGAGCAGTTTTATCCGTTACTGTGGCGGGATGTCCACGTGTGCCCACGTATTGTTTGGCAGCCAGGCCACTGTGAGCAACCACAATGGGCTCAGAACACTTTACCATCACATCTCTGCAAACACAACATCGCACAGGACAGGCCCGCCAAAAATCACCTGCCACCGCAAACAGACTGTTTTGAATTTTTCTGCAACCAACATATTTACCAACACACATTTTTACACACATGTAACACTTACGAGATGAACACAGTGATTTTTATCATGATTAGATCAATTCCTCTGTGACTCTGAAGGAGCTTTCCAAAGTCTGGAAAATAACCCACCAGGCCTGTCTTCAGATTAATAACAGAAAACCTTCATCACAAACTGAGGCCGTGGGCATCAACTGGGCAGGAAGGAGTTGCATTATGGGAATCTAGAGTCAAAATATCTCAACCTCTGCAGCCCGTTCTTGATTTAATCTCTCTCCTGCAGGTCCTGTAACTTTACGAAAATACAATAAGGCATCAGTGGAGATAAAAAAAAACTCACGTTCGTCTGCAGAGTTTCACCAACTAATGCGACCGCTCTGCTGTTTTCTTCCAGCGACTTTATGCGATCGCTAATCAGCGACATGGACTTCCGCTCGTTAGAAGTGAGGCTCTTCAAAGCGAAGGTAAGGTTTGGCTTGCGTTTCCCCAAATTCTCCCAGACCTCTGCTGGCTAAGCAACTCCCCCACCACATGCTTATAATTTGTTTTCACAAGGTGCACTTGATTTCCTCCATGCAACATCAGATTAACTCCCACATTAGCCACACACACCACCTCTGCCTCTCTTTCATGGCTCCGCGGGTATAATTATAATGAAATAAATACTGGTAAACACTTTGAAGGGCAATTCCAAAGCATGCTTTGTAAAGCTAGCTCTTTTTTTTTTTTTTCTTATGTGACACTCGGCCCTCATGCATAGAAATGAGGGAAGCGAGCTAGAGGGAGAAAGAGAGGGGTGCTTTTCCCTTTTCATAGATTAGCGAGGGCCTAATCTCATTAAAGTGCCCAGCAGTGAACATGCCGTCCACTCCGCCCAGCCCTGTAATCAGCCTGAGACACACGGCTCATCTCAGATGGACCGGGACTGGCCTACCAGCTGGCCGCTCACAAGCAGGCCCGGCCCTCATTCATACAAGGAAGTACTGAGCGGCTGAAAGGCAGGAGGGACATGAAAGCCTGTGGCTCTGGGTGTGGAAACTGAGCTCCTGGCCAGGTAGGGGAGGCTTTGTAATTATAGAGCTGTTAGGGATAGGGTTGTTAACTGGAGAGGTTGGTTGGTGGGGGGTGGAGGGGGTGGTGGGCCAATGGTGCCAGCAGGATTAACCCCCCCCCCCCCCCGCCTTCCACTCGCCTCCCCCTCCTCCCCTCCTCCACCAACAATTAGTACCTTGACTGCATTAACCGAGCAAACAGGTGCACTCAAACAAGGCTGGAAACAGGTTGAGGTAATCTGAGGCTATCCTGAGGAGCACACACAATAACTCACACATGAGCGTACACCCACGCACTCACAGCAGTCCAAAGCCAGTTCTCCAAGTTTGTAATCTTATTTATACCCTATTATTATTATTATTATTATTATTATTATTATTATTATTATTATTATTATTATTATTATGGCACGTGTAGCAGCTGTTCCTGTTCCTCCTGGAGGAGCAGCGAGGAGACGCCCGAGCTCAGCCGGGCCTCATCAGCGCAGAGCAGCTTCTCCTGGAGCTGAAGGCCGGTGGGATCCGCCTGGAGCAGGAGGCGGCCGTCCGGCTGGAGCTGCAGCACATCCCCCCCCTGGACCTGCTGGACTTCCTGGCCTACCTGCCCCTCTTCATGCTCATTCACAAGTCGGTCATCTCCAACCCCCTGGATGACGCCGGCAACCTCTGACCTCGGCCGCTGCAGCCTGCCCTCGTGTGGCTCAGGTATCGGCATCACTGCCATCATAATTAGACACACAACAAACAAAAGCTTCAATTAGAGGGTAATATTTAGTTTTTTTTTTAATCTCTTAAGCATTTAAAGTGAACATTTCCTGGCGATTTCAGTTTATGCAAATCGGATTATTGGATTATGTTTAAAGAGAGGAAGCTATGACGCATTCACATCACATCGTAAACCGTAAATACAAACAGCAGAACATAAAAATAAAAAAACATTCACCTCTGACATTAAAAGGTGACACAGGAGTGGACTTTCACTCCCATCCCATCCCATTCCCATGTTGTGTTTCTTCATTGGTCAGGTGACTGCAACCAACCAGCGTCCAGCCACCAGAGCAGACAGGAGAGAGTGGAAAAGAACAACTTAATTAGCATCATGTTCAAATAAAGTAAAATAGCGTTTATTGATATCAGAACTGCATATCAATAATGACCTCGCAGTGTTTCCAAAGGCAACAGACATGATGGAGAAGAAACTGACCTATTTGTAGTTTTCAGGCTGCTCTGTTGTGCTGGCTCTCTGTATATACACTTAATTAATTAACCAAAACGTGTCAACTAATTGTATTTCGTCTTCACACAGTAACACTTTCAATGTATTAAAATATTGCCTTGAAATACAGATTTTTTCTGTTTATGGCCATTCCAGGTGTCCATCAAAATGCAATATTGGCAGTATTAAAATAAAAGAAGTTATGTACTGTTTATTTTTATCCAGTTTCACTCTGTAACAAACTGCTACGAATACATAACACAACAAAATAAGCTCATTTAGGCTGTTCATCTGGTGCGAGCAGGAATAATGCATGAAACACGTTGGAATAAAAGCTCTCTTTTCTCTTCTTCTCCATCATGTCTGTTGCTTTTGGAAACACTGCGAGGTCATTACTGAGGGTAGCAAAACTCATTTTAATGCTTTCCTTGCACTTTTGCCCTCATGTTGAGCCTCGTGTGCCCAGCAAACATCCAAAATGCCATTATTCTTACACACCTGCAAGTACTGATCATATTAAACTAAACTGATCCTGACAAAGACTGACCTCGTATAGAAAGATGACTTTTACATGCAGATAAAAAATAAAATTATTCCAAATTGTTTGTGGGTTCTCTTTGAGCCAATACAAAAACACAGATGACATTTTGTGTGTCCATAAAGACCTCAACCGCCTTAATATTTTCATCCTTAATGGGTTGATAAAACGTATATATACAGAATAATTAAGAATATCAAAATGGCCTCTCTGGTTTCTGTTGACATTTCAGAAGTGCTGTCTGTGGTCCTGAAATGTTCTGCAGCTGCGGATGCTAATCATGTTTCGCTGAAAAAAACATATGACATTGTTCACATCAGGTGTAAACAGTCAAACCACGTCTACAAAACTGCCCAAACACGCTGCTGATTGTCCCGGAGTAAAAAACAACAACAACAACATTTGAGTAGAGTTTTGCCGCTCAGACTGTTGTCCTCCTCTATCCAACTTAATCAACCCTGATAAATGATATTCAATGAGATATTCAACTAATATAGTCTGAACCATTGTTTGGCCCCGGCTTTGCCAATTAGATATGGCCGTGCTCTCCTGCGGTTCATACATGCTTGACAGACCGCCATACAGGAGAGCATAATGGAGTCTGACAGGCAGCAAAACCAGGATTGTTAGACCAGGAACGTCCTGTAAGCAGCATATGTCATCACGTAAAACCAAAAAAAAACTCATTTTAAAGCAGCTTTTAAAAATATTTAGACATAAATGATCAATTCTGCTGTTGTTGAGAACATTTTTAACTCACTTTAATGTCAGATAAACTTTATTATCAGTGTTTGTCTTCAGTTTTCTCCCCAAACTTCTGCCTTTTCTCCACTCAGCAGCAGCGTCTCACTTATTTTACCGACCTTCAGGAACCTAAACTGTCCGTCATAATCTGTCGCTAACAGGTTCACATATTATTTGTGCCTGTAAGTCCTTAAAGACGACATTACTGGTGGTTTTATCAGTGTTTTTAGATGACCGGTGCAGCAATGTTTCCTTCCTTCCTTTTAAGTCAAGAAATACTTCAGTATTACTTTTTTAGCTTCTTCCCAAAATGGTATCAGTATTGTAAAAATTGTACTCTTTCTATCAAAGGGAGGATCGGTGTCGTGAATTTTTGGTAATCAGAGATCACAGTCACAGTTTTGTAGTGGACAAGACGCAGATTTTTAGGAAGAGACCCCCCCAATAAAATCATATTTTCCCCAAAACCAGCCGCCTCAGTTACCTACTGTTCAAAGTGTGTCGACAGCGCCAGCGGGAATAAAAATGTTCCCATGTGTTGCTGTTTTTTTTTTTTTACAAATCTAACAGAAGAATTTAATAAAAATGTGTTATGACATGTGCGTTCATTCACTTCTGTGTTTACATGCTGAGCTGCATCACATGTGACCTGTGTGTGTTTCTTATATAGATGTATGTTTTAATAGTGACTTTATCTGTGTTGTCTTCTATTACAAATGATCAGCTGAATCTTTCATTATTTATTTGTTTGTTTATCCAGATACATTTCAAAATGTAAAGATAGTGATATCATCTTAAAAGCTAATTAGTAACTTTGGTCAATTTGTACAAATCTGAGGTATGAAAGAAGAGTTTGAGTTGTAAAGAAACTCACGTCCATTTGTGTTTTTCATTGTTTATCATAAGTAAAAATAAAGGCCTGGTTGACTGTTTACACACACTACTGATACAAACAAAATGTTAAATATGAAAAATAAAAATGAATGAAATCAATCGAGAATCACTCAATTTGGGGATGACAGCAGGTTCCAGTCCTGTGTTTTACTGGACTTGTTTGTTGATGTAGATGGCGGATTGCACCTTTAATAACACCTTGAACAACAGATTCTGACTACTAATGCTTCTGTAAAACAGTGATACTAAAATAATAATAAACCAATGTGAAACCAACATTCATGTCTCAAACAGAAAGATATTTTAGCCCTGTGACGATTTGTATTTCTTTACAAAAGGAGATTAAATCAAAGAAGTGAAAGTCTTTACTTCTATGACTAGTTTGTTCTTTCTTCTGTCTTGTGAGTGAAGTTGCACCCAAGTTCATTTTTTCAAGGAGAACACACACACATACACAGAAAGCCCCCTGGTGGCCCCTGAATCCACCATTTGAGAACAACAGTTCAGACAGTGACCCTGAACGCACCACGGGGGTTTTAAGTCTCTCTTTGTGAATGAAATATTTCACATTACATCTGAGAATCAAAAGTGTGAATTTCTTTATTTGATCTGGTTTCTCTGAGCTATTTCTGCGAGGAAAAACAGCAGCCACTCTCACACACACACACACACACACACAGGGTCTTTTTTTCCCCTTCCCAGGTGGTGATTGGTGTGTGTTTGGCGGCGTGCTGCTGTCAGGGGGCACACGCCGTCAGCCCGTTGAGCTCCGTGTCTCCACTCGACGAAGCTCATTCACTCATTAAAGCAGACACGCGTCGGGCTGCAGCCTCGGCTCTACCTGTCAAACTTGGTTTTGCAGAAACACAAGCTGCACCTCAGCACGTCCCGGTGGTCGAGCAATCAGTGCCTTCACCCCAGCTGACCCCCCCTCCACCCCCAAACCCTCCTCCATCTGCTTAGTTAAAACACACCGCTGAAGAAACGCGCTCTTTATTTATTTATGAAAAAGTTTCACTCGATTTGGAAAGTTTGGATGGAAAAATACCTCCATGTGAAGACTTTGATGCTGTCTCTTTCTTTTTTTGGTGTGCCACTTGATGCGTTTAAATCAACAGAAATGATAAGACTGATGTGAAGATGAAGATTAATTAAGAAAAAAGAAACATGCAACATGTTTCATGAGTGTTTGTGTGTTGCAGCTGCTGCTTTTGTTGGATGTTTAAATGTCATAACTGCGCCTGATGTGGCATTTTAACGAGATCAGGCGTCGATTTTTACGCACTGTTGCGCAAAATTGATAATTTCTCCTCCATATTCTGCCCAGTGTTTTATATATATATATATATAAAGCGTGGACATAGTTGGATATGAAGACTTGACTGAGGGACTTGTTGCTGAACCCTTCAAAGAGCCTTTTTGTGGCTTTTAAAAGACGAAAGGAGAAAAATCTGCTGTGCGTAAAAGTTGCGTTCGTCTTTCTTTTATTTCTGTCCACCCCTCCAATAACCACATGTTTGAAAGCTGAAAGACAACAAGACAATAAAACATTTCAGTAGCAAATCATGTCTTTTTATTTCTTGGACGACTAGAGTGTAGAAAATATGGTTATAAGACTTCTTTTTTCTTTTCTCAGCATCTGTTTATGTGAAGACAGTGGAGAGCTGGCAGTGTAAAGCAGCCCCGTTGTGCTCCGTTTGGACAACAGCTGCATACGTTTTGATCATCGTGAACTTCATGACATAATGCAATAACACGGTTTTATTATTATTATTATTTGCTATTAAATAAGACACATCGGTGCTAGAATAAAAAAACGTCGGGAGTGTCAAACTCCGTCCGAAACAAACCTCATGAACAGAAGAGCCAGAGAATAATAGACTACACGTCTACACAGGCAGGAGGTATAGAAGCAACTTCGCAATATATAGACAAAATATATACAAAAAGGATGTGTACAAAACATCTATAAATCTCTTACATACAAAAATATCTTAATATATTTCAAAAAAGCGTTTGATATAGAATTTCATAGAATAAATCCGCGACTTGGAAGCATTTTTTTCTGAATGAAACCGTCTGAGAGGTTTACCAAAGGGTCGGTGTTCTGTGGTTGGATTTAGCATAGTTGAAGAGCGACGTGTTAAATAATGTTTTTTTTAATGTGCTGCCGAAGAGCGTGAATTCACTTTAAGGGTTTTTTTATCATGGGCACAGAAGCTTGGATTCCCACGCTGTCAGGAGACCCGTCTTCTTCCTTTAATCCTTTGGCGCCGATCTCTGGCCTGATTCTCTCTCTCCAAACAAAAAAGTTTTCAGGACGTTTAAGGCCGTGTCTGTCTGTCTGTCTGTGTTGTCAGTCAGTCTGGGAGGATCCGGGCGTTCAGGGCGCAGGACCGGAACGCGGATGCGGTGCGTCCCCGTGCAGCCTCCTCCGGGGCCATCCCAGCGCCCCCGACAGTGAAAGGAGTTGGTCCACGTTTCTGTGAGAGGAGGGGAGGAGAGGAAGGTTAGAGACGCTGCTCACGGTTTGTTTGGGTGTTTGAAAGAGTAAAAGTGTCTGATGTGAACTCTGATGCTCACCTCGCGTGGATGCTCAGAACCAGTTGGTGAAGTCCAGCAGCTCCTGCTCCTCCGGGCTCAGCGGGTCGTAGGAGCCCTCGTCCGATGAGTAGGAGGACACGGGTGACCCCGCCATGGAGTTCATGTCCGCGGAGTATCCCTGCGACATGCCGGGCGACAGCACGCCGGACTGGAAGGCCGCGCTCACCGCGTCGTGCTCGTCCAGGAGCTGCTGCAGGGCGCGGATGTACTCCACGGCGGAGCGCAGCGTCTCCACTTTGCTCATCTTCTTGTTGGCGGCGCCGTTAGGCACGTGCTCCCGCAGGGTCGCGAACCCGTTGTTGACCAGCTTCACCCGGTTGCGCTCGCGCTCGTTCCTCCGCGCCACCGCGTGCGGCTGCTGCTGCGGGAGGCTGTACCCGAAACCCGCGAAGTTCAACCTCCTCTTGCAGCGCAGCAGCTCCGGGGACGAGGAGCGCGGCCGCTTCTGCGGCTTGGACGCGGACTTTCCGCCGCTCGGGCTCAGCTGGACGCTCTGCGCCGCCGCGGCGGAGAAGAAACAGGCGGGAGGCATCAGCTGCTGCGGGCCGACGTTAATCTCCATCTTGGCTGTGAGGTCCATCCCCAGTGAATAAAAAACACACGCGCAAACTTTTAAAGAATCACCGGGTCTCGAGGCGGTGCGTCCCGCTCGTGCCGTTCACGTGGTGTGGCCGCTTCACGCGCACTGGTTTCAGAGGGGGCAGTCCGCTGGGCTGCTGCCTCGCGCGCTCCTCAAAGCTGCTCTGAGTCCTCGAGGACAGACGCCACTGCTTTTCAATAGGTCTGGATGGGGGGCTGGCCACGCCCTCCGGTCGCGTGGATTCACCTTGGGCTCCTGCCCCGGTGCCGGTGCGTCGCGCGCGCCGGACGCGTGCCACTCGAAGCACTAAACAAACAGTCAGTGGTGAGTTTTTTTCTTTCTATCTATCAGGGTGTCAGTGAGGTGAGCGGAGACTTTAACAGAATTTTGGAGACGACATATCACCACATTTGAGATCTTTTAGTGATCTTTTCGTAAATAAATGACCATTTTGAGGAATATCAGCCTAAAATATCAGCCCTAACCCTGAAAATCCGCGTCTCCTGTGACCTTTGTCTGAAGTTAAGATGAGTGAACGGACTTCCTCCTTTGTGTTTCTCTCAGTTGAGGCACTTTGAGTTGTCAGAGATGCAAAACTGGTTCATAAACATGTTTCAAACAGGTGACAGTCTGTCAGAGCGGACTGGTTGTTTTGCTCTCCAGAGTCTTTGGGGCCTAAATGAACTTAATGAATCGAATATGAGTCATTCCTTCACCTTTTGGTTTTCCTTCTGTGGTGCTGAAAGACAGTTCACCAACATCCAGTTCATCTGACGCCCCGCATGTAAATCAGCTCGGTCCACTTTCATTGTTGACGTTACAGACGCTCGTTTGGGGCTCCACTGTGCGTCAAGAGAGCCGAATTTTCCACTTTGATTGGAGCAGATCATCAGCCGCGTACAGGCGGAACGGAGGGGCGCAAATCTGCGGAGGGGCCCTATAAGAAGCTGTCGGGAGGAGGCTTTGTGTGTGATTGGATACACCCGATATGGTTACAGTAGCGAGGACGCGGTGAGCTCCGGCGATTATTGTTGCTTCTGAAAAAAAAGTGAAGAATAATAAAACATGTCTTTCAGCGCGAAACAAAGACCAAAACCGTAACACCCTCTCTGTTACTCCGTGCGTGTGTGTGTGATGAAGGAACCAGAATCGGGGTTGTTTTTCTAGTTTGTGCGTAATTGTTCACTTTTTACGCACGAAGCTCTTCTCTGTCCATGTGTGTGCCTGTTCATGTTTGCGTACAGTTCGTGTGTGTGTGCGTGCGCGTGCGTGTACGGGATGGTGCGTGCACGTGCAATAAAACACGTAGACAAACCAGGATTTGCTTTTCTATCGTTTTTCAGTTCGTGCGTAATTTTTAAGTTTTTAGGCATGAAGTTCAGTTCGGCCCGTGTTTGTGTGTCTCTCCAATTCAACAGTTTTCTGTGCGTGTGTGTGTGCGCGCGTGCACGTGTTGTGCGTGCACGTGCAATAAAACACAGAGAGAAACCAGGATTTGTTTTGCAGTTTGTGCGTAATTTTTAAGTTTTTACGCACGAAGTTCAGTTCTGTCAGGTTTGTGTGTCCTTCCAATTCAACTATTTTCTCTGTCTGTGTGTGTGTGTGTGTGTTTGTGTGTGCAGATAACTCCCCCCCCCTTCCCTGTTTCTTTATTTCCGTGCGCGTGTGTCCGTGCGCGCGCGTCCTGAAGAGGGGATTGTAATAAATTGTGCAATTTTTCTGCGTTGGCAGTGGCATTCAAAATCAAGCTTGGATTGAGGCACCCCCCTCCCTCCCTCCCTCTCCCTTCAGCCCAACCCAGACCATCTCCCCCCACCCACCACCAATACTTGCTTTCTTTTTTCTTTCCCTCCCCTTATTTCTCCCCTGTGCCCCCCCCTCCTTTTTTAGGCCCAGCAAGAGAGTTTAGAAAAGAAGCGTGGGTTCTATTCAGCCTCCCCCTGCACCCCCTCGCCATCGCCAGGCTTTCTGAAACCTATCCATGCCCTGTCAGTGTGCTTCCAGAGTCCAATTAGCGCTTTGTGAGAACTCTCTCTCTCTCTCTCTCTCTCTCCTCTGCTGCTGCTGCTGGTCTTCCAGAGGCTGGGAGGGCGCTCATTTTTCTTGAGGGGCTTTCCAGTCATAGCCGAGTGTAATAATTAATATGACATCTGGGCGCCCGAGTTCCCCTTTTAACCACTTTATGTGTTTGTCCCCGCTCTTTTCTCTTTCTTGAAGGAGTTCGCTGTGCGGAGACAATAAAACAAAGACCGATAAGCAGCCATATCACCCGTATTATCTTTTTGTGTGATAAAAATGATAATCTAATTTGTTTGTCATTAAAAACTGTTTTTCTGACCATGTTTTTTTCCTTCCTGCAGCAGGTGCACCAATAGTCATATGTCTAAATGTTTATCCCACTTTTAAAGCATTTACTCCGTTTAACCAACAAACTAAATGTATATAATTTACTTTGTGAATACTTTAACTGGTTTTAATGAATCTGTAGTACATTTTGTAGGCTATATACAACATTTTCTAAATATTATGCACATACTTGAGTTATTAGTGTGAACATTTAAGAACACATAGAGCCATTCAGAGGCTCAGTAAAAAGTGTATCAGAGGTCTAAAAGTGCAAAAGCACAAAGACAAAAGTTATACTATAAGTTAATGCTAACTTTTTATTGTTTTTTATACACAATTCATGTGGTTTTATATGTTTATAGCCTGCAGCTGGATGAGATTTAACTGCAAGATGAGAAGAAAATATGATAAAGTGAGAAGAAATGGAGGATGAAGGACAAGCAACCGCGACACCAACCCTGTTTCAGTGAGCTCAAGGCATTTTTAAAACATCCATTTCTGTAATGGACTTCTGCCTTCTGTGTATTTATGTCAACACCTCCTCCTCTCCTGCCTGTGTTGTTCTTGGTGATTATAATGAAACGGCGCCCTCTAGTAGACATCAGAGGAACCTTCCATTTTTACAAAACTGAGCAACTACAAAACAACAGGTTGATTTCTTAAAGAATTCATGAGTTCTTGAAAGTAAACTTTTTAATATTAACATAATATTAATATACTTATATTATATTGATCGGCTTGTATAATCTAAATGATCTATTGAAATACCTTTGATAACTTTAAATAAATACATCTTCTTGACAAAGTTTCAGGACAAATTGTGCACCTTTATACTGTGTGATCTCTGTTTATGTGTAATTTTCTTGTATGTTTTCACTCTGTGTTGTTTGTTGTTGTCCTGTTTCTTTGTTCATTATTACAGCGCCACCTTGAGGTCAATTAGTGTTATTTTCTGTGCCTGAGTAGTGGGAGAGATTTGCAGCTCATTTGCCAATTTTAGTGAGTTTTCATGACACAGTTTTTGGTGTGCAAACACTTTTACTACTTACTTTTACACTTTTTTTCAGATAAATAAGTATTAAATATAATAATAATAATAATAGATGTATAAAAAATAAAAATAAGTAATAAAAAGTCAAACAAAAATTAAAATAATAGGGCTCCCTGCTGAAGCCCCCAAAACAAACACAACAGGACCCCCAACAACAATAAGAACATAATTATGTCCCTCCTGAGCTTCCGTATATTCTAAAGTCACGTGTTTTTGTTTACCAGGAAGCAGCGCATGTTAACCGAGCTATCAACTGCACAGCTGTTTATTCGTGAAATATTTACAAATATACACAGATATCCAGGCTTTTGAGTGTTTTATCAAAGAGGTGTGTTAGACAGCAGTTAGATAATAATGTTTAGATCTTCTCTCGCGATGTTTAAGAGAAGCCTCTCTTAATTTGAGCTCTTTAGCCTGTGAGAGCTAATGTTAGCTATCAGTCGAGAAGAACCCCTGTCCGGATGTTTCAGGTGACTTTTAAGATTTTAACAATATTTAGGAGCCATGAGGTCTTTGAACTACGTCCAGCGTGTGAGTCTGGACTTCGCAGGGACTCTGTTTCCTCACGCCATCTGCCTGGGAGACGCAGACAACGACTCGGTAAGTTGTATTCACCTTCAACAGCTTCATATTTACCTGAACAGCTTTACTCACATTTACCTGAGGTGGAGGAAGAGGGGGGGGGGTGGTTATTGAGGGGTTCAGTAAAGGAACAAATATGACTATTTCTTGCTGCCATTACCATATATATTTATATTTATGTGTCATGTTCTGTATATACTGTATGTATTTTGTGTTTTATTTTATTTTGGGCTTTTATTTTGTAGGACATATTTTACTTTAAATTCTGTATTCTATTTTATTTACTAAATTTCTTCCATGTTATAGCAATCTGAACATGCTGTCTGTCTCTTTTCATTATAAGTTGAATGAGCTGGTCGTGGGGGACACCAGCGGAAAGCTGCTGGTGTACAAGAATGATGACTCCAAACCCTGGATCACGAGAACCTGCGTGGGCATGGTCAGAAGAGAAACCAGAAAACTCCACTCGTGATTTCACAGAGTCAATTTGTTTCTTCTTCTTGCTCACATAATGCCTCTTTGTTTGCCAGCTGACGTGTGTTGCAGTTGGAGACGTCTGCAATAAAGGAAAGGTGAGTTAATCAGCGCTGGATAGGTTACATGCAGGCAACAAATTAAAAACAGGCTATAAGTAGAAGTTTAAAATCACTTTAATATTAATAAGAATGTGCATAACTTTTGTCAAACTTCATCATATATCTGCTGATATTCCAGCTGTTTGCACTAAATGTTTGGATGACAGTGGGGATGTTCAAAGATCCAAAAGGACTGTAAAGATGTTATAAAATTTTTCTCAGGGAATCCCTTTAAAATGCAAAATATTACAAACATCAGCTGCACTTCTGGACTTTGGACTTCTTCAAGTCAGGAGAAGTTTTTCTGCATGCTGAAAGAGTATGTCAGTCAATGCTCATATTTCTGTAGTTAAACTGTTGTATTATTAGTTTATGTTCTTTTGAACAACACATGAAAGGGGAAGAATATGATGCTAAACATATTGTTAAAAAAGGTAAGTTATGAATGATTGACAGCAGCGTATCTTGAATATTTTGGTGGCGATGTTCCCAACATTATGTGTGTTTGTTTGTTTTTTTCCTTATCTGACAGAACTTTGTGGTCGCTGTTGGCGCAGAGGGCTGGTTTCACCTCTTTGACCTGACAGCCGCCACCGCCAGTAAAGCGGATTCGTCCAGCCAGCACGAGTTCACTTCTTTTGAAGACCAGAAGCCGCTCTTCACCCAGCATATCCCTGCCAACACCAAAGTCATCCTTATTAGTGATATCGGTGACTCCCGGCTTCCCTCTCTCTTGTAATATCACCTGCTTCCCGTGTGTTGTGTGGTGGAATTTGACTGCAGTGTGTGAATGTCTGAACTGCAGATGGCGACGGCCGCAGCGAGCTGGTGGTGGGCTACACAGACCGAGTGGTGCGAGCTTTCCGCTGGGAGGAGCCGTCTGACGGTTCAGACCTGGGATCTGGACAGCTGGTCCTGCTGAAGAAATGGCTTCTGGAGGGACAGGTACATTTCGCTTCTCCTCACAGTGTGTGTTCGTTTGTTTGTTGCATGCTAGATAACAGCAGGAGCATACATAAATTGTTATCTCAACATATGTGAACTTGAAATATGAGGTGCATGTCATTAAGGAGCTGAATAGGGTCTGGTTTTCTACTGGCACACATCCTGTACAGTATATGAGTAATCATTAGTATTTATCATTTAGTGATTCTTAGCACAACCATATTGTGATGGTATCATCTTATCCTGCTTTCATTCTGTATATTTATGTTTAAATTAATATTCTTAAGCAATCTGTAATGAAAAACTAACAAAATTAATATATGTTTTTTGTTTAACACTTAGGAAGAGTTTGGTCTAAAGTGATTTGCTTTAAACTGGGATTGGCTGCTTAGTCTGTTTGTTCATCCAAAATTAATCAGCAACAATCGTGAATCGTCAGTTAATTGTCAAAAGCAATAAAACCAAACATTTGCTTTTCTACTTTTTGTTAATTGCTGCCTATTTAAGATTTAAATGTTTGGATGTTCAATATCTTTTTCATTTGTACCATTTGTCAGACAGACTTTTTTACTTTTAAAACAGATAAATATTACATTTTTTTATTCCAAATTCCTATTTTATATATTTGGTTCTTGACATTAGCAATACTTGTCATTTCTTTTGTCCTACTATGTTTATTGTGACCGTCATGCACCAAAATGTTAGGGCAAATTCCCTCTATGTGACATTTCTGATTGTGATTATGAAAATGATTTCACTGTATCGGCCAGCCCTGCTGCGTAGTTATTACAGACGTTGTATGTTTATTCATGTGCAGCACAGACAAATAAAATCCTGTAAGATTATTAACCAATCACACTAAGCGAAACCATGATCTTTATTTGTAATGTGTCGGTGCAGGTGGATAGTTTATCAGTGAACCCGGGTCCGGAGGGTTTACCAGAGCTGATGGTGTCTCAGCCGGGCTGCGGCTACGCCATCCTGCTGTGCTCCTGGACACAACAGGACTCCTCCGGCTCTGGAGAGGAGGCCCCTGCCACCCCCGGGAGGTAGATACTCATAAACAAACATTACAGACATGTGGAGATAAGGAAGTATTGTTGATTAGTGTGTTTGTGGTTTCTGTGCTCACAGTGAGGGACCCTCCAGAGATGTAGTTCTCCATCTGACCACAGGGCGGATACACAACAAGAACGTTTCCACTCATCTCATTGGCAGCATAAACAAAGGTACCAAACTTTGTGCACAACACTTGGTATAAGTCACTCATCAGATATATATTTTTTATTGTATGTAACCATGAGATCAAAAAGATTTGAGTTCATATGTTTTCATAGATTATCTTTATTTCTCAACAGGCTCTAAAGAGGAATCCTCCACATGTGGGCTGTTCGCTCTCTGTACTTTAGATGGTGAGCCATGAATTTTAAAAACACATTTCACTCCTGTAAAGTACTCACACTAAAGTACAATTTAGGGTACTTGTAGTTTATTTGAGTATTTTAATATTGTGCTACTTTACACCCTAACTCGACTCGATTTTTGAAGGAATTATTGTGGGTTTACTTTATCTGATAGCAGCAGTCAACCTTTACTTTGCAGAGGAAGGTGTAAAAACCTATAATGAGCATATAAAGACACATTTCTATTACTTATACAGTAAATAAACCACCCAGGCTTACATGTTGCATAGTGTGTGCTTTTACTTTGATACTTAAAGTAAATTTTACCTTCATAATACCTGACTCAGGTAAGATTTACTTTTATATTATAAATTGGGGTGTTGCTACTTTTACGAAACAAACCACTGACTGATATAGCGTTGTTATGTAACCATGGTAACGTGAATGGTGGGTTTTCCGTGATCAAACAGAAAATTAAAAGTAGTTAAACCAGAGGTATGCTGAGCTTTTGTCCTTCTCTGTGTAATTTGGCTTTTTGCAAATAAAAAGCACAAAATGCCACTTTTTTATCCTGTTTCTCACAATTTATAGTTAAAAAACACCAGAGAACATAAACAAACACATAAAATTCATTAATATGCTGCCTAATTAGCTGTCAGCCTCCATAATGTTCATTTTCTCCACGTGGATCGATGCAGTGCTGATGATGCAGGGTAACAGTCATCAAAATGCCCAGTCAGTGAGTTATCTGTTTCTCTGTATGACTTCATGTTTACTCGTCCTGTAAAAAGCCAGAGTGAACTCAAACTGAACCTGAACTAAACACCGTGTAATCAGTCGACACGAGATGTTTGCATATGAGGGTAAAAGGCAAATCAGCCACATGTCTTGTGATCCACTTGCTGTATTTGGAGTGGTAGTAACACCACGAGGACCAGAGGTGCGGTGGAAAGCCCTTCAGCGCACAACAGTGGCTGTTAGTCAGCGCGGAGGATCTTCCTGGCAGCAGTAGATAACTGGCAAACAGCTCTCAGAGCAGCTGGAGAGTCCATCAATATTTAAAGACGAGAGATTATCATCGCCGAAGGCTTCCGGCTGCCAACGTTTTACACTCACAGTCTCCCTCATGTTGACACTCTGATGAGCCAACACGGAGAAAAGAAATTACAATACCATCAGAAGTGACAGGATTATACCAAAGAAACATTAAGAGAGGAAGTATTACTGCCTGTATTTCAGTTTTTGTTCATCTTTCAGGGCTTTTGTTTTGTCAAGGATACAACCATGTCCTCCATGCAGCACTGAACTGAGGATTTCTGCTGTGCCCTTTTGTCTGAATCATTTTGCTTCCTTCTAAAAGATTTGCAGCTTTTCATTGTCATTTTTCCTTTTGATAAAAACTCTGCCGCACATACACTGAAATTTCTCAAAGGCGACATCAAAAGCAAACTCATCTGAATCTGTGTTTACCGGAAACCTCATGTGATTTGTTTATTTCGAATAGCAGTACTACATAAATACATGTTAAACTGTACTTTAATATTATACTTATTATTTATATTATTTATTTACTATTATATTATACATTTCTTTTTCCCTGCAGGCACCCTGAAGTTGATGGACAGCTCAGAGCAGCTGCTGTGGTCGGTCCAGGTGGATCATCAGCTGTTTGCACTGCAGAAGCTCGACGTTACTGTGAGTCTGCGTGGAGGACTAAATTACTGTCGACTGACAGTAATCAATGCTGATGTATTGATCGAGCGCATTCAATAGAGAGTATATCAGTCTCTGAAAAGACATTGTTGTAACCCTTTCTTCATGAGGGGGTGGACACTTTTTACTTCAGTGTCTTTTGTAAAAGCCAAAATAATCCATCTCCTTTCAAGAATAATATTTTTTTTTTAATTATGAGTCCGCCAAACAGTAGAGATTATAGTAAGAGGTCACTTTGAGCAATCATGCACATTTTTTTCTAAATTAAAGTGAAATAAAGCCACATTTCTTTTTATGGAGAGCATCTAAAATACAATAAACATTTTACTGCAAAACAAACAGTAAATGATTTTATAAAGATGAATGAAAAAATCTAAATAATAAAAGAAGTATTATTATTATAAGAAGTATTATTTTTGCGAATCATGCCAAGGATGTGTGTTTGTTTCCAGGGAGACGGCAGAGAGGAGGTGGTAGCGTGTGCCTGGGACGGTCAAACGTACATCATTGACCACAATCGGACGGTAGTGCGGTTCCAGTTCGATGAGAATGTCAACGCCTTTTGTGCAGGTGAGGGACCTCGTAACTGACCCCAACATTATTTAATATATATATATAGTCATATTTCCTACTGGAGAGAGTGGAGAAGCATAAACAATGCTGTATTTTTATGCTGCAATGTTTCAAATGACAAGTTAAAAGGAGTGTGAAATGTGAAGGGGGCCGCTAACAGTGATAAACTTACTTAAAACAAGTTCCAACTCAATATTTAGCCTGTTCGATTCACTCTCACCGCTCGCAGAGTGTCATTTTTGGCTGCAGAAGTTGACTATTTCGTTGAAAAAGCTCTACATAACCCACTGCATATGACCTGCACAGCACCAAACAGAAAACCGACACCATTAGAGAGCAGCTGGTAAACATAGTGGAGCATTTAGCACCTAAAGAGGCAGATATTTCCCCCAGAAGGTGGTGGAGACCAAAAACAGAACAAAAAGGAGAGTGAATACAGAGCTTAAATTCATCAGGTGACACAAACACGGCTCCAGATGAATGATAATGTTGCTCCATAGCCGCTGGATGTGTAAATTAGCATTTTTTCACTATCTGAATGTAATATAGTTTATTTTGTGCAGCATCTTTCACAGAACAAGGTCACAAATCTCCTCTCAAGAGTAAAATTAATTAAATTTAAGATCACAGAACAGTCAAAAGAAACAAACTATAAAACAGGTAAAACAAAAGCAACAACAGACCTGAAAATGAAGTCTTCAGCTGATTTTTAAAGACGTTAGCAGAGCTATTTTCCGGTTCCCCCAAATGGCCGAAAAAAAATAGTATTTCATGAAAGCTTAATCATTAAATAAAAAAAAAGATTTCCTGTAATGTTGCTGATATCTCATGCACCAATGATCTACTTTAATAAAATTTTATATACTGTTGTCATGGAGTTACAGACAGTGAGGACGAATGCAGCCTGGACCTTCAAAGCGATTACTTTCGCCTTTTAAACTGTTCTTTTCCTCAGCCCAGGAGTTAAAAACCTCTGCTTTGGATGATGCAAGTGAATACTTAGGCAGCATTTCAAACACACCAGTAGCTGGCAACGTTGAGCTTCAGCAGGGTTCCTCCTACTTTCTCCATCTTCTGCCCTTTCAAATCTTTCTGCGGTGTATTTGATGGGGCTAATATGACATGGGCAGCATTAAGTGGATTAGAGAAAGAGACAAGAGACTTTGCTTAATGTGCTCTGTTTCACTGGGCTTTGTTTCGATGCGCCTCCTGAGCATGTGTGTGTTTGTGAAAACAATCAACCCCTCCTGTCCTCCCCCATCCACTCCGCCTGCTCTGCGTGACCATTAAGACACACTGGTTTGTGTCTGTTTGTGAGCAGCAAGGCAGCAGAGTATTCACATGAGATGCACTGAGTAAGAAGTGCCTGTAATATATGTAATTTGAGCATCATTTGAGTGTTTTACTTGTGTTTGCAGGTCAGTACACCTGTAAGGAGGGTAAGAACAGCCCCTGTCTGGTGTATGTGAGCTTCAATCACAAAATCTACGTCTACTGGAAGGTGCAGCTGGAGCGCATGGAGTCCACTAACCTGTTGCGAGTCCTGGAGGAGAAACCCGAGTTTAAGAGCCGCCTGGAGACGCTGGGAGTCGGTGAGTACGGCAGCAACTCTGAGGCAACTCAGGCAGCCGCCTCGGTACGGATTAGAGCGTCCTTCATCAAATTCAGGCCGACATCCCGTCTGTTTGTCATTGTAATTGGACAAGAAACCAACTGTGATTGTTCGGCGTCAAGTTGTGTGTCGTAAAACTCTGACCTGAATACAAACCAGGAGCGGACAGAAAAAATTATCCACGCATGATGGATTTTTACTGCTAATAAGATCCTGCTCGCCGGCAAGTTTATTCGTCCTCGTGCAAACAGGTGCTTTCTTTAAGGGGGCACGTGCGAGTGATTTTAAGAGACTGATAATTTTCTGTCGAATGAGTCATGTACAAATTAACTCGTTTGACTTGAATGAATCATAATGCCTGTTCTGAATGAGTTTAAAGTAAATATATAACAACTATATTAGTATTTTATGGATATTTTTTGCATATTTTGCTATTTTAACTGAATTTTAGCCATTGCGTGGCGATGTCTGTCAGTTCCATCACTTTAGCCCAGACTGAAATGTCTCAACAAGTATTGACGGATTGGCATGACATTTGATAAACTCTATTAATCAACTCTGGATGAATTGCAGTAACCCTAACCTTTCCTAAAGCGCCGTCATCGGGTCACAATTTCAATTTCACTGCAAAAGTAATTATTCAGCGGACAGTGTTAGCATTTAGCTCAAAGCTCCACTGTCCCTGAGAGTATCACCCTCACAGAGCTGCAGACATTTTAGTCTCGTTTTAGCACCTAACCTCATGTGAAACCATTCAGTCTTTATTTCTGTCACGGTACAAGGCTGCTATGTTGTCATATCATTAGCGACTGCGTTCATATTTCTGTGTTGGTCCCCGAACACTACTGATTCTAAATATCTCGACTTTTCGTCTGATTTCCAGCAGCAGGACTTGAAATTCTCATTGCTGTGAATGAAATTCGAGTGGCCTTCATCAAGTTGAAACAAGCAATTTACGACAAGTTTAGCTGAATCTGACTCAGAGAGGTTTAGAATAAATATTCCCCCATTGAGTGGTTTCTCTTTAACAAATTAACTACACACACATCTACGTCATTCATCCAGGAAGCCGCAAATGCGGTGTTTTCTTTTCTAAATCCAAACGTATATAAATCCATAGCCTGTCAGTCAACTGTGCAGAAAAGAAAGTATTTTTAGAGAGGCTGTAATCCATCGGCACACAGAGGCCGAGGACGCTGCTCTCTGACTCTTTTCTTTCTCTTTTTACCCGCCTCCCTCTCTCTGGAAAATCGCCTCCTTGCTGTCCGGGGTTTTTCCCAAACACAATCCCCTCTGCCAAACACAGCGTGTAACTCGATCAATAACTTGGTTAATCATTGTGAATGTGCACAGTGGTTATTTATTTCCTGTTAATTTCCTTTGTTAGAATAATAATCTCGCCTCGGTCCTGGAGCAGTTTCAGCATCCGTGCATGTCATATATACTTATATACTTGTAGATAAAAAAACGCAGCAGATTTTTCTGAAGCCTGCTGGTGGTGTTGGTGTTGTTGGTGTTGGCGTCGCTTCCTGCTGCCTGTGTTAATAATTCAATCTCTGGGCCTGTTGTGTTTCTTTTGACCGTGATTTCGCAGGCTTGTTACCTAACCCTGTGTGGAAAATGTCTGATGTAGCAGCCTGGGGACAAAGAAAAAGAGAAGAGGAGAGTGGGATTGCAGGGAAAGAAAAAAAATAGAAGAGACAAGCGAGGTGAAATAAAAGTGTGAAAATGTATCTGATATGCAGAGCGTGGAGGAGGGGATATCTAGTTTTGTACGGTACTATTTTAACAGCCGTCAGAAATAACTTGAGTAGCATTTACTTTCATATGCAATGTCACTGACACACTCAAAGTAAAAAAGGAAATGGGGGAAAAAAAAGATAGCTGTGCTCGCTGCCTCACTCTGACCTCCTAGAAATGTCAGCAGCACTCTCCCCCCCGCTGTTCATCGGCTTTAATAAACGCCCTTTAGCGGGAGAGGGTGCTGATGAAGACTCCACCAGTTCTCCACCTCAACGTGGGATGGTCTCTAAATATTGACAGTTCCTCCCGCGTGGTCGGCGGTTTTCACTTTGCGATTTGAGTTCAGTCGTCGGCTAGCTTCGTCTTGAGGGAGTAGGGAGTCGCAGGCCAAGTGGTAGAGTTTAGTGATCCAAGGTAAGGAATATTTAGGAGTGTTTAGTTACACCAGAAGTAGAAATGAGCATTTGAAGCGTTTGAATTCATAAAAAGTAAAAGTAAAACACCACAATATAAAGCTAACGTATAAAAAAAGCCCTATACTTATCTATTTGGATGTGGTTTGACTTCCTACCAAAGAAAGAAGTCCTTCACACATTTGTGTCTTCCCTCCACAGATACTGAGGATCCGGCTGCAGTCAGAGCACTTGTATCAGATGTTCTCTACAAGGACTCCCAGACATAACACAGTGACACACATCGACACATTGCAGCCTCTGCGCCCCCCCTTCACCTGGACTGTAAATACTCTGTTAATAAACACTGAATGTCTCTCTCCTGCGCTGCCGGTCTTGTTATTTGTGTTCCCCGCAGACAGACGGTCGGGTTTCTGATCTGTACCTGGCTGTAATCTTGCATGTACACGCCGCCTTTGTCGTTGCCGTCCTGTCCGCCCAGGTTTGCTTTTCACGGGGCTGAGAGGAGGATGAAAGCTGGAGGCACAATGCAGGGGAAGGCAAGGCAGGGGGGCGGGGGGGGGAACGCTATACTGTTTAACCTGCTGTTTTCACTGGCAAGTGTGTGAATTTGTGTGCAGCAGCGGCGGAGGCATAATGCCGCCGTCTGTCAGTCAGCACTGACAAGCCGATGAAAAGAGCTCGTCTATCAAACGTAGCGAGCTCCTTTTCTCCTTTTCATCCCCTTTTAAGTGAACTTGTATCTAGTGTAACATCTCAAAGACATAATACAGCATTACATTATTACATAATGAGGGCAGCGGTGTTGTTTGTGAGCGCCACCATTGGAGGTATTGGGGGAATCACCCACTGTTCCCAATGGGAGGATCCTATAACCACCTTTGTACACTGCCTATCTTTTTCTCATGCAATATAAATGAGCTGTGTGTGTGTGTTTGGGTGTGTGTGTGTGAGGGTGTTTGTTCGCCTGAGGGTAAACGCAGGCTCAGGTGTCCTGGTAGGCCACAGCCTCTCATGTCTCCTGTGTTTCTGCCCTTTAGAGATGAACCGGGGGAAGGCCCCCTTCCCTCTCAGAGCCTCACCGATCGAGTTGTTTGCATGGGTTTTGTTTATCATCGCTTGTTTTTGTCAGGCTTTAAAGTTAAATCCTCCAAATAACAATTTATCTATTAAGCAATGGGTATCATCTGCATACATTTGAAGTTGCTGTGTGGAGATTTAGGTTTCTTGCTTCTATAGATAACTGGTCACATGGCCAAAAAATACTGTTTACAGGCTTTTGAACATTAATTGTTATTGAGCACATTATTCTAAAACAGTGGGTGTTTATCTGCTGCTGAAACAACCACCTGTTCAGTTTTTTTTATCACATTTGGACCCTGCCTGCTCCCCACAAGAGCATCGGTGTTATTATATCTTTGATAAAATTCAATCAGGTTTCCATTCACGTCATAACGCAGAAACTGCCCTCATTAAAATAACAAAATGAGCTTTTACTAACTGTACAATGGACCTGAATCCAGCCCTGACATGCAGTGCAGAGTGAAAGGAGAGCGAACGCACCACAAGATAACAAAACCACCCCTGAAGTAAATATTACAGGCTGATACACAGGATACGACACACCAGGAATTAGCCACATCCTCAATTTAAATTTCCTTCTGTTAATCTCCGTCTCCTAGTTTTTGCGATCGCTAAAATTTTAATGGAGCTCATGACGGGCTAATGACTTTCGCCTCATCAGTGTTCTTCATGGCAAGTGTCCCAAGTATTAAGCATTTCTAAAGTACAACACTGAGGTACTTTACATCATTATTTTCTTTGCATGTCAGTCTGTACTTCTACTTCACTAGGATTATTTAACAGCTTTAGGCACTTTACAGATTTTTGCACTTAAGTGTAAGGAAATGTATGAGTGCAGCTGATTAGTCAGTTAATCAATCAACAGAAAATTATTGGTTTCAGTTCTTTTTTATGCAAAAGGTGTTTTATGGTTCCAGCTTCTCAAATGTGAAGGTTTGCTGCCTCTTCTTTTAACAATTTCCATTTATTTTTAATCATTTTGTGGTCTGGACTGTCGGCTGGACAAAACAAACGTGTCACTTTTGGGTAATTGTGATGACATTTCTCGCTATCTTCTGATTTGTTTTTTTTCAAACCGAATTGATTAATGGAGAAAATAACCAGCAGGTTAATCCAAAATGAAAATAATCATTAGTTGCAGGCTGATACAAAATGGTTTAAAATGAGTTTCACCTCAACTCCAATGGTAAAATCCTCCTTTTATATTAATGCATGAGGAATAATAATCTAATGAGAGAACAGTACAAGGTACAATTCAATACTTTTTTATTACACTTTACATATTGACTTAAGTATGCCTTCCAACAGAGTGTGTTATTAGTACTTTTATGAAAGAATCTGAGTACTTCCTCCAGCACTTGTTTTTTAGGCTATACTATGATTTATTATGATAATGTGTCACCTCATGAATGTTATGAGTGTGTTCATGTTAAGTACTCATTTACGTTAGTGGATGACTCATGATCACTTAACCTCCCTTTGTATCAGAAAATCATCACGTCCAGCTGTTCGGCTGCAGTTTGTCCTTATAAATGGCTCACATTCTTGCACAATAAGCTCAGGCTGATTTGCGTTCATGACCATTAATGGTCAAGCGGGACCGGGCCGATGCATTGCGTTGTTGCTCTTATGGATCCTGTCTGTTTTAAAGGGATTTCTGTCTGTTAGTTTGGACACGGCAGCGTTTAATTTAACCGTCCGTCTCCTGATTCCTTCCTGAAGATGTCGGCTTGTTCGGCATGCAAAGTCCTCACAGTTTTCCCCGAGATGAATCCTCTGACTTTTGCTCCGATATTTTCCCCAGGCAGGCTGGACAAAACATGGCTCAGATATCTGACCCTCACAGAGGTTAACGGCCTTGATGTGATCTAACTGACCTTGTGTGTGTTTGTCTGCGTATGGATTTCTATTTTCAACCATTTCAGCCGCATCATTTCTTGTCTTGAGCATAATCTAAGCCCAAATTGCCCTTTTTTAGCAGCGTTATTACCATCTGGAGGTTGGCCCGCGGAGGATATTGCCCCTTGAGAGTTTTTTGATTACACAGTTTGGATCCATGTAGTTTTTTCGTGCACTTCTCCAAGGAGTTAAAAAGGTTATCATGCTACCAGAGTACATTTCAAGTAGAAAAACGGCACACAGCCCTACTTTGGTTCCTATTTTTGGCTCATGAGTTTTTGGGATAATTTTGATGACTTAGGGAGAAAATTTTAAAGTCTAGATTCCCAAAATAACTCTATTATTGTTTTTCTTTTTTAAACTGCACATGGGAAACAACTGTGAGTGGGAACATGGAGAGGTTTTAAGGCAGGAATAGATTTAATTTTGGCAAGCCAGAAGCTGAGTAATCCTTTTCCCATACAGATTGTTATTTCATTTGTTGCATGTATTTTATTTATTTTCCTTTTTTGTTTTGTTTTTTAATTTGACTCATTTTCTATTTAATTGTTTTTATTCTTCATTTAATAAATCAATGTTTTTATTTAGTTTTTTTCTTTTTTTTGCCTTTATCTCTTTTTTCTAGCATAATTCAGTGTAATGCCAGCCTGTTTTTCTTTTAATCTGCTCTATGTGCTTAGTTTCTCGTCATTACATGCACCTGACTCTACCTACCTGTTTAAACCGAGCATACATGCAGAAGAAATCAGACGAAAAGGTTTGTGCTTGTTACTCCTCTGCATCATGGAAGAAATTAAAAACTGCTAAATGACTGTGAACCAATTTACCTGCAAAGTTACAGATTTTGATGTCTCAATGCACATAATGAACATTATTGGATGGTTTGAGTTTTTAATCTGAAATAAAACATTTTGACCTGACGACAGTGCTAAGAGGTTGCCAAAGTTTTATGATTCATCCTGAAGGGAAGACGAATGTCAGGACCAAAGTTCATGGTAATCCCTTCAAAAGTGGTCAAGACATTTCAATCAAAGCCATAAATTTCCCCTGAGAGAAAATCTGTGGGCCACCAAATTCAGTAGGATTCATCGTCTGGGGACCAATCGATCCTGTATCTATTGGGATAGTTATCTGTTTCAGTGCAAGTCACCCCCTTAGAGCCGCGGCTAAAGTTGCTGTCAAAGATCAAAGCTTAACATTTAATGTATGGTTTGTTTGTGGAGGCCGCAAGCCAAAAGACGTCAACGTATACCTTTAATGTCTATAAAAGACCACCACCATGAGACATTTTACTGAGTAACAAAGCCCTAATGAGGACCCCGTCTATAGAAGCTGACAGCATGCAGCCACACTCCCTTGAGGCTGCTGTCTTTATGCTCCATGAATGGATGCATCAGCCTCGCCTGGTATCAGATGCCTCTTACATAAACATTTAAAATACAATATTAAGCATCTGTTTTGCAGCCTAACATTTTCTCCCTCATCTGACAAAAGTATAAGCACTGACATGTATGAATAAAAAATGAATTCAACACAATAAGTTTAGTCTTTGAGAAAGACCTTTAATGAATTATGATGATTTGATCCGACTTTAAAGGCTCTGCAGACTTCTTTTCCAAAGTTTTGAGAGCTTAATTTGCTAAAAGAAACGCTCAGAATGAAGAAAAATCTCCTCGGTGAGGTGAATTTAAAATGACAGCTTACCCCTCCCTGAGGCAGCATCCGCAACCTCCAGCGTCAGGTCACGGGGTCAGTTCTATAAATGCAACTCGTCAGACAATCTGTTGTCTTCGTGCTCGTGCATCCACAAATCTTCACCATCACTTTTCCCTCAAACTTTTACTTCATACACAGTGTTGTTGGTTAAAAAAGGTTTGTTGGTTGGTGTCACATTGGGTTTGTTCTTGTTCAAATATGTAAAAGTAAAAGGTGATTTATTCTCCTGTTACATCAAACCTTATTTTTCATTTCATGTTCATCAACAGAAAATTATTCGCCGACTCTTTTCATAGTATATCTATTGTTCAAATAATTTATGTAAATGAGCTCTAAAGAGTTTTTAACTGGTTTTGAAACAGTCTCACTTTAATACCAGTGCCTCTATATGACCTACATACAAAAATGAGACCAACACTGAGAAGACTGGCTATAATTTTCTAATAGTTGTTTCTAAATTGTCAAGTACTGAAAGTCACATTCTTTGGTTTGTTAATGTTTTATTATCTGACTTTTTATTATCTGATTTTGGAAAATGTCCTTTTTTGATACAACTTGTTGAATCAGCTAAGTATATTTTTGTAAATTGTAAATTAAATTGTCCATAGTCGCAAAATTGAGGTATCAAAAGTATTGTTTCCTTAAAATTAGGTATCATGTTGATGCCAGTATTGAACATTTTCAAATAATATGCAGATGAATTGAATTCAGGGACAGAAATATCTCCTGGATGTTGCATATTTTCACTTGAATTTATGTTTACATTTAATCCTTTATATTTCTTTTTCTAATCTGTGTTGTCACACATTGCATGTCACTACATATATTGTGTAAGTGTCAAATAAACCTGTGAACCCTTGAATTTTTTGGTGAACGATGGTGAGAGAAGAAGGGAAGTACTGAAGCTTCGTTCCTTTGCATTTTTTAAAAGTTTAACAGCTCCTCTCATGCCTGCCTCTTACGTAACAACTTAAATATGGTCCTCTTCAGTCAGAAGTCTTTTTGACCCTTTGTTTCGCACATACTTCTGCATATGCTGAATAATATTTCAGAGAAATGTGTGCACTTATTATGTTTGATTACACAATCCAAGTTGAACCAGACTACGGCGGCCAGTGATTTATTCAGTCGTGGAGACACTATTCATTTACACGTCTCATACATCTCGAACACAATGCCGATGAATCACAGGGATGGCTTGAATACATGAGGATAATTATCCCTTGAAAGAAGATGAATCAGGGTTTTTAGGCTGAAGCTTCTTCTTCAGACTTTGCTTATACTTTAAGCTCTGTGAAGCTCAAAATCTTCAGCTTGTGTTGAGGAGGGATGGAAAGTAACTAAGTACATGTAGTCAAGTACTGAAGCTACGTTATACTTCAATATATTTCAGAGGTAAATATTGGACTTTTTACTCGACAGCTAAAGTTAGTAGTTAAATTTTACATTAAAGAAACATGATGATCTTATAAAATACAGAGCATTGTTTTCTGGCTTGTGACCTTTTAAAAAAAGGACCTCATTGTTATTGATCATGTGACCCTTTGGATTTAGCCTGACCTCCACTGGACTTCCTCCCACATTACCAGTATTTTCTAACTAAAATCTATCATATATAATAAAATGCTGAGCCTTTATATAATATTACGTCGTAAATTGTAGATTTACGTATGTTGGATTCTAAATGCAAGATTTTAACTTATGTTCATATTTTAGCTCATATTTTGAATAGTCTCTATTAAATTACATTATATTTGGACACGGAGCTTCTCTCCATCCTTCTTTCCAGCTTACATAACCATGCCCCTCTTCAGTGCCCATGCTTTGTCCTGGTGGCACAGTTGGAGGTGGGTGCGGTAATATGGATTTGATGCTGACTGACAGACAGCTGGACCCCCAGCCTCCAAAAGGGGAGGAAGAGGAGGAGGAGGCGAGGGGGGGGGGCTTGACACGAGCTCGATCACGTTCCATCAACAGCTCCAGCCCGCTGAGGGAACTGACACCACTGATTAACAGCACCCAATTTTGTCAGCGTCAGGCTTAATTCTGCAGGGTTTCATCATCCCCTCAAGCGTAGTGGGGGATAGTTGCAGGATGAACAGCACAACAGGCAGTTTTAATACCCAGCGGTTTTTATCTCAGCAGATGCAGAGAGGATTTCAATCTGACGGGCGGTCTGCTAGTGTTTGCTTTCTGTATAATACATTGTATGCATGCTGTGACTGGCTAACGCTTCTTTTTAACTCTCTGTACCACTATGAGATTAAGAATGAAAAGAACTCTGTGCAGAGCTGAATGGGAAAAAATGTTTTAATTAATCCCTTATTGGTTTTCTGCATGTGGGATTTACTTTGTAGTGGATTTTTTTCCGATCCAGTGCAGAATAAAATACCACAGAAAGGACATGTGTAGAGTTGTAGCTGGGTTGGTTGCTAAGGATGGGTTTGCGTTAGATTTTGTGGAGGTTCCTGCTATCATTGTTTGTACCATGGTGGCCCCCAGACACTTCAGGATGTGACAGAATATACCTTTAAAAGACCTCTGTGTGTAGGATTAAGGAGTATTGGTTGGCAGAAACTGAATAAAATACTCATACTTATGTTAACATATAATCAAATGAAATTGAGATTTGTGGTTTCATTCACTTAGAATGAGCCCTTCGTAGCTACACAGGAAGTGAGTCCTCTTACAAGGAGCCCGCTATGTTTCTACAGTAGGCCAGACTGGACAAACCAAACGCCATGTTGCCATTCTGCTCAACATGATCTAATCTAATCATTCACACACACGACTTATGATTTTGGGAGCAATTTGGGGTTTAGTAGCTTGCCTGAGGCCACTTCGACATTGCAGTTGCAATCTGCAACTTCACCACTAGATGCCACTGAATACTGCACACTGGTCCTTTAAAACTAATGTCTGAATTCCCTCGCTAGCTGCTTTAATTTGAAATGAATGTTAATGCATGCTAAATGGTTAACCAACAAGCAAGTGTTATTCAACAATTTATGTGCTGAGACTGCATGCTCACTAATGCTGAAATACCAACATACTAAATGCTATGCTATATTTCTAATTGTTCGCTTGTCCATCACTTGCTAACAACGACTAATTATCATTTGTTAACATGCTAATTATTCTACAAAGGATCTAAAACTCAAACTATGTTTTTTCCTGCTGTTTAATGGTGAGAAGGGCCTCATGAAGTCACAATAACATGGCATTCACGGATCCACATCAAACAGGTGGTACTGGATATGTTATGAGACTATAAAATCATAAAATAATATTATTACCAATTATTATTAAATGAAAATCAAAATGGTCACATTACAAATGAACATGTTACATCCTCATTAATTGATTCATATCATGTTCATATATTCATTCATTCATTCGTGCTCCAGTGTGAGGAGGTTATATAACCTTAAACTAATTCACACGTCTGACATCCCTCACTGCGAGGGACCAAATGAAGAATATTGAGTTTGTCTCTTTCGCGGCTATCCATTTTGCCGATGTGTCTGGTGAGACCAGAAAATCAAAACTACCAAAATAAGCTGTAACATGCCAGCAAAGGCAGAAAAGAAGATTGCAAAACTAATTTTTGTTTGTTTACGAGAAAACTCCACAGGGCAGCTTTAAATCTGTGTTTAACTGCCTTCATCACAGACTCACATGAGGCATTTCTCTGCTCTTTCAGGCACTTCCATATTATCTAGTGCCAAGTTGAATATATTGTATTTTCAGAAAGCTTTCAAATATATTGTAGCTTTCACAAAAATAAGAAAAGTCATAAATAAGACTTGGATGCTGGCGTGAATGTTGTTTACAAATCAGAAAACTGATGCAGTAATTACAGCAACTCTGTCGTGACACGAGTGCTGCACTCATGCTTTCCTGCCCCTTTCCCCTGCAGCCCAAAATGATAAACACTTCTCTATTTGCATATTAATTTCCATGCGATCCTTTCCAGACGAGAGCTCAAATGTTTTCATTGTCTCGTTGTCTCGCTTCAAATCCTCTCTGGAGGATCTCCCACTCACTGGCGCTGCGTTACATAACATCCTCCCTCACCACGGAGGGCCCAATCTGATCAATATTCCCCTCACAACATCCCTACCTTGCTCTGAGGGGTTAAGGCTTGTGGGTCATTCCCACTGGGTTAATCAAGCCTGCAGGGCTACTGTGTGTGTGTGTGTGTGTGCGCAACTCCACCAGATGGAGGGGGTGAAGCAAAGAGAGTGGAGATACTATTGATAGAGATGAAGGACAAATGGAGATAGATAGCTATTTCTGGTGACAGGCAAAGTAAATAAACCAGCTGTAATGACAGTCTGGATGGACCAATGGGCATTGGCATTATTACAGAGGCCTGTGACAGAAACACAGTCCAAATCATGAGATCCAAAATCTAAAACAGAGACTGCAAACTAGAGTTTCATATGAAGGGGGTTAAAATTTCATAGAGATCCACATTGGTTGGTTGGTCAGTCGGTCTTGTTGTCCACCTTTTCAGTCCAGGTTGAAATGTCTCAAAAACTACATAATGTACGCAATGTACTACATAGAAGTGTACCAACAGAAGTACGGGAACTGAGACACAGCGTTGGTCTTTTTATTGTTTGTTTTGAGAAACTGACCTTTTAGTTTGGCTTAGAATAAAGCACACATCTGCTGCTAGAAATACTCACCAGAGCACCAAATGTATTAATCTGCTGCTGAAAACAGTCCCTAATAAATCCACTTTTTACTCCTGTTTGAGTGTCCAGCTGTTTTATGAAAATACTGCCCCTTTAAAAAACTATATATCTGCGACCTTTTTAATTATTAGTCTTTAGTAGGAACCAGTGGGCTTGCCGCTGAGTGCCAGAGAGAGGGTGGAGAATTCATAAAATATTGAAAGACGAACTAACATATTTTTTACATTAAGAAAAATATAGAGTGACACCAAGCTGACTCCTTTAAATGTGCAACCTTGAAAGGATAGCTTATCTATCCGGGCATGACTCTGCTGGATTATTACTGCTGGAAAAACAGACTACAATAACTATAACTCATGCAACATTTAGTTGTTTTACTGTGAGGACATTTCTACACTCTGCTCCCACATATGACCTTGCTTACCAGTAATTACCAATAAATACAATGACATGGGTGATTAAGCACGCAGGCAGTGTACTGTAAGTATGCATTGCCTGTGTGACCTCAGATAGATTTGTTCCTCATGGGCACTGAAAGCCTGTTGGAGATCACCATGTTACTGCGTGCACACAGTCCTCTGGATGTAGATTTATATTAGTCATTCCCTGCTGCAGATCAGTTTGCTTCCTCTGCTGCAATCTCTAGTCGAGATCTGCCCTCTAAATGAGAATAGCTTCCTCATGCATACTGTATGGGAGGATGAGGCCCATTGCTTTATGCAACACCTCTACTGCACGCACAGAATCAAGCACCAGCCTGAAGCTCTACTTAAAGTTAAAAAAGTCAACATATACCCTTTTTCTTTCTTCCTTTTCATGACCAGCAACGTCTCAAGTGTACAGTCAGTGGTTTTGGAGACAGAGCACCTTCCTGCGCTGTTGTCTAAAGACACCGCAAAGAGAGTAATACGACCACGGTGTGTTTTCCGTGAGAACAATTGACTAATGGTACTTTCCTAGCAGAAGTGTTACCTGCTGCAGTGCAGGATGTGGTGTGCAAGCTGACTCAAAACAAGGGAGGGGGCGTACTGAGGGGGATCGTCTCTAACAAGGTTTGGTGTAATTTCGTGTTCCTGTTATGTTCTTTCCCCCTGTGTTCCCTTGGCTTACTGGTGCAGGGAGCTGCCACACTGAGTGTAACAGAAAATAGCTTGGCCTGACAGCTCTGACAAGATGAATACAGTTTGCTGTTTTGTGAGGAAACAGCCGTGTCAAACCAGAATCGAAATACCACTCTAATGCAGATGTGTCCCTGAAGGAGAAAATAATGGGAGTGGAGGACTTCTTCTGTTGTGACAAATTCTGTCATGCATTTCTTTAGCTGTACACCTCGAGGTTTACTTTCTAGCCTTATTAAATTTGGTGTGTAATATTATTTCTTGTGATTTTGTCACAGTGCCATCTGTAACACAACATACAGCACAGAGGTTGGATTTTTGACTGAAGTCTCAAAAATTAGGACTACCAAAAGTCAAGTTTTCTGCTCTTGAATGTAACAACGTTCTCACATTTGGACCAGGCGAATCCCATCCTGCCCCAAAAAAAGTAAAATAAACAAGACAGCAACAAACAGCGACCTCACAAACTTGAATTCAGCCTGAAGCGAACAATTGATCTGTTGATCTGTTTTTCAGCACATAAAATGTTTGAAGTGGGAGGCATTTCCCATCACAATATACCACAGCCTCGGGCAAAGTCTTCAAATTGGCCTTTTTCTGTGACCAACTCTAAAAAATATTCTATTTAACATGCTATGAAATGGAGAAAATCAGCATCAGCTCATAATTTAGAAGTTGGAACCATTAAAGTTTGGTATTTTATTTGATATGGAGTTAAACAATTAAATAATTATCAAAACAGTTGTCGAATTTAATCAAATTTTCTGTGGCTTGATTAAATGCCTAATCAGTTTAACATCCAGTGCATGCAATCCAGTGCAAGGACTTTGGTCTCAGTAAAAAAAAAAAATGTGCCTTGCATCTTGACTTTGCAGTTTGCTTATAAAGACCTGAGACTTTCTTGACTTGGACTGACTGATCTGCAGAGGAAGGGCAATACGGCGAGATGGAAACCTTGAATGGTCGGAGGGGTCGACCGTCGGAGCCCCCTGGTGCTGTGGGAACATCTGCTTTCTCTGTTCGGACATGACAAGGTTCTTTATATAGCCGGATCAAGGGCACATACAGGGGTGTTTTGAAGTAGAGACCATGGGAATCGATGTGAGGTCCAATAAAACCAGGAACTTGCTGCGCTGGCTGTCTTCTAGTGTAGCCCTCCCACAACCAGTCTGGTGAGTCACATAATTCAGACAGACGGAGATTAGAGATTTTATACACTGCCCTTTCTCATCCAAATAGGTCCATCTCTCCTCCGTGCTGTGTCGGCTAGTATTGAAATTATGAATACAAACAGAGATAGCCAGAATACATATTTTATTAGGCAGAGAAAATACTGTTCAGAAGAAGATAAACACCAAAAATAAATTTCTGTCACACATCTTTTCCTCTCACACGGCGTAGGAAGGTCACGAGTACACCAAAGAGAAACGAACATCGCCAATCTACGTGTGGGCGACCTCCGCGGAGAGGTCAGATGGACACTGTAGCACGGTCAAAAAGCACGGCGCGGCTCAGGTGTTACTGAAGCAGAGCGTTTTCTGAGGCGGCTCTCGATCCTCCACACCATGAAAACACAGCAAGAGAGAGAGAGAGAGAGGCAGGTGGAGCTCTTTTCCCTGCGAGAGGCAAATCAGCAAAATATGAGGCGTCAAAGTGAATAACATCAGCTGAAAAAAGGTGGTACACAGAGAAGACCGGTCCTCTGAATAAAGAGGAAGATGGGCTCGAAGAGAGGGCCTTGGCACAGAGCGCAGCCTCAGCTGAGTGATGAAAATCTCCTGAAAGAGGCAGAGAGGGAAGGCAGCTGGGGTCGGCTTTTGGCAGCTTGTTCTCGGTGGACCGGTTTGTGGGGGAAGATAGGACCTACTCCACTTTTTTCCCGAGTGAAACACAAAAAAAAGGCAGAAAAAACCCTGCGTAGACTCCTAACGCACACACACACATACACAGCCCCTTCAAACTTTCAACATATGACAATCAGACTGGTACACAAACATGCAGACTTCGTAACTTTACAAAAGTCATGCAGAGGGAATGTTTTCATATTTCTGTAGTCTGACTCAAGTTTGTTTTGCTGGCTGACCTGAAGTCTATTTTTATTGAAGGGGGTTTATAGGGAACTACCGTAATTAAGTCTAGGCTGTCGTGACAGACTGGACGTGTGCTCCTGGAAAACTTACCCACATCTGTCTTTTGACAGGGGGAAAGATAGAGCAAAGGGGCTTTTACGGAGCTGAATATATCAGGTGTTTTCCTCAGATCTCTTTAGAAATTCAACATGAGATACCATCCTTGTTTCTTAAAGAGGAAGCCTGATCCAGACCTAATTACCCAAGACTTCAAAAGACTTCAAGGCTTCTCAAAATGTCCTTTTAACACATTAGAGAGGGCGACCTGGGTAGCGACACTCTTTTTAAAGATGAGTCATGTTGAACCTTTTGGCATTTTTGGAAATAAGCATATCCAAAGATTCGTCCAAAGGTAACAAAATATACTTAAAAGCACCAAAAAGCTCAAATTAACAGATCATGTTGTTTGTTTGATATCGTGATTCCCAACTAGGCGTACTCGTACTTGCTTGGGAGTATGTGGTAAGATTGTACAGTAGTTCAACTAATTTGAAAAATATAAATATTAATCAATATCAAGATCTTAATTCTGCTTTACACCGAGAACATTAAGTGTCTGAATTGAGTTTAAACACAACTAGTTAGCCCGTCAAAACAGTTACCCACAATGTAAGTCATAAATAACTGAAATAAAAGGCTAAAAAGTAATAGAGAAATGGAGAAATGGCTAAAATTCATGAATTAGCTGCTCAATTAGCTAAAAATAATGGATAAATGTTTGAAAAAGACTGCTAAAGGTAATGAATTATTGGTTCACTTAGCTAAAAGTAATGGCGAAATGGCTAAACATAATGACCAGTTGAAGTAGTTATCTTAATATAAGGGATAAACATAGTTAGCTAAAGGTCACAAGCAAATAATTAGTTAAAACAAATGGTTGAGAAATATTGCTAAAAGTAATGAATTAGAAGTTCAGTTAGCTAAAAGTAATGGATAAATGGTTGAAAGAGACTACTAAAAGTAATGAATTACTAGTTTAATTAACTAAAAGTAAAGGTTAAAGATTTGAAATGGCGAAGCGTAATGAGGAGTTGAAATAGTTAGCTTAACGTAATGGATAAACATAGTTAGCTAAAGGTAACAAGCAAATAGTTAGCTAAAATTAATTGTTGAGGAATATTGCTAAAAGTAATGAATTAGCAGTTTAATTAGCAAAAAGTAATGGATAAACATAGTTAGCTAAAGGCAACAGTTGGCTAAAATACCTTTGATATTTTATATTGGCAAAATACATACAGTTGAAACAGTTAGATGAAAAGTTTTGGATAAATGCAAAAAAGCTCAAAGTAATGAGCATAGCAAAATGAATGGGTAAACAAAGCTGAAATAGAAAGCTATAGGTAACTAAGAAATGGTGGAGATATCTCAATTATCTATTGGATTATTGGACTGGTTTGGTAGAAGTAATGGATAATCAAGCACAGAGGTTAAAATACAGCTAAACTATGACCAAACCAACTGTATTAAACAACATTTAGTTTAAACTCAATTCAAATGAAAACATTTTGAACATGATAGCAGGGCAGAGAAACTAAAGGAAACATTAGATAAAACATTCGTGAGCTTCAGATGTGCTTGTAGGAGGATTTTGTTATCTTTGGACAGAGCCAGGCTAGCTGTTTCCCCTGTTTCCAGTCTTTATGCTAAGCTAAGCTAACTAGCTGTAGCTTCATATTTACCATGCATTTATGCATGACGAGAGCAGGGCATTTTCTCTTATAGCTCGGTAAGAAAGTTAACGAGCACACGTCCCAAAATATAAAACTATTCCTTTAACACCATCTAAACTGAAATCATTTAGGTTTACAATGAACACTTTTTTTTTACTCAATGATTTAAAGTAATTTTTTGAACAGCCAAATCACAAAATATTTCACAAAAGTTCACTTTAAATGATTATGTTTTTTTTCCCCTTTAAAGAGCATCAGTGTACCCAAGCAGCTCAACAGAGGAATTAGTTTGAATATACAGTATAATCATAAAGTATGATTAGACTCGCAGAGATTGGATCGGCTCATAACGGCCTTTTCTTCCGCTCCATGAACTAGACTAATTTAATATAAGAGATAATCGTGGTGAATGTCTTAATTCTACAAACACAATGATGTAAACTCAAGAACGACGGGTGGCAAATGCTCATCCATGTTCTGGCAGTGTGAGACACTGTGGTCGGACGGTCCAGACAACCGGTCCAGACAACCGGTCGGGGATTCGAAGAAAGTGGTCGCCGCCATACCGCCGTCGAGTCGGGCTCACAGGTTCTCGTTGGTGTCGTGTTGGCACTGGCTGTCGCTCGAAGGGTTCAGGAAGGGCAGCTCCTCGTCGCAGCCCTGCAGCTTCAGGACCCGGCTGCTCAGGTCCAGGCAGCACTGTGAGAGGACAGACATTGTGAAACATAATTAGTATTATTACATCCCAACATGGAGGTCACAAGACAAATATGAGGGGTCAGGAGATGATTAATGGGATGGGATACCTTAAAAATGTTCATTTTTTCAGGCTTTTCTATAATTAGGCTTTTCTACCTATTTTATTGTGAAATACCAGACAGTTTTATACCCTCAGGCCTCTTAAAATTAGTCAAAGTTAGCAATCTAAGAAAGGAAAATCATTCAGTTAACAGTCTATATGCAGTAGTTAAAGTACATTTGTTTTAAGGACACAAGCCGTGAATGATGTTATCACTTTACAATATTTTATTGTATATCTCTGTTAAGTTGTATATTTACTTAGTTGTAAAACTTTCTGTAAAAATGTAGAGTCTTTATATGAGATTCATACTGTGCAACTGTCTCATAAAGACCAAAGGAAAATCAAAAAGCTGCCAGTCTAACAGTCTAAAATTGCATCCTCTGTAGATTATAAAGTACATTTGTTTTAAGGATGATGAAACAAGCAGTCGTGAATGATGTTATCACTTTACAATATTTTATTGTATATCTCTGTTAAGTTGTATATTTACTTAGTTGTAAAACTTTCTGTAAAAATGTAGAACTTTATATGAGATTCATACTGTGTACTGTCCATAAAACCAGGAAAAAGCTGCCTCTCTAGATAAAATTGATCCTCATTATACGTCTGCTGATGAAACTCAGTGTAAACATCTCTTACACAGTTTGTGGACACATCCTCTGGATTGATCAACCAAAGGTTTAATTGTTGGTTTAGCTTTTTTGGATATAAACATAAACATCAGATTATTTTGGAGTTAAATGGAAAAACAGATGCATGATATTTTGCTGCAGTACAAATTAGTATTCTATGATTCTTTCACCAATTATATAAAGTTACTTAAAACCCACCATGGATAGATTTTAGTGTGTAAAACAACATACACCCAGTTGTTATTTAAAAAAAAAGACACTGATGCTACTGACACTTATATGAATTATCTGAGCAATGCATAGTCTGTGCAGTTTTCACTGGGATTGTCTACATTTTATATGGTTGCAGCTATTTATTAATTCATATTTTCAGCCAATCAATCAACTAAGATAGATATTTATTTAATATTATGATTATTTTCTCCAAAGGGGATGCTTTTATATCAATTGTCTTGTCTGACTAACAGCCAAATCCCAAAAATATTCAGTTCACTAACACATGAAACAAAACAGAGCAGCAAATCTTCGCATTTGAGAAGCTGGAAGGGAACATTTAGTATTTTTGCTCAAAAGATAAAAAGCTCATAGTTTCTGCTCTAATTTTTTATAATTACAAAACCACTTTCCACCTGAAGCTGCTATAAACACCAAAAAAATCTACCCACAAAAGAGATCAACATGACATTTAATATCTTGGATGAGAAGCGGGGATGATTTGCTTTTGATGTCCTGTTGCTACAAAACATTTCAATAAACTCTGATAGTTTAAGCCATTAATCCTAATTAATTACTACATTGTTTATTAAAGTTTGCAGAGAACGCTAAGCACACGAGCGAGCTTGGAGGGAAATGTTCCTCTTACATTTCAAAGTCCTTAAGGGCTCATTTACTAAATTAGAGCTCATGTTCCCTCCACACCCTCAAGTCTCACTCTAATTAGATTTTTAGGAGGATATTAGCCAGATGCAAGACATGAAATACTGAAAGAAGAGAGAGCTCTACCTTTAGATTGCCAGATATTCATTTTGTGGGGGTTTAAATAGCATTTTCAAATTTGCAAATTCGAAATCCACCACCTCACTGGATGCCCTCAATTCGCTCTTATCTGGGTTTTACTTGCACAGTGGGCATCTAATAAAGAGCTGTGCCACTAAAATAAATCTACCGAGCCTGTCCTCGAGATAACACCAAATCCAGCACATCTCTATTTAAGAATTTGTGCTCCATCTTTCCCCCTGAAATTTCTTCTTTTCAAAGACACGTGACCATTTTAGGCAGCGGGTTTCTTTTAAAAAAAAAAGAAAAAGAAAAAACAGCCACCAAAAGCCACCACCACTCATGATAAGGCACACAAAATATTAGCAAAGCAAATGAGGACCTTACTTCAAGTTCCAACAGAGTCTGAAGACCCAGGCACAGCTCAGACGCCTCATCCTCTGAAAGTAAAAAAAAAGAAAGAAAAGATAAGGGTGAGGAGGGACAGGAAAGGAAAGAGAGACACTGAATGTTATAACTGCTTCACTCTGATTCCTCATTCATTAACACCCTCGTCTGAACGCACATACATTAGCCTGGATCCAGGTTAAATCATCGACACTACTAAATTATTCATTCTTATGTTAATGAGCGCTGATAAGCGTATGTACTTGTGAGGGTGTGCATAACTTCTGTAGCGGCAAAGTGAGAGTTTTGGAGCCAGGTGAGAATTTAATGTCTGTTAAGAGTCAGACGCTGGGTTTAGGGATCCTATTAAAGTCATTATTCACTGGCGAGAGGAAATAGGGCAACAATTGCAACATAAATATTAAATGCACATGCTCTCTTATCTTTTTTAAGCACCAAATGTCCTCGTAACAAGGGCGAGATTAAGATAAATATTCAAAATAATGGTTTTTATAAAATTTTTATGATTGTATGGTTTGGGGCTCTGGAGATAAGATTTGACTTGGATTGCACAGATACCTTTAATTCTCTTTCACGCAGAGAGTTACCTGAGAAATTTCATACCACTCTCACATCTGTACAGTAAATATAGCTTAGCCTAAAACTGGAAACAGGATGAAACAGCAAGTCTGGTTCTGTCCAAAGGTAATAAAATCTACCCGTCAACTCTTTTAAAGCTCACTAATTAACATGTTAAGTCCGGGTTGTTAATCTCTATAAAAAACTCAGTGTAAAAACGAGATTTAAAGTGTTAATTATTGAGCTTAAGAGAGCCTGGTTGGCTGCTCACAGTTTTCCAGCTAAGCTATCCATATGTTCTCCTGGCTGTTTCATATATACTGGCCACATGACTCTCAAAAAAGCAAAAATGACAAATAATTTCCAAAATAAGGAACTATTTCTTACATTTTCAGATGGAACAACTGCGTTTAAGGAATGAATCTTCAGTTCATGGATGTTCCTACTTCATTTTCATGCTTATTATGATATTTATTACACTTTTATAAAATACTCCTGTTATAGTTGCAATGTAGAAAAATCACTTTACACCACACTCCCCCTTGGATTTTACCAAAACTAACGAACAGTGAACTGTACTTCAGCTTTAACGGACGCTTTTAAAAGAAAACACTGTAAACAAAAGCTGCTCTCTTTCCTGTTTATCTACACATGATCTGATTTCTTGAAGATGAAGATTTGTGAAAAGCCTGAATTCATGTTTTTGTCGAGTCTTCCTGCAAAAAGACAAGCAAACAACTTTTAAAATGCTTATTTTCCACCCTTAGTGTAAGACTCAACACCTTTAATCTAGCCGCACTTTGGTAGGTCGGCGAGCTAATGTTAGCAAATCTTAGCTGGGGTGGCTTTAACGAGACAGAAGCATCAGGGTTCTCGGTGCACAGATGCTTCCTCAAAATTAAAATATCACTGATAGCAGATGCGTAATAAATCTAGTACACCAGCACATCTCAACATCCTATTCATGTAAGCGTTTACTTGTGCTCTTCTAAACATCAATGAAGGGGGTTTATCTGAAAATATTTTTTTACAGAAGAAGAAAAACAGACAGCAATGAACCTCAGCTGAATGGCAGTATCCTTAAAAGGAGCAAGCAATCTCCTTCATGACAAAAATAAACTCCCTTCCAGAGATGGATAGTGATGCAGAGGGACACAGATGATGCAGATGTACTTTTTCCCCTCTCCTTACGTTTGTGCCACTTTTGTTTATTATCTGCAGCTGATGTTGTCTGTCTCTGGAACGACGCCTGCGGTGACTGTAACACACCGCATCAATATCCACTTATCACCAAAGTTTGTCATAAGAATCTAAAAAAAAAAAGATCGAGAACAAATAAAAGTGTATTGAGTTGTTGTCCTTTTTCTGGCTTCAATTTTTTCTGGTTTCTTTATCTGTTCAGCCGAGGTGACGATTACCGCTCGTGATAATTATCCTCCTTTTTCATGCACCAGGGGATTTTTCCCTTAGAAGACGTTCCTGGCACTCTCAGAACAGCAGATGTAAAAGCTTTCAAAAAGGGTGCACACAACATTATTGTGATGCATTGGCAATATAAAGTGGAAAAGATCAACAAAACAAACATTTATTTGCTTGAAAATATTGCTAATTACTGCTTGAACATTTTCTTCTCGACCCTGCGTCCTTTTATTTAATGCTGATTTCTGCCTGAATGCTTTAAGAGGCCAAGGCAGGATGTACTGTCTGAATGTTAAGTACAGACACGAACACATATCCAGCTCAAAATCTCTTTCAACAAAATCCCTGCAGAAATGACACAACAGGTGGACGTGTTTTTTTCGACCAGACTTGCGGCTGCGAATGTGTTCAGACAAGCATAAAATCACCATAAAAAGATGAGTTTCTAACCACACTAACAGCAGTTCAACAACTTCTGCATGAATTGCCACAAAAAATGGTGCAGACATTCAAGTCCCCCTCAGGATGAACTTTAATAACCCCGGTGAGTCCCTACTTTAACTGTCTTTGTCTTTATTACCAGATACCTGCAAAACTAATAACATTCCCAGCCTCAGCTGTACTGTGTATTAAGTGCCTATTAGCAAATATTAATATGCTGACACGCTAAACTAAGATGGTGAACATCATTAATAATACACCTGCTAAACATCAGCATATTAGCAATTGGCTGAAAGCGCCGCTGTGCCAAAGTACAGCCTCACAGAGCTGCTTGCATGACTGCAGATGCTTACTAACTACTAGATCCAAATAAATGAAAATCATTTAAACTTAGTAGTTGCGGTGTTATCTGATACTCTTACCTTTGACATAGGCTGAACACTGGACCGTCTGTGTGCCCAGCTGCAGCTGCAGACCCGTCACTGAGCCGCTCACACCGCATGGTGAACTGTCCTGACTGGGCACCAGTCTAATAATACACACACAGATGCATGAACTAGTAGTTCAAATAAATAACTGTCATTTCATTTTTTCCTCCCAGGAGCAGTTTCCCTCATTATGTGTCACTCTTTTTTTCATTCTTTTTATTAAAACGTCAATCAAAGGGTTTTTTTGCAGCTGGTATTTTATTAACTAGCGCTTCAGAGACAAATAGTGCATCAATTTTAGCAGCAGCTTTCACTGTTTGCTTGTTACCTTTTGGAGTTTATATGAAATTAAGATGAGAACAAAATGTCACATCGCCCTCACACTTTAGGCCTGTGCTTAATCTGATGATCTGAAGACTTCATTTGGCATTTTAATATCTCAAAGATGTTGTCACGTCTTTAAGGATCTGGAAAAATCTCCCTTAAAAGCTTATATGCTGTCACCATTAAATCTCTCCTTCAGGCTCATTTTCCAGCCATTTATTTTAATGTTGAATTATTCATCTTCCACTCCCATCCTGTTATCTTTACACCCTTTTATGGTTGTACTTTTTTGTTTGCTTTTGATTCATTTGATCCTTGTAAACTGCTTTAAGGGTTGTAAATGATGCCAGGGAGTATACAGTATGTGTCATGAGTGTGTTTGCAGGTTTGAGTGGGGTGTTTCTTACCCCAGCCTCTGGCAGCAGGAGGCGGAGATGTGGTTATGTTGGCTGCCAGTGTTGATGGATGCCTTGACTTCAGTCTCGCAGCACTGTGGGGAAGACAGAGGGGGAGATTTTGGTGTCACAGCGTGATTTTTCCACTTCGGTCTGGCACCGCAGCACACAACGAAACAACCAGTCACAACAGTACATTAAAACTCTGGGGAACATCTGATGTCTTTACTTGTGAGTTAAATCCATTCGTCTCCCGCACGCTTGTGAAACGGAAAAATAATGTCCAAGTCGACTGTTAATCAACTCTGCACGAACAAAGCGAATCTTTGGAGACTTTGAGTCAGATGTTATTTTGTGTTTGTAACTTGATCTGTATTGATTCTGGGCTGCAGTCTTAAATCACTACTCTTCCATTAAATGCTGCAGGCCTTCACAGTTAATAATCAATTTTAAGTTAAACCAACAGGGTCATGCTGTAAAACCACAGAGAGCTGATGTGTTAAGTTCATGTTGCTGACTGTTTCCCTTCAAAATGCAGATTCTTCGGTTTGTTGGGCGCACTTTGATTTTTCAGACTTAATAATCTCAGAAGCATCACTAGAGCATGAAATATTAAGCAAGTGAGTCATTAGGGCAAATTTACGTCATTAGTCGACCCAACGCCTCCACGCTGGAGAGGACAAGTCACAGGATTCATTCTAAAAACTCAAAACTCACTGTACTGCAGAGTTAATGATTATTTTACATCTTTAAATCGACTATAATCGGTACTTTTATAATATGATGGCTCAAATGAATCAGGAGTCCCTCATACTGACAGATCTTTATGTCTGAGCTCATTATTTGTTTTTTTATTACTGTTTTAGTTCACAGTTATTGCTTTCATAGTATAGTTTTAGTTTTCAGCAATAATGCTCCACTGTACACTAGATAGACACAGTAAGCGACTTGCTGGTGGAGACCACAAATGGAGCAAAAAGAGAGTAAAAGTTGTTTTTATGTTCATCAGCTGGACATGATAACATTAAATTGATGGTAATATGACTGCTAGATGTGCAAATATGTAATATCAGCTTGTTTCAGCTTAAATAATTTTTTTTTTTTTTTTTTTTTCACATTTCACGTCTCTCATATTCTGCCATTCAAATATGAAGCTACAGCCAGGAGACAGTTAGCTTAGCTTAGCAGAAAGACTAGAAGCAGAGGGAAACAGCTAGCCTGATCTAATGAGCGCGTCTAATGATGAAAGCACGTTGCATATTGTTAGTTTAATCTGTATAAAATAAAAACAGATAGATGTGAGAGTGATATTATCCCATTTAACCTCTGCAAAAAAAGGAAATAAGTGTATATCCAATGTATTTTAATCCTTAATATTTGTGTTTTTCTGATTTTCTCATGAGTTTTACAGTATTGGTGCGAACAGGCGGCTTGTCCTAATTTCAGCTGACATTTCTCCTCTTCTGCATCTCACAGTTGCTCCGTTGCCTGCAGGGCACTTCATGTCACAAAGACACGTCTTCACGGGTAGCAGAGGAAAGTCTATAGCGCAGCAGATTGTAGTGGTTTATGGGAACTGTTGTCTGTAATGGCCTCTTTCTATTCAGCGCCCTCTTACTTGTTGTCGTACGACCTGCGCACAAGTATAAGTAAAAAAAAATGAATCGATGGGCGAATGAAGAATGTATTCAGGACATATGGTAGCTCAGCATGCATGTGAGATAAGCAGTAAGCTGGCACCACCCCCACACTGTTAACTGTGTGTCAGACCATATAGAAATCAGAGCATTTCCCACTGTCAGATTCAAATAGATCCAGCTACGTTACTTTATAGTCTTTTGCTGCTACTTTTTTAAATTATTATTTTTCATTCAGATAAGCTGCAGTTCAGAAACATTCTTAGACATTTGTATTTATGGAACAAGGTCAAGGTCCTCACAGGCAGAGCTGTCAAAATACCTCTAATGTTATGAACAAGCTGATACTGACGGAGTGTATTTTTGAAAATGCAATCATTTTAAACACGTAACATGAAAGTAACGCCTCCTCACTGACTCAACAGAAAGAAGACGAGATGTATTTGCATTCATCATTAACCGGAGCCTTAAGAGCTCAATCAATCAATCAATAAATACACAATCATTTAATATAATAATCTGGTATTAAATTACTGTATGTGTACTATAATTAGCTTATTTTGCTGCAACTATTATATACTATGTCACTTTGCCTGAGATATCAGTTCATGTAATACACTAGTTGTGGGTTGTTTGTGCACTGCTATTATCTGTACGTATGAGTGTTGATTAAATCATATTCTATTCTTATTTCTTTTACATTCTTCATCTTTTAGCCTATTTTAGTTTGAGTTTCTGCCTGTACTCATATGTAAATTGAATTTTCCCACGATAGAGGATTATCTTATTACAGTGTTTAACGATTGAACTTAACAAAGATCGAATTCAAATCAAAACAATATCCATTTAAATGAATTTTAAGTTTGGTGTCAGTGTTATTACAGTTAAGATTTTAAGTTATAACTTATTTCTGCTTAAGTCAGAAACATTTTTTTATATTCAGAGATATTATAACGTCTGCTGTGGTTTTGTACTGTCCAGCACTCATCCTGGTACATCTTTCTCTCCCTGTAGCCTCTGTCATAAATCAATACCTTATCCACTTGACCCAAGGATATTTCCCCCGTTGGAAATAAACACGTCCAGTTTCCATGAGCCTTGTTTTGATCCCTCACACTAGACTGAGCCGAGTCCCCTTTGTCCTCTGAGGCACACCGGCTTATCAGCAGGCCCACAAACCTGCTCCTTTGTCTCGGTCCAGGCGGTGCAGAAATCCCTCTCTCTTTCCCTGAAGTGCAAAAATAGCTTCCGAATGAGTAACCGAGGAACACTTTTTGCATTTAAGAAGTTGATGATAAAACCGAGCAAAGCGCAATGAGTAATGGGGGAAAACGCTGAATATACCAGAAAAAAAAAATCCTCAGTGTACTCCTAATTGTAAATGCACTTACACACTCAGAAGCTGTGCTACATGCTTTTAATGCCACAGGGAATAGCAGTTATTTGATCACTGTATTGATTTCTTTCAAAGGATGAAAAATGGTTCCATCCTTGGTGCCGTACACTACTGCAATTCTCTCCAGTCAGAATCCAAAATGCCAAAATATTAGCTCTTTATCCCATGCAGAGGTTAAGTATTTATTATTGGCACATGTGTATCTATCACCTTTGTCCATGACTAGATTTAATAGAAAACTGGATAAGAGAATGCAACTTATTTTCATTATTTAGTCATTTGTTCATTATTTATGTCCATCAGCAAATATATGATACTTTTTCTAGTTACATGAGCAATTAATCATCATTTCTTTTGTCGATCAACAAATCAAAATATCCTTTCAGCATTAAACAGCAGTTTAAACAGCAATGATTGTATCAGGGTATGTTAAGAAATCAGACATTTTATCATTTGAAGACTAAAAATCTTACGTGAGGGAAAGAACTATTATATAATATCACTTATATATTTGTTTTGCTTTTTGTCATAAGAGTCAATAGAAGCAGATACTTCATATAAAAGCTTCACTGTTTTAAACTAAATCTTGTTAAAACACTCAGTGTCAGCCATCTCTTGTGGCTGTTTATGAGAAATCTGCTTGTGGACAGACTGAATCACTCCTCGAGTATTTTGTGTGACCTTTCTGCACACATTAGTCACTGGGTATCGAGAACGTGTTAGATCAGGGACCACAGGAAGCGTCTCCATGTGAAATCAGACAACCATTAATGCCTAATGTGTTTCGGGCAGATTGTAAGAGAAGACAATTAATAAAAAGCATGAATACTGAGTCACGCTGCCTGCGTAATGGCGTCTTTGTTCTTTCTACTAAAGGTGGTTATTTGAAATGCAACAAGTTCTCGTCTTAAAACACAGATGACAAGCTGCGGTCACAGTTTTACCTTACAGATTTTACACACGAAGATCGGTTCAGAGCTCCTACTCAATAAAACAAATCATTGCTTCTGTGGTCTTGATGGTAATCCTGATGACGATGTCACCGGTGTCATGATGCCACTAGGGTCATGACGTCAAGAGGGTTATGTCGGATTACACTGGAGGCTTAAGGTTTTTACTTGAAAACAATGTGTGTGTGTGTGTGTTTGTTAGAAACTTGGGATGCGGAGTTCCAATGATGTGGATGTTCAAACTAAAACACTATTGAGTATCCTTTTTTAAATTTGTTGTTTGTGAGTACGGCGACTTTATACCAGCAGTAGTCTGTTTCACACTCAAAAGCTCAACATAAAACAAGGAATCCCTGAGTCATTTGTCCATGTGGATCTAAGTGTTTTATGTATTATTTTATGTAAGCTTAGTAAACCTCCACACTGACACACAGTTTAGCCAAAAGCAATATCAAGATGTTGCCATAAAACTAAAAAATGCTCTTGAATGCCTTCATGTGAGGTTGCCTCTGCATCAGTAGTACGAGAGTCGAGTGAGTGGGCAGTTATCCTCGAGGGGCTACAAGAGCCAACGTGGGTTACAAGTGGGCAAAACTCCAAGTGAGAGGGTTACTGGCTGGTTGCTGCACTGGTTTCGACCGGCACAATTTTAATGCTAATTTATGCTCATTGTTTTCCCTCCTTTTGTCCCGTGGCCCACGCACTTTGTCTATTTCGAGCCTGTGTGTACTTGTAACCTACATTTAATCCATTCTGGACCCGTGTGGACTTGTTAACCAGGTTGGACTTTTAGTCACCGTGACTCAGTTATCTGTTGTTCTGATCCAACCAGACAGCCGCTGGGCCCTGCCAAGCTTTTGATGTGATGTAAAGGGAGAATAAATGAAGAGTGGGCTTTAAGTGATGAGTCATGGGAGCAGGATGGTGCTGTGTTTGTATGCTCTCTTGTTTTCAGTTTTTTATGCCGTAGTAGAAAGTGTATGAGTACATTTTACACAGCGCAGTACCTTGCACTGAACAACCAGAGCTGTGAGGGGGGTCTTCTCAGCCGTCTGTCTGGCCCCCCGGCTTCGCTGCTGTCGTCCTCTTCGTCCGACCGGAGGCTCCTCTCGCTTTCCTCCAGGGACTCCCTCTCCTCCGTGGAGTCGTCGGCCGTGCTCTCGCTCCTCTCCTCTGCGTCGGCGGGCCCGTCCTTGGTGTCGGCCAGCGGGGAGCGAACCCTGGCGCTGGGGTCCCGGGCCTCCCCTCGCAGCCGCGTGATGTTTCCCTCCAGCAGGCGACGCTGGACGATGCTGTGAGGTTGCTGCGAGGAGGGAGACGAGAGAGAAATGGATGTCTCAGAGGGCAGGATTTTCCTGGCAACAAGTAGAAATGATGTCCCAAAAAAAGTAGGATCTGCTCAAGAAAAGGCTTTTATGAAAGCTGTGATGTCTTTACTCAGTGAGGATGCATTCTTATCAAGCAAAAATGCTCCCCCAAAATATGGTTACAGGTTCTCAAATGGGAGATACTGCTGCTTTTCTTGACCTTACATCATAGTAAATGTAATATGTTTGAGTGCTGGACTGTTCGGTCGGACAAAACATCACCTTGGAGTCTGAGAAACAAGAAACAAGATGGACATTTTTCACTGTTTTCTGCTGTTTTATAGACAAAATGATTGATCAGTTGATCGAGAACACAAACAATTATCGTATGCAGCCATACACTTTTTCTTTACTGTTCAATTATTTAACACTATTGAGTATTTACTTCAGAGAATCTCCGAAGCACTGCAGAGACAACATGAGCTGTCATATGTCCGGTAAATTCAGTACATGTCAGAGGACAGGCGATGTCTGCCTGTCTGCCTCCCTTCACATGGTGGAAAAATATTTATAGTATAATTATATCAACAGAGCACGTCACAAATAGCTTGTGACACAAGATACATTTAATCTTAAGATATGTAGGTCGTAGTGTTAAAGGAACATGTCAGCGTAACTCTGGTGGCTCCAGATTATTGGCAATTTCAGAGAAAATGAAAAGCTTATTTTGTTTTTGTAGGTTCAGATGAAAATGATTAAAATCAGTTCAGGTTAAGTAATTTAGCAGAACTGCATCATAGCTTTTAATTCAAAGGAAAAAGTAGTTTGATTGCAGCAATTATTAGCAATCCAACATACTTGTATAAATCCATATCCTCAATGTTAGGGTGTGGAGTAGAGCTGAAATTAGACCATTACTCACCAAGCAAGTAAGATTAAATCATCGTCAAGAGTACAGTACTTCAAGAAGAAGTTAGTAATTTAGGTGTCAGACAAAATGACACCTTTTCCAACATCCATCAATTATGTATACCGCTTATCCTGATATAGGGTCACAGGGGACCCTACAGGACTCCAGTCATTCATATATAGAGACAGACAAACCACTTAACATTCACTTTCACACATACAGGCAAATTAGAGTCACCAGTTAACCTAATTTGATTCAAGGCACTCAAACATGTCATGAGAATAATGTGCTGTTTCTCGTCGGATCAATGCTAATGAACGGACATTAGCATTGATCGGGCTGCGTGAGAGATCATTTGTGTATGTGAATTACTAGTGCTGGATTTTGTACCCTCAAATGAATGACTCTTGCACACAATTTTCACCAGGCTTCTGATTTACAGTCCTTATCGAAATGACAGTACTGGCAATGAGAGTAAATACGGCTTTTACACACAAAAATTACTTTGGATTACAGCCTACAACATATAGCATAATTTTTCCCATTTTACAGAGTCATTTTTGGTGTGTCAGTAAAGTACATACCTATACGTACATGCATATACACGGGAATAAGATGTTAAGTCAGGGGAATAAAAAGACAGTACTTTTAGTGTAGATCTTTTCAAACTAATGGGTACTTTTTCTAATATTATAGGGTGTGTGAGTGAGACCGCCCTCTTCTGAAAACCTTCTGAGGGGTAATACGTACAATAGGTGTTGCCTGTGGTTTTGGCGACAGGTCTGCTCGAGTTGAAATTGTCTGACAGTTATCAGAAATTATTTCTAGATGAGTCACAGCGAAACCAATTTTCAAACCAGAAGTTATCTAACTAGCAGAGGCCATTTTAGCTGTGGATGCTGAGGTTGGGCACAGATTTAAGTGAGCGTAGCATTGGCCGTGGCATTTTCAGAGCCTTTCCTTCCCACCCCCACCCCCACAAAATAACACACACAGAGATTTAAATTGCTAACTTCGGTGGAAAAGAAATAGCTTCCCAAACTAGCTGAAATGAAGGTCACATTGTCATACGATGAAAGCCAGTTCGAGGGACACGTCAAAACGCTCAGGTCATCATCGACAGCAGATATAAAAGGTTTTCTGGTAGCATTTGTTTTTTCAGGTGACACATGGGAGTCAGAATCAGACTTTATATTCGCCTTGGTATCTTAATAGTAGCAATAAATAGAGCAAGAGAAAAGACAAAAATAAATACTGCAAAAACCAAGGTGCAACATATTGACCCAGAAACCTGTAAATGTCTACACTATAAGGTACAAAGAATATGCAAAGTGCAAAGATAATAATCCAAACAAAATGTGACAAAATCATTGTTTAAAGCACTTAATGCTGATGAAAAGTGTTCCTTAAGGCTCCAGAAACACTATTCCAGGACATATTTATTACAATGTATGTTACTTTTTTTTTCTGTATATTCAGTATTATTCAATGCCGCTGCGTCTTTCTTGATCAATGACAGATTTCCACTGTTTCAGAACAACATGCGGGCAGTGGCTGGCTGCTCCTTCTGGATCATATAAAAAGTAAATTGTATTTAAGCTGCCTGTTCCTCTGTAATCACATTAGTTTTGAAGGGAGCAGGTCACCCAACACCAGCAGAGTCTCTGCATTAATAAAACATAAAGTGGTCGGTTTCCTTTTAAGGATTTCTTTACGCTTAAATTACCAGGAACATTTACAAATTTACAATTCAGTAATCCAATAGATTAGATCAAGAAAACAAACTATTCCTTAATGAGAAAATGTCTTGAACTAGGCATAAAGATAGAATTATAGCTAACTAGGGGAGCTACTTAAATGTATTTTCTCTCTGCTCTCTATTTCCAAGCACATAAAAGCAACCTTTGGTTTTGTCACATCTGGATTATTGCCTCATAAATACAGTTGAGTGAAGCAGAACATCCACATGAACATCACATAGTTAAGAACAGAGCGGTGCATCTGGTCCTAAACTGTTACTTAGACAGCAAGCTGAGACCAAACCAAGAAAAAAATCATAAAATAAGAAAATTAGTGAATGCAGCAAGTTCTCCTAAATCACTTGTACAAGCCACTTAAGAACGAATCTTTTCGTAAGGGTGGTTCTTGCATGAAAACTAATGTGTGTTTGCACGATTTACTTTAGCAATTAGCAGGTTGGCAATAATCCCAACGTACAGCTGAGGCCAAAGGAAGTGTCTGTCAGTCGAAAGATCGCCAAAGTCATTGTGATTCGTCTTGTCTTTTTCAAATTTCATGGAAACAACTGACTGAATAACAGCATTACCAGGCAACATTGGCATCTGTGGAGCCATAAAGTCAGAGTTTAAGTGTCTTGGTTGGGTGCCAATCTCACAGAGGACATCCCCATCTGGCTACCTGTTGTTCTTGCATGCTTTGTACTACTCAGCCTCGGGTTTTCTCCTCTCTCCTCTTTCCGAATGCAACCCACAGGCCTGCAATCACTACAGTTTTACAGAAATTGCCTCATGAGCCCGCTTCACAATGTTCCTATCACAGACGACTACCCTTTAAACGTCACTGTTGATGCCGGCAAGACCATTTCTGCTTCATGTTTTTGACCCCCATAAGATGTGCCGACATCGTGGGCCATCTTGTAAGAGATTCCTCGCGCCTTGGAGCATGATAGTATAGCGCGGAGCCTTTGAGGGCTTTGTGCAAAAAGTCTAGATGTGTAATGTCTTGTTGATGACACATTCTTGGCGTTGTGAAAGGCAGCGAGCTTCTTTTTGTCTGCGAGGGGAAACTCCATCCAGCAGATTGCGTCGCTCTGACCCCCGAGTAGGAGAAAGCTAATGCAGACAGAATGGGATGGAAAAGATAAACCCAGCTTTTCTCTTCCCTGCTTTTTTTTCTCTCTCTCTCTCTGTCACCACATTACTGGTCATTATTTGATGTTCTGCTCTGATTAACATGCGCGCAGCAATGCTAGATTTTGCTGTTAAAAGTACTCCTGACCGGAATATGAATGAAGACCAGAGCGGCGTCACGGGCGGACGGGCAGCGAGGAGGCAAGAGAAATATAGAAAATAAACAAGGAAAAGGCATTGGGCGCCGAAGAGACCGCGGCTTCATAGCCTTGACATGGCTGTAATAATGTCATTTCATGCCTGGACTCCCATCTGTGCAGCTGCAGCTCAATCCCACACTGCGACAGGTCAAAGAGGACTACAATGGATAAATAAATTAATAAAATACTGTAACAAGGGTTGGTTTCTACAGTAGATCTTTTGCGTAGCCCTCCCTCCATCAGTCCGCCAGGCTTCCTGCCCGAAACAACAACACTTCAAACTCTAATCACCACCGAGTTCGATTTAGCCCATTTGTTCCTCTCTGAGCTCCAGCTGTGGCCGAGCAGCTCCGAGCTATAAACAGGCTGCAATGATGGCCTCTCCTCCTCTTTACATCTCCTCCTCTCTGCTCCTCTCCTCCTCCTCGTTACTCCTCTCCTGGCCTCTTCCTCCCTCCTAATTTCTCCTCTTCTCATCTCTCTTGGTTTCCTTTGTTTTGTCATTTCTTCCCTCCTCTACATATTCTTCTCTCATTTCTCTCTCATTTTCCTTCTCCTCTCCTGTTATTTCCCTCCATTGCCCTGTATTTTTTCCTTTCTTTTTCTCCTTCCCTTTCCTTATTTCTCTTCTCCTCCTTTCCTTTCATTCCCCCTCTTCACTTCTCCCTTCCTTATTTCTTTCCTTTACCTTCTACTTGCTTTCCTCATTCTTCATTTTTACTCTCCATTTGTTTCTATCCATCCATTTTCTCTCCTCTTTCTTACCTACCCATATTTCTTTTCCCCTCCTCATTTCTCCTCTTCTCCCCTGTTGCTCCTTTTTAGTCCTTCTCTTTCCTTACATTTACAGTCCTCTCTTTTCTCATTTCTCATCTCCTCTCGTCTCCTCTCCTCATGTCCGCCTTCGCGATCAATAGAAATCAAGACCATATTCCGCCTTCCATTGATTACATTCATTCCCCAAAGCAACGGAGAAACCCCCGAGCTATGATAAGAGTAATCCTAAAAGAAATCTTCTCCTCTCCTAAAAGAGGAGCCCTCACGCTGAGCTCCTTGACATCTGAGCCAATCAAATTTAATCAGGAGCTCCACTTAGGACCAAACTGAATTTCTTTTCTGTTGCGGTGCTCTCGACATTGACCTCTCCCTCCTCTGTTTTTGTTCTAACAAAATGCCGCACATCAGCTGGCCTCTTCCTGGACTGTTTCATTTAATAACAGTAATTATCCTCTTTTGCAAATAAAGAAAAAAACAGCTCGTTAGAGGTTGAAACCAATGACAGATAATGGTTTATGTACATCTGGTCGCATGTGAATCGGTAGAAGCGTGGAAAATATCATTTTAATTAAATTTCTTATCACGTCTGGTGGAATATTTTTTTTATTTTAGTAGACAAAGGATGAGAAGGGAGGTAATCATATCAAGCTTTTACAACAGTTTACAGAAGAAGGATTCATTTTTTTTTCTTTGAGAGATGTTTTTCCTCCCCCTGAGCTCTTGTGAGACTGCAGGGGAGGCAAAGATTGAATCTGATAGACAATGTAATTTCAGCCATTTTTCTCGTCGAGCCTCCGATGGTTGGTGTCTGTTTTTCTCCGAAGCCCGACTGCTCCGGGGTCAGCTCGCGAGCAACTCCCGTAAGCGATGCCGAGCTGCTGGCAGATGGCGTTCGGGTTTGCCACATGTTGCCCGTCTCTGTCCCACAGTTCAGAGGTGAATTGATCTGTGCAGGCTCCACTTGATCTTTTTCTGTTTTTTAATACAGTACAGAAGGATTTTGAGCTTTGAGGCGGGAAGAGTTAAGGGAGGCACAGATAAAGGTCAATAAAGGTAAAAATGGAGGTAAATTAAGGTGCTTTAAAAACTGCAATTTGTGCCATAATTTGGTCAAATCTGAACACACAGTGGTAATCATAGTTTTAGATTCAATGTGAGGATGTCTTTACCTCTGATTTTCCACTGTGAATAAACTTCTCTAAATCTGCTTAGAAATCACACATTTCATTTTCATTTTTCTTCTGCACCAAAAATAATCAAGAGATAGTTGTTAGATCAACCATGGGTACACTGCAAACAGGAAGTGTTCATTTCTAATTTTGGCATACTTTTAAAGGGGCTAATTTGCCAAAATGTTAACGTGCATAAGCTAAAAATGGGTCTGAAGATGTAGGCTACAGCACTGAAACCATGGCGGTATCCATCATGGGGATTGTAGTTCCAAAAATTAGAGGTTGAGATTAGAAAATCCATCAATATCTATATTTTCCATCTTTCTTACATTGCTAATTCAGAGGGGTTAGACAGTTTAAAACTCCTTATATATTGCACTCGCTGCAAGCTGAACTGTGTGGAGAGTCACCGTATACGATATCATGTGACACATCTCGAGGTTTTCAGCCGATTTCTCACCTCATTTCACTAACTGCTTGTTAACAGGCGGAGAAAATGCGAGCTGGCATCAATCATGTGGCCTCCTCGCGGATTACTCATTATGAAATCGAATGAAGACAGCAGGCAGCAGTGTCCCATAAAGACTTCATCCATTATACACAGTGAAACCCGCTGTTACGCTTCATCTGACAGTGAATTGTTTCAACGATGAAGCAGCTCAGGAGGAATTGGCATCGCTGAGGTGTAATCTGTTTGTTAATTTTTCACAGCATGCAGAGTAATTCTGGACGATATTACCGAGTGCGGCTAATACAGATTGCTTTCACCATCGTTTATTACTTAACAGAGAATTAATGGCATTGATTTAATACTGAGGCTGAAACATTATCTTCCACCTGTTCTTTTGTGTTTGAAGCTCAGGATTGCTGAAGAATATTGAATATTAACATTTACAATGGTGCAATAGATTACTTATTTCAAGTGAGTTTAATCATATGGCTGTTGAAATCCCTCACAAACACCGTCCTGCTGCCAGAAATCAGTGGTGAAATAAGTATTCAGATCTTTTACTTAAGTAAAAGTAGTAATAAGACATTGAAGAAATACTCCTACAAGTAAAAGTCCTTTCTTAAGTAAAGTACATAAATATTAGCATCAAAATATACTTATAAAAAGTACCAAATGTAAAAATATCTATTGTACAGAATGGCACGTTTAAAAATAATGGATAGTATATTATCTAATTGTATTATAAATATTGATGCATTAATGTGTTCATCACTTTAATATTGCAGCAAGTAAAGCTGGAGATTATTTTAACTAGCTAATATACTGCTGGATAGCTTAATCTATAATTAAGCATCATAACTGATTAAAATTTTGTATTAATAATCTGAATCTGCAACATATCTAAAGCTGTCAGACAAATGCAGTGGAGTAAAAAGTAGCTCCACATCACCCCGTTGTTAATTTTGATTACTATGTATTACTACTACTACTACTGCTACTACTACTACTACTAATAATAATAAAAATAATTAGATAATTAAGTATATGATGCAGTGGCATTACAATGACACTGGCCACTCGTCTGCCTAATGAGTACTTTTGATGTTTTTTAATACTTTTGTACTTAAGTTAAATTTAAATGCAGGACTTTATCTTGTAATAGAGTATTTCTACAGTGTGATATTGCTTCTTTTACTTCACCACTGATATAAACACATTCAGCGTCTCTTCTGGCACAAAGGGAAAGAAATTCAGGCTTAAACTGGTTCGGTTGTCTCGCTTTGTTCCTCTGTGTCTTTTCATACGTGGTCTGTTGCTGATTTTGCTGATATGAGTCCTGTTGTGACCCCTGAACACCAACCGGTCCAAACCAGACCTCCACCGGTGGGACAGAAACACACCTGTTAATGTGTGACACCGGCGCTCTTCCTCGTTTTCCTCTCAGTTTCTTTTTCTCTGAATTTCTCCCTCTGTGAGTCAGATTAGAGGCTAATTGCCATGTGGACTAATTATCTGACTGCAACAGGCTCCCCTCCCTCATCCAGCCAGTCACGTGAGCTTTCTAATGTCCTCTTTCTCATTCTGATGGAGGTCCCCGGCGGCTGACTTCCTGTCACACCGACCACGAGGCTCTGTAACATAAAAACTCCTTTGTGCTGAGGGACTATGTTTTATTTTGTCTGGATCCCATTAGAGAGGCTATTTGTGATGAACATGAGTGAACTAATCTGTAGAAAATTAACCAGCAACAACATTTATGATCAGTAAGTTGTTAATTCGTTGCTCGACTGAAGGATGTCTGCCAATAATACTTAAATTTTTACATTAGTGCTGATAACTTCATCACAAAGCTTTTGAGTTATTATTTTGATTTTCTCTTCCTAAATTATTTATAGAGCTCATAACCAGTTAAAGTAAATGTTTGTTGAGGTGGTGATAAAAAAAAAAAATCAAACTTACTCACTTCGTTTCATGTTTTGGAGAGTTAAATGAGAAGATCAATACTCTGATATCTTTCCGTCAAATATGAAGCTAGAGAGAGCACTAAGTTAGCTTAGCTTAGCATAATGACTGGAAACAGGGGGAAACAGCTAGCCTGGCTTGTCCGAAGGTAAAAGAAATCTGCTGACTGCTGAGACTAGAACGTAAATATTTTCCAGAATCTTTTAACTATTTCTTTCAAAAAAAAGGCAAAATGTAGTTATTTTGAGAATTGAGATTTTATAAATGTGAAATTTTGGATAACAACCACTCAGTAAATTATCCGAATTGCTATTTCCAGTTTCTCAAATGTGATGGTTCACTTGATTTGTCAGTTTTATCTCATTGTAAATTGAATATCTCTGTGGTTTAGTTTTTTATACAAAACAAGCAACCATGACTACTTGTGTGGTCATTTTTTATATTTATATAAACAGATATTAAAAGCCAAATTAGTTGCAGTCCTAGTCGACCTACTTTTTTTCCAAAACCACATGCAGTTTTATTTTGTAAATGCTCACCTGCACGAAAATTATCATTATTTCCTGTTTCAAATCTTGCTTCTTCATATATACCTTCACAAATCTGCTTTCATTGATCATAATTTAGGAAGTACTTCGGCAGCTGAGATGTCATGTGGCACACCTGCCCGTACCCAACAAATAAACAAAATCACTCTTCTTCTCTTACTTCCTGTCTGAGTATCACGCGTTCTCCCCTCCTCTGTTGTCGGGGGTTGTTTTGTCGTTTTTGTTTGTGTCGGGTATTTTTATCCTCCTGTCGTCCTACACGGCACCGAGGGAGCAGCTGAGGGAGACTGTTGCCGCCCATCCACAGCTCCAGATGACACAGAGAGAGACAGGCTCACGCTAATCTCTCTCCAGCCCACCTAATTGTCCCGGAGCTAATGATAAAGTCTTCATCTGCACCAATTTAGCGGTTTGTTTTGGAGGGAACGGGCTCGGGAAGGGGCGCATTCCCATGTTTGCTTGTCACTTTGAAGTCGGGATGCACATGCATATTTAAAAAAAAAAAATTTCCAGGATGAGATGGACTGTCCACCATCTGCCCGTGCAAATTCATGACTTTTTAAAAAGGGCAGGAGATCACTAAGTTCACAAAAAACCTCTCCACACTGATTTATCCATATTTTAGAAAAGTCAGGGTTTTATTCAGCTTAAAGGACCGGGATGTTGGATTTGCCCCTCACAGCACTCACAATATTCATGAGAACTTAAAGTATTTTTTCCTCAGCTTATATATTTTAATGAACTTGATATCCAACTAAAGTTATATAAAAATAATCTATAGAAATCTGCATCCTGCATGTTTCTAGTGAAGCGGCATGTCTGCACAACTGCTGAGCCCTGCAAATAAGCACGAGTGAATTTTAAACCTCACCAAAACTTTGCTCTGCCCTCCATAAGCTGACTTAAAGCTATTAAAGAGAAGATAATAATGTTGAACAGAACATGATGCTGTGATATTGTTGCGCCAAGCACTGATACACAGACTTTTAAAAAGTAGCTATTGTTTGAATGGAGGAAACGCTGCTATTAAATGCATTTTTTTATTGTTTAGCTATTTTAAATGTACTTAGATGTTCACACACCTCATAACCTGGCAATCTCTAGTAACCACGATTGGGCGATATAAAAACAGAAACAATCAACAAACAACCAACAAATTCACGCAGCTGCTTCAAAAATAATAGATAGAGTCAGTTTGTCTGTTCTGGGCTACTGTAGAAACATCATGGTGCAACATGGCAGACTGTCTGGATGTGGATATAAGGGGGTTTATATAGTTAATGAACCATAATAATTTATCATATCCCACATCTTGCACCTTTAAATTGGACACAATATTTAAGACTGAAAAGAGAAAAGGGACTGCTCACTTTTCTCCATCTATCAGTTCCTTCTACTCCACAGTTCTACATTCAAACCCAGTTCTGTAGCCTCTGATCATCCTCAGAAGTACCTGGAGACTCGAATCACTCGATTGGACAGGGCTTCACACACACACACACACACACACACACACACACACACACACACACACACACACAGGTTTCATGCTCACTCATCTGTTACAGAGGGACATGAGCAAACGGACAGCTAAGTTTCAGGGAGGAGAAGAAAAGGGAAGGCTTTGCAGCAGCCGGCAAAGTGTGTGCAGCACAATTAGACTGATATAAGATTTTACAGGACACTATTTTTATTCTTCATTTTGTCTTACTTATCTATTTTTACCTTTTTAAAGCCATATATGTTGACAAAATTAGAATGATTAATTGTTTTAGTGTGCATTTTAGTTTGATTTTGACAGAAATTAGCTCACAGGAAATACTGTTGTTCGATTTCTTGCAGGGAATGAGATGAGAGTTTTGATAGCACTGTCACATCTGTACGGTGAACACACAGCTGGTTAGCTTAGCTTAGCATAAAGACTGGAAAGCGGGGAAACAGCTAGCCTGGCTCTCTGCCTTCCAGCACCTCTAAAGTTCACTGATTAACATGTTTTATCTGGTTTGTACTTTAATGTACTTAGTATCAAAGTAAAAGTACTCACTATGCATCATGTAAGCAGCTTTTTAATTACTCTATGACAGTACTTATATTTTATATGGTCAGTAAAGGTTTTTAAGAGTAAAAAGTACAGCTGTCTGATAAATATAGTGAAAAGTAGAAAAAAAGTATTTCTCTATGAAATGTAGTGGAGTCAAAGTATAAAGTAGTATAAAATGAAAACGTTATTCTGAATTGTACTTAAGTACAGTACTTAAATGTACTTAGTTACTCTGAGATTGTTATGTAAATCATTGTTTCCAGCTCAAAATTATCTGCATGACTGTGAGAGACTCTTTTGTTATCTTATTTGGAGTATTTTTTTTCTTTAAAGCCAGCATTAAGTTAGAACTCCGTTCAAAACCAGCCTGCCAAAATCATTTAATTTGAATTAAATAGATTTTTACCAAAGAGGTTGATGACCTACATGCTTTTCAAAAGGCTTTTCAAACCTGATGAGACTGAAATTCTGGGAGAACAATATAATTATATAATACTTTAAATGACTGGAATGAAAATGGAAATCTGACTTTATGTAGGAAGCTTCAACATAGAAAATGTCTAATCTTTCCTCATTTTGGTGCAGCTTTGGGGAGCAAATGTTTGCCTGTGTACAGTAGAAATATGAGATTACACAGTGGTTACACAATAACTCGGTCCATGCTGAGCTCAGGTGTTAATGTAACTGGGCTCAGATGTTTTTTCCAATCCCCCAAACACACACTATTTAGACTCTTATTCTCTCTCCTTACATTTTACACCCACATATCTGCTCAAAGCCCCGCATCGTGTTACGTAAAACAGCCCCGCTGAACTGTGCATACTCCTCGACCCCCATCTCCAGCCGTCTCTTCCCTTCCCCTCCATCATGTCTCACTCTCATGTTGTGAGCTGGGGTTTTTTTTTTTTTTTTGCCCTTTTCATGCTCACTGCGCCGCTGCAGCATAACTTACTCTGCAGCACAACATGGCCAGAGTGATGCTGCTGCTGCTGCTGCTGAGAGTGAGAGGACCTCAGGCTAAAGAGCAGCAAAACAAATTCACTCTTACCTAACAGGCCGCGCTGCTGAATTACACACTGGACAGGACAGGCCAGCTCGCTCGCCGAAATAAAGAGGAAGGAGGACGGGGTTGCAGATAAAATGATGTGCGTGTGAGGCGCAAAAGCACAAAATATGCATGCACAATTTTTACACATTTTAAGTAAGATCAGTGTGGCAGCAGACTGTTTATATTAATATTTAAACGTATATTAAATATTTTTGTCCAAAATTTGTGCTTCAGCTTTCGTGCCAAGAGTTATGTGAGTGGGTTATTAGGCCACCGCTCTCATATCTTTGGGTTAAGTAGGAAGATGGTGCCATTTAGCTTAGCTTAGCATAGACTGGAAGCAGGGGAAACACAATACATTACATACATCACGTACATGTCGTTTTACATTTCTTTAAACAAACAAGACACAGCGTATTAAATATAGAGATTTAGAAGCTGTGGGCGACTTATTTTTCTTTTATCATTTGCCAGGGCCGGGCTAGTTGTTTCCCCTTGTTTCCAGTCCTTATGCTAAGCTAAGCTAACAGGCCTCAGGCTGCAGACATGAGAGCAGTGTCGATCGTCTCACTAAGTGAATGAACGTATTGCATAAAATGTTTGATTATTTCTTTAAGATCAATATGCTTGAAGGCAATTAGCTTAGCGTAGCATACAAACTGGAGCATTTAAGTATGAAGTGCAGGTTTGCAAAATAACATTGCCTTTTGCTAAATTAAGTTAATATAGATAAAGATGAGAATATAATAAATATCAGGCTTCTATAGTAATGACTCATGTAAATTTTCTTGAAAAGAGAAAAGATCAGTGTCTGACATTTAAGCTGTGACCTTTTTTTATGGAGGCAGCAAGCCAACAAGAAAAGTAGTTCTTCATAAATAATGAAATTCAATGAAAATACTAGGATACAACTGAAGAAAGGTAGAAAAGACAGACAAATGCATCTGACAGTGTTATCCACATGATCTCATCTTTTGTCTGGAAGGGTCTGCTGTGCGAGTCACCTCAGAAACACGCCACGCTTTCTTTTCATTTAGCTCAATCCGTGTCTTTTCAGAGCCTGAAAGATGTTGCCGGCTGTCTGCGGAGAACAGATACAGGCATGACGAAGGACTGCTGGCAATTTCCATCAAGTTCTCAAAAAGCTATTCTGACATCGAAAATCACTTGTTACAGATGGCATGCAAAAATCGTGCCGGGCTCCACATCTGCGCCACAGACAGGGTTTTAGATAATTCAGTGTTCAAGGAGATGATAATTGGTATTATGGTAAGAGGGTTTTCAGGCCCTTGTAGGAGATCACAGGCTGCCAATGGATGAATTGTGCTTTTACGCGCCTTGAATCTAATAGAGTTTTGAGGAAGCTTATCGTGGCATAGATTGTTTTTATTTTATCCTTAATAGAGTTTGGATGTGCCATGTTGGACTCATCTCTGTTGCCTAAGAAACTCTGTCTGCCGGTACTTCTGTGATGTAACATGTCATGCTAAAATGCTTATGTTAGATTTACCATGTCCGCTGTCAATATATAGTGTGGAGCCCAAAAAAAGTCTCCAGTATTCGATTTTATTACATCGTGTGTGCACTACATAATCTGTCTTCCATCCAAATGTTTTATTTAAGGGAAGAGAAAAAACATTTATTCTTTTAATTTATAGATAATATTTTGATGAGTTCATTATTATGAATTCTTTTGTCAATGAAATGTTAGAAAAAGTTCCCAAGATGACGTCCCCGATTTATGTTATACTGACATAAAACAAAGAAAAAGTTAAAAAGTTCTCAAAGTTTCTAAAGCTAATGCGTGCGTATAAACTGCCGCGCCAGGATTTAGCATGCTAGCACACTAACGTTTGCTAATTAGCAAAAACACATAACTTGTTTTCAAAGACATTAAATTTACAGTGAAAAAACAAAGAAAATTAGCTAATCATTATGGAAATTACAGTGTGTGGCATTTTTGCCTGTTAAATAAACCACTATTAGTAACACAATGTTGTTCATTACTTTTCTCTTCAACTAATCAAATAACAGCAAGAGGTTTCATCCCTACATAGAAAGTTAATGAGCTGTCAGTGGTTTATGGAGTGATTATTAAAAAAATACTAATGTTAGCGGCTCTGTCAGCGGCCACACTTTGACAGAGATTTGCTTTAAGCTACATGCTAACATCAACATGCTAACATGCTCGCAATGACGTGCTGATGTTTAGCAGGCATTATGTCATCCATGTTCACCATCTGATCTTTACCGTGTTGTTGCATGCAGACATTTGGGAATGTCATTGATTTTGCAGATATTTGGTCATAAACCAAAAGTACTGGACAACTTGAAACTTTGAAGTTACGACAGTCACCAAAATCACCAAAGTTTCCTACTGTGGTTGTCAAAACATTTCCTTCAAAACCACAAATTTCAACCTCATGGTGGTGCTAGAAAAAAAGTAAAGCGCTCATCAAAGTCAATACGGCTCATTAAGTCTTTATCAAATTTTGTCCTTTTCCTTCATGTTTTACTACATGGGTGAAAAATTTGACCTGCAGGTGACCTTATAGGAAAAGCCGGGAGGTCATCCTCTCACAAATTTAATGGCAATCCATCCGGTAGTCGTCAAGACAGTCAAAATCACAAATTTTAACCTCATGGTGGTGCTGGAAGAAATGTCAGGGGATGACCAAATTCAGCAGGATTCATCCTCTGAGTACCACGAATGTCAGTGCCCATTTTTAAGGGAATGCATCCAATAGTTGTTAAGATATCTGAGTCTGGGCCAAAGTGGTGGACCAGCATTGCCACTTATTAAAAAACTACAACAGAGAAATGAGTATTTATATCTTAAATAATGTGAGTTAGTTTTAAATTATATGTTACCTCGGGAACACAGGGTCGACAGAGGAGGGAAGAGGGAGAAAACATATCTATCATTAGATTACAAAAAAAATGTGACTCAGTCAAAGAAGAGGAGAAGGGGGGTGGAATGTTTTTCTGGCAGCAAATGTTGATATTAAAATCTGGCAGACATAAACGCATCACAGTGTGATATTCGCAGAGCACAGAGCACTGCTAGTGCTGCTTCCCGGTGCCAGAGTGATTGTGTCAAGGTTCTTGGAGAGCTCTGGGAAATCTGGGAAGCCGCCATCAAACCAGAACTGTGTCAGAGGAGAGGTGGAGTAATAAATTGTTGGGATTATTACAGGGAGTTCCTCCAGAGTGTATAAAAGCTTCGGTTTGGAGGAAGAGGAAGTGAAGAGGACTCACTCCACATGCAGGGCTGCCTTTCATCTTATATGTCAACCATAAAATGTGTGTGTGTTCCTGCATGTGTAATGACATCTCTCTAGATTTGAGAGCCCTGCACAGCGTGGTGGGCTTTGACTCGACGTTTCCTCTTCAGTATGCAGAGTGCAAGACTCTGAATCTTTCATTACCCTTTCCATGATGACTTTCAAGCCTGCACTTTGTGACAGTATGGCACATGGCATGAGTGCTCACAGGAAATGGTGGCTATACTTGTGTCTTAGGAGTCAAATAGCTCCTTGTGCATGAAATGGACATTAAAAGTCACAGTGCAGAGCCAAGATGCAGCCGTGCTTTGTAGAGCTGAAGCGGTTTATTTTTAAGCAAAACTTGCAAAAAATGAACATTTACAGTCCTCCAATGTGAATATTTGCTGCTATTTATATTTAAGACATCATTTCCGACTTCCAACGCGCAGATTAATGGCAGATTAATTGATAATGAAAATAGTGGTTAGTTGGAGATTTCTGTATCAATAAGGATAATAACGGCTGACAAAGTCGCAGTGAGGTCTTTCTGTGTGAAGTGTGATAAAACACCTCAAGTGATGTAACTCGAGTCAGCAAGATGTGATGATGTGTGGAGTTAGAAAGAAGTGAGCCAACCAGACCTCTGTTTCTCCTCGTGATTTAGGCTACATTAGCCACTACTAGCAAAACACGCATGAATCTGCAAATAAACTGACGGTGGTCGAGTTGCACTGTGGGTAATGTAGGCGATAGGTTTTGACAAGGAAGAATAACATGTGAAAGGTAGTATCTCTGATTCTGCTTTTAGTCTTTTATTGTCCATCATGAGTCCATCATGAGTCTGACAGTGTCATAGAGGTGTGATGTTGAATCAGGGGAGCACTCTTTAAATGTGACTTTACCACCTTGTGTCATCTCTCCCAAATGTTATCAGACATCCTGCTGGTCACTGTACAATTTTGACACGTACTTCCACTCAAACCTGACCTTAAACACCTGCTAAGCACGTTGCAACACATCCAACAGCCTCTCCAACAAGTGAATAATGGACCGACTCTCTCGAGCTCTTGTTTAGATTCTCCAAAAGTCCACTCACCAAGTCTTTGGATGTGCCCAGTCTCTTGAGTCCATCCAGGGGCAGGAGGTCAGCTGAGTCCTTGTGGGTGAACTGGGTGGCCTGCTTTAGGCGCCTCTGCTGGTGCAGGATGGCTTTATCCCGGATGGCGAGCTCACCTTTCTTCGCCTCACTCATGGTCTCGGACTGTAAAGCAGTCTTTTTTTGGTGCTGTGCACAGAAGCACGGAGACTATAACCTCGCAGCAGCAGCAGCAGCAGTGGATGCCCGTGTGCAGAGAGGAGAAACCCCAGAAGATTTAGGGATTAAACAGATCTTTTTTTAAGGCAAAAGAATAAAGCTCTTCCACCCTGTTTTGCCCTTTCTGAAATGCTGCTGTCCTTCCCTCTGGGCTTGCTGTGCTCTCTCTCTCTCTCTCTCTCTCTCTCTCTCGCTCTCTCTCTCTCTCTCTCTCTCTCTGTCTCTGTGTTTGTAGTCCTCGGCATGTATTTGTCTCAGCAGCTTCAGCAGCTATTGTCCTGTCCTGGATGCTCCTCTGATGTAGATGTGCATCTTCCTCACAATGTCAAGATCTGTTCTGTCTCTTACAGAGGCTGTGGGGTAGGTGTGACTGAGAGTGTGTGTTTTCCCCTCCCCTCAGTGCCGTCTCTCCTTGGATCTCTCTCTCTCTCTCTCTCTCTCTCTCTCTCTCTTTCTGTTACAGGAGTGTATTCTCTCTCTCTTTCCACAACGTCTGAACCCTCCTCTTTCCGTCTCACACTCGACAGACGCATGCTCACCTCTGAATAAAGACCACATTTTATCAGTTCACTCTCAGCTGAGGAAACACAAAGACAGGCTTTTTATACCACAAACAAAACATATGCACTCCATTATTAGAAAGCACTGTCGGCCACGCAGCTGCACTATAACATCATATTTTTGCACATCAAATCGTATTAAAAGTGATGTTGCAACAGAAACACAGTCTGTCAGCCTGTATTGTGCTTCTAAGCCTGATACAGTTTGCAGTATTAGCCCCTTGAGCAGTGATTGGCCTCTGCAGCCCTCGTTGTGGAGGTGTGAGAGAGATCACGGTGATCTGACCCCACACAGAGGATCAATCTGGACCACTGATGGCAACCATTGATTTCCCCTGCCTCCCTTGTGGCAGCCGCCGTGAATTAAAGAGCCCAGTTCCTACCATCTATCCATCTGTCTGCACCAACAAAAGCTAAAAATATCGCATCCATCGGTGCTCATGACCTCTGGATGATGACACATTTTTACAGCTGTGATGATTCAGCCTACAGGTATGAAGGGCTTTATGTGATGTGAGAAACTTTGTTCATTTTGCTGTCTTTTATTGCATTTATAAGGGGTGTATTTGATTAGAAAATGATAAAAAATATCACAACAAGGGCACAAATTAAAAGAACATTTTTAATATAAAATATTTGTTTAAAGGAGGGAGTCCTTGTGAAGGTGAGGTGGAAAACACTGTTGGGATATTTAAGGTTTAAAAAGCATGTGCCGCCCTCTGCTGGTCACCTCTTTCCTGAGCGGCATCAGTATTCAAATTCTGTCAAAACATGCCGATTTCAGATGGCATTTTAAAGAAACAGAAGGTCACAAGCAGCCGTGGAGGTGTGAAGTCCTGAATTCACAGCAGACGTGGAAATGTCACAGCCGGGCAAAGACAGATACGGCGTCTTTTAGGGATGTTCTTTTTATATATATTGTAATCGTGGTACCGACTGTCTTGGAAAATATTCCAAATATTCTGACTATACTAAAATTATACCAAAGATAGAAATATATTAGGGCACATTTGATGATTGTGGTCACATGTGGGGTGGTATTTATTACAGTCGAAAACATTTTTGTTGCCTCCAGGGGAAGGATGTACTCCAGGGCACAAGGGAGATATTGTGGGAAGATGTCACATCACAGATGATATTATAATCGGCCTGGTCTCTCAATTTATTTGGACATTTTGAACAAAAATAATAAAACAAGCGGGTTATGGAGAAATGACTCAATGTAACCACATGAATTAAAGGACAAACAGCAAAACATACCCCTGAATGTCATCTTTATTATCATGACCTAAATCTCCAAACTGTCAAACAAATAAGTAATGCAAAGAGAATCAGAAATCCATCAAATCAAACATTGTTAAGTGCTGCATTTACTCAAGACTTCAAAGGTTTCAGAAAACAAATGTTGCTTTGAGGCTCATTTCTCACATCTGCACAACATTGATCTTGAACCAAGGAATTGAAAAGTATATTAATGAAAACAAAACCTGCTTTAGCAGAGTGAAAAATTAAAACACAGCAGTTTTGGTCAGTTGCTGGCAATGTAACAAAGTCTTGCATTTTGTGCTTTTTTTTTTTTTTTTTTTGTTTCAAGTTCTTGACAACGGAGGTTGCAGAAGGCACATGTGCGTCGTTCTTTTCATGGAATTGCGCTTTAAGCTTTGCTTAGTGTATCTCTGGAAAATAAGACTGTGCAAGTATAAGGATAACAACACATTAAGCTCCCTCTGAGCCGCTTCTCATCCAATAACTTTTAAGGAATCTCTTGTTCCCATGAAACTGGCAGTGTAAAACCAAAGCCATTTTTCACGATTATCTGCTAGGTACAGAACATAAAGACAAAAAAGTGTTTTGTTTCAGAGATATTTTAAGGTTGGTAGTGAATTATGGATAAAATGTACGCCAATGCCATATCTGGAGTGTAAACATCAAGAATATTGTGGCCCAAGCATGCTGTTATGCAGCCCCAGTTTGTGCCTGTCATGTATTAGCTTTACATTCCAAAGCTGCAATGATTAGTTGATTACTCGTCAACTATTAAATGAATCCCCAACTATTCTGATAATTGATTAATCACTTTGAGTAATTTTTTCAGTCCTCTGTGTCAGTAAACTAAATATCTTTGTGTTGTGGACAAAACAAAACATTTGAGGACGTTAAGTTCTGCCTTGGTAAAACAGCGATCAATATTTTATGGTCCAAACAGCTAATTGATAAATTGAAAAAGAAATATTAACAAGTTAATTAATAATGAAAATAATTGTTAGTTACAGTGCTGTTACATTGGACAGTTGTAAAAAATTAGCCAAAGATGTTTGAAAAACCCAGAAGGTTGTAAGATAACACATACAGCTATTCTGAAGATATTTCCAGACTCCTCAAGACTTCTAACCATTTGGATGGAAAAATAGTCTCTCTGCTGCACAATAAAAAAAAAAAATTTAACCCATTCCCCAATTTGCTAATCTGGCAATGAGCAAAGATGGCAGCCGTCTGCTGGATACGAAACAAGAGGCGCAAGTTGGGAAACGAGTTAAAAATTGTTTTAATTGTGCAACAGACTAAACATTTTTTCATCTCAGTGGTAAAAAGAGTCATGGAGGATTCTGGCAATAACTTCAGACCAGCAGTAATTATTTTCTAACTTTCCAGGTAATTAGAAAGAGAGATGCAACTGTGACTTGAACTTTCACATTTATCCATGAGAGGCACACACCAGGGCTAGCTGCTATGATGCTGTTGAGCTACGGGCCACGGCGCTTCATCACTCATTGTAGTTTTAGTATTTGCATCCACAGCAGTATGTACAATGTAGTGCGTTTTTGTTTTTTTTTAACCTTTTTTTTGGAGGCACGGAGGTCACGAGGCATTCAACCTAGCAACCAGACTCTGTTCCCAATAATGCCACAAAGCCCCATTATGTGCAAGAACAAGCAAACCACACACCGGCTTATATTAATGCTGCATGGGTTTCACTATTTGTTAGTGTTCGCCAAACTCTTTCCCAGCAGTCCCCTCGATCATAGCAGGTTGGGGAGGTAAAGCGAGCAGAGCAGCATGTTCTGTCCCAGAGCCGGGAAGCGCCTGAAGGCCTCCCAGGCGTCAGAGAAGATGTTGTACTTGAGGAAGACGCGGTGCTCCAGCCTGGTGGGCAGGCTCACGTCCCGGCTCATGATGTAGATGCCGTCATTGTGCAGCGTGCACGTCAGGTTCAGGCCTGACTTGGACGTGTTCTCCTTCAGCTGGATCCACTCCCCCGTGGTGACGTTGTAGGACTGCACCGTCAGCACGTCCTCCGTCTGGCTGGGACGTCGCTGCCGCTGGCCCGCCTCCAGCTCGTGGGTGTAGCCGCCCACCAGGTAGATGGTGTCCTCCACCGAGAGCATCTGCTGCTTGCGGATGTGGGCCGGACAAGAACGAAACACCGTCCAGCTGTCAGACGTGGGGCAGTATCGGAGGACATTCGTGTTCCTGTCTGTCAGACACAGAAAATGAAAACAACTCAAAAGGAGCAAGACGGGGAAACTTATTTCTTCTCATTGTGGCGTACACAATGAAATCAGAGGTTTTTCAGCTAAAATGTAAATATATATTTATATCTGAAAAACAAATTCAGCTAAGTGCACGGTCTATTGAATGACCGGGGGAGTGAAAACAAAAGTCAAATGGAGACAGCTGTGCAGGCTAAGAGCTGCTGGGACAAAAGCCAGGGCTTGATCAACCCTGGTGAGGACGTCTGGGTGACGGTGTCTGATGCTGAAAGACCTGAAACACCCAAGTGTTGTTTTAGGAGAATATTAACTGTAAATTAAAAAAAAAATTACCCAGAAAACATGCAGAAAATGAGGAGGTAATTCAGGAGGTAAAGACGTAGTGCCTGCAGTCTTCCTGTCAGGACGTGTTCAACAACCTCCACCAGTTCATACAACCATATATGTAGCCTGAGAGGTAAACTCAGGGCAAAAAAATAAACATGATTTGCTACTTTATTTGTGTGAGCATACTGCAACTCTGATCAACATTTCTATCAGCTCAGAGTTTCTCTCATCTGGCAGAAGATAATATTAAGAGAGATGGTAGGGAGGAAATAAAACTGTATAAGGGATGGTGGACAAATAGACACCCCCCTGTCCTCAGTGGAAAATATGCCCTTGGGCAGCAATAACTTCTGTAACATCCTGTGCTCCCACCAAGGCCCTTATAATTGAAGTTGTGTAATAATAATACACGACACGGTGTCCTGATTATGAAAATAACACAGACATTGGCAAAGAACGCCTCAATGAAAAGCAGAGACGGTAACCTCTAAAAATACAGCGTTTATATTATTATAAGAGGAGGAAGGGACACTCTCCAATCAGCAGGTCGACTCTGGGTGACAAATCCACGGAGATGAATGAACTCTTTAAGATAGAAAAACGTATTTTTTTGTGAATGTCCGTCATCTTTGTGTTATTTTACTTATCACTTGTCACTCCTAAACTTGCGACCATGAATGAACAGGCTCAGTGTGGACATAACTGATGGGCACTTCAATGAATTAAATTAAAACACCCACTTTTTCATCCAGCGTCACTTTAATAACAACAAAATTAGGTGACTTAAGAGTTTTGGCATATCTAGAAATACTTTATTTAATTTTTATTAGTGCAATATTAAAAGTCTTCTTAGTAGCTGTAGTGGTAGTAACCTGTCTGTTTTTGCTCAGAGGTGATGTTAAAGCATCAGCCACACCTGGGGAAAATATTAGAAAAACAACAGGAGCAAGTGGCCATTACTGTTTTCATGTGTCCTGTATATACTGCTTGTATGTGTGTGTGTCAATCTGATGTGAAAAAACTCAACCTCAAAAAACATGAAAATAATTAGTTATTTCACCCCTAAAAATCCATGCGTACATAATTTTGATGACAGAAATACAAACCACAGAACAAAAGTGATAGCGTGTCTGTATGTTTATGTGCATTGGTGGCCTTTTAATGCACGTGACAATAAATACTTTGAATCCTTGAGTTAAACCAACCTCTTGAAGTGTATCCACCCATGACGTAGATCATCCCCTGGCATTCGCAGGCCGAGAACTCAGCCAGCGTGTCGGGCATCGAGGACACGCAGGTCCACCAGTCCTGTTCTGGGCTGTAACACTCCACCGTGCCCAGACACTGGCCTCCTACAGCGTACAGCTTCCCTTGAACTGCCAGCAGCTTGAAGTTGGACCTGATGGAGAGCACGCAGTGAGTTCATGTGAATTTTGATTTATTGGGTGGGCAAAACCTGGATGAGTGGAGGAAAGAGATGGACAAGATAAAGGAGGAGGATAAAAAAATAAACCAAGCCTGGACCGTTAAACACACTACGTGGGCCGTTCACTGTTTTCAGACCTGGTGCAACTGTTAATTTTAAAACAGTCCCTAAATTGGAGCTAAACCAGACTCTCTGTCGTTTTATGCCACTGCTAAAAATGGAAAGGTGAGCCCCAAGTGGGGTATTGACTTTTGCAGGGTTGGCTTTAATTTACCATCAAGCAGCAGACTGGTGGGACTGGTACTATCTGTTTTATATAAATAAATAGGCCCACTGATCATAATTGTAACGTAATGCAATGAGTGGTGCCATGCAAATGTAACATTAAATAACATTAGTAACATTAACAGAATAAAGTACCCACAAAATAAAAATAAATAAACTGTAGACAAAACATTATATTGACAAAATTATGCAATGTTCTTTACAACATCATGATTGACAGCTGTCAATTACAGTGAAGTTGCCATGGAGGCACCTGCATATGTCTTTTTAGGAACTGAACATCAAGAGAAGACATAACTTTAACTTTAGCAGGTGATCATTACAGTTGTTGATTACTGATGAGTTGGGCAGTGTATGCCCTCCATACCACTACTCTGGCTCCAAATGACATCACCAGGGCAAGATGGTTGGATATTTTGTCTCACTTTTATAACATGGGAGAAGGTGGAGGATCAACGACCATCTTCACATACAGCCAATGATTTCAAAATGTCGGATTTTAGTGTGCATTTTGATTTACTTGGTGAGCTAAGCCTGGAAAATGCTCTTTTTTCCCAACAGTTCCAAACAGGGCTCAGCCAATTTGGAACGCCGTCCTTGATTGTGATTGGCTGAGCTGCGTTCGAACTATCAAGGATAGTTCGATTCCTTAATTGTGATTGGCTGAGCCGCGTTCGAAGTTGTTATAAACCGCTCTCGTTGTCGCCTGGAGGGGAAATGTGTGGATGTGGATCTGGATCTGGTCGTACCTCTTCTGGTTGAGCGGGGCCACCTGGCTCCACTCGTTCCTGCAGGGGTTGTAGCAGTGCACGGCGGAGATCTCCTGGCTCGTCGTCCTGTACCCCCCCACGATGAACAGGTAGTTGTCGAGGACCGCCGAGCCGTACCCCCTGACGTTGATCATGTCCGGGGGCAGGTTGTTGGCGAGCGGCTTCCAGCGCTGCTCCGCCTCTCCGTACCTCAGCATGGACCAGGGCTCGTCCTGGTCCGGCACGTCCAGGGAGAGGCAGGTGAAGTCCCCGATGGCGACCAGGGTGGCGGCGCCTTTCATGCGCATCTCCTTGACCTCCTGCCGGACGGCCGCGGGGAGGCTGCTGAACTCCGGCCGCCGCAGCATGGGGTGATAGTACCAGCTCAGGTACTTGAGGCAGGCGTGGCGCAGCTCCAGAGTCCCGTACACCTCGGAGAGGCTGAACAGCGCCACGCAGTTGTCCGGCCGGATCTCCGAGGTGAGGAGCTTGAGGATGGGGGTGACCTGCAGGAAGGAGGCGGTTTCGATCAGGTCCTGCAGAGTCTCGTTGACCACTTGGACCTTGGAGGTGTTGATGAACTCCAGGACCAGCTCCAGGCCGGGCACGCTGAGCCCCTGCAGCTGCACCGAGTCCTCCGTGGACTCCCTCATCCCGGAGCGGTACAGCGCACGGAAGTAGTCGCTCTTCTCGATCAGCTTCTTCTTGTTCACCTGGTAAGTTTTGTCCTCCACGACGATGGCGATAATCTGGTCGGACATGGCGAAGCTCTCTGCCCTCCAGTCGGCCTCCTCCACCGTTTACATTTCACCGGCGAGGGAGCTCCGAGGTCGGTCTATATATGGTCATGTTCGGCCGTGGAGCTAACTGCAGGCTGCGGACACACGCCGGTGGATAAACTGTCCAAAACCAGCTTTTCCTCGGGTTAACATCTCTCGACAACCCGTTCAAAAGTCGCCCCAGCGCCTAAATATGTTGCTCAAGTAGTTTATTTTATTTCTGTCGCTGGCTGAGGCGTTTTCCATCGCGTTTTCTGATCCCTTCGCGGTGCCGAGCTGTCAGAAATCTTCTGTTTTGATTCGCTATTTCCGGAACTCGCACTTCTTCGTGTGTTTATTTATGTAGCGCCGCTGCTCGCTGCTGCCACCCACCGGTAATGTGTAGAAGTCTGTTCCCACCGTCCAGGTGTGTGTGTGTGTGTGTTTCTTTATTCTCAAGTAGAGGTAGCTAACTCTTAAAAATGACTTTTGGACTTTTATATTTGCTTAAACTGATCACTGACAGAAGTACATGAGACAGATCATCTGTGTAAATTAAAAAAAGCTGCTGCCTCTAAGACCAACAACAGATAAACAACAACCAAGTGCCGAAGCAACAAGAAAACATCAGTTTACACCAAAAATAAGTAAACAGAATAAGCGAAATGGGGAAAACCAAGTTAAAAGAATTACACAGAGCAATGCTGAGTGGAGGGTCCTTTGGTGGCCCCGTAATAATAATACTTAGGAGATTCTCCTAATCTTACCAACTGGTGCTGTAACGATGTGAAACATTAAAATAATTAATCGTTGCCACTTTTTGGAGCTTCTGCTGGTGCAGCTTCTTCAAATGTCTGTAAAACCTGATTATAAGATGATAAGAACAGCCAGCTGACGTTAGAGAGATATATCTTTAGTTAGATTTATTTATCATTATAGAGTAGTATCACAGATACTTCCTTCATAATTGTTACCCAAAGCTGTGGAAGGCACAGTGATGAATTTAAAAGCAAGCCAGGCTTCATATGGCAAGGCCAAATGTAATTTTAATTTCGATTATTTTAAAACTAATAAGACTCCCCTTTAGATGTCTTCATAAATGAAACTGTCCGATCACATAACCAGTTATTAATGCTCTTTTACTTTTGAGGAGACACAGCTGAGTTCATTAAACTGAAATAGTCAGAAGTCATTTAAGGGTCAGTGGGTTAAATTCTGTGTTTGAACCCCTCAACTTATTAAGTGTTTGTTGCTGAGAGCTGATTGTTGTGGCCTTTTTTCACTGCACAGACATCAGCTGTCAGTCAAACATCATGGGTGGTGCGTTGGCATCTTCTCATTAGCTGTTATGTAAATGTATGACCTTTATAGATAACAAACATATCTTAATGTGGATGCAAAAATCATCACACACTTATCGTCTGTTCCTTATTTTTAAAAACCAAACTACATTTTCTTGCATGTAATCTTAGAGCAGCTCTGAGGCTCGCACTCCTGTCAGTGCAGAGTTATAATAAGCTCTGCAGGCCTCTTGTCTGTCTCCACCTGTCAGTCAAGATAACGTGGCGTCACAGTCTGAAGGTCCAGCTGAGAGAGAAGTAAATGCACCAATAACTCAATAGACTGTGGCAGGCTGTGGAGCCTTCAAAATAAAAGCATAGAGCTCGAGATGACTCATACTGCTGTGATGTCTCTGTCTGATATTGATCTGTTGTGTTCATCAGTCAGTGTTGTCCATCTGTTACGTGAGCAAAAGTCCTCCTGAAACTGCTGATGAATGAATTAAACTGTTTGTCAGGATGCTGTGATGCGCTAACATTTTATTCAGTAGCCTCATTAGTGTCAATGTGTTTCATCTGTAATGAAATATAAAGGAGTTTTGTTTCTTTTTATTAGTGATACCATATAGTTTTTATTTTCAATTTTTAGAGTCACTTCATTGTCTATTACTGCTGTTTCTGTGGATAAATACTGCAAGGTGAACATGTAAACTATCAGTTTATGTACTATAAATCTGTATATGCATGCAGATGTGAATTAAAGTAAGATATAACAAAACTAGAGTACGTCACAGTAACATTCATGTTTAATGTTGTGCATGGTCTCATATGAATAAAATCAAATGATAAACATTACAAAGCCTGTCTGTAATCTGAGCATATTCTCTTCTTTACTTTTTGCTTAATTTGTCCCTAAAATGTCAGAAAATACTGACAAATGCTAATTTTAATCCATTTTAAGAGCCCAAGGTGAGTCTAATACTCAAATACATTCAGTATTTTATATAAGCACCAAATTTTGACAGTTTGTCACAATCTGCAAATGATTTTTGCTTGAAACAATTTATTTATTGTCAAAATAGTTGCTCATAAAAAAGATCATTTCAGCAATTATTGTTAGACAAAAATCCACATCAGTTTAATAGTACCAAGGAACCAAACATATAAAAATAAACTCAATGGAACATAAATCAAAAGCATCAAAAGAAGAATATAAAGAAAAAAGCCTGCAGAATAAAAAATAAACATCATATTGGGAATGATCATAAGTAACAATAAGATAATAATCAATGTTAGTAATATGAAATAAGAATAAAAGCATGAAACCTTATCTTTTATTAAAATCTTTATTCCCACTTTATTCTAGGGATGTTATTAATATTATCTATATTTTATTTAGCGATTTATTGATTTAGTTTTTATATTTTATTTGATATGATAGTTTTATATTTGATTTTATATACTAAATTCCTCTATTTTTGCCTTTTAGTCATTGTTAGAAGGAGTCTGTGACTCAAAGAATGGACCCTTTTAATCTGAAAGCTGGGGCCGGAAGTGACATTCTCCCACTCCCCCCCACCCCTCTCTGTGCGTCCTGATGGGATGGATGGTGTTGGGGGGAGGAGGGTGGTGTGAGTGAGAGACGGAGGCATCAATGACAGGGACTCCGCTCGGCCTCTTCCATGTTTGCGGCTGCAGGCAGCGGACAGCCGGCTGCCTGTGATCCGAGCTGAGGATGCTGCAGCCGGGGTGGGCCTCCTGGTTCCCCCGCTGCCTCCTGCTCATCATCACCGCTCTCACATCATCAGTGTCCGCAAACAGAGACCTGCGGCCGTGCGATGAGGTGCGTGCTTTTTTACTCTTATTGTCATTATAATTATCATCTCCTAATATGCAGCTTCAGCACAGGCGCTTTTTAAGATAATAATGCAGGTTTTTTTTTTTTTTTCAATCTTTATTCTAATTTAGACATTATTTGTTTATCTCCTCTTCCGATGCGGTGATCAAGTCAGGAAAATGGCCATGCATGCGAAAATAGGCGTCCAGATTACATCCAAAATGCTCCTCCTAATGCATAATTGTAATAATAATAAAAATAAAATAAAAAACACTGTTATAGCAAGTGTTTTTTTCCAGCTTTATGTTGGGTCTGTGCGCACACATGGTGCCGCTGATCGGCTTAAAATGCGCTTCATGCTGTCCAGAGACGCGCTCCGTAACGAGATGACGCTCCTCCTGGCCTCCGTCCCCGCTCAGGCAAGCCACCTGTCGGCCAGCCGAGCCAGGATTACCCGCTGAGGAGGAGAGAGAGCCGGGCAGTGCTGGAAAGGGGAGGGTGGGGGTGTTGTTTTTATCCAAGCAGCTCACAGTGTGTGGATCCATCATCATCGCCCTGAAAACAACCTATATCATTAGGTACAGGTTATTTAAGGGTTTTTTAAAGACTAAAGTGGGGATGTTACAGGATGTATGAAACCAAAGTGTCTTATCATCTTTTATACAGCGTGAAAAGCTCAGTTTTTTCCATACATTTGGAAAACATGGAAGCCAATGTCTGCCAATGTGAGGGGGATCCTGTAGAAACTTTATTTAAGTAATGACTTTTTTGAAATAGTATGTCATTATTTTGATATACTAAGTCATTATTTTGATATACAAAGTCATTATTTTGGCCGGTATTCACAATAAACACAGTCAAAACCATCGTCCAAACTGTCAAAATAAATGTAGAAATACTCATTTAAAAGTGAGAGTCAAATTTTTGCTCAAATGAAACTACTATTGATATCACACTATACTGAAAAGTACCCAAAGTAAGTACTCATAATGCAAAGTAAGTATGTAAAAATGTATATTACTGCACTATAATCATTGCACATATTGGGTTTAGCTGCTGGGTTGCATATGAATTTCCCCCAGGACCAGCAGAGATGATCTTAAAGTATAATAGCACATTTTAATTTATCTTTTATGATGTTTTATATTATTGATCTGAATCTGCAAAAACAACAAAAGTAATCAAATACATGTAATTGAGTAAAAAGTACAATGTTTGCCATTGAAATGTAGTGGAGAACAAAGAGCTGAAAATGAAAATACTCAAGTAAAGTACAGGTAACCTAAAACTCAGTTAATGTAATGTGAGTCACTGTCAAGAATGAAATTACAGCTGACTTTTCACTTCAAACATTCAAAAAGATCGGCCTCCATCTTTCCTATGTTGTCTGCACAAATCCTAAAACCGCCAGTCCCACAATCTTCTGACTCAGAGGATGGCTTGAATTTTATCCCTTGCATCCCCCCACACCTCCAACCCTCTCTCTTCTTCCCGTCAGTTTCCATGACGACCAGCGTGAGTCACCCGGGAGACCAGCAAAACACATTAGCCCATGTCCTTTTTTTTTTTTTTTTTTTATCAGTCTCACCTTTTCCCCCTCACTGTCAGCACATTAGTACAGACATCAGCCCTCTCGTCTTTGTTGTCCATTTGCACAGAAATCATCTCAGCAGAGGTTTGCCGAGTTACATGTTCTCTGCGTGTTTGTTTATGTGTGTTGGGGGGTGGCGGTGGGGGGGGGTCTTGCATCACGGATGACCGGTTTTGTCATTGCAGAGAGGAAGGTTTTCATTTGAAAGAGCTTAAGCTTATCTATCCTGCACACACACACACACACAGCTCCCACATCTGCAAACCATCTCTGATTAATTCCCCTCCCCGCACACACAACGCAGGTCACTTATGATCGTTCCCGTTTAATTAGCCACTACTTAGATGTCGGCGCTCTGCTGCAAGCCAGCTGCCTGTGCACTCCGATGGTTTGTCTGCCCAGCTGAACAGCAGCTTCGGGGGAGGGAGCTGGAGATCTGCCAGAGCGAGGCTTCGGACTCAGAGGAAGTCGAGTTAAAAGTATAAAGCAAGCACTGATCGGGGATTTTAAGGCTGCGTAAAGTAGTAAAGTCTGACATTTTGGTATTCATAGGTAAAACCAATAAGGGAGGAAAGTGCAAGACAATGAATGTAGGGCTGCAACTAATGTTTATATTCATTGTCAATTGATGTCGCTCATTTTTTCAGTTAATTGGTTTGTTATTTGGTCTATAAAATGTCCAAAAAATGTGAAAAATGTTAATTGTTATTGTTTCCCAAAGCCAAAGGCAACATCCTCAAATATCTTGTTTTTATCCACAACACAATGATGTTCAGTTAACTGTCACAGAGGACTAAAGAAACCAGAAAATATTCACATCTGAGAAGCTGAAATCAGAGAAATTGGACTTTTAATCGACTAATTGTTGCAACTCTAATTCCATTCCTAACACTATTCCTAATGATATAGTGGATTTAAAGAACATTTTTCTGAAAATCATAATAAAACACATGCAATAAGCGAAACCGTTTGTAGGAGTTTTTCCACTTTTACTGAAGTGAGGAAAGAAACAATACTCAGTAACAGGATATAGTTTATACAGGAAAAACAGAAACAAACCGAGCAAACATGTTCAAATGTATTAGGTTTTGTCGGTTTATTAATTAAAATAATATTATAATAAAACAAACTCTCAGCACTGAAACACTGAACACACACTCTCTTGTTCTGATGGAGCTTAAAAGCAGTCACAATAGGTCGCTTTGGACAAAATGTTCAATCAATCCAAATGATTGTGCGTAATGTCACGACCGGCCGTCCTTAAAAGAAGCGACTGTGCAGATGACCTGCCATCGCGCTCTTAATGGACCATTAGTGCTGCAGCGGTTGGTTGCCGTGGTGATCGGGTCAGCCTCCCACCCTCACAATGTCCCTTTTGTATGAGCAGCTTTTTTTTTTTTTTACATGAAATTAGCTTCATCCGGATGCAGCGATGATGAGGGTTTTTTCTTGTGTGTACGTCTTTTTGTGTGATGAGCTTTATTAATGAAGGCTAAAACACACAATGTATCTGTGTGTGTGTGTGCTTTGCAGACGGACTACTATTACCAGTACACAGAATGTGACAGCACAGGGTCACGATGGAGGGTCGCCATCCCTCGCAACCCAGGCTCCTGCTCACACCTTCCACCTCCAACCAGAGGAACAGACTGCTGTAAGTGCTGCCGGTGTGTGTTTTAAGACATGGAAGAAAGCTGACTGGACTTGCTTGAGGTTCTTGAAGACAAAGGCTTCTTGATTTCTGAAGAACCAAATAAGGCATTCGGACTAGAGATGAAACATCTTCAAGAACCTCAAGCAAGTCCAGTCGACTTTCTTCAAGCTCTTAGAAATGACCTGGATGACTCATGGTGTTCACCCTCTTTTTTCTCGCCGTGTCGCAGCTTTCTCCTGTCCGGCTGGGAAGTTTTTAGAGATGACCACGCAGCAGTGCACGCCGTGTGAAGCCGGCTCCTATTCGCTGGGCAGCGGCCTCCGTTTTGACCAGTGGGACGTCATCCCCGCGGGCTTCACCTGCCTGTCCAGCTTCTTGGACCCCGGGCCAAACGGAGAGGACATTCAGGCCTGCAACAGGTGACACAAACACTCCCGTTCCCACAGGTTAGACAGGTAAACACACGGTGTGGACTGCAGATGTGTTAGATTAAAATACATTGTACGACTATGTTTCATGTGTTTTGATGTTTTGCTGAGTGGGTTTTGTCCGTGCTGCAGCTCATCGTGGACGCCGCAAGGTGTGTATCTGGAGTCGAACCGCGATGAGTGCACGGTGTCTTTGGTTTACGCCGTCCATCTGGAGAAACAAGGCTCCGTCTCCTTCACCTACCAGTACCCCGACAGCAACATCTTCTTCGAGTTCTATGTAAGCACCTCTAAATGCCTCTTTTACTACAATATATTCATTTGCCAACATATCAGGCTTCCTCTGATGTTCCTCCTTTCTTGTAGTTCGTAAAGAGGATTTTGTTATTGTTACTTTTTTACGCCACAGAAGAGTCGTAGAGTGTCTTGATTGTTTAAATGCTCTTTCAGGAGATCTTGTTTGTGTAATTCATACAAAAAGTGTAAAAACAGCAAGTTGTGTTTGGTGACCTCACAATGACGACAGGCCAGCTGGCTAGCTGTTTCCCCCCGTTTCCAGCCTTTGTGCTAAGCTAAGCTAATGCACTCCTGGCTGTATCGTCATATTAAACTGACACATATGAGAGCAGTGTCGAATTCAAACCCACCTCGAGGAAGCGAATCAGCGTATCTTCCAAAATGTCAAACTATTCTTAGACAGAGGATATTTTGATCTAGCAGTGTCTCTTTCTAAGCATGAAAAGCTGAAGAAACTAATTATAACCAACATGAAGTGTCTCATTAAGGTGTTGGTCCACCACGTGCTTCCAGAACAGCTTCAGGTCTCTTTGGCATTGATTCTCCAAGTCTCTGATGAACACCATTCTTTCAAAAGATGTTCCCTCATTTGGTGTTTTGATAATGGTTGGTGGACAGCGCTGTCTAACACGTTGCTCCAAAATCTCCCATAGCTGTTCAGTTGGGTTGAGATGTGGTGATTGTGAAGGCCATAGCATTTGACCCAAAAGGACCCAAAATGCTTCGCACCTATATGGCAGCATCTGCATTTGATGTTTCTCCACTCTTTTATTCAGGTTTTTCCTTTATTCTGTCACCCGTCTATACATATTAACTCAAAATATCCTCTATCTGCACTTTTTGTCTACAGGTCCTTGCCTTCAAAAATCCTAACATACCCCAGTTTACAGAAGTAGCAAATGAATTAGTTTTTTTTCAGTTCATTTTTTTGTGGCTCATAACTGCCTTATCAACATATGTTCAGGTCCAGAACGAGCAGTGTCAGGAAATGGCCCAGGCCGATGACCAGAAGTGGATTAAAGACACTAACAATGGAGAATGGGGCACGCACACGGTGAGTATCTGCTCCTGCTTGTGTTAGCAGGGACAGTATTGCAGTTTGTGTGTGCTTCACTCGGTTGCGTGTCTTCTTTTTGTTTTTAGGTAAATTTGAAGTCCGGTATGAACATCCTGTACTGGAGAACCACTGGCATCGTGGTGGGAGGGAAGATGGTCAAACCCGTGCTGCTCAAGAACATCCAGATAGAAGGTAAGGTGTGACTCAAACACACAGAAACGTGGAAATAAACTCCCAAGATCCCTTCCTAGATATTAATCGCTCTCTGCTTTTCATTCAAGATGAAAAAGATTAAAAAAATGTCTCGTGTGTGTGTGCGTGTGCTGCTGCTTTAGGTGTAGCCTACACATCAGAGTGTTTTCCGTGCCGGCCCGGCTGGTTCAGCCCGACCCCCGGCTCCTCGTCCTGTCAGCCCTGTCCCAGCAACACCTTCTCCATAAAGGACGCGTCCTCCTGCACACCCTGCCCCGAACACCACTACTCACGTATGTAACAGCAGCATGAAACTGTCAAAAAAAGCTCCTCCTCAGACTAGTTTCCTCAATTAAAACTTCTACGAGCCCTGAAGTGCAAAAAATGTATGTACTTTACTTATTTAATTATTGAATTATGGTGTTTAATATCAAATTATGACAGTAGGTTAAGGTCAAGCTTCATTGTGCATGGTCCACACACAGAATAAATATAAATAGATATTAAATTATTTTAACATAGAATAGAGTAAAACAATAGAATAACCAATGAAACAGAACAAAACAAATAAAAGAAGAACCAAAAAAGGAGAATTAAACTACATTTACAACTGTAAATGTGAATATAGCGTGGTAGTAAATATTGTGAGGTAAACTTAACTGGAAATGAACTCATTATAAAAACAAATATTTACAATATATTATAATAAAATTGATTAAATAGATGCAGTCTTTAATGCATTTTATGTTGTGCAATTTGCATGTGCATATCTGCCAATACTTAGTACATGATGGTATTTATATATCTGCTGATAGCTGATCTGCTGCTGGCAATTGCCTAAGCTGTAATTGACTTTTCTATATAATATTTTATAGTTTAATTCAATGTAAAGTAAAATGCTAGTAAATTGGATTTTCCCAATATCAGTACAATACAGCTCAGTACAGCTCTTTTCCTTTGACAACACATACATTTCTCATATTTATTATAAATTTCTATTTTATATTCATCGTTCTTCAACATTTGCGGTACTTGTTTTTCGCTATGCACCAAAACAACGAGGTAAAGTCCTTGTATGTGAGAACCCACCCAGAAATGACCCTGATCCTAATTGCATTGTGGTCGTGGATGTTGTCTCGGCGTCATTGAGGACCGGTTCATCACGTCTCCGTCTCCTCTGTTTTTTGACTCCTCTCCCAGATGAGGGATGGGCAGAATGTAAGACGAGGCCGCCGTGCTCAGAGAAGGATTACTTCCAGATCCACACGGCCTGCGACAGCGAAGGGAAGGTCAGCAGCATCCACACGTTTCACATTTCACACACACACACACACACCTTTTTAATACTCAAGGTCAGACATACTTATATATAGTGACACTTCATGTTCACACAGTTCCACACATTCACATATGGAAGTCTTTAACTTGAATGTTTTTATCTTTAGTCTTTTTTTTAACTTGATTTTATATAAAGACAAATACAGAACAGAAGCAAAGATACAAACTAACTAAATAAAGAGAAGATACACGCACACACATGTACTATGTAGGATTTTGACTACACGCATACAAAACAACTGCAAACACCTACGATTGTCTTTCTATTCAACACATGATGAGCGTGCAGTCTTCTGTTTATCTCTGTGTTTAGTCTTAACAAAAGGGCATATAATAAATTATGCAGATTCATACAGGTGGTTAATGGTGCCTGTTGTGTGTGGAGTGTTTCACTGCATTACATTTAGATAGATAACAAACGCCGGAGACGTTTTGTCAGCTCCTAAAGGGCACTGTATCAGAAACCAGAGAAGTCACACGATGTGATAGAAAGGGAAATGATGAATAGCTCAGTGAGCACTTTGCATGTCATCTGATCCTAAACCAGCTTGCTTTGCACTCCTCCACGACCTTGGCCTGCTCTGATTCACAATTCTAAAAGAGAAAATAAAACACGCTTTGAATATTTAAAGCTTTATTGACAATTTTTATGTATCTGGTCTCTATTACTCCAAGCGCATTTTTATTTTTCCTGAAGTAAGACACTTAACAGAGCTCCTTCTTTCGCTGATCATAACCTCCGCGGCTTTGTCGGTTACAGACGCAGGTGTTGTATCGCTGGGTGGAGCCAAAAATCTGCGTGGAAAACATCACAGGGGCGGTGGAGCTGCCTGCAACGGGGCAGAGAGAGCCCTGCCCTCCCTGCAACCCCGGCTACTACAACAGCAACGACTCCACCTGTTTGCCCTGCCCGCCTGGCACCCACTCAGACGGCACCTACGGTAAACCTGCTCACACCCGTCCACACCTGGCACGTACTGTTAGCAAGGCACTGGTGGTGTATTGATTTAATCAGAGCTTTTGAATCTGTATTTATAAGGGAGACGGTGGCCTAATTGGTTTAGCGACACATACATGCTACCCTCATAAATGGAGAAACATCCTTTTCTATTCATGTTGTTGAACTAATTTGATTTGAAAGACAGGTGCAGACATTTTCCAGTAGATAAAGTACAAAACAGAACACACAGATATAAACATACATAACAAAAGAATAAATATGCATACACACACATACTTGGACATACTGTATTTATGCAGTGTATATGTGCACACATGCATACATAGTACACATGTATAGTTAAAACACACACACACTGTACCTATGCACCAATATTAAAAGTGAATTGATTATCAAAGTAGCTGCCATCAATCAATCAATCAAGGGACTAGTTGTTGCAGCAATACTGGAGTCTATTTGATCACATACTCTTCCATCCAAAGTCTGTACTTCCTGTTACTCTCCCTTGCAGTATCAGTTCAATTCATAGGAGTAATAAAGCCTCTCCATCTGGTCACGTAACGCTCTGAGCCGTCTGTCATTCTGAATTAAATTAGTTTAAAAGAGGCGACCCAGCTGCATAATCAACTCCTGAAAAGATGGTTCTTGTGCAAACATCGTGTTTTACCAGGGAGGAGAAAGTCATTGTGGTATCTAAATAAAGCTTCTGTGTGTGTGTGTATACCAGTGTGTGCTGAGTGTCCTGCAGGTACAGAGCCGGTGTTAGGTTACGAGTACAAATGGTGGAACGTGCTGCCTTCCAACATGAAGACTTCCTGTTTCAACGTGGGCAACTCCAAATGTGACGACATGAACGGTGAGCACAGAGACACCCCGAGGGAGTGAGGCTCAGAGGAAACTACTTTACTAACTAAATAATAAAATACCAACTACCCACTGTCAACCTACTTACTACCAACTAACTCGACATTACCACCAGTTGTAGTTTGCATTATTTTAGTTAGTTAGTAAGTTTATAGGTTAACAGTTGTCAATACGTATAAACTGACTCAAGTCAACTCAAATACAAACTACTTCAACTTCAATCTACTAACTAACTAACTAATGAAATATAAACTACAACTAACTATCAGTCTGTTTACCAACTGATTAATTAACTGTATATACATTTAAATAACTACTAAGTAATGAAATACTAACTACCAAATTTCAACCTTTCTATCTAGCTAACTAATGAAATACAAACTACCCACTATCAACCTGCTAGGTAACTAACTACAGTTCTAACTAGCAACTATACACCTTCTAACAACAAAATAACTACCATGTAATGAAATACTAACTATCAAATGTCAACTGACTCACTAACTAACTACTATATACATACAACTAAATAACTACCAAGTAATGAAATGCTAACCTACTAACTAACTAACTAACTAACTAACTAACTAACCACTGCAATACAAACTATCTACTATCCACCTAACAACCTACTAGGCAACTATCTACTTACTAACTACAGAACTAAGTATTAACTATACATTTTAATACCTGAATAACTACCAAGTAATGAAATACTAATTACAAATTGTCAACCTACTCACTAAGTATTTAGTTAGCAGTAACTATACATTCAAACAACTAAATATGTCCAAGTAATGAAATACTAAATACCTTCTAACTGAGTAACTCACCATGAATTATCTATCTACAAACTAATTAAGTAGATTTAATTGATTTAATTTAATTGAGTAATTCAAATTTACATAAAACATGTTTTCTGTCCACCTTAAACCACCTCTCACCGACAGACTTATTTACATCGTCTTACATACGAGATGGTTTTGGATGTAAAATAACATCATCTGTCATCGATAAGGTACGTTGTGTTTACATCACGTCTGTTGTCCATCAGGATGGGAGGTTGCGGGGGACCACATTCGCAGTGGAGCAGGTAGTTCAGATAACGACTATCTCATCCTCACCCTGCACGTGCCCGGCTTCAAGTAAGTGTGTGTGCTCTCTGTGGTAGCTGTGCAGTTGTGTGAGGTTTTAATTTATCTATCCAAGTGTGGACGGTGCTGAAAGAGAAAATCCAGATGTGTCATCATCTCTCTGCTGTCTTTACAGAGACAAAGAGGTTTTGTTGGGAGTAGCTGCCTCCTAAAATCCACTTTGACAATACTGCAGTACAAGTGTCTCATCTAAATCTGTGTTTGTGTTTCTGTGGCAGGGTCCCAGCCTCTCTGTCAGGCATGACCGGTAGTGAGTTTGGCCAGATAACCTTTGTGTTCGAGACCATCTGCTCCGCCGACTGCGAGCTCTACTTCATGATGGTGCGTGCCCGACTCTGTGTTTACGGCTGAGGGTGGTAATTAGGTGACTAATACCACCAGCGAGCCAGAGCAAGTCGCGTTTGCCTCCAGCTGTGGTCCGGCTGATCACGGCGTTCTGCGTACTGTTGCTCAGTTTTCCCGTATGACTGTTTTTTTTTCTTCTGCGGCGCCCCCTGCAGGACGTGAACCGGAAGAGCACCACGGTGGTGGAGTCCTGGGATGGCAGTAAGGGGAAACAGTCGTACTCGCACAGCATGACCAGGAACGCCTCCGTCACATATACATGGGCCTTCCAGAGGACCAACCATGCTTTTGACGTAAGTGACTCTGGTGATGCCAATTCCAAGTTAAAAGGAAATTAGATACTCAAAAGTAATATAAAAATTGAAATGCAAGACATTTAAACACGTAAAATAAGTTGGAAGTAAAATGGTGAGTTAACATTAATAAAAGCTCTTTTTTTTTGAAGGATACGTTTTTGTGATTCCTCAACTTCTAATCTACTGTAGTGCCATCGCCTGGTCAAAATGTACTTTATTAGGCACAAACTACCTGCAAAACTATGATAAGATTCCCATCAGCTTTGTGTTTAGAGCAAATTATTTTGCAAAAATAGGAAACATTACCTGCTAAATATGTTAGTATATTCTTTTGGGGAATATTTATTTAATGTTTAATTTACTGGGACAGGTATACAGTATGACACAGTGCCCCGTACCACAGCATTTATATATATATATATATATATATATATATATACTGTATATAATATATATGCAGAAATATATGCGAAATTCAACAAGAAAATATTTGTGTCTTTTTTTTAATAACCACGGTTTTCTTCTTATTATTATACTGTCTTTTTTCTACAAGTTATGTTCTTAGATACTCAAGAAACATGAATATTTTTGCATTACTTCAGAGTTTAATTTATATTTTGTGGTGTTTAACATGAAAAAACAATAATTTTTAATACACATTTTTAGTGTACGTATATATATGTAGATATAAATAACAAACGTACTATAATATAGAACAACATTACTGATAACGAATGCACTTTAATTAAATATAAAAGAACATATTTATACCCCTGAATATGTTTCTATCCTCGTCCTGTGTGTTTGTAGGTGCGTCGTTATGTCAGCGACATGGTGAAGCTGTACTCCGTCAGCGTGACCAACGTCCTGGACGGGGTGGCGTCGGCGTGCAGGGCCTGCGCTCTGGTACCACAGAACTCCCAGCGGGCCAGCTCCTCCTGCATTCCCTGCCCTGCCGGTTTTTACATCGACAGAGACACCAACCGATGCCAGGAGTGCCCGCCCAACACACACCTGGCAGGGCGGCACACCTACGGCCAGGACGCGTGCCTCGCCTGTGGGCCGGGAAGTATCAGCAACAAGGTAGAGACGTTTTGGCTCTGATATCAAAACTATACATTTTTAATACCTTCTATTGAGAAACATAAATATATTTCTCTACAATTAAACATTTTTTCATGACACAAAAAGATGTTAAATGTTGTCCAAACACACGCCACACCAAAACTTTGCCCAAAGAAATAAGTTTAAAATTTGTGAAATTTTACTTTAATATTAGGAACTATCTAATTCCAGGCATGAGTAAACAAGATAACATTTTATTTGTGGTTTTATCTAAACCACAAATAACTGATGCTTGGTAAACAGTCCTACTCGGGATTAACGAGTGGTGATTGGTTTAAGATAAAGACCAGTATATTAACATTTGTTTGATTTGTTTTTAAATTATATTTTATATATATTTTATTTATATTTTAGATTTTAAGTTTAATAAGAAACATTTGGAGCATCCTCTGTGATTCTGAGAAAGAAATACCAACAATGTGTATGAAAACTTTACATCTGTTCAGTTTTGGATCAGTATGTGGTATTACATCAGGCCAAATAAGGTTTGTAAAATTCCTGTTTCATAGACTAAGCCACTATAAGGTTGATTTACAGTTATTACAGAGGACAGTTAACCAAGAACAAAAACCCTGTTAACTTGCTAAAAACTTTTACAACTGTAGATTACAGTAATAAAATAGTTACTACTGTTATAAAGCAGAAATAACAGATTATTACATTAAACAGAAATGTAATACAGTAAATAGAAATTTCAACATTGTTTGCACAAGAAATGTGAGACTGCAAATAAGTGATATATAACTGATAACTGCTTATTCATTATTTAATTTATCATTATTTATCTGTATAATTAGTTTGTTCTTGTTCATAGTCCATCTAATGTGTTGCACGTGTTGTGATTCCCAGCTTGCCTGTTGAGAGTTCATCCTTTTCTTTCAGGAACACTCTCGGTGCTACAGCGACTGCTTCTTCACCCACACAGAGAACAACCGTACGCTGACCTTTGACCTCAGCCCGCTGAGCGACGTGGCCTCGCTGATCATCGGCCCGAGTTTCACCTCTAAAGGCACGAAGTACCTTCACCTGTTCAACATCAGTCTGTGTGGCCACGAGGTAATTCACACATTATTAGTCACTGTTTCAGTGCAGTTTTGTGTCTCAGTCTTTATGAAAAGTTAGTGATCAGCACTCATAATTAGGCTTTGTATGAAAGCAACACTGCACTTTTTAATGTGCAGCAAATGAGAAGTGCCATTTAATATTGAATTTAGTGTTATATAGTGTTATATTTTAAAATGACACTCTAAGCCTCTTGTGACTTTACTTTTCTTTACTAGCTCTTTAAAAATATTGTAAATTGTGTTTGTGTTGTGTCCACCAGACTTTATTAAATATCACAGATACAAACTGACAATTTCCATATCTTATTTTGAAGATTTATTCGCAATGTCAAATGCATGCAGGCCTGTCACCCCAGTCTGATAACATGATAAAAACGCTGCAGGGAAATGTCAAGCGTAACCATAGCAACTGGCATATCACTTTAATGCCGCCTGTATGTCTGCTGCAGGGGAAGAGAGCCGCTATCTGCACAGATAACGTCACCGACGTGTCCAGCAAGGACGACCAGAGCGACTCGGCTCAGTTTGTCAACTCAGTCGACAGCTTCATCTGTCAATCAACCATCATCCCAGCGGATGGGCGGGGCTTCAGGATGGCTATTTCCTCCCAATCCATCAGCCTTGCAGATACTTTCATCGGTATGATGCTTGTTAAATGGCAGTATGTGGCTCTACGATTGTTATCAGGTAATTAATTTAATCTGTGTTTCTTTTCCAGGCGCCACAGTCGACACCGTCCTGGATGGGGTGAACGCTAAACCAGATCTTTTTCCTGAAAACTCAAAGGATGTTCCAGACATCAACTTTTTCTACAGGTACGGTATGACAGACAGATTGTGCTGATTTTTTCATTGGATCTGAGTCCTAAATGCGTCCTCATTTCCTTTCAGGTCAACACAGGCGACGGCCTCATGTGAACAAGGCCGCAGTTCAGTCATCACAGTTCGCTGTAACCCTGAGAAGTCTGAGCAAGGAGAAGTTTCAGTGCCCAGGTAGGCGATCATTTATTCTGTGTATGAAATGGTGCTTTAATTTAAGCAAAAATGTTGTTTCTATTTTTTACAAACATGTCCCGTGAGATTTTCAGTTATTAATACTGAAGAAATGTTTAGTAAAATACAGAATCAGAATCAGCTTTATTGGCCAGGAATTTGACTCCAGTTTTTGCAGTACCCTCTCGTACTTAAAAGGTCAAGAAAAATAGAAATAAATAAATAAATAAATAAATAAATAAACATAAATATAACATAAACATAACATAACATAACATAACATAACATAACATAACATAACATAACATAACATAACTTGTGTGTGTGAACTATGGAGTGCAACATGCCGCACCAGAACATTTAGAGATTATGTAAGGAAATTATTATGTGCATTTGTTTTGCAGGAACTGTTCTGCAGGAACATGTGATGGATGCACGTTTCACTTCCTGTGGGAAGAGCGCCAGCGCCTGCCCGCGACTGCTCTGAGGACGACTACCACCAGATAGAAGGAGCGTGCAAGGGAGGTGTCCAGGTAACACACACACACACACACACACACACACACACACACACACACACACACACACACACACACACAAACGTCACATTTCTGATGTTTTCTGACAAACTGAATCACTCACTCTCTCAGAGAAACATTTGTTATGTATCCCTAAAGAGACAAGAGACTAACTAACCTAAAACTATGAAATACCACATTAAAGTGCAGAGAAGCTGCAAGACTGATGAATTTCTAATCAAGTATCAAACCTCTACACTCACTTTATATTATTAAAGAGCCATCCAGGTAACCTGTGAGCTAAACAGCAAATACATCATCCAGAGATTATAAACTATTTATAACAATTATGTAAAAAGTGACCTAAATAGATTTGTATTCCATTCAGCTTTAGACTATAACTCTCTCAGACAAACACACAGCTGTGTGCTTTATGAAAGTCCTCTCAAGAGTTCATTTATCTGTACAAATTCACAAACAAAACGAACAAAATGATTTAAATAACTCTAAACCACATAAGAATCCCATTTATTAAAACTAAATTGTTTTTCGTTGAGCGAAAGCATACTATGCTAGTAAATTATCTGATGAAGGCCCAAACCTGGTGATGAAATAAAGAAGATTTTTCCGGTTAGTCTCATTTTAAATGTGCAGCAGCTCTTTGCCCAAGACAAGGAACACTGAAACATTGAATTGAAGGAACATTTTAATCTCACTTGTGCCTCAGAAATAGAACAAATAGCAATCTGTCTTCTCCATCAGTTGACTTATAAAGCCAAATCTCTGCTTGCAGAGTAAAAAAAATGTGTAAATTCTTCACCTGTCACCCTCCAGGAAACTCTCTACGTGTGGAACGAGCCAAAGTTGTGCACCAAAGGTGTATCGCTGCCTCCCAGAAGCTCCTCCCCGTGTGAGGCCATCGCCCTGTGGCTGAAGGTCGGGGTTGGCGGCGGGGCGTTCGTGGCTGTGCTGCTCATCTCGCTCACCTGCTATTTCTGGAAGAAAAACAAGAGGTAAGAGGCCAATCGGATGCCACCGCCAGTCTCAAGTCAGGGCCAACGTGCTCATTAAGATCGCCTTGAAGTGTTATTTAAAGGTGGAGATGTCAGCAGCTGTTTGTCAGTGACACTACAGGCTGTGTTTTTACCTTTACTTTATTTGTTGTTTTTTACTTTAGTCACATAATCAGGCTTTAATCTTTAAAATAGCCTACTTGTGACCCTTTATGGTTATTTCTTTTCATAACAGAAGTTGTGAACAATCAAACCATTTAATTTTTATTCTCAAACTTTTATCGATTAAATCATGTGATTTCATTTTGGTCTACATTATATTTCAGAAGAACAAACGTTTGGTAGAATCTCCTTGATATTTTGATTAATCCTCAACTTTTCAGATTAAGAGAAAACATAGTATATGCACTCGCCTTCAAACACGTACACGCTGGATGTCGTCTCTGCTAAATAACATGCTGCCTCACGATGACGGTGTCCCTGTGGTTTGCGGTCAGGCTGGAGTACAAGTATTCCCGTCTGGTGATGTCTGCCAACAAGGAGTGTGAGCTGCCAGCTGCAGACAGCTGCGCTCTGGCTGAAGGGGAGGAACCCGACGACGACGTGGTCTACACCCAGAAACCCTCCCTGCTGGGGAAACTGCGGGCCATCGCTAACAAGGTGAACATGCACTCGTTCTTTCTTTCTTTTACTTCACTTGACGTGTCATAACTTTTCACTACATGCATGTCGGTTGTAATCCTATCTTCCTTTCAAGTTTAAGCACAAGTTAACTGAAGACGTGTGCTACTTTTTAAAAATATTTTAATCATTTATCGCAAGATTTGAGTCAGAGGATTTTTGAGAGTTTTTGCAGTTTTCATGGAAATCTATTCAATAGCTGTTGAAATATTTCACCCAAAACCACAAATATCAACCCTTATAGTGGTGGTAGAGGGAAAAAAACACCCCTTCTTGCAAACATACAAGTTTTTATAGGCCGATAACATCTTTAACATGTGTATTTTTCAGCAAAAGGATGGAGAGAGCAGCGAGTCTGTGCAGCTGAACTCGTCCCAGTGTGATCGATGGGTCCTGGGATAAACAGAGGCCGGCAGAGACAGAGAGATTTAAATAATGGAGGATCAGTCGGTCGGCAGCCGTGTCACTGCCCTCCTCCTTATGTGTCCTTTGCCCCCTCGTTCGGGGGGGGGGGCCCTAAACAGACCCCAGTTTTCGCTGGAAAACGGTTGCCGCTCGGATGCTGGCAGAAACCGGCCGGTGGCTTTTTCTCCTAAAACACAGGAAGGAAACTGCTGTAATGCCGTGGATGCTTCAAGAGGCGGCAAATGAAAGAAAAACATGCTTTTAATGTTTTTTTTTTTGTATGTTTTGTATTTTTATTTGGTATTTTCTGTTCAGAGTCACGTATTTATATCAATGTTATAATAATGAACCTTTATTAAAGTCCTCTTTGACTTTGGGGTTTGTGTGTGGATGTTTAAAGTTCATGATATTGGCACTAGAAAGGAAATGAAGGTGGATGGAGGTGTCCTGTTAACCGTTTACAGCTCCCTCCATCATTGCCAGTTAATTAGAGACAAATAATAAAACACTTTCTTGGTTTCAAGCTTCTTAAATGTGAGGATTTGCTGCTTTTCCTTTATGTACTTTGAGAATTTTAATTAATTTTTAATAATTTTGAGCTCCAGCTGAACCAACTCCGGCAGTAAATTACTGTATTAATTATATAAATAACATAATATATATAATAATAAATTACTCCCAGCTTCCATTTTTCTGCATGAGTACTATTACTTTCCTTTAAGTACATTTTCCTAATAAAACTTGCATACTTTTACTTCTGAATACTTCTTCCACTGCTGACTGTTTGCTCAAATAATATGTTAAAGGTAAAATAACACACCTGTAAGTGAAGAGTTTGAGCTACAGATGGAAAAATAAGCATGTTGTTTATGTTAACTCATCAAAACTGAAACTTTAAGTTAATTTTTTAGTACTTTTACATAAGTAAACCATCTAACTTATGTAAATTTAAATCAAAATGACACACCTGTTAGATGGGGAAAAGGTATATTTAGCTGATAATACATACTTTTACTTATATGTTATATTTATATATTACTTAAGTAAATAACTAACTAAAGAATAAGTTAAAAAACAAAATTATTGATTGTTGAAATAATATTACACACCATTTTAGTGAAGATTTTGACTTATAGATGGAAAAATAAGCATGTTGTGTGTTTTAACTCATCAAAACTGAAACTTTATTTATTTATCTTTTTGTACTTAAGTAAAATACAGTACATCAGTAGATGGGAAAAAGTATATTTAGCTGATAATAACTTTACTTTGACACTGGTTTTAATACTTTAACACCTCCGGGGTCTTCGCCCGGGCGGTCGCTCTCTCCAGTCCCGGCAGTCACGCCTCCTCTCCGGGCTCGTCCTCCGCTGAGCTCCGCCCCTCTCACTGGAAGACCACCTCCTCCTCCTTCTCCTCCTCTTGTTGTCCAGCCATCGTCGAAACTTCAAAACCGATTTGGGAGTTTGCGGCTGTCGGATTTGTGTTTTCGCACCGGGGGATGCTGCGAGGGGAAGTCGGCATGTGAAAGTTTTGCGCGGACGAAACTCGACAGCGTTAAGCGGAGGAGATGAACCCCAGCTGGTAGCCGACGGTAGGAAACTTTCTTCTTTTATCGTGGCTCCTCGTTTCATTTCCGAGGGCATGGACATGAAAACAATCACGGCCCGGACCGCAGCGGTGTGGCTTAGCTATCGGCACTCAGATATGGAGATGTTTTTTCACCACACACCTTTAAAATGGGAGAAATTAGCTGTTGTTTTGACGCGCTTATTTTGTCCGTTTTTAACGCGGAGTTTGGTTTAACCGTAAACTGAAGAAGTTCAGAGCAGTGACGTCACGTCGAGCAGAGGATCTCCACTTTGTTAAAATTGAAATAAACTTATTAAAAGGACAAACAGTGAATCAATATATTACATTACTTAAATAAAAATATAACACTTATTATTTAAACATGTAACCTCTGGTGGAAAAATAAAAGTACATTTACTCAAGTACTCTGCTTAAGTACAATTTTAAGGTACTTACTTGACTATTTTCATTTCATACTACTTTACACTTTATACTCCATTACACTTATTTAATAACTTACTTTGCAGATTCAGATTATGAATCAGCTAATAAATTATATTATTTTACATGAAGCTTACCAGAGTAAAGGACCTGAGTACATTTACTCAAATACTACACTTAAATATAAATTTTAAGTACTTTATCTGAGTATTTCTATTTTATGCTGCTTTATACTTGTACTCCACCACATCCTGCACCTCAGAGACAGATGCTGTACTTTTACTTTACTCTATAAATGTATATTTACAGACAAATCAAGCAATTATTTTGTGAAATATTTGTTATGAACTGCAGTAAAACTCTCACTTGAATTAAACATGCAATTTGAAGAAATGACCTTTTAGCTCTGGAAAACAATTATTAAGTCCAACATTATTATCTGTTTATTGCTGAGGGGGAAATTTTTGGCACATTTGTAAGTAAGTAATGTTACTTTCTAGTACTGTGTTTTTTTTTTTAAACTATATTTTTAAATCTATTTAGAAAGTACATTGTTGGTAGAAATTCAAATGCTCATTTTCAGTAATCTCAATGCAAGTGTATTAATTATCATTCGAGTTTTGTCTGTAAACCTGAAGCATCACTTTTAATGATAGTTTGTTAATAATATACTTTAAGTGTTTGTGTACTTTTGTCTTTCACAGGTACACCACTACAGCTTCTCCATACTCCTGCTAGTCGAAGTGGTAAGTTTCTCTCCTCCTCGTTGTGATGGGGTGCCAGCGCAAAATGTTTACAGATAATGTGACGAAACAGGACGAAGAGATTAGTTCGGTGTCTGGTTTGTGATCATGGTGACACGAAAAACCTCCAACAGATGTCAGATGTTGCTAAAAAGAACATTTATTTACTTCTTTTTTTATTTAATCCAATGCTAGCCTGTTATAATGATGTACAGGATGATTTTAAGTCACAAAAGTTCATATTTTCTAAATGTTTGTGTTTATTCATTGCGTTTCCCTGCACAGTGCAGAAGACAATAACATAAATCTGAATAAGCTTTATTGACAAAGTAATGTGAACAAACATAATGAATTTGACTTTAACTTGAGCTTAATACACTTTACACACAGTTCAATAAAAATTTACAGGAAGCTGAAATAAACACAGCTAAAATAATATAATAATGATTAACAACATACAGAAAAGTTAAGTGTTCCTGTTAACGGGTGCAAATATTGCAAAGGAATAAATATTTAATGGGTAATAAAATAGATTGTTTTATATACATGAAGTGGGTGGTTATGTACGATATATCCATGTATACATGTCAGTCTTTAGCATGAGGGATGTATATTTGAATGATGATATGTACATGTTATCTTTAATTATTATATATAATGAAATAATTAACTGATTTAAACACACTCAGTCCAACATATGGAAGCCCATTTCTGCCAATATGATGTGAAGAAAAAGATCCTGTAAGCCATTTTAATGAGAAAGTTTCTTGAAATAATGACTCTTTATTTTTAGATAGAGTCATTTATTTTGAGACCAGCTCATTATTTTGAAATACTTCATTCATTCTTCATACAGTCATTTAAAAAAAAGTTTTTCCAGAAAGTTTCTTATTGTAATGACTTAACAAGATGTTTTTGTTTTGTTTTTTTCATCACATAGGCAGTAAAGGGCTTCCATAATAACAGATAATTTAGGAGTGTCTTTTTAATAAACTTTTTAATGTTGTCTTTTCATGCTTTCTTTATAATTTGTTTTCTTTCAGCGCTCGTCGATTCAGTCATGGCTCGTGGTTGCATCTGCTGCGTTAAGTATATGCTCTTCCTCTTCAACCTGCTCTTTTGGGTAATTATTCCACATACATGTTACACACACACACACACACAAATAAACAAACAATGGACTTTTAGATGTTAGCGTAAATCAGTTGAAGATCAACAAAACCAATTTCAGCGTCATTAAATCAGCAGGAAGTGTCTGAGTTTCCTGTGTGTGTTTCAGCTGGGTGGGTGCGGGTTGCTGGGTGTCGGCGTGTGGCTGTCGGTGTCTCAGGGCAGCTTCGCCACCCTGTCGCCCTCCTTCCCGTCGCTCTCCGCCGCCAACCTCATCATCACCCTCGGCACCGTCGTCATGGTGACGGGTTTCCTGGGTTGCCTAGGCGCCATCAAGGAGAACAAGTGCCTGCTGCTGAGTGTGAGTGCACTACAATACCCATCATGCATCGCCAGTTTTTTTTTTAAATATACTTTGAGTGTCTACTTTAGTTATGGTGTATTCAGGTTATGTTGGAATTTCAAACGTTGGAACAACTTGGTGGTTAAAATCAGTGGCTTAAAGGAAGAAATCATCCAAACATACTACATTAATTAATTTTTAAACTTACCAAACCCCACGTTTATTTAAAAGCTGAAATTAAGAGTATTTCTAAGTTTTACATTTCTCAGGTCGAAGCATTTCAGTCTGACGCCTTTCTTCTTTTTCTTCAGTTTTTCATCGTTCTGTTGATGATCCTCTTGGCCGAACTCATCCTCCTCATCCTGTTCTTCGTCTACACCGACAAGGTAAGACACAGTAAAGGATCATTGGTATGCACTAATGATCCTCCCCTTGCTGTGGGTGAGCGCAGTTACCTACACATCCCATGATCCACCTCTTCACCTCCGTTTGCCCAGGTGAGCGAAAATGCCAGACGGGACCTGAAAGAAGGGCTGGTGCTGTACAACACAGATAACAACGCCGGGCTGAGGGATGCATGGAACACCATACAGGGAGAGGTATAATACACCCACAGATATCAAATTATTTAATATACTTTGATTTTTTATTGTTTGTACTCTTATTTTTAATCCAGCTGTTATCCTGTAAAGCACTTTGTAATTTGAGCTTCAAGTTAAAGTTTGTAATGCAGTTTTTAAAGCTATAATGGCCTGTTCTGCTTGTGCACCAGTGGCGATGTTGTGGAGTGATGAACCACAACGACTGGTACGCTGCCTTGCATGAGAACGTGGTTCCTGACCCCTGCTGCCAGCAGTTTTACCAGGACTGTGGACGCAACGCCTCCAATACCTTCTGGACACGGGTCAGTGTTTGCATGTGTGGTTATAAAGCCTTAAAGTAGGAAATAAAGTTCACTCATATTAGGGGTGGGGGAAATAATAATTCTACGATGCATCTCGATGCTTTGTTGAATGATTCGATGCAGTTACGTCTACAATCGATTGTCAACGCAGCTTTCAGCAATGCCATTTCCGGAGTTTGGTCTGTTATGTAAAATGTGTGCTGTGTTCACACTCTGGACCATGAAGACAAAGCAGAAATACAAAGCTGCAAGAGAAATACAAATACAAAAGAAATGAAACCACCATCATTTTTTTACAGAATATGTACACAATTGTTTGTATTGATGGGGAAAAATGCATCAAATAATGATAAATCAATAATCAAATTTCTGATTATCTGAATCAGAATTGTATCATGAGGTGACTGACAGTTCCCATCCTTAGTACATATCCTTTTAACTCTAAATATAGTGGAGCATGTGGGGAAATACTCTTATTTGCTTTGCTAAATTCTGCCTACTAGCACCTCGACAGTTCACTCATTTGTAATGAGAAAAAAAGATATAACATGTGAATCAGTGAGCTCTAGATTTGCTCAAAGCTGAATCTTTTGTACCTTTGTGTTCAGCGTTTATGCTAAGCTAACAGGCTATTGGCTGGACAGACAATGAGTGGGAGCGATGTCTCCGTCGAAGTCTCAGGAGGAAAGCCAACAAGCAGATTTCCCAAAATTTCAAACAATAAACAATCTCAAACTCTGCTTCGGTTATTTATGATATTACATTTAGCTGATGCTTTCATCCAGAACAACTTATAATTAGTGCATTCAGCCACGTAGAGACAGAGTCATTCAATTAAATGAACTACATTTAAAAACAATAAGAGATTCAGATATTTATTTTAGTCATTTTACCAACAACAGTGTTTGTCTTGACAAGTGATATTTAAAATAATAAATCTTCAGAGCTGAGGGTGCAGTTGTATTTTTTTTTTTTGTGGAAGTTTGTGCTCCTTTTTTCACCTGCTGCACCTCCTGAGTGTCTTTCAAACATAATCACAGAAAATAAAATGACAAAAACACCACAAATAGAGACAAGATTGGGAAAAAAATTACTTTTAAATCAAGTGTTTTTTTCTTCCTTCTTTTACTTCGGCATTAAAAACCTACTGAACACAATTAGAAAAATGTTAGTTGTCTGTATGACTCTGTAATAAAACTTCCTCTCCTTACTAATGGCTGTCGGTGTGCGTTTTCAGGGTTGCTATGAGAAGGTGGAGGAGTGGCTGGATGACAACAAACACCTCCTGGGTACCATCGCCATGTGTGTGTTGGTCATACAGGTAAAGCGGCTCTTTGTTGCAGTGCGAATTTCAATCTGTCACGCAGTTTGTTTATTTTTAAGACGTCGTTCTGCGTTTTGTCTTTCCCAGCTCCTTGGCATGGCGTTCTCCATGACGCTTTACCAACAGATCCACCGAGCGGGGAAGAAGTACGAAGCCTGAGAGAAAGGTCATTTCGAGCTGTTCATATCGGGTACATAATATTCTGCCCAATCTGTTACCCTCACCTTGTGTTTATAGTCACAATAAGCCAGTTACCTTGTGCCACTACAACCTTTTAGGTCACATTTTTCATCTATCCACCCATTTATTGTTGTGAATAGCATTTAAAATAGTCTCTTATCATTAGTTGTTTTTAAAATCACAATGTAATGTGTGTTTTTATGAGGAGCAAGACAAGAGAAAAGACTGAGTAAAGGAAGAGTGAGGGGAGTAGTTGTAGAGTTTTTTGGTTGTTAAAAGCCATGCCTGTGGAAGAATATACTGCATTGATCCATTTAGATAAAACAAGTGTCGTGTACTAACATGTTCAATAAAAGCACTCTTTCACAAATGTGAGAATTGTTTGTTTCAGGCATACAGATACTTGCTGACTTGCAATGTGTGTTTTTGGTATCTGCTATCACCCCGACGGTCAAACGCCAGCTCTTTGATGATCCAGACAAAAGACAGGCGAGATTTCAAACGTTTAACAAAGGTTAAGGTAAAGGTTCATCAATCAAAACACAGTTTGATCACTTGAGGTGTGAAATATTTGACCTGTTTTTTTAGGTGACAATGTTTGTGGTTAAACTGAATTTTACTGAGAAAAGAGAGTCATTAGTTCGACTTTACAGAAACACGTTAAGGCGAATAGAGATTTAAATCAACAGCTAACATGACATTTATCTAAAAGTGCTGGTTTGAGGGAGTTGGTCACATTCTTTGACAGGCAGCACACAAAGACAACTGATCACAGCGGGGTTTTTTTAGATTAATCTTAACATAAAGAAATAGTTCGACATTTTTCTGAATTAAAGTACAGCTTCTCGAAATGTTCCCAGTGCATTACATAAAAGCTGCAGCCTGTGGTGGAAGAAATACTCAACTCTTTTTTACAAATAAAAGTCCTGCATTCAGGATTTCACAGCTAAATATATTTAAGTAAAAGTACTTGTACTCTTATAATAAATCATTTTGTAATATTTTTACTAATGATTTAACAGTCGCTGCTGGAGAAAGAGCACATTTAAACTACTTTATTTACAGTTTAACATATATATAGAATATGCATCCATCCATCCATCCATCTTCATCCGCTTGGATCCGGGACCGGGTCGCGGAGGCAGCAGTCTGAGCAGAGATGCCCAGACTTCCCTCACCCCAGACACTTCCTCCAGCTCTTCCGGGGGGATCCGAGGCGTTCCCAGGCCAGCCGAGAGACATATAGTCTCTCCAGCGTGTCCTGGGTCTTCCCCCGGGGCCTCCTCCCGGTGGGACACGCCTGGAACACCTCCCTAGGGAGGCGTCCAGGGGGCATCCGAAATAGATGCCCAAGCCACCTCAGCTGACTCCTCTCGATGCGAAGGAGCAGCAGCGGCTCTACTCTGAGCTCCTCCCGAGTGACCGAGCTTCTCACCCTATCTCTAAGGGAGCGCCCAGCCACCCTGCGGAGGAAACTCATTTCGGCCGCTTGTATCCGATCTGCGATCTTGTCCTTTCGGTCATTACCCAAAGTTCATGACCACCATAGGTGAGGTGGGAAGCGTAGATTGACCGGTAAATCGAGAGCCTTCGCCTTTCGACTCAGCTCCTTCTTCACCACGACGGTCCGGTACACCGACCGCATAACTGCGGACGCTGCACCAATCCGCCTGTCAATCTCCACGCTCCATCTTTCCCTCACTCGTGAACAAGACCCCGAGATACTTGAACTCCTCCACTTGAGGCAGGACCTCTCCACCTTCACCCGGAGAGGGCACGCCACCCTTTTCCGGTCGAGAACCATGGCCTCTGATTTGGAGGTGCTGATTCTCATCCCAGCCGCTTCACACTCGGCTGCAAACCGCTCCAGCACATGCTGAAGGTCCTGGCTTGATGAAGCCAACAGGACAACATCATCTGCAAAAAGCAGAGATGAAATCCTGTGGTTCCCAAACCGGACTCCCTCCGGCCCCTGGCTACGCCTAGAAATCCTGTCCATAAAGATTATGAACAGGACCGGTGACAAAGGGCAGCCCTGCCGGAGTCCAACATGTACTGGGAACAGGTCTGACTTACTGCCGGCAATGCGAACCAAGCTCCTGCTCCGGTCGTACAGAGACCGAACAGCCCTTAGCAAAGGCCCCCGGACCCCATACTCGCATGGAGCACTCCTCCCCACAGAATACCACGAGGGACACGGTCGAATGCCTTCTCCAGATCCACAAAGCACATGTGGACTGGTTGGGCAAACTCCCATAAACCCTCAAGCACCCTGCGGAGGGTATAGAGCTGGTCCAGTGTTCCACGACCAGGACGAAAACCGCATTGTTCCTCCTGAATCCGAGGGTCGACTATCGGCCGAATTCTCCTCTCCAGTACCCTGGCGTAGACCTTCCCTGGGGAGGCTGAGAGCTGAGTGTGATCCCCCTGTAGTTGGAACACACTCTCCGGTCCCCCTTTTTAAAAAGAGGGACCACCACCCCAGTTTGCCACTCCAGAGGCACTGTCCCCAACCTCCATGCAATGTTGCAGAGGCGTGTCAGCCAAGACAGCCCCACAACATCCAGAGACTTGAGGTACTCAGGGCGGATCTCATCCACCCCCGGCGCCTTGCCACCGAGGAGCTTGCGAACTACCTCAGTGACTTCGGCTTGGGTGATGGACGAGTCCACCTCAGAGTCCCCAGCCTCTGCTTCCTCACTGGAAGGTGGCAGCAGGTCGGTGGGATTGAGGAGATCCTCGAAGTATTTCTTCCACCGTCCGACAATGTCCTCAGTTGAGGTCAACAGCTCCCCACCCGCACTGTAAACAGTGTTGGCAGAGTACTGCTTCCCCCTTCTGAGGCGCCGGACGGTTTGCCAGAATCTCTTCGAGGCCGACCGATAGTCCTCCTCCATGGCCTCACCGAACTCCTCCCAGACCCGAGTTTTTGCCTCCAGGACCGTCCTGGGCTGTGGCTTGCTTGGCCTGCCGGTATGCATCATATTTTATAAATTGAGTATATGTGTTTTTTGCAAAATGCAAGTAAAAATCCTGTATTTAAACCTCTAAGTGTACTAATGTTAACCTGCAGAAATATCAGCAGAATTGTACTTCAAGTATCAAATGTAAAAGTACTCGTTATGCAGAAAAATGGTGCCTGTTAGTGTTGAATATTACACATTATATTATTCGGATTATTATTCCTGATGCATTCATGTGTAGTAGTAGTGTTGAAATACTTTTTAAAAATCACTTGTTTTGTATGTGAATATACATTTTTAAAATGAAGTAAAAGTACAGTATTTCTCTCTTAGATGTAGATGAGGATTGTGAAGTAGGATAAAATTAAAAAGAAAAGTATCTCAAACTTGTGCTTAAGTTCAGCACTTGAGTAAATGTACTTTCCACCACTGGCAGCCAGTTGGCTCATCTTAGCATAAATACTGGAAAATGGGGATGCATTTCCAAAAACATTAAAGTATTCCCTTAAAATCTCAGCTGACTACACACCACAGTGTATCAGCATCCTTAGCAGTGCCTTCATCGATCTGAATCAGTGAGCAGGAGCTTGTTTTCTGGTTATAAGTCCATAGTTTTGTCATTATCAAACACGATGCTGCCTTTGATGACGACGTACAGGATGAGCTCCTGGTGTCCTCCGAGCTGGTAGATCAGATGCTCCCATCTGCAACAAAACGTGGAGAAGAAGGTCTGTTTCACACACAAATGCTTCATTCAAACAAAGCAAGACAATTATCAGTCAAAACTAAAGGTGTGTCATTTGTAAAAGTATTGTTTCAAGGATAAACATCAATCCATAAATACTAATAATTCGACTTATAATTAAACTTTTATTTTAGTCCGACTTCAGTCAAACCAGTTGATTTTGAATGGCATATTATATCATTTCCACACAGCTTTTTGAAAACTTATTATTAAAGCACATCTCATCTCTTATCCAACCTGTATCAATGACGGACTGACCTTCGTGAACACTGGAGAGTTTTGTGTTATAATACTAAAATACTCACTAACACTAATTAGAGCAACACATTCCCCTTTTTATATTTTCATCTATTTTACTGAAGTTATTGTTATACATATTGTTCAGTTATCCTGTTTACATGAAGAAGAGAGATGTTTAAAGATTTTACAGTGTGTAAGAAAACTCTGGAAATGATGGATGAAACTCTAAAATACTCTGGAAAGTATTTTATTTCTTCAAGATCAAGTCAAGTGAAAACCTGAATGTCAGGAATGAACTGAACTTACAGAGAAGAGTAAATGTACCAAGTTAAAACTACAGCGAAGCCACACATGCAACCAAGTGAGAAATATGATTAAAATATTGAGACCAAAGATTTCCAGATTATATGTGATCCCTCTGACCTTTGGACTCTTTGAGCTTTTACCCACAGGGGGGCGCTATAGACTAGTAAGAGACAACAAATGTGTGTAACAGCAAGTCCTATTTCATAAATGCAAAACCAACTCAGGATTTCATTTCTCCAAATTTTATTTAAGATGTTTTTTTTTTTTTTTTGAGTTCATGAAACTTTTTAGAGATTTGTAGCTCTCACAGGACAAACATATGATGATGTTATAGATAAAAATATATTGCTGTAGATTGAAAAAAACAGTGAATCATCTATATTAAAATCAACAGAACAATAAATGAAATTAAGAAAAAGATGATCTCCTGTGTGTCAGGACTCAAAACTTCTTCATAAGAAAACTTGACTAAATGAATTCTGACTTATTTTCCCAGATTTTAAAGACGGTGTGATAAATCCTCTTTACTGACTAACTACACAAATGAAAAAAGCGACAAGTGAAAGAAAACATGAACTTTGAGATGTTTCTGAGGGAAAGCTGTCTCAGTTATACTCTTATACTCTCTATCAAATTAATAGTTTCTCCATCAGCTTTGTATGACACCCTGTAATGAAGACAAGAAGAAAATACTTTGTTCATGTTTGTTTCATTCATCATTAATACCTCCAGTTTGTCCACACATCCCATCAGTAAAGTCTGTTCAATGTTAATACAGATTTCTTTATTTTAAATGTACAAAATGATAAAGGAAGGTCTGGTGGTTTCTCTCTTTAAGTCTCATGCAACAGAAGGAGAAACAACAACATACAAATACATTCGATACAAATATCCAACAAATACGTGAGCACAGAGAAAAGTCAGTTCAGGGAAACAAAACTCCTCCTGAGCATTGAGAGCCTCCGTGGATAAACAGACACAGGAAGGACCTAAAGACGACACTCAAACATTTACAGAACAGCTAATGAGAAGATGTCCTCATAATGTTTGATTGACAGCTGAAGAAATGCCACAACAATCAGCTCTCAGCAACAAACATGAAAACAAAATGAGTTTGAGACCTAAAACACAGAATTTAACCCGCTGACCATTAAATGACTTCTGACTATTTCACTTTAATGAACTCAGCTGTGTCTCCCCAAATGTAAAAACCAAAGTCCAGCATGGAGAGGCTGAGTGAACGTGGTCTGGACTCTGTGGAGGAGAGTCATGGTTTCAGAGATGCTGTAGAAGGACAGAATACCTTCACTGTGATCCAGGTACACTCCTACTCTGGAGGACCTGAGGACATGAGACAGGAGTTTGGACATTGTTGTGCCAAAAGTTATAACTGTTTGTGTCACAAATCTAATGCCCAAGAATCATTATTGACTCCAAATCTAACTTCATTCCACTCTCCTGTCCTGCTGATATCCTTGTATGCGTAACTGCTATAAAAACTCTCCCTCCTCTCCACTCCACCTCCCAGTAACAACAACGTCCAGTCAGACTCTCTCTACTCAGGACCTGAAAACATGTAGTGAATCTGTCTGTCTGTGACTAGAATAAGACTGTTGTTGACTCATTACCTGTTGCTTTTCTGTTCCCCTCAGATAATAATAGCCATGTGTTTGCTGTGTTTGGATCCAGTGTGATTTCAACGTGAATATTTTAAGAACTCAATCTCTGGTCTTGGGTTGTGAATCTGACAGTAAAACTTCCTCTTCAGTCACTGTCGGTGAGATGTTTGTCCACTTCTCTCTCAGAACGTCCTGTAGTTTATCTCTGACTTTTGACACAGCCGCTGTCACTTCCTCAAAGTATCTGAGAGGACGGATCTTGGATGCTGGATGAGTCTGTAGACTGACTGAGTGCTGACAGTGAGGGGTAGTTGTGTAGAAACTGGTTGTGATCCTCTGTTTGTGAGAGCTGCTTCAGATCAGCGTCTTTCCTCTTCAGCTCAGTGATCTCCTGCTCCAGCTTCTCCTGAAGCTCTTTGACTCGACTCACTTCAGTTTCCTGCTGGGATCTGAGCTGCTGCTTTCACATCAGAGCTTCTTTTCTGGATGAGGACGGATCAGCTGGCTGAAGATCTTCTTCGCTGTCCTCCACTGCTTTATCAGCAGAGCGATTGATGGCCTCCACCTCCTGCTGAAGCTCCTTCACATCTTTCTCTCTGTCCTGGATTCTCTGCTGGATGTTTTGTCGACTCACCTCGAGCTCTCTCTGCCTCTCAGTCCTTTCTGCTGCAGCTGAGACTGTGTCGTGGCCTTTATGTTCATCCATGGAGCAGAGATAACAGATACACTTCTGATCAGTGCGGACAGAAAATCTTCATCACCTCATCATTATGACGAGAGCAGATGTTCTCCTGGAGCTTCTTGGAGGGGTCCACCAGCTTGTGGTTTTCAAATAATTCATAATGATGCTGCAGGTGTTTGTCACAGTAGAGAGGCCAGACATACCAGACAGGACTTGAGGGCTTTCAGTTTTCTCCCAGTGCAGAAATCACAGGCCACATCTTCAGGTCCAGCATAGCAGTGATCAGCAGGAGCAGCCTTGGAGTCCAAGTCTTCTTCAGTTCCTCCACCAAAGCTGCTAACATGGTGTTTTTCAGCAGGCACAGGCCTCGGTGTGAAGGTCTGCCTACACTGAGGGCAGCTGTGGATCCTTCTTCTCATCCTCTTCATCCCAGAAACCTTTAATACAGTTCATGCAGTAGCTGTGTCCACAGGGAAAGTAGTCACCGGATCCTTCAAGTAGATCCAGACAGATGGAACAAGAGAAGGTTTCTCGGTTCAGCTGAACTCCTTTCTGCGCCATTTCAACTCTCCGTCACAGTGATTGTGTTAGTGTTTCACTTCTAAGGAAGTGAAACCAATTTGTGCTCTGATCTGAACAACATGTGTCTCTGCAGTGAACGGGGCCTGTCAGCTCCCGGACGTCACCACATGTTGGTCCCACCCATCTTCAGACTGTAGATCTGAAGGAGGAGGGAACAAGGAAATCTATGGAGAGAGTGGAGCTGCTGTGTTTGAGAGCAGGAAGAAGAGGGAGGGCGTGTCGAGCTGTGAATCCAGGAAGAAGAGCAGCACTGTGATTTTAAACTCATTTTTCTCATTTACATTGAAGCTTCAGTTAAAACCTGCGGCACATTTAATAAAAACATCAAGTTTGTAGTTGTGAAATACATCTTGGCTCCTCGGGATTCATATTTCTCTCACACTTTCTCAAATTTTGCCCACTTTTCTTTTACTGGTTTAAAAACAGCTGACTGACAACAGGGAGTCATCAAACCAAACTGTCATAAAATATTTAAATACCTGTATTACAATTTTTTCTCAAATTGAGTGACCTACTTTGAAACATTTTTGACAAAATTGTTCAATCTCAGAACATCATCCTGAGCCAAACAGCATTTAAAGCTTCAGACGGTTGAAACAAACATCATAAAACAAGTTATTAGTTGCAGCCAGATCAGATTATTTTAAAGTGATTAAAGATTTACTGCTACCTGAACTTCAGCAGGAGGATGTGTTGAGTCAAATGAAACCAGAAGATTTTTGTAAAAACATGGCTGATTGAGGCGGATTTGATGTTGAAATAAAGCAGGACTCCCTCTTTGAACTGCCACCTTACTGTGGTGGAGGGGTTTGTGTGCCCGAATGATCCTAGGAGCCTATGTTGTCGGGGGCATTACGCCCCTGGTAGGGTCTCCCATGGCAAACAGGTCCTATGTGACAGGCCAGACTAAGAGCGGTTCACAAGGCCCACCATGGAAGAAAGAAACAACAAGGACCGTTACATGTTCGCCCAGATTGGCGTTACCGGGGCCCCACCTGGACCCTGGAGCCAGGCCTGGGGTTGGGGCTTGCAGGAAGCTAGCGCCTGGTGGCCAGGTCTTTGCCCACGGGACCCGGCCGGGCTCAGCCCGAAATGGCGCGACGTGGGCCCACCTTTCAGACAGTTCCACCACCGGCAGGAAGGTCCATGAGGGGCCGGTGCAATGTGGTTTGGGTAGCAGTCGTGGCAGGGGGCCCTCAACGACCCAATTCCCTGGAACCAAAACTCTGGCAATAGGGACATGGAATGTCACCTCACTGGGGGGGAAGGAGCCTGAGCTCGTGTGGGAGGTTGAGATGTACCGGTTAGAGATAGTCGGGCTCACCTCCACGCATAGCTTGGGCTCTGGAACCCAGCTCCTCGAGAGGGGCTGGACCCTCCACCTACTCTGGAGTTGCCCAGGGTGAGCAGCGGAGAGCTGGTGTGGGCTTGCTTATAGCTCCCCAACTTAGCCGCCATGTGTTGGAGTTCAGACTGGTGAACGAGAGGGTCGCTTCCCTGCACCTTCGGGTTGGGGATAGGTCTCTTGCTGTTGTTTGTGCCTACGGGCCAGAACAGCAGTACAGAGTACCCGGCCTTCTTGGAGTCTCCTGGGAGGGGTACTTGATAGTGCTCCGACTGGGAGACTCCATTGTTCTACTGGGGGACTTCAATGCTCACGTGGGCAACGACAGTGATACCTGGAGGCGGATCGGAACAGACCCTGAGCAGTGTTCTGTTATTGGACATGGCACCAGTTTGTCCATAACAACAGTATTTCACATGTTCACACCCTAGGCCGGAGGTCGATGATCGACTTTGTTGTCGTTTCATCTGATCTCCGGCCGTATGTCTTGGACACTTCGGGTAAAGAGAGGGGCTGAGCTGTCAACTGATCACCACCTGGTGGTGAGTTGGATCCGCTGGCAGAGGAGGAAGTTGGACAGACCTGGCAGACCCAAACGTATTGTGAGGGTCTGCCAGGAGATCAAAGATCTCCTCAATCCCACTGACTTGCCTTCCGATGAGGAAGTGGAGGCTGGGAACTCTGAGGAGGACTCGTCCATTACCCGAGCCGAAGTCACTGAGGTAGGTAGTTCGCAGTTTCCGATAGTCTGACCCTCGGATTCAGGAGGAACAATGCGGTTTTTCGTCCGGTCGTGGAACACTGGACCAGCTCTATACTCTCCTGCAGGGTGCTTGAGGGTTTATGGGAGTTTGCCCAACCATTCCACATGTGCTTTGTGGATCTGGAGAAGACATTCAACCTTGTCCCTTGTGGTATTCTGTGGGGAGTGCTGTGCAGTATGGGGTCCGGGGGCCTTTGCTAAGGGCTGTACGACCTGACCAGAGCAGGAGCTTGGTTCGCATTGCCGGCAGTAAGTCAGACCTGTTCCCAGTACATGTTGGACTCCAGCAGGGCTGCCCTTTGTCACCGGTCCTGTTCATAATCTTTATGGACAGGATTTCTAGGCTAGTAGCCAGGGGCCGGAGGGAGTCCGGTTTGGGAACCACATGGATTTCATCTCTGCTTTTTGCAGATGTTGTCCTGTTGGCTTCATCAAGCCAGGACCTTCAGCATGTACTGGAGCAGTTGGCAGCCAAGTGTGAAGCGGCTGGGATGAGAATCAGCACCTCCAAATCCAAGGCCATTGTTCTCGACCGGAAAAGGGTGGCGTGCCCTCTCCGGGTGGGTGGAGAGGTCCTGCCTCAAGTGGAGGAGTTCAAGTATCTCGGGGTCTTGTTCACGAGTGAGGGAAAGATGGAGCGTGAGATTGACAGGCGGATTGGTGCAGCGTCCTCGCAGTTATGCGGTCGGTATGTACGGTATACGGACCGTCATTGTGGTGAAGAAGGAGCTGAGTCAAAAGGCAAAGCTCTCAATTTACCCAGTCAATCTACGCTCCCACCCTCACCTATGGTCATGAACTTTGGGTAATGCCCAAAAAGGACAAGATCATGGATACAAGCAGCCGCCTAAAATGAGTTTCCTCCACAGGGTGGCTGGGCGCTCCCTTAGAGATAGGGTGAGAAGCTCGGTCACTCGGCGGGAGCTCTTGCCCACATCGAGAGGAGTCAGCTGAGGTGGCTTGGGCATCTGTTTCTTTGGATGCCCCCTGGACGCCTCCTTAGGGAGGTGTTCCAGGCATGTCCCACCAGGGAGGAGGCCCCGGGGAAGACCCAGGACACGCGTTGGAGAGACTATGTCTCTCAGCTGGCCTGGGAACGCCTCAGGGTCCCCCCGGAAGAGCTGGAGGAAGTGTCTGGGGTGAGGGAAGTCTGGGCATCTCTGCTCAGACTGCTGCCTCCGCGACCCAGTCCCGGATCAATCAGATGAAGATGGATGGATGGCAGGACAAACTAAAGTCAAACCTCCAGTAATTTAGAGCCTTAGCTGAAAAACTCTAATAAAGGCAATAATTTCTTTTTCTTTCTTTTCTTTTTTTTTAATGATGCAATCCTAGAATATCTGAGGTGGCAGAGATGAGTCCTCCAAACACAACTGCATCTCAAGGTGCCATTTTATCACCTTTTGTTGTTTAAATCTAATATCCAAGACTCAAACGTTAACTTTCTACAGTGTGCTGACAATATGGCACTGGTTGGCTGTGTGTTCATGTCATTTCTCTAAAGGTGAAACCAAAGAACTTATCTCATTCAAAAACACACAAGCCTCTCCTGATAAATTTCAGCCTTTGACCGTCACTGGATCTGGGGCAGAGGTGACGCAACGTGCTGTAAAACAAGAGAGTGAGTCAGGAAAACGAGAGACATCCTGCAGATATAAACGAATAAAAGAGCAGGTGAGTTAACATATGAGTTCAAAGGTTTGTTTGTGTAACTGCGTTTATATCATCTTTGCTCTCAAACACAGCTTAACTATGTCAGGTGATTTGCTACCTCAGTACGCTTTAAAAACAAAGATTAGAAGGACCAACACAGAAAATTGCAGATGAATATTTAAATGCAGGGATTCATATTATCGACACAACCACTGACTGTGCCTGGAACAATCTGACCACATTATATCACACTGACTTTACACAGTCCAGCCATATATTAGGTTTCCACCTCGTCATGTCAACCTATAAAAGGAAAGAATCTCTGTCTTTCTGTCCTTCGATTATCTCCACAACCGTTCATCCATTTGATTTCACACTCTGTAAGTGAATTGCCGAGGACCAAAGGAAGTGCAGTGTCCAGTGTGAAGTCGATTGGATGAGCGGTTCTCCTGAAAGCTGCAAACAGCAACACCAGAGGCCAAACACACTGCCGAGTTTTGAACGAGCACTGCAGCAGTTTGGATGAAAACTAAAGCAAGATGGACAAAAGGTCAAAGAAAATACATAAAGGCAGTGCTGAAAGGCTGAGACAAAAGAGGAGGGACTCTCTAGGCTGATGAAAGTGAATATTTTAAAACAACAAGTTATTAATCTGCCAGTCAGTCATCTCATCTAGTGAGTCTGAAGGCGCTGTGAGAAAGAGAGAGCCGCCACCCAGTGAGCCCAGTTCAACTGTTAGTCGAGGTTTAGCAGCTGAACCAGTCAGACAGAAGACAATGGGGAGAAGATGAGCAGGTCTGGGTTTGACTAGCTGGCTGCTGAGCTCCATCAGGCGTCTTACTGAAACATCTTCAACTTCTCATTAAGTGAGTAATCATCAGTGTCGCTTCATGAACTGACCAATCACAGCCTGGATGGAGCAGAACATTAAAAACAAGTTGATTTAATGACAGAAAAAAAACACAAAAATGAAAAATGCTGGTTGTGTGTTTCTTAAACTGCTGTATTGTCCACTTGCAATTCATGTATTAGTGGTATATAGTGTATTATTAATACACTAAAATGATTAAAATATTGAGACCAAAGATTTCCAAATTATATGTGATCCCTCCGACCTTTGGACTCTTTGAGCTTTTACCCACAGGGGGGCGCTATAGATGAGTAAGAGACACCAAATGTGTACAGCAAGTCTTATTTGACAAATGCAGCTAGAATATTGAATACAAAGGCAACTCAGGATTTCATAAACATTTTCTCTGTTTTTATTTATGCATACTCTTTTTATTGAAATGAAGCCATTTGTCTCTTAGTTGTTTCTTCTTTGTCATTAGTTTGGCGTTACAGAAACACATTAAGGCGAATAGAGATTTAAATCAACAGCTAACATGACATTTATCTAAAAGTGTTGGTTTAAAGAAGTTGTTAAGATAGTAAATGATTTATTGTTTACATTTTTCAACAAGCAGCACACACAAAGATAACTGATCACAACGGGTTTCTTTTTAAAATTAATCTTAACGTAAAGAAATAGTTCAACATTTTTCTGAATTTACGTACAAATTCTCAAAATGTTCCCAGTGCATTACATAAAAGCTGCAGCCTGTGGTGGAAGAAATACTCATATTTTACTGTAAAAGTCTCTTTTTTTCCAAATAAAAGTCTTGCATTCAGGATTTCACAGCTAAATATATTTAAGTAAAAGTACTTGTACTCTCATAATAAATCATTTTGTAATACTGCCTGAAACAATCTTCCGACACCTCTTCACCATGGCGTGAGCTGAAGGTACTGTTACCTCTGTCTCGTTGGTGGGGAAGAGAGGAGGCTGGTACCCAAAAACCACTTGGAACGGAGAGAACCCGGTGGCCGCAGTGGGCAGGGAGTTGTGGGCATACTCCACCCAAGTGAGATGCTGACTCCACGTAGTTTGGTTTTGCGCCACCAGGCATTTTAGGCACGTCTCCAGCTTCTGGTTCAGCCGCTTTGTCTGGCCATTGGACTCCGGGTGACCAATCCTACCACACGGTCTAGTGGTAGGATAGTTTCAGGCTCTTTGGCAGTTGGTTCCGGCGCATACAGGCGGGACAGCGTATCAGGCTTGCCATTCTGTGACCCCGGCCTGTACGAGAGCGTGAACCTGGAACCTGCTAAAGAAAAGTGCCCACCTTGCTTGACGAGAGTTTAACCGTTTTGCAGACTTCAGGTATTGCAGGTTCTTATGATCGGTCCAGACGATGAATGGCTGCTGTTCTGCCCCCTCCAACCAGTGACGCCATTCTTTGAGTGCCACCTTAATCGCCAGCAGCTCCTTATTTCCCACGTCGTAATTCCTCTCGGCCGGTGTTAGTTTGCTGGAGAGGAAGGCACATGGATGGATGCAGTTGTCCGTGGCAGACCTCTGCGAAAGTACTGCTCCGACTCCTTCATTCGAAGCATCCACTTCCACCACAAACTGGAGCGCTGGGTCCGGCACCGTCAGGACAGGAGCTGTGGTGAACAGTCTCTTGAGTCTTTGGAATGCCTCCTCGGCCTTGGAAGTCCACTGAAAGACTGACTTAACAGAGGTTAATGCATGCAGGGGCGCTGCAACAGCGCTAAAATTTCTTATGAACCTGCGGTAAAAGTTAGCGAACCCCAGGAATTGCTGTACCTTTTTTCTGGTTGTGAGTGGGGGCCAGTTGGTGACTGCACTAACTTTTGCAGGATCCATCGAAACGTGATTTGCTGTGATGACGTAGCCCAGGAACGTGACAGAGGAGGCATGAAAGTCACACTTCTCTGCCTTAGCATATAGTTGGTTCTCCAGCAGGCGAATCAGGACCTGCCGAACATGGACGTTGGTGGGTGGCAAGATCGGGAGAGAAGATGAGTGTGTCGTCCAAATAAACAAAAACGAAATCATTCAGATATTCACGTAATATTTCATTGATAAATGACTGGAAAACGGCTGGGGCATTGGTTAACCCAAAAGGCATAACTAAATATTCATAATGTCCCTGTGGAGTGTTGAACCCAGTCTTCCACTCATCTCCTTCCCGAATCCGCACCAGGTGATAAGCGTTCCTGCAGGTCCAGTTTGGTAAAGAATTTTCGCCTGCTGGAGTAGCTCAAAGGCAGAGGAGATAAGTGGTAACGGGTAACGGTTCTTGACCATGATCTCATTTAGTGCACTATAGTCAAATGCACGGCCGGAGTGAACCGTCCTTCTTACCAACAGAGAAGAAGCCGGCTCCAGCCGGTGATGATGATGGACGTATGATGCCGGACCGCAGCGACGCTTCAATATATTCTTCCATGGCCTTCCTCTCGGGGCCGGAGATGGAATACAGCCGAGCCTTAGGAATCGGAGCCCCTGGCAGGAGGTCAATGGCACAGTCCCATTCACGGTGGGGGGGCAGTGACGTAGCTCTTTGCCTTGTTGAACACTTCTTTTAGGTCGTGGTAGCAAGGTGGGACTTTGGATATATCTGGGTAGTCGCTGGGGTTCGGGATCGGTTCTCCAGTACTCCGCGGGCCCCTGTAACATGAGAGAGGAGCAGACAAACACGAGACATGACAGGTAGACCCCCACTGCTTCACCCTCCCTGTTTCCCAATAAATGTGTGGGTTATGCTTAACTAGCCATGGAAACCCAAGAATGAGTGGGTGAGATGAGCAGTCAAATACATGAAATTGCATGTCTTCTCTATGTACAGAGTCTATGGTAAGTGTTACTGGCGAGAGTCTGATTTGTGACAAAATTCAGCAGGTTGCCATCCAGAGACCTGGCACTGACCGGACTCTGGAGAGGTTCCAAGCTTATGCCGAGAGAGGAGGCAAGAGCCTTGTCCATCAAACTCTCATCGGCACCTGAGTCTATCAGAGCTAGCAAAGGCGTGGTGTTACCATTAACAGTGAGTGTCACCGGGGTGAGGGACCGAGGAGGATTATTCTTGACAATAGGTCAGCTCACCAGGGTCCTCCTTATTCCTGATGAGCCTCCTCTTTTACCGGGCAAGTGGAGACGCTATGACCTGGTTTGCCGCAATAAAAACAAACTCCCTCTTTCAACCTCCGGTGACGTTCCTCTGGAACCAACTTTGCCCTGCCTAGATGCATGAGTTCCTCTGGAGCAACAGATGGCGCTGGCACCGGGGTAGATGACGGGGTTGATCTCCTGTATTCCCAGAACCCGCGTAGCGCCCCCTGGCTCTCGGAGGACCTCCGGATCCGTTGACGCCTCTCTCGCTCCCTCTCCTGGAGACGGTTGTCAATTCGGGTGGCCATGTCAACTAGGCTTTCGAAATTACCTGGCAATTCCATCGGTGCTAGATGATCCTTGATTTCCTCATTAAGTCCGCTGACAAAGGCGTCGCTGATCGCCACCTCTTATTCCATCCACTGTCTGCCGCCAGGGTGCGGAATTCAATGGCATAATCCATCACCCTCCGGTTTCTCTGCCGGAGGTTGAACAGCGCTCGTGATGCCTCTCGTGCTGGAGAGGTATTATCAAACATACGGGATAAAGTTTGTGAAAAGTCTTTAACATTCTGGCACACCGCCGCCCCTCGAGCCCACTCTGCCAGTTGTGGCCCAGGCTGCCGCCCTCCCAGTCAGATGAGACACCATAAACGCGACTACCTTGCCTGCTCCGAGGAAAAGGCAGCCGGGTCGTTCTTAAAATGGAGATCGACGAAATTGTACCAAGAAGGGGCGACACTCACCGGATTCTCCCGAGAATTTCTCCGGTGGGGCCAAATGGGAGACGAACAGGGCGAAGCAGGCGGGCAGACGTAGCAGCTGATGGTGCGGACGGCTGTGCAGAAGCTGGCGTGGCCGACGTGGGGGGAGCCAACCCTCCAAACGGGTGACCACGAGTTGTAGCTGAGCGGTGAGTCTGTTAACCTGTGCGGCGACCGCCGTTTGTAGCTCCGCCTGGCGATCGGTGAGTTGTTTGACTCCCGCAGCGATGGTATTCAGCTGGGTCTCATGAAGCTGTAAGCTTGGTGCCCTGTGAAGACAGGGCTGACCTGACGGTGTCAGCGTCCGCTGGGTCCATTGCTGGCCAGATCGTTCTGTTAAGACTGGACACACAGAGCAGGAGAGCCCAAATGCAGGACAGTGGACACAGCAGACTGGTTAAGAAGAATTTATTTCAGAAAAGATCTTACGACCTCAGAGCTTGAATTGGTAGTAGACCAAGAAACGACATGACTTGATTCTTTTGCTTAGTTCAGGAACATGAACTTGGCGCTGGATCACAAACAACGATCTGGCAACGAGACAGGGGAAACGCATGCAGACAATATATACACACACATGAGGTAATGGGAAACAGGTGGAAACAATCAGGGTGGGGCAGACAATCTCACAAGCGGGAAACACACAAGGCAGGAAATTAAGGAACCTGAAACAAGAGGAGAGTAAGGGATTTCAAAATAAAACAGACAAGCCAGAACAGGAAATAGAAACGTGACAGACATGAAACTTAACAAACTTGACGAGACATAACATAAAGAAGTTGTTAAGAGAGTAACTGATTTATTAGTCATATTTTTCAACAAACAGCACACACAAAGACAACTTATCACAGCATTTTTTTAAAGATTAATCTTAACGTAAAGAAATAGTTCAACATTTTCTGAATTTACGTACAACTTCTCAAAATGTTCCCAGTACAAGAAAGCTGCAGCCTGTGGTGGAAGAAATACTCATATTTTACTGTAAAAATCCTTTTTTTACAAGTAAAAGTCCTGCATTCAGGATTTCACAGCTAAATATATTTAAGTTAAAAGTACTTGTACTCTCATAATAAATCATTTTGTAATATTTTTACTAATGATTTAACAGTCGCTGCTGGAGAAAGAGCACATTTAAACTACTTTATTTACAGTTTAACATATATATAGAATATGCATCGTATTTTATAAATTGAGTATATGTGTTGTTTGCAAAATGCAGGTAAAAATCCTGTATTTAAACCTCTAAGTGTACTTATGTTAACCTGCAGAAATATCAGTGGAATTGTACTTCAAGTATCAAATGTAAAAGTACTCATTATGCAGAAAAATGGTGCCTGTTAGTGTTGAATATTACACATTATATTATTGGATTATTATTCCTGATGCATTCATGTTTAAGTAGTGATAAAATACTTTTTAAAAAAATAATCGCTTGTTTTGTATGTGAATATACATTTTTAAAATGAAGTAAAAGGACAGTGTTTGTCTCTTAGATGTAGATGAGGATTGTGAAGTAGGATAAAATTAAAAAGAAAAGTACCTCAAACTTGTGCTTAAGTTCAGCACTTGAGTAAATGTACTTTCCACCACTGGCAGCCAGTTGGCTCATCTTAGCATAAATACTGGAAAATGGGGATGCATTTCCAAAAACATTAAAGTATTCCCTTAAAATCTCAGCTGACTACACACCACAGTGTATCAGCATCCTTAGCAGTGCCTTCATCGATCTGAATCAGTGAGCAGGAGCTTGTTTTCTGGTTATAAGTCCATAGTTTTGTCATTATCAAACACGATGCTGCCTTTGATGACGACGTACAGGATGAGCTCCTGGTGTCCTCCGAGCTGGTAGATCAGATGCTCCCATCTGCAACAAAACGTGGAGAAGAAGGTCTGTTTCACACACAAATGCTTCATTCAAACAAACAAGACAATTATCAGTCAAAACTAAAGGTGTGTCATTTGTAAAAGTATTGTTTCAAGGATAAACATCAATCCATAAATACTAATAATTCGACTTATAATTAAACTTTTATTTTAGTCCGACTTCAGTCAAACCAGTTGATTTTGAATGGCATATTTTATCATTTCCACACAGACTTTTTGAAAACGTATTCATTAAACACATCTCATTAAAAATACAGTCAACAGAACATCCAATAAACTTTCTACAATTGACGGCTAATTAATATTAACTGTCTTATCCAACCTGTATCAATGACGGACTGACCTTCGTGAACACTGGGAGTTTTCTGTTATAATACTAAAATACTCACTAACACTAATTAGAGCAACACATTCCCCTTTTTATATTTTCATCTATTTTACTGAACGTTATTGTTCTACATATTGTTCAGTTATCCTGTTTACATGAAGAAGAGAGAAGTTTAAAGATTTTACAGTGTGTAAGAAAACTCTGGAAATGATGGATGAGACTCTAAAATACTCTGGAAAGTATTTTATTCTTCAAGATCAAGTCAAGTGAAAACCTGAATGTCAGGAATGAACTGAACTTACAGAGAAGAGTAAATGTACCAAGTTAAAACTACTGCAAAGCCACACATGCAACCAAATGACAAATATGAATAAAATATTGAGACCAAAGATTTCAAGATTATATGTGATCCCTCCGACCTTTGGACTCTTTGAGCTTTTACCCACAGGGGGGCGCTATAGACTAGTAAGAGACAACAAATGTGTGTACAGCAAGTCCTGTTTGATAAATGCAAAACCAACACGGGATTTAATTTCTCCAAATTTTATTTAAGATGCTTTGATTTTTTTTTAGCTCATGAAACTTATTAGAGATTTGTAGCTCTCACAGGACAAACATATGATGATGTTACAGAAAAAAAATATATTGCTATAGAATACACCACCAAACAGTAAATTATATTCATTAAAATCAACAGAACAATAAATGAAATGAAGAAAAGATGATCTCCTGTGTGTCAGGACTCAAAACTTCTTCACAAGAAAACTTGACTAAATGAATTCTGACTATTTTCCCAGATTTTAAAGACGGTGTGATAAATCCTCTTTACTGACTAACTACACAAATGAAAAAAGCGACAAGTGACAGAAAACATGAACTTTGAGATGTTTCAGAGGGAAAGTTGTCTCAGTTATACTCTCATATCAAATTAATTGTTTCTCTATCAGCTTTGTATGACACCCTGTAATGAAGACAAGAAGAAAATACTTTGTTCATGTTTGTTCATTCATCATTAAACCTCCAGTTTGTCCACACATCCCATCAGTAAAGTCAGTTCAATGTTAATGCAGATTTTTTTTTAAATGTACAAAATGATAAAGGAAGGTCTGGTGGTTTCTCTCTTCAGTCTCATGCAACAGAAGGGAAAACAACAACATACAAATACATCGATACAAATATCCAACAAATACGTGAGCACAGAGAAAAGTCAGTTCAGGGAAACAAAACTCCTCCTGAGCATTGAGAGCCTCCGTAAACAGACACAGGAAGGGATAAACAGACACAGGAAGGACCTAAAGACGCTCAAACATTTACAGAACAGCTAATGAGAAGATGTCCTCCAGCATAATGTTTGATTGACAGCTGAAGAAATGTCACAACAATCAGCTCTCAGCAACAAACATGAAAACAAAATGAGTTTAAGACCTAAAACACAGAATTTAACCCGCTGTTCCCCTCATATAATACCCTATTTGTTGTGTTTAAATCAGTGTGATTTCAGTGAATATTTTGACCTGGTCGTGAATCTGACAGTAAAACTTCCTCTTCAGTCACTGTCGGTGAGATGTTTGTCCACTTCTCTCTCAGAACGTCCTGTAGTTTATCTCTGACCTTTGACACAGCCGCTGTCACTTCCTCAAAGTATCTGAGAGGACGGATCTGGATGCTGGATGAGTCTGTAGACTGACTGAGTGCTGACAGTGAGGGGTAGCTGTGTAGAAACTGGTTGTGATCCTCTGTTTGTGAGAGCTGCTTCAGATCAGCGTCTTTCCTCTTCAGCTCAGTGATCTCCTGCTCCAGCTTCTCCTGAAGCTCTTTGACTCGACTCACTTCAGTTTCCTGCTGGGATCTGAGCTGCTGCTTCACATCAGAGCTTCTTTTCTGGATGAGGACGGATCAGCTGGCTGAAGATCTTCTCGCTGTCCTCCACTGCTTTATCAGCAGAGCCGATTGATGGCCTCCACCTCCTGCTGAAGCTCCTTCACATCTTTCTCTCTGTCCTGGATTCTCTGCTGGATGTTTTGTCGACTCACCTCGAGCTCTTCTCTGCCTCTCAGTCCTTTCTGCTGCAGCTGAGACTGTGTCGTGACCTTTATGTTCATCCATGGAGCAGAGATAACAGATACACTTCTGATCAGTGCGGCAGAAAATCTTCATCACCTCATCATGACGAGAGCAGATGTTCTCCTGGAGCTTCTTGGAGGGGTCCACCAGCTTGTGGTTTTCAAATATAGGTAATTCATAATGAGGCTGCAGGTGTTTGTCACAGTAAGAGGCCAGACATACCAGACAGGACTTGAGGGCTTTCAGTTTTCTCCCAGTGCAGAAATCACAGGCCACATCTTCAGGTCCAGCATAGCAGTGATCAGCAGGAGCAGCTTGGAGTCCAGTCTTCTTCAGTTCCTCCACCAAAACTGCTAACATGGTGTTTTTCAGCAGCACAGGCCTCGGTGTGAAGGTCTGCCTACACTGAGGGCAGCTGTACATCCTCTTCTCATCCTCTTCCATCCCAGAAACCTTTAATACAGTTCATGCAGTAGCTGTGTCCACAGGGAATAGTCACCGGATCCTTCAAGTAGATCCAGACAGATGGAACAAGAGAAGGTTTCTCGGTCCAGCTGAACTCCTTTCTGCGCCATTTCAACTCTCCATCACAGTGACTGTGTTAGTGTCACTTCTAAGGAGGTAAAACCGGTTTGAGCTCTGATCTGAACAACATGAGTCTCTGCAGTGAACGGGGCCTGTCACCACATGTTGGTCTCACCCATCTTCAGACTGTAGATCTGAAGGGGAGGGAACAAGGAAATCTATGGAGAGAGTGGAGCTGCTGTGTTTGAGAGCTGGAAGAAGAGGGAGGGTGTGTCGAGCTGTGAATCCAGGAAGAAGAGCAGCACTGTGAATTTAAACTCAGTTTCCTCATTTACAGTGAAGCCTCAGTTAAAACCCGCTGCACATTTAAAAAAAACACTGAAGTTTTTAGTCTCCAGACTAAATACCTCTCAAGTTATTTGTTGCAAGTAGATCAGATCACCTCAAAAGTGATTCAAGATTCACAGATAGTTGTAAAGAAAATTGTTGTTTAAACACACCGTGGTCCACCTGAACTTCAGCAGGTGGATGCATGAATTCAATAAGTCCAAAAGAAACCAGAAGACTTTTTTAAAAACATGTCAGATTGCAGCTGATTTGAAGCTGAAATAAAGCAGGACAAACTAAAGTCAAACCTCCAGTCAGTAAAAGCCAGAAGCCAAACAATGTCTAATGAAGGCAGTAATTGATTTTTTCTCATTTATAATGATGCAATCCTGTCAGAGATGTCAGAGATGAGTCCTATAAACAGAGCTGCAACTTGTTCTCAGAGATTAAAAAAATCAAATAACTGGAAAGGTTTGTTCTTGCAAATGCATTTAACATTTTCTCTCAAACACAGCTTAGCTATGTACAGGTGATTTGCTACCTCAGTACACTTTAAGAGCAAATATTAGAAGGATCAACACAGAAACTAATAGATGAATATTTCAATCCTGGGATTCGCATTATTGACCCAACCACTGACTGTGCCTGGAACAATCTGACCACATTATAGCACACTTACCATACACTGTCTTCGAGTAGTAATCACATAAAGTGTGGCGTGGGTGGTGGCGTGGGTGGTGGGGTTTTTCTGGGGGAGGTTTTGTTGGGCCTGTCTTGCAACTTTTCTTGCCACAGTCTTGATGTGAAAGGTGGTCTTTGTAGTCCTCAATAGCTGTTCCATTTAGTTTAAAGGTATTTAAAGCCCTCTATTGGATGTTTTGTGAATTGCATTAAATTTAAGTTATTATGGTATGAGCAACAGCTGTTCAATAAATAACTTTACACACTTTACCTTTCACTGATCAATAAATCTTAAACACAAAATGCATCTATGATCATCTCATAATGGAAATAAGATGCTATAAATCCAGAAATGCACAGTAAATCTTCTTATTTAAAGATTATCATCGTGTGTGTGTAAATCACAACATCTTCCTCTGTAATAATTTACCGTGTGGTGTTGAGGATCAGCAGGTCCCCGTGTTTGTTGACCTCCAGGGAGCCGTGTGTGTGGGAGCGCCCCAGGGCGTAGGCCGCGTTGATGGTGGCCGCGGCCAAAGCCTCGGGCATGGACATCCTCATATTGACGCAGGCCAGGTGCATGACTATCGGCTGTGGAGGGACAACACAGATAAACGGAGGATAGAGACGAGGGATGAGCCTTAACGTCGCCTCTCCGGTCGCACTCACCATGGAGCAGCAGTAGGCGTTGGGGTTGAAGTCGCTGCCGAGGGCCACAATGACCCCTGGCTTCCAACATGTCTCTGGCCCGTGGCTGGGGCAGCCTCAACACACACACACACAGATTTTCAGACAGTTAACAGCTAAGAGTGTGTGAGTATTTGTATGTATTACACAGTGGTGGAGAAAGTATTCAGCTCGTTTATCCTTCATTTTGTAAGATTACTTTTACTACACTGTAAAAATCTAACTTAAATCTGGAAATCTATTTTAAGAATTAAAAGTAAAAGCATGTCCCTTGTGACTGTTATACTGCTATATATTCTATCATCCCCTCCTTGAACCGCCACCTTAACTGTGGTGGAGGGGTTTGTGTGCCCGAATGATCCTAGGAGCTATGTTGTCAGGGGCATTATGCCCCTGGTAGGGTCTCCATGGCAAACAGGTGGGCCCGCCTCCATTGTTCTACTGGGGGATTTCAACGCTCACGTGGGCAACGACAGTGATACCTGGAGGGGCGTGATCAGGAGGAACGGCCTCCCCAATCTGAACCCGAGCGGTGTTGTGTTATTGGACTTCTGTGCTAGCTAGTCACACGGTTTGTCCATAACAAACACCATGTTCAAGCCAACATAAGGGTGTCCATCAGTGCACGTGGCACCAGGACACCCTAGGCCGGAGGTCGATGATCGACTTTGTTGTTTCATCTGATCTCCAGCTGTATGTCTTGGACACTCGGGTAAAGAGAGGGGCTGAGCTGTCAACCGATCACCACCTGGTGGTGAGTTGGATCCGCTGGCAGAGGAGGAAGTTGGACAGACCTGGCAGACCCAAAGCGTATTGTGAGGGTCTGTTGGGAACGTCTGGCCGAGCCCTCTGTCAGGGAGGTCTTCAACTCCCACCTCCGGAAGAGCTTCTCACAGATTCCGAGGGAGGCTGGAGACATTGAGTCCGAGTGGACCATGTTCTCTGCCTCCATTGTCGACGCGGCAGTTCAAAGTTGTGGACGCAAGGTCTCTGGTGCCTGTCGTGGTGGCAACCCCCAAACCCAGTGGTGGACACCGGAAGTAAGGGATGCCATCAGGCTGAAGAAGGAGTCCTATCAGACCATGTTGGCCTGTGGGACTCCTGACGCAGTTGACAGGTACCGGCAGGCCAAGCAAGCCGCAGCCCGGACGGTCCTGGAGGCAAAAACTCGGGTCTGGGAGGAGTTCGGTGAGGCCATGGAGGAGGACTATCGGTCGGCCTCGAAGAGAAGCAGTACTCTGCCAACACTGTTTACAGTGCGGGTGGGGAGCTGTTGACCTCAACTGGGGACATTGTCGGACAGTGGAAGAAATAATTTGAGGATCTCCTCAATCCCATCGACTTGCCTTCCAATGAGGAAGCCGAGGCTGGGGACTCTGAGGTGGACTCGTCCATCACCCAAGCCTGAAGTCACTGAGGTAGTTCACAAGCTCCTCGGTGGCAAGGCGCCAGGGGTGGATGAGATCCGCCCTGAGTACCTCAAGTCTCTGGATGTTGTGGGGCTGTCTTGGCTGACACGCCTCTGCAACATTGCATGGAGGTTGGGGACAGTGCCTCTGGAGTGGCAAACCGGGGTGGTGGTCCCTCTTTTTAAAAAGGGGACCGGAGAGTGTGTTCTAACTACAGGGGGATCACACTTCTCAGCCTCCCCGGGAAGGTCTCACGCCAGGGTACTGGAGAGGAGAATTCGGCCGATAGTCGACCCTCGGATTCAGGAGGAAAAATGCGGTGGTTTTGTCCCGGTCGTGGAACACTGGACCAAGCTCTATACCCTCCATGCAGGGTGCTTGAGGGTTTATGGGAGTTTGCCCAACCAGTCCACATGTGCTTTGTGAATCTGGAGAAGGCATTCGGACCGTGTCCCTCGTGGTATTCTGTGGGGAGTGCTCCCATGAGTATGGGGTCCGGGGGCCCTTTGCTAAGGGCTGTTCGGTCTCTGTACGACCGGAGCAGGAGCTTGGTTCGCATTGCCGGCAGTAAGTCAGACCTGTTTCCCAGTGCATGTTGGACTCCGGCAGGGCTGCCCTTTGTCACCGGTCCTGTTCATAATCTTTATGGACAGGATTTCTAAGGCGTAGCCAGGGGCCAGAGGGAGTCCGGTTTGGGAACCACAGGATTTCATCTCTGCTTTTTGCAGATGATGTTGTCCTGTTGGCTTCATCAAGCCAGGACCTTCAGCATGTACTGGAGGGCGGTTTGCAGCCGAGTGTGAAGCAGGCTGGGATGAGAATCAGCACCTCCAAATCTGAGGCCATGGTTCTTCGACCGGAAAAGGGTGGCGTGCCCTCTCCGGGTGGGTGGAGAGATTCCTTGCCTCAAGTGGAGGAGTTCAAGTATCTCGGGGTCTTGTTCACGAGTGAGGGAAAGATGGAGCGTGAGATTGACAGGCGGATTGGTGCAGCGTCCGCAGTTATGCGGTTGGTGTACCGGAACCGTTCAGTGGTGAAGAAGGAGCTGAGCCAAAAGGGAAGCTCTCAATTTACCGGTCAATCTACGTTCCCTACCCTCACCTATGGTCATGAACTTTGGGTAATGACCGAAAGGACAAGATCGCGGATACAAGCGGCAGAAATCGAAATGAGTTTCCTCCGTGCAGGGTGGCTGGGCGCTCCCTTAGAGATAGGGTGAGAAGCTCAGTCACTCGGGAGGAGCTCGGAGTAGAGCCGCTGCTCCTTCCACATCAAGAGGAGTCAGCTGAGGTGGCTTGGGCATCTATTTCGGATGCCCCCTGGACGCCTCCCTAGGGAGGTGTTCCAGGCATGTCCACACCGGGAGGAGGCCCCGGGGAAGACCCAGGACACGTTGGAGAGACTATGCCTCTCTCAGCTGGCCTGGGAACGCCTCGGGGTCCCCCCGGAAGAGCTGGAGGAAGTGTCTGGGGTGAGGGAAGTCTGGGCATCTCTGCTCAGACTGCTGCCTCTGCATGACCCGGTCCCGGATCAAGCGGATGAAGATGGATGGATGGATGGATGGATATTCTATCATTATTATTACTCATGCATTCATGTAAGAGAAGGATTTTAGTTGGTTGCAGTGGAGCTTGTTTTGAGCTGTTTTATCAATCAATTGATTCATTGTTTGGATAGGAAAAATCTGAAAATATTATCCAGGGCCCAAAGTGTCACCTTCACAATGCTTGTTTTGTCGAGTAAACTTTGAAATTATGGAAAATTAATTAAAACAAATAATCAAGACAAATCACTTATTTTTCTTTCAGTTGACTTATATATATATATATATATTCAACTGTTTGGTAGTTTAACAAATATGAAAACAATTAAAAAACAACAACTAGTCAGATAAATGAGTAGAAGTGGTAACGAAACAGTCAAGTAGTGAAAGACAAACACCTCGAATGTGTATTTAAGAACAGTACTTGAGTAAATTGTGTAAAAGTGACAAGTACCGTAGGATGTAAGCTGTCGTTGGTAGAAGGACGGCAGCCAGCCGTTTTGGCCGTTGCCATGCCATGGCAGCGATCCCCTCGTCACTCACCTCCTCCAGGTGACTGATGGCCAAGGCACCGAGCTCTGCACCCAGCTGACACACACACACACACACACACACACACACAGGTTAACAGCATTATTTCTCAAATTCCTAAAAGTCCTGGCAGTACAGTGTTGAAACAATTAGCTGATTGATTTATTTATTATTAATATATTATTAGTATATTATCATTATCAGCACCTCTAATGCGAGGATTTACTGCTTCTCTCAGTTTTTATCTTTCATCTTTGGGTTTGGAAGTGTTGGTCAGACAAAATAAGCTATTTAAAAACGTCACCTTGTGCTCTGAAAAAATAGCGATTAAAAGTTTTACCTATTTTTGCCGCTCTATATACCAAAGAACTAATAAATTAACAATGAAATAACAGAGTAATTGATAAGGAAAATGACTTATTTTTTATTTTATTTTATTTTCAGCCCTACTTCTGTGCTTACCACCATTACTGATAATTGATAAGTTTACTTTAATAATTTAATATCTCATTACTCATATAATAAAACAACATTTGGTACTCAGAACGTGTGAGAAGCATTGTAACTTAACTTTATTTTTGGGCACTGCATATCCCAAATGATTATTTTATTTTTTTAAATAATTAAATAATGTCATATGTTGTTGATAAATTGTAGTTATCATTTGTTGATGGTAAAATTTAAAGACTCAATTTTTAGGGTTTATAAGGCCTCCATTGCTCACTTCCATCAGCCTGGTTTACAGATGCAGACAAGAAAAAAAGCTCAAACAGACACAGTCGGCACTTAAAGAGATATTTTGAACTAATTCAGTTAAATTCTCTGGATTTTATACATAAAAAGTTTGTTCATGGGTCTTGGGGAGCTCTACTGTATAATGTACAGACCAGGATTTGATGAGGAAGAAGAATGTGTGTAATAAAATTAGATTTCTAGTGCTTTTTTGCATTAATTCTTTCAACTTTAATCCACCTTTAAGGACATTTCAAAGGCTGTAACTTGTGGTGCTGTTGAACTTTATTGTATTATTAATGAGGTGGTTGTTCTTTCAGCTCGTTGTGGAGAGGCCCTGTCCCCCTAAAATGGTCAAAAACAGCACAGAGAGCTTTAGGAGTTTGTGGTACCTGGGCAGAGTTCATGGGATGGAGCTCATCTCCGTGGAAGTTGATGTTGAGGCCCATGTCTTTGCCTGCCTGCAGGATGGAGCGAGTGGAGCCGAGGTCAAACACCCCCTGCTCGCAGAACACGTCGATGTTGTCGACCCTGAGGGCCCCTGCGGACATTCGCTCTTTCAGCCGGGGCAGCTGAACCTGCAGGATGTCCTCCGTGGCCTCTGCAGCCGTCTTCCCTCTAAATGACGGACAGAGAAGCACCGTGATTGAATTTTCAATATGAGACGTGAAATAAGATCATGCTGAGGATGGTCCATACTTGGGCACCGCGTGGGCCCCACAGTAGGTTGAGGAGATGTTGATGGGCAGGGTGCGTCTGGCCTCCTCGATCACCTCCAGCATCTTCAGCTCAGTCTGCAGCTCCAGGCCGTACCCGCTCTTACACTCCACCAGGGTCGTGCCCGCTCGCTGCATCCGGACCAGCCTGCTGCTGAGGGAGGCCAGCAGCTCCGAGGACTCGGCAGCTCGAGTGTGCTCCACCGTGAAGTGGATCCCTCCGCCAGCCCGGTGCACATCCATGTAGGTGGCACCTGCCAGCTGCCACAGTAAAAAGTATTTCATCAAACTTTTAGCTGCAGTTGTGGAAGTATTAAAAAAAAAAGGTCAAAACTTTTTTACCTTCATTGCAAATTCATGCACTCTGTCACCAGCCCAGACTGGATGTGTGTGAGCGTCAACCAACCCTGAAAAAAGGGAAGGTTTGTTCACATCCTAATCAGGTTATTATGCAATTGTGTAGACCATAAAAATCAAATATACTCACCAGGCAGGACACACATCCCTGTAGCATTGATCACTTTATCGAAGGACGCCTCTGAATACTGTGCTTTGATGACTTCAGCAGGCCCCACAGCTTTAATCAGCCCATCGCTGGACGAAGAAATCACTTTAATAGTCAACAACTACTTGGAAGTGACATATTTAAGTATAAATTTTAAATACGTGTACTTTTAATGAGAATTTCCATTTTATGGAACTTTATATTTCTACTCCACTAGATAAATATATATTGTACTTCATACTTCAATGATATACTATTATTATGTGTCTACATATATCATAATTCATCATTTATCTTATACGGTTTCTTACACAATCTGCCACCTTATATTTCTACATTATATATAGACAACCTTTATGTATATTTGCAAAATCATATTATATCCTGGCACACTGTTATACCTGATATATCATTTTTCTGTATGTATACAATAATCTGCCGACTTTGCTGCTACAATCAAACTATGTCACTTTTTCAATGCAGGACTTTCGTAGTACTCGTAGTACTTTCAGTGTGGTCTTAGTGCCTTTATTTAAGTATCCGAATATTTCTTCCACCAGTGTCAATATTTAAAACATGCAAGAGCAAAAGTGGTGTTTAACAGAGAAAATACATTTTTATACGTTAACAGTTTTCCCACTGCTAATTAATTAGTGATATTAATAAAATAAAACGTCGGAGTTCCGTTCCTACGGACGCTACGTAATGCGACACACACTCACACACACTCACACACACTTGCACTGCATACGTTACAAACTTGCTGAGAGTTACAAACTTTGTTAGATCTGCAGTAACTGCGCATGCGCGACACGCCGCGCCTGGTGCGTCTTTGACTGATTGTGACGTCACGTGATGTCACATCAAGCCGCTCAGTTGAGAAAGTTGTGATGCAATAAAGCCGCCTTTCCCTTTGATCTCTTTTGATCACAGGCCCACTTAGTTTAATAAGCGAGGTTCGACACAGGAGCACAGATCAGATCCTCTCTGTACCTCTGAAAACAAACCTTTCTAACAAACTCTTTCCAAAATGACAAACTTCGTGCTCGGACTCGCTGTTGGCGTTGTAGTGACCGCAGCCGTGAGCCTCATCAGCAATGTGGTCAGACCTCCAGGCAACAGAAGAAACTTGGGGAATGGGAGTAAAACTGCTGCCTGTCTACTAGGAGCA